>CM040123.1:276186450-276786450 GCA_022559845.1 Amorphophallus konjac | reverse complement strand
GTCAATTCACTGCAACCTATGCATCTAGATGACCTTTACTTCATTTTGTCATGAGTGGGGTAGTTAAATCTTTTCAAAACAGGACATGGTTTCAAATCATAGTCTTTTTATTTCATTATACTGTTAGTAGGGACTCTTACGCATCATACTTAGACCGTCACAGACTGTAACGGCCTTACGATAAGCTGTCACACCCTCTACTACATCTTAATTACTCTGTTGTCTCTGACGCACCTTAACAGGAGCGTTACAATACTGTAACAGCCTCACGATAAACCGTCACAGTCACTGTCACCCACCCATTCTAGACCGTCAGGTTAACTGTAGATAGAATAGGAAACTAGTTAATTTAACTTATAAATAACCCTAGTTATCTAAGTTTTGACCTAATTTCATGTCTTTAAGATTATCAATTGATTCATGATAGAAATTGCATATTTAAGGTATCGTAAATTATTTTAAGTTATGTTAATTTCATGTGCCAAAATTCTATAGTTTTGTATCTAAATCATGATTTTCCAAAGATGTATTGACGGAGTTTTATCATGATTTCCTATTGTTACACATCCTCTCTATCAATAGAGTCATTTCTTTAAATACATGGCACATATTCCGGTATGTTGTCCATTAGTTCACTTTGCATTATAGGAACACTATTCTTGGACATGAGGACCTCTCTATTGGATATTCCTTCCAATGGACTAGGAAATCTTGTTTTAAGACCTCCGTAATTCTCCACGAGCTTGGGATTCCCACTAAGACGCCGAGTTGGTTGTACCATTCAAATCCAAGTGATTAGATGACACTATCGATGTTTCTGGTTATCAGTAGTGTAACAGTTCTATATTGGATCGTCAGGCACATGTAACGGCCCAATATACGACCGTCACATTCAACTAAGTCCGATTTCTTGATTCAGACTAATGCAATGGCCTAATACTGGAGCGTCACATCATGTAACAGCCCAGTACACGACCGTCACAATACTTGAGTATTTTAACCCAAGGATTGACCAAGGGTTGATATTCCATGGTTTCTAGATGGACTCTTAATGATCTAGAACTTATCATATGGATCAAAAACCCTAATATAATGAATGGAAAATAAAGAATGTACCGTTATGCTGCCGATTTATTTCCCTAAGCATAACGTAGTATAAGTCATTCTTGATTTCTCATAATTCTTATTAAAAGTATTCCTTCATTGAATTATTGTTATCAAGAGCTTGTTGGAATTGTACATTCTTGGCCATACTTTATTGTCACATGCGTGGAAAAAGCTTGATTTATACTTGAAGATGCGATCGAGCACTGATTGTGTTCAAGGGCTCTATGCTAGTCCCCTCGGCTGATTGTCGGAAACATACTATTATAAACCATGGGGTATGATGCTACTGACGTCACATTACGCTGGGAGTACTTTCTTTATAAATAAGTGACAATCCACAACACAATACAACATGATTGATATTTGACTTTCTTGATATTCCACAGAAATTCATGAAGTACTTGCTCATAAGCAAAAGATACTGGAGTGATGATTATGTGGCTTGTTGGTACATTCTCGTTACATTCTTGTTCATGAAAGGCCATATCATGTTCTTATAACATTCTTGCTAGTTCATACTTGCTCTCATTCTATCTTACATACTTTGGTTTAATCGCATGATTGATCGCATTCGCGTGATTTTACCTTTTTTCTCTAGAGCTAAAATGTTAATTACTTTAATGATGCCTTCATGTTGATGTGAAGATACCTATTGGGCAAGTGTGCTCATTACCTATTTCCATTCTTTTTCAAGAAATGGAAGTGAGTCGGGTTCGGATTCGGAATGTTCAAGTAGCGGATCCAAGAGTGAATAAAGAATGAGCGAAGACTTAGGAAGTTTATATTGTTTAGATCGAGTCTATGTAATTTCTTATTTCTTGAGTCTAACATGATGGAAGTTGAATTAGTGGTTGTATTCGAAAATTGGATTTAATTATTAATGAAAATTGAAGTTGAGAAAATATTGTGCGATTGCATTCTTATGTGTGATTGCCTTGCGCTCTGATCGTTCTTGCTTGCAAGAGGCTTACCATGTCGGCTGTTCGCATTCCTCGAGCGAGTCTTCCGCTGTATTAAAGGCTCGGGGCGTGACAATCGCACCCATGCAAGGATGGAAATCCTATCAAATTGTGATCAATCAAATGATTAAACTCATGGCAGTCGCCTGGCAAACCAAACGAGTGGATAAGCATCTTGCCTCTCTACCATTCAATACAGGTGGTATATGTCATTTACTGTCAAGCACCATTCGTAAGATTCTTACCTTGTCATAGCCATCAGTCTCACCATGTGTATTCCATTTACCTCTCATTTCTAAACTTCACAATGATAACTTGGATTGATAACTATCAAGTTCACTCTTCAAATGCATTAGTTTCTCATTCCAATCATGGTAACATGCTCAAATGATCTTGATGTTTCTAATGCATAAACCAAGTGATATCTAACCCCCAAATGTATGAAATAAACATCTACTTAAAGTCATTATTATTTGGATGTATTTCATTGGGCTAACACTTCAACTTTATAGGACTAGGTTTTTCCAGTCGACACTTCACATAGCCACGGTCGATGCACAAAGAAGTATCACCAAGAGAACCCAAGGTCAAAGACTCAGTTGACACCTTCAAGACTATCAAGGTTGATGCCACAGATGAGAACGAGATGCTAAAAGAGTTAAGCGACTGAGCTAACGGGTTACCGGACTGAACCGAGGAAACCCGGGGGTCTGCCCAGCTGTCTACAGCACTCTCAGTGGCGGTCGACCGCCAGCTCAGTAGCGGTCGACCGGAATTTCTGGGGACCAAATTTCTGCATGGTTTCTTAGTAGCGGTCGACCGCCAGCTTTTGCAGGTCGACCGCCAGCCCCGAGCCAACAATTGTTGACTTCGTTTTCCACCTCGAGGCCAGCCCCTTTCCATGGATTTGTTTAATCAAAAGTCACCTAATCTCCCATGATTTGTGGATCTAGTCTGGGGGATTTCTATGGACCATTCAAAGTCTATAAAACCAATGCAAGAGGGTTAGAAACCCTAGTTGATCAAGTGAATCAAAGAGAGATCAAGATAGGCTAGAGGAGGTGCTTGGAAGAAGGGGTACTGTAGCCGTGAACTGTACTTTGTGCAGAAGTTCTTCATCCATTCCAAGGTGATTCAAGCATAGATCTGAAGCAAGCAACCTCCAACGAAGCTAGAAGCAATCAAGATTCTCAAAGGTTATCAAAGCTGCATCCTTATACCTCTTCATCCACTCAAGAGGATCAAAAGAAAGATCAAAGCTACTTCCAACACTCTCTCCATCAACTCAAGGTTATTCAAGCTCATATCTCAATCTAGCAACCTCCAAGGAAGAGTAGAAGCAAGCTAGGCTATCAAGGTGAACCATTGAAGCTCATTTCTCAAGGGAGATCAAATCTGCATCCTTATCTTCTTCATCAACTTAAGGTGATCCAAGCAAGATCCTTTCACAAGGAAGTAGATACCACTGAAGCATCAGATTCATGCTCCAGCAATCTCAGACAAGATCTTTTCTCTTTGAGTATATTACATATCTTGTTTGAGTGTTTTCATCTTGTTCTTTTTCCATTTCATTCAAACATTTGAAACTGAAGATCGTCTCTACCGGTGGTTAGTAGGATGGCAATCGGAAGTTGTCCGATCTGCGGTGATTGACGTCCCTACTGGTGGTTAGTAGGAAGGCAATCAGAAGTTATCCGATCTGCGGTGATTGACGTCCCTACCTGTTGTTAGTAGGAAAGCAATCGGAGGTCTTTCCGATCTGCAGTTTGGTGAGCTGTACTAGTGAAGTCTCACCGGGTTTGGTGAGGGGTGGACGTAGGACTGGGGATTCGGTCCGAACCACCTTAAAATTCTTTGCGCTATGATTTGCATGTGCGATTGCTTTGTGCTAGATGCATGCTTAGGTTTAATCATTATATTACTTATTCATCTTGCTAAGCAAATCGTTGTGAGCTACGCTAAGCTAGTTATATTCCGCTGCAATTCTTTTTATCTAGCTTTAAAGAGGGGTGTTCTACGAAAAGAGGGGCAGATCTATTCATCCCCCCCTCTAGGTCCGCCATCCACTACTCAACAACAACTAAGCAATTTTGATCATGTTTAGACTCATAATTTGCAGTCCAGATTAATTTGTCTTTAGGCAACTCATAAGGACCATGTGAGATAAGCTTCCATAGCTTAGGGTCATATGAGTTGAGAAGACTGCACATTCTTCCTAACCACAAATCGAAGTTAGAACCATTAAATATAGGTGGAGAATCCATAGTGAACACTTTGGTAGCCATTGATCTGGATCTTGCTCTAGATCGTTAGATCTATGAAAAATATAGTCTTACCTCTGATACCAATTGAAGTCCCGTGATCAACAACACCCAAGAGGGGGGGTGAATTGGGTGATTAAAAATTTTAGGAAACTTTGACTCGATTTAAAAAGATATGATAAAAAATAACTAAGAAGTTCAAATCTGTTTAATTACACATTAGATCTATCACAATATACGAAATATCTATTTATAGAAAAGATCGATTGTCCTAGATCTGAAGTGACTAATGTAGAAGAACAATATGCAGGAACAATCACACAGAACAGAGGTAGAAGAAATGAATCAAACCACACAGCTCACACCACAAGACACAAGGAATTTTAAGGTGGTTCGGATGCAACGACGGCAACCTACGTCCACCCTTCACCAAAACCCGGTGAGGCTTCACTGCTGGAAAACTAGCACGCGGATAAATCCCCAACACGGAGTCAAAACTCCAACAACACGTAGGTCGAATCCTGCACACACACATGGAACAAACCCCAACCCACACACACATGGAAATGAAGTTTCCAACACGATCCGATGACCGGATCAACAGCACACACACACACTACAACAGATGCAGCACTCTACACACACGAACACCCAGATCTGGATAGATCCACACACACACGTAGATCTAAAGAGATCCACGCACAACCACAGATTTGGACGAGACAACACACACAACTACGGATATGAATCAATCCCCACACACACAGATGTTTACAAATCACATGGAACACAAACTTGAAGCTCAAACACTTTAGAAGATGAAACACGAAAGAAAGACTTCTGATTTAGGCTCCCCTCTGAGTATATGATGTAGATCTTGAACAAGGCTTGCTTCTTCACTTGATTTGAGGTTGACTAGCTTCAGATGGAACTTGAAAAGCTTGGAGATGGATGAAGAATCCTTGGATGAATCATTGTTCATGCATTGCTTGCAGCTGCTCTCTTTCTCCGCTTGGCAGCCTCCCCTTGATTCCTTGAGTCATTAGGGTTTCTTGGCCCAAGGAGATGTTTTTTTAATTCTTCGGTTGGTCAAGGGACATGCCAAAACACAGATCCACGTTTTCAGGCATGTTGGAAGGCTTTAGGATTTAAAAGTCCTAAAGAGAGGCTTTGAACACGTTGGAGAAACAAAGTAAACAAAAGGGGCTTCGAAGGGTTCGGTCGACCGATGCAAGTTGGTCGGTTGACCGAAGTGTGATAGGTTCTGTAACTTTCAGTGCTGAAAAATTCGGTAGACCGAACTGTTTCCATCGGTCGATCGAACTCTATAATATTCTAGAGTTTTGAAACCTGGGAACTTTGGTCGACCGAAATGCCTTCATTAGTCGATCGAAGTCTGCTTTGCCTGCAAAAACAATTCATTAGTCCAAGAGAACATATCCATATGATCATGCCTTGGATTGAACATATGTTTACATTGATTTGAAGTTCATTTGAGCTTGGTTTATGCATTTTGAAAGCTTTAAACATATGAGCATTCGACATGATGAAAATTAGCCTTAAACACGTTCAATGCTTGCACTTAGGCATGACATGAGATGGAAACCAAGTCTAGGGTTTTGTTAGCATCAAAATCACTTAGAGAGACTCAACATCTTCGGCATCACAACATTCCGTCAAGGCCGACATATAATCTATCTTCGGCCTAGACATTCCGTTGAAGCTGACATATATTCTGCCCTTGGCCTGGACCTTCCATCCAAGCCAAGTAGTTCAACCTAGACCTTCCGTCGAAGCCCGCTCTCTTGCGTTCGACCTCAACATTCTGTCGAAGCCAGCTGTTCGGCATTCGGCCTCGATATTCCATCGAAGCTTACATATATTCTACCCTCGGCCTAGACCTTCTATCCAAGCCAGGTAGTTCGGCCTCGACATGCCGTCGAAGTCCGCTTTTCTGCCTTCGGCATCGACATTCCGTCGAAGCCAACATATATTCTGCCCTTGGCCTGGACCATCTGTCCAAGCCAAGTAGTTCGGCCTCGACATTCTATCGAAGTCCGTTGTTCTACTTTCGGCTTCGATTTTCCATCGAAGCCAATATATATTCTGCCCTTTGTCTGGACCTTCCGTCCAAGCCAAGTAGTTCGGCCTAGTCCTTCCGTTGAAGTCCACTCTTCTGCTTTGGGCCTTGACATTTCATCAAAGCCTGCTCTTCTGCTTTCGGCCTTGACATTTCGTCGAAGCCTACTTCCTTACTTTCTGCCCGCTGTTCTACTTTCTGCCTCGATATTTCATCGAAGCCAATATATATTATGCCCTTGGTCTGGACCTTCCATCCAAGCCAAGTAGTTAAGCCTAGACCTTCCGTCGAAGCCTGTTGTTCTGCTTTCAGCCTCGATATTCCATCAAAGCTAATATACATTCTACCCTTGGCCTAGACCTTCCATCCGAGGCAAGTAGTTCGGCCTAGACCTTTCGTCGAAGCCCACTCTTCTACTTTTGGCCTTGACTAAGCCCGCTCTTCTGCATTCGGCCTCAACATTTCATCGAATCCCATTTTCCTACTTTCGGCCTTGACATTCCATCGAAGCCCATTGTTCTACTTTCGGCCTCGATATTCCTTCGAAGCCAATATATATTCTGCCCTTGGCCTGGACCTTCCATCTGAGCCAAGTAGTTCGGCCTCGACATTCCATCGAAGTCCACTATTCTACCTTTGGTGTCATGACAGTTTGTCGAAGTCGACAGCTATTTTGCCTTCGCTGTCATGACAGTCTGTCGAAGCCAACTTCTATTCTACCTTCGGCATCACGACAGTCTATCGAAGCCGACATCTATTCTACCCGCGGCGTCATGACATTCTACCTAAGCCAAATAAACCCAATAAACCAAATAAACCAAATTTCTTGATTTGGCATACTCCCAATGCCAATATTAATAAAAATAGCTCGGCACCAAATGCCTCGTCCAAAGCCAACAACTATACCCCCCTTGCATTGGCCCAGACCATCCGTCCAAGTCAACGAACAAAATGACCCCCCTTTTGCTTCGACGTCACGACAGTCCATTGAAGTCGACAACTATTCTACCTTCGATGCCATGACATTCTGTCGAAGCCGATTATACTTCTACCTTCGGTGTCATGACATTCCATCGAAGTCGATATCCATTCTACCCATGGTGTCAAGACCCTCCGTCTAAGCCAAGTACTTCGGCACCATGACATTCTGTCAAAGCTGATATTCATCCTACCCTTGGCATCAAGACCCTCCATCTAAGCTAAGTAGCCCAACGTCACGACATCCCATCGAAGTCGACATCTATTTTGCCCCGACATCACGACATTTCGTCTAAGCCGACAACTATCCTACCTTTGGCCCAGACCTCCCATCTGAGTCAATGAACAAAATGACTCCCCTCTTGTTAACACAAACCCCCAGTCCCGCCGAGATTTGCTCCACTTCTTGGGCTCAGACCTTCTGTCTGAGTCAATACATAAAACCCTTCTTTCCTTACGTCGACATTAATACCATGCCCACAAGTAATTAACTTGTAGATATTTTTATCAAACCCCTAAAAACAAAGAGGAATAAAATAATAATTCTTAAACATAAGGAGAGAACATGGAATTTGCATAATAGATAATCAGTAAGTTGCATGCTTTGTAAATACGAATAAAATTCCATGCATACTGCATACTTTGTGAATAAACATTTTTAATTTTTTTTAAAAAATGCTTGCATGATCTTGATTTTGGATGTTTGCTCATTCTACTTGCATGCTTGCTTGTAATATAGTTTAATACACTTCCCTTCATTTTTTAAGACCCATGCCTCCTTACTAGATAATGCTGCCCTAATTCTGGATAGGTGTGCATCATGTCATATACTAAGGGGGAGAAATCAATTCTGGTGAGTACATATGTTAAGGGGGAGAGTCATATCTTTGTCCTTAGCATAACTCATGAAATACACCCAAAACAAAACTCCTACACCCTGCATATAATGTGATTAATGATTTCTAACCATAAGGATTCCATAAATTCTTCCGAACACTTTATGGATGCTCAAATTCTTACACAAACATAAAGGGTAATCGTGAGGAAAAAGCTGTCTGCCCCCTTGTGTAAAAAAAAAAGATGAATAAGTGGAATATGGAGCCTAGTAACCGGGTCTCCCTACTGAACAAGTGAGGGGCCGCACGTAAAATGGTGAAGTAAATTTTCACAGTCAAAAGAAAAAAGAAGTGATGGATCCTAGTAACCAGGTCTCTTCATTGAACAAATGTTCAGCTTCGTGTCAAACGGTGAAGTCCAAAATTTAAAATAAACAAGGGTGTTCTGTGAAGCTACCAAAAGTCGAGAATCTGAAATGTATGTGTAGGCAATATAGTAATCTTCTAGTGTTACTTAGAAAGTCTGCACATCCCTATGTTTTGGGTTCATTGCTCATATACCTACACTTCCACATCATGGAGAAATTATGTTGGGTGTAGATTGTGATTTTAACTATATACATGGGCTATGGGTGTCCTCTTTATGAATGCACATCTTCTTTAGTTATGCTTCATAAACTGCACTCTACCTGCGAATCATGAGCACTGTTCTTATCCCACTCCCAACAAGGGAGAGTTATACTACATATCTACTCTATATTTGTTCTTGATGAATGCGTGCATGCTTGGGTGAAATTTCATAAAATAATCAATAATTGAACTCAACAAAAAGAACAAAACAAAACAAATAAGAAAATAATAATAATAAAGAGATAAATAAAAATATCAAAGAAAAATAAAATAATAATTAAATAAAACCTCATCAGAATGAATAGGTTGGCAAAGAGAGAGGGCCACCGCAACTCCGAAACCCCTTATGAATGATGGCAGAATGCAGTAAGGAGAGGGGGAGGCTACACCCGCACCCCCCACTAACTCGTCCCTCATTTGCGACACTTGCGGGTGGGGGGCATTTGTTGGCACCTAAAATTTGGCATCGATAGCATTAAGTCTCGTCGAGCCGAAAAAGGGAAATTAGAAGAAAATAGCCTGAAATGATGACAGGAATATTTTTCAAAGCCCCGCTCGGGAGGAACCATGTCAAACGATCCCCAACGGCTTGAAGACGCCATGGTCTAGTAGCCAGAGTTGTCTGAAAGGCCTGATGCGACGCTAGTTTGATTCAAAGGAGTGATATGATGCAAGTACAAAGTTGCACCGGATCACTTCAATCGGCGAAGAAAACACCTCAAGGGTGGCTATTGAGGAACTTTTCGCCCCTTGTCAAAGTAGAGCAAAGCTAACAGGCCCAGACCATTCAGCAGGAGCTCAGTCCGATGACCAGATAGACCCGAAGGCCATGGTACAGCACCAACGCTACTCAAATTAGTAATACAGCGTAAGTTCATTGACGTCGGATAAATGCAAAATTGAATAAAATGCTCCGAAGGTGGCTGCCAAAATGTTGCCAGGCACCATCAAGGTGGAGTCTAGCCGGGTAGTCTGCGAAGCGTCAATGCCAGCTCAAGCTGGGGTCTGAAACTACCTAAAAGCCATGATACGATGCTCAAAATAGTGATCCGACGTCAATTTAGAAAATGTCAGATTAATTCAAAATTTAATAAAATGCGTTGAATGTGGTACCCAAAATACACCCAGGCGCAACCGAGGTGAAATCGAGCTGGGCAGGTCCTGAAGCCTTAATGGTAGCCCAATCTGGCGTTCGGAACCATTTAAAAGCCACGATCCGGTGCTAGTGCTAGCTACGTCGGATCCACTTAAACCCACGTCTAAAAAGGACGAAGGAGCCCGATTACGGGTGTGCGCAGCACGCTAATAACGCGCCTAAGGGATGGAGTCGGCACATTTCTACCCGACGATAAAAGGTGAAATATCAAAGATACTTGAGTCGTTGTCGTTAAAAGTGATCTACAAAACGATCCAGTGCCACTTTGGCGTCGGAACGGATTGGCTACACCGATTCAGGTGTAGATCACGCTTAACGGCGTGGGCAACTACTCCACGCTGATCCAACATGGTAGGCTATGTCGATCCAACGCGCCAGGCTGCGCCGATCTAACTCGCACTGCTACGTCGATTCATTGCGCATAGCTGCGCTAGTTCACCTTGCACCAATCCAATGCGCACAACTGTGCCAGTTCACCCCGCGCCGATCCAACGCGCATAGCTGTGCCGGATCGGCTATTTCACCCCTATAAAAAGGGGGAGCAGGGGTTGGAAAAGAGGAGAACGTAGAGGGCAGAGAAAGAAGAAGAATAGCAGAAAAGAAGAGAGAAAGCGAACGCAGGAGGAGAACAATAAGAAGAAGAAGATCAGAGAGATCAAAAGTGGAAAAAATGAAAATTAGAAGAGAAAGAAAAAGGGAAGAGACCAGAAGAAGGGCATCCCAGGAGGAGAAGAGAGAGAAGGAGAGGGAGAGGAAGAAGTCGATCTGTAGGTGGGTCAATGTAATTTCTTTTATTTTCTTCTTTCTATGACCGATGGAGAGCCGCATGTCATGTATCTCCTTTTCTTTTGATGAATGAAATAGTCAGTCATCTAGCCTTGCTTTCTGAGATTATTGCATTCCTTGTGTTGTATGTTTTACCCTGCTATGTCTATTTCTGTACAAATAATAACCGTCTCTCCCCTTCCCATACTAATGATTCTTGGTTCGTCTGCATGACCCCAATAGCATTTCCCTTGGCGATGGCTCCCAAAGTTTGCTCAAAATGATGAGTAGGACACCTAGATCCAAGATGCCTGAAACCCCCCCTCTGTCCCCTCTGACGTGAAGTATGAACACTGAGTTTTCCCCGTGGTTTCCCACCGTTGTGAACCCCCTTTCTCAAAGGGCTATTAGTCCATTATCTCCTCCTCTGTTTGTCATTAGAGGCAAGGGAAAGTTAGCGACCGGTTCACTTCGATGATCTACGCAGTCGCCTCCCTTATTGCTCTCCTCCTTGCGGTGTGAACACCGAAGAACATGGATTTTTTGACCCGCTTCTGTGAATCGACGTGGTTTCACCATGTAGATCGATAAGCCTTTGATCTCTTGTTCTCCTCCTATGTAGCCCATCAAAGAAGGGGAAAATTTTCCAGGGATCCGGCCTTACATGCACGTGTGATCATCTTCTCTCTTGGCCCTTCACATGACATTTCCCATTGACTTCTATGAAACTCTATTTTGGGGAAACTTGAACCGGCGTGATTATAACAGGTGATCCGGTGTGGCTACGGCATGCGAGCTGGGGCACCATTAACCCCCTTATCTCCCCCTCTGCAGTCCATCAGTGGGAAGGAAAAGGTGCTATAAATTTGGGCCTAGCGTGGAGCCCGTACATTTCTCTCCTTTTATGGCCCTTTATAGCTTCATTTGTAAAGGGGCTTTCAATGCTCTATTCTTCATGGCAGACTCACTTTGAGTGATCTGGCATGGCCTCACTTGGTGATCCGGCGTAGCTTCATCAAATGATCCGGCGTGCTATTTAAAAATTTCTTTATTACTACCACTATTCCCTAAACTTGCTTTTCTTTCCGTTGGACCATTGTTTGCTCTCATACCGCCAACCCGTCTATCCCGGGACTAAACCCAATGGTCTCTGACACCCTGCCATGAAGAGGGGTCGTTATTGATGGGGGCATCCCTCGCCCCCTCCACTTCTTTTGAGGCTCGGATTGCTCATCATCGTGCGCCATTGTGTTCGTCATAATTTTTTGAGTCTAGTCATGTAATTTTTTCATTTTATTTGAGTCATCATCATGTAATTTTCCCTTTATTTGAGTCATGTACCTAGGTTAGTAGGTTATCTACCAAAGTCTTGTGTCATTGTGTTGGTTTGTTAGGCTATTGAGCCCAACTAATGGGCTAGGCCCAG
The DNA here is from genome assembly GCA_022559845.1 of Amorphophallus konjac. Taxonomy (NCBI): domain Eukaryota; kingdom Viridiplantae; phylum Streptophyta; class Magnoliopsida; order Alismatales; family Araceae; genus Amorphophallus; species Amorphophallus konjac. The sequence continues at coordinate 276,774,252 of CM040123.1, read as the reverse complement.
GGGCGCCCCTCCCTTGGAGTTCTTGGTCAATAGTTGTTTAGTCAGGGTCATTTTCATCCTAGGAAAAGTTCAATGCCTATAAATAGGACCCCACTCATCTCATATGTAACAACTTTTGCATGAATATTGAAATCCAGAATTCCAAATCCCACTAGACCTCTCTCTCATTATCTCTCTCTCTATTGGGGTGGATTCCCCTCTCTCTCTCTCTCTCTCTCTCTCTCTCTCTCTCTCTTCTCTCTCTATCTAAAGGGGAAGAACCCCATTCTCTCTCCTCCCCACCCCATTTTCGAAATTTTTATCTCTCCTCCCTTCCCAACCACCTCCACTCCCCACCTACCCCATTAAAGCCTCTTCCCATTCCCCACAACCCTCATCAATACTCCCCCCCTTCCCAAGACCCCCTCCACCAATCCTCTCCTCACCACCTAACCACCAACTACCCCTCCCACTTTCCCAAGCACCCTTCCCACTACCCCAAGCACTCCTCCACCTCCCTAGGCCTTTGAATTTTGAAATCCCCCTTCCCTCCACAGCCCTAGGTCACCCCCCCCCTCTCTCTCATCTCCTCCACTCTCCCATTGTTCTTCTCCATCACCCCCACCTTCCACCATCTAGACTGGCGACCTGCAGAGGATCACCTGGTAGCAGCGGCCACCCCGACCACCTCCCCACCAATCTGAAGGCCCAAGAGGTACCCACGGAAGAGTCTGTCTGTCTTCTTCGCAACGGCGGTGGTTTCGTTGTCGACCGAGCACCGAGCTGCCCGGTAGAGCCGTTCTCCCTCAACTGCGCGAAGCTCTCCTGACAGAGCACCTGAACATGATTGGAAGCTCTGCCGCGATAAATTCAGGGTGAATCAGGACAAAAGTTCTTCTGCAAAGATCTTCTTCGACCTGTCTACTTTCAGAATCAAGAGGCGGAACTCCAATCGGCATCCGTTCGGAAGAGTTATGAATTTCTTCCTCCAGGCGCTCGGATATACCTCCACTCAGTCTGCACCGACCCCTCCTCAGTGTTCAGAGCCCACAGGTCGACCTCGACATCAGCTGGCATCCCCGTTGGTCTTGCTTCGAAGAGGACTCTTCAACGTTTCCAACGACTCTAGCGGTACCTGATTCTGAGCTCAGGAGAGGTCGTGGCACCATCTTCTTCCTGCTGTTGGGAACCTGAAACTGTCAGATCCGAGGGTCTGCCACCCTGTTCAAGCCCCCACCCCGACCAGCAGAGGTGCCTGAAGAAATTTATCAAATTCTGGAGTCACCCTATTCCAGATACGAAGATTCTCCAAGTGGTTTCGTCCCCAAAAAAATTGGGGGGAAGTCACAGCAGCAACATCTTCGACTGACTATCAGCACTCGCAGAGAGAAGACTGAACCGATCTCGGTCTTCATTCGGCATACTTTCCCCATTTCTCCCCTCCCCACTTGGCCGGCTGAAGGCCCCTCCCTGCATGGAGGAATATTTTGGTTGTAATTTGAACCCCCACTCCTAGTCCAACCCCCTTGCAAGGGGCGTAGTGCATGTAAATCTTAAATTTCAGGTTCGAAGCTTCATCGGCGCGGCGTGCGGGTGCATACCCACGCCTCCCCGCTCGCCCCCATCTCCGACCGGAGTCGGCGTATTCACACCGGATAGGTGAGCCTCGGTCCCTCTCTTGGCTGGTTTCAATTCATTGCTAGCATATTATTATCGCCATTGTTTCGTTGGACGGTGAATCAGAGCTTGGCCCTAAATTGCTAGTGCCGTGAGTGACCACCGCGGGCAAGTTGTGAGTAAACCATTACATCCCACACCCTTTGTGTGTTGGCTGCCCATGATTTGGGCATCCCGGGCCCATTTGGGGTTCTCCCCAAGCTAGCCAACCTTTGGAGCCTCAAGGACCCGCCTCGGACCCTCTCCATCATCGCCAAGATGCCTTCGGGCACTAATGTGCGCCAAGCGAGTGAGCTCGCTAGTGTGAGTCCGCTGCCTAACTTCAATGCTTGCAAAATAGGTCCAAGGGTGGTGTCACATCAAGTGGTATCAGAGCAAGTTCATAACTTGTCTCTATCAAGTTGGTCCTAGGGCATATCTATGCATTTAGAGTCTTCAAGTGCATCACTCCTGTCCTCTAGTATGGCCACCTCATATCGACCTTACCAATCGGCCCACTCCATAAGTCCAAGCCACCAAGAGATGCCTACCACTAATACCCATAACTTCCCTGGCCATGTCAACTACTTCATGAAAGCCTTGACCTATGCCAGTGAGCGGCTTGATAACATATCGGGCCGACTCAACCAACTTGGAGAAAATAGGCCCGCCCCAAGGACGGACGATAGGATGGTCCCTTTCCCACTTCCCACCTTTGATGGAACCTCTCCTAGAGAATATTTAGATTGGGAAGCTACAATGGACCAATACTTCACTTGGTATCCTATGTCCGAGGATGAAAAGGCATGGGTTGCCAAAATGCAACTTACCAAACGGGCAAAAACTTATTGGATGTAAATTGTCGGGCTAAAGGTACTTAGAAAGGAAACTCTCATCACCACTTGGAAGGACATGAAGGAGCAACTTGGGGCAAAATATATGTCCCCTTCCTACCCGGGTTACCAAAGCCCAAGGAGCACTCCCACTCTCTCAACCCCACCCATCCAAAACCTCACCCCTAAAACCCAAGTATCTAAGGCCTCCACCTCCTCACCCAACCCCATAAGGTCCCCCACACCCCAACCAAAACCCCCTCCCCTAACCTACACTAGTCAAGCCCCTTTAACCCCCACCTCCACCCCAAACGATCCCAAGGGCAAGAGACCCTTAACCGGCCCGATTCCCTCCATAAGGACCACCACTCATCCAACCTTCACCACTCAAACCCAAGTGGAGCCCATGACCACCCCTCCACCTAGGCCCATAATGGCCATCACCCTCCAACCCAAAACCCCTCACCCAACCCACCTCCCGCTTCCTACACCAATATTTCCACAACCTAGGCCTCCTCTACTTCCCCTTCCTATCCAAATCCAAGACCACCCTTGCCCACCACCCCAAGTGCACCATGCTCCAGCTATTACCAATTCTCCCGCATTAGACCTACCCAACTCATTAACACTAGGAATTGAAACCCACACACCCATCCACATGGAAATAGATGCTAGTCCCGAACAAAAACCTACCCTAGAGGAAATCCAAGAACCTCCACTTCCACCCACCTCTCCTAGTCTGGATCCTCAAAAGCCACACACCTTCACCATGAATGAAGTCATACTCCAATGGCTCAAACAAGGACCCACCCTTCCTATCTCACCCCCACCTCTCTCACCATTGGGATATCCATCCCAAATTGCCCCCCTCCACTCCTATCACACCACAATCCAATCCTACTATGAGGTAGAAGGTTGGGATGATCTCCTCAAGGGTTTAGAATGGCAACTAGGGTTGACTTGCTTATTGGCCTTAGGAAAGGCCACCCAAAAAGTGTTAGTCTTATCCACCCATGTGATGGTTCTATCACCTCGGTCTTCACCATTGGTTGCTACACTAGTGACCTCCTTCTCATTCTCCCCATGGATGAAAAACCCATCATGATCCACTCCACTTCCATTGAGATCCCAAGTACCTTGATCGACTGGCCCACTAACGACCTTGGTCCAATTACCTTAAGGGAGGAGGACCCACCGTGTGAAGACCATGTGGGCATAGAGTCTCTTCTTCTAGGAAACCCAGTCCATGACCCCTTTGATCCCTTCTCTTGGGAGTATGGGTACCCACGTGACCCATCCACATCACCCACCACCCACCCTTTCCTACCCCCACCCACCATGTTGGGCCAACCCCACCTCATCCATGACCCAGGTTACACCATAGAAATCATGACCTTAGGCAACACCCGCCTAGAGATCAAGAAAGTGCCCCACCCCATATCCACCTACCTAGATCCCTTCGACCCTTTTGAGTGGAAGCTCAAAGGCCACCCCACCATCCCACATGAGGAAGTCATCTTTGGGAAAGGAATTCATATGTCTTGGCACATCACATCGCTTGGCATGATTAGTCCGTCGGGTACATTCATCCACATCACCCACATGTCAAGTAGGAAGCATAAGTGGACCATATTTGGATGTAATGGTCCACCCTCTTTCATCACGAGTCATAAGCATGAAAGGAGCATACATGGATGTCCGGGTCCCCCAGCATTTGTCACCACCATGCATACCTATGGATGCCCCGGTCCTCCCAAATCATTCAACGTCCTCATACCATCAATGCATGATAGGTCTATATGTGGTTGTCCTGGACCACCTTTGCATACCATACATTGTCAACTCACATCGCATCATAGTGCATGGCATATACATTCAAGCAAGTATCAAGCAACAAGCGGTGGGATTCACAAGAAGCGAGCACAAACTCCTAAGCACCACTTTGAGTTCCAAGTTGACAACTTGGTGATGATGGCTTTGGAGTGGCTCTACTTTATGGTCACCTCCAATCTGAGGGCACGAGGACTTGGACCTTGCCAAGATCTGAGTGGCTTTGGCAACCCAGCTTATGGGTTGGACTTTCAAATGGGTTTTGGGATTCATCCCACTTACCATGTGGCGGATCCGGCACCCTCTAAGGGCACCGCGGTGGATCCTAGTGAGTGCCTTGAGCTTACACCTATCCTTGCGAGAGACACCCTCGGAGTGCCACCACAAATTAGCCTGAGAGCCCGACGTGAGCACACGGCGGCAATACTAGGCAAGCAAGATCCCATCGCCAGCATGAGGGTGTGTCCGAGCCACTTTGACGAGCTGAAGCGCCCTTCTCCGGCTATGAGCGAAGGTTGAGTTTGGAGATCGTGGTTCACCCGGAGCTGCATTTTGGTGTACTACTTCCCTGGTGGACCCATACTCGACGGGGTCGAGTTTTCCCCACCCCGGGGGTATGATGGGGCATCCCTCGCCCCCTCCACTTCTTTTGAAGCTCGGATTGCTCATCAGCGTGCGCCATTGTGTTCGTCATAATTTTTTGAGTCTAGTCATGTAATTTTTTCATTTTATTTGAGTCATCATCATGTAATTTTCCCTTCATTTGAGTCATGTACCTAGGTTAGTAGGTTATCTACCAAAGTCTTTTGTCATTGTGTTGGTTTGTTAGGCTATTGGGCCCAACTAATGGGCTAGGCCCAGGGGCGCCCCTCCCTTCGAGTTCTTGGTCAATAGTTGTTTAGTCAGGGTCATTTTCATCCTAGGAAAAGTCCAATACCTATAAATAGGCCCCCACTCATCTCATATGTAACAACTTATACATGAATATTGAAATCCAGAATTCCAAATCCCACTAGACCTCTCTCTCATTATCTCTCTCTATTTGGGTGGATTCCCCCCTCTCTCTCTCTCTTCTCTCTCTATCTAAAGGGGAAGAACCCCATTCTCTCTCCTCCCCACCCCAATTTCGAAATTTTTCTCTCTCCTCCCTGCCCAACCACCTCCACTCCCCACCTACCCTATTAAAGCCTCTTCCCATTCCCCACAACCCTCATCAATACTCCCCCCCCCTTCCCAAGACCCCCTCCACCAATCCTCTCCTCACCACCCAACCCCCAACTACCCCTCCCACTTTCCCAAGCACCCTTCCCACTACCCCAAGCACTCCTCCACCTCCCTAGGCCTTTGAATTTCGAAATCCCCTTCCCTCCACAGCCCTAGGTCGCCCCCCCCCTCTCTCTCATCTCCTCCACTCTCCCATTGTTCTTCTCCATCACCCCCACCTTCCACCATCTAGACTGGCGACCTGCAGAGGATCACCTGGTACCAGCGGCCACCCTGACCACCTCCCCACCAATCTGAAGGCCCAAGAGGTACCCACGGAAGCGTCTGCCTGTCTTCTTCGCAACGGAGGTGGTTTCGTTGTCGACCGAGCACCGAGCTGCCCGGGAGAGCCGTTCTCCCTAAACTGTGCGAAGCTCTCCTGACAAGGCATCCTAAACATGATTGGAAGCTCTGCCACGATAAATCCATGGTGAATCAGGACAAAAGTTCTTTTGCAAAGATCTTCTTCGACCTGTCTACTTTCAGAATCAAGAGGCGGAACTCCAATCGTCATCCGTTCGGAAGAGTTATTAATTTCTTCCTCCAGGCGCTCGGATCTACCTCCACTCAGTTTACACCGACCCCTCCTCAGTGTTCAGATCCCACCGGTCGACCCCGACATCAGCTGGCATCCTCGTTGGTCTTGCATCGAAGAGGACTCGTCAACTGTTCCAAGGACTCCAGCGGTACCTGATTCTGAGCTCGGGAGAGGTCGTGGCACCATCTTTTTCCTGCTGTTGGGAATCTGAAACTGTCAGATCCGAGGGTCTGCCACCCTGTTCAAGCCCCCACCCCGACCAGCAGCAGTGCCTGAAGAAATTTACCAAATTCTAGAGTCACCCTGTTCTAGATACGAAGATTCTCCAAGTGGTTTCGTCCCCAACAAAATTGGGGGGAAGTCACAGCAGTAACATCTTCGACCGACTGTCAGCACTCGCAGAGAGAAGACTGAACCGATCTCGGTCTTGATTCGGCATACTTTCCCCGTTTCTCCCCTCCCCGCTTGGCCGGCTGAAGGCCCCTCCCTGCATGGAGGAATATTTTGGTTGTAATTTGAACCCCCACCCCTAGTCTAACCCCCTTGCAAGGGGCGTAGTGCATGTAAATCTTAAATTTAGGTTCGAAGCTTCATCGGCACGGCGTGCGGGTGCATACCCACGCCTCCCCGCTCGCCCCCGTCTCCGGCCGGAGTCGGCGTCTTCACGCCGGCTAGGTGAGCCTCGGCCCCTCTCTTGGCTGGTTTCAATTCATTGCTAGCATATTATTATCGCCATTGTTTCGTCGGACGGTGAATGAGAGCTCGACCCTAAATTGCTAGTGCCGTGAGTGACCACCGCGGGCGAGTTGTGAGTAAACCATTACATCCCACACCCTTGGTGTACTGGCCGCCCATGATTTGGGCATCCCGGGCCCATTTGAGGTTCTCCCCAAGCTAGCCAACCTTTGGAGCCTCAAGGACCCGCCTCGGACCCTCTCCATCATCGCCAAGTTACCTTCGGGCACTAATGTGCGCCAAGCGAGTGAGCTCGCTAGTGTGAGTCCGCTGCCCAACTTGAATGCTTGCAAAATAGGTCCAAGGGTGGTGTCACATCAGTTATGGTAGGCGGATGATCGGATATCGGCAAAAAAGTGGGCATTTGTGAATAATAACTTTTAACTATTCACTTTAGGCGCAATAAGAATTATTTCCAATATTCTTAAGCTGGTGCCCCGTTAGCCCCGTCAGAGCATCCAAGCAGTTCCGATCCCCTAGTAGGCTGGCCCTTGGGGATACGGCGCCAGGGATGATTTCGGATGTCGTTGCTCGTACATATCTGGTTGTTTAAGGGACCGTCACGGACTCACCGTGGATGAGCACCCACTTCACATCTCCCCAAAGTCTCGGGTCCGGGGGAGGTGTTGTCGAAATTTTCCCGAGACCTTAGGCCGATAAATAAAAGGAATAAATAAAAGAAAATAATAATAGTAATAATAAATTTAAAAAATGTTGAAATGACAAAATAATTCATAAAAAAGAAAATGCACAATATATATATATATAATAACTAAAATAACAACAAAGAATAAATAAATGAATAAATTAAAAGTATATATATGTATGTTTAAGAGATCAAAATAAAATATTTGTGATCACAATAAAGGTAAAACAAAAAAAAAGAAAAGAAAGGAAAGAAAGGGAAAAATGAGATGAATGTAAAAAAAAAAACATGACGTTGATCCGGCGTGGGGTGTGCCGAATCATGGCAACTCATGTGGTGCCATGATCCGGCACCCCCTCTCCCTTTCTCTAAAAAATTTTTGATTGAGGTCGGTCGATAGGGGGCCGAGGCCCTGTCAACTAGGTCGACATGGCCATGTGCCTTCTGTCGGTCGAGTCCCCTAATGTACAACAAAAAAAGGTGATCCAACGTGGGTGTGCGTCGGATCATGGCACTCCAGGGGTGCCATGATACGACATCCCCCCTTTCTCCCTTATTTTAAACAAAAAAAACACACAACAAGTGAATCGGCACACGGTGCATTCTTATGCATTTAAATCCTTTTTTGTTTTGATTACTATTCACCTTTTTGCACTAATTGTTTCACCGGGTGTCCGTTTGATCTCACATCACCATCCCCTTCATCCCATGGGGTAGAGCTAGTGATCCCCTATGCCCTGTCCAAAAGGGAGATCCTCTGAACTACAGGATAGCCGAATATCAGAGAAAAAGTGAGAGTTAATGAATAATAACCTTTAACTATTCATTTTGGGCCCATTAAGGGCTAAATTCTGTTAATTTCACTGTCGTTGCGATTCTATGACCCGGAACGAGTTCTTTTCACCACTTACGCGACCATCAACCTCTGGACTTCGCCCTGGGCTGTAATGCCTCGGCGGGAACCCCCGGGTTCGCCCTTTGGTGGCCGCTTAGCCCAATCGGGTCCATTGAATCATGAATAAAGTGAATACAAACAAGGCCCATTGCGAGCACTGTTTGGGCCCGTGGGCTTGCCCTGCCATGGCCATGACCTGATCTCACTTCCGGGTCGATAACCCTTCGGGTCGGACTCACTCTTGCTAGGTTTCATCCCCTTTCTTATTATTAAATTACGTCGGATCATAGGCAAACATATGTCCAGAGGATTCCCCATGGCGTTGCGGCATCGTCAGCATAAATCCGTCCTGGATCGATGCCCGAATAAGTTTTCTACGACGCTTTTAGTCCCAAACTCGACACCCCGGGGCTACGTCGGTTCACCTTTGAGCCTACATGCATATGCGATGGTGTCAATGGTGAGTCGAAAGATCTGCGTAGACCTGATCAAAAAGCCCCTTGTATAATCTGAACCTCTGGTTGGTTAGTCCTCGGGGGTGCTACATTCGATATGGGCCCGGGTGCTGCCATTTCATGCACACCTGAACGATTAAGGGACCGTCTCATACTTCTGTACATGAGCACCCACTACATCCCCCGACATACTCTGGGACAGGGGGAGATGCAGTCAAAATTTTGATTCTTTGTCGCTCGAGTAACAGCAAAAATAAAGGGAATATAAACGATGCCTATTGCAGCTCGGATCTGGCCCCCATGGGATCGTCCCGCCATGGCCAGAACCTGACCTGGCCTAGGGGCCGACAACCTTTCAAATTTACCCCATTTTTACTAAGCTTTGTCCCGCTTTCCCACCACCAAACACTAAATTATGCCGTCTCTCCGGCAAACATTTACTCAAAGAATAATTCACAACTTCATCGTTCGACCCAAAACGATCTCTAAATAATAATAATAATAATAATAAGAATAATAATAAGAATAATAACAACAATACTATTATTATTAAAAAACAAAAAAAGAATAAGTGAATCGGTCTGAGCATCCCTGTCATCGGCATGGGATGCCCCGCCGCACTTAATTTTGGTTATTTTTTTCCTTTAATAAATTTAATTTTAGACTATAGGGCCCTTCTTCCTGGTTACTAATCAAGGATTTTTTCCCCTTCGGGGAGATGTTATTAATGTCGTGACCTTTATGGCACGGAGGGTTTCGATCCCAACCTGCTACCCACTATCGTTTGATCAGTCAGACGGCGCGCACTAGCGACTCCATGCCATCTCGGTCTTTGGAGTCCTAATAAACTGTCACCTTATGACTGGCACGCATGCGTAAAATAAATAAATAATCAAAAAAACGTGTTCCCATAGGAACTTGGGACTCCATCCTCCAGCACTCGCTCAGGGTGGAAGCCCTGACGACCTTGATGGATCTCCTCGCCTTGGCCCAGATGCACACCAGCTGCGAGAACAACACGGCACTAGGCCGCACGGCCGGGACTGGTCAACCCTGCCGTAAGAAACCCGCTGACTCTCCACGGGAAGGGTGGACTAAATGCGAGCAACGTGATCAGAAAGTATCGACATTACACGCCCCTGACGGCTCCGCCCGAGCAGATCCTCATGGAGATCCGGGAGGAGCCCGGTGTTGTGCCCCTTAGGCACAAGCATGTGCTATGTTGAATTGATGATAGCAATGCTGTTTTGTTTTGATGATTGCAACACAGTGAGTGCATTATGATATTATGTTTTGTTTTGATGATGGCATGTTGATTTGAATGCTTGAGTGTGTTATATCTGATTTAGTCTGTAGAGATTGCATGAGTGTGCCATGTTTGATATCCTTGATGGGTCGACTCCCTCAGACTATCCATCTTATTTAGTGTCTCATGCACCGTCAACGCTGTGAGAGCATTCTCAAGTCTGCAGCATCAACTCTATAAGTTTATTGTCTCAGCCATCGTCTCATTCAGCGTACGCTCACAAAACCTATACATTCACTGTAGCTTGCTCAGCTGAAGTATGTATATCCATCATCTCATGAAGTGTGTACATTGCATCATATCATTAAAGTTTGCACATTGCACAACATGCGAAGTCACCAAGTGTGTACATTGCATAGCATGCAGGCGTCAAAGTCCATACATCCACAGTGCATTGGCTAAGTCTATACACTGTCCGTCTCACATAGAGTCTAAGGCGAAGTCTGTACAATGACCGTCTCATTCAGCGTCTCATTCAGCGTCTCATTGCATGGGCTAAGTCTGTACAGCATTCAGTGTCTAGAGTTTCATGAAGTCTGTACATCAGACTGTTACAGCATAAGTCTGGACATTGGACCGTCTCTACTTGCATCTTATGCCAAGTCCGTACAGTGTCCATCAGCATTTAGAAGTCTATACAGTCCACCGTCTTCATCAGCGTCTCATGCATATAGCAAGTCTAGACATTGCACTGTAGCATGCTCGAAGGACAAGTATATACATTGGGTTTTTACCTACGTTGCTTCTCAAAGTCTATACAGACTTCAGTGTCTCATTCTGCGTCTTATACCAAGTATGTACATCCAATTGTTCATCTTTAAAGTCTGTACATTGGCTTCAAGACTTTCAAGTCTATACACTGACGGCTGAACTGAGAACTTTAGACATCGTCTGTCTGCATTAGAGTCTCACGGAGTCCATACATTGCACATCATTCAGAAGTCTATACATCGTGATGTTTTACACTAAGTACATACATTGCTTCAACTCTGCTTTCACAACGCCAAGTCTATACATTGCTTTGTTATGCATATGAACATGAAGTCTATACACTGCTTCATTAACATGAAGTCTATACATTGCACCCACGTTACACAAGTACATACATTGCATGCTCTTTTAATAAAGTCCATACACTGAGCAAGTATATACATTGTCTGTCTGTCGATTGAAAAGTCTATACAGAGTTCTACACTTAACCTGACAATCCGATACTCTGTCTGACAGGGATTCTTACCAAGATTGATGACCTGGCTCGTGATCCCAGGAGGACGAGATGTGCAGATGCTGACACGTGGATGGAATTGCCTCGGATCTGGCAAATTCACTTGGGCGGGAAAACGTGGAAGCCATGCGCCCTTATCCACCTGCTGCTGCCAGTATATATAGTAGTCTTCATCTTTTGTTGAAGGCTGATCGAGTGTGGCAAGTCTATATAGTGAGACTAAGTCTGAAGACGCAGCCACCGAGATCCAGAGAAGAAAAGGAGAGAAGAAGGTACAGAGAGAAAAGAGAGATGTGTTGAGAGAGTTCGAGAAGAGAGAGATGAGTTGAAAGGAGTCTATTGAGAGGTTGTAAGTCAGTCTCTTGGTTCAGAAACCAGAGCTGACTCTGCTCATACTTGAGCTACATTTGTCTGGTTTTCTTCATTTCTTTTGTTTCTGATTTTATTGCTTTCAATATATTTGTTCAGCAAGCTATGTATCAGCAGATGCAGTGGAGGTTTCCACTGGACAGGTAAAGCTATAATCCTCAGCTGGCGAGACTTCATCTCGGACGGGTTAAGTTGTATTTCCCCAGCGGTTTGCAGAGGTGTATCCTCTGGACAGCAAGCTATGTTGCTCAGCGGGCAGTGGAGGATTCCACTGGACAGCAAGCTGTGTTGCTCAGTGATTTGTAGGCCAAGCTGTATTGCCCAGCGGACGGAAGCTGTGTTGCGCAGCAGTAAGTCATACTCGGTTGAGTGTGGGGTGGACGTAGGTCATTGACCGAACCACCTAAAATCTTGTGTGCATTGTGTTTGTGAGTTTGCTCTTACTGAATCTCTTGATTATCTTCACAGATCACTTGTGTTTTTGCTAAGTTTAGACACTCGAGTTAGTGTTTTAGTAGATCTGCTTTTATTTCGCATTTGAACCTACAACTGATTTTAAATTAGGCTGTAGATCTATTCACCCCCCTCTAGATCCACACTTCGTGGAGATAGACTGCATCCATCTAACTTCAACACTTGGTATCAGAGCCTAACTCTTCTATAGGGACTCATCGCCCGAAGAGGAAAGGCAAGATGGATGTTCGAGGGATGATTGCTGAAGGTCACTCAACTACAAAGCCCCCGTACTTCGATGGATCAAACTACGCATACTGGAAGAACCGTATGCAGGTCTTTTTGAGGGCTAAGGATTACGAGCTTTGGAAGGTAGTCAGTAAGGGACCTTATGAGCTGTCCCCAAATGAGGAAGTCTGGACCAAGGAGGAAATCAGAAGGTCCACGCTCAACTGGAGTGCAATCAAAGCAGTCTAATGTTCTCTGCATCCCGCTGAATTTTCTTGAGTATCAGCCAACAATTCAGCTAAGGAGATGTGGGATGCACTGGAAGCAATTCATGACGGGACTTCTCAGGTTAGAGAGACGAAGGCCAATTTGCTAGTGTCTGAATATGAAGCCTTCAAGATGAAACCCAACGAGACCATCAAGGAGATGTATGCTAGATTGACAACTATTACTAATTGTTAGAGGATTCGGGAAGAAGTATTCTGAGTATGATATAGTCAGGAAGATCTTGCGATCCTTGACTTCAATTTGGCACACCAAGGCCACCGTCATGGAAGAGTCAAGAGATCTGCACAATACAAGGGCAGATGAGCTAATTGGATCTCTAATGGCATATGAGATGAATCTGCCGAAGGTAGATGAAGCTGAAGAGAAGAGGAAACCGATCGCACTGAAGGCTGGTGCTAGCAAATCCAGCAAATCAAACCGATCCAGCTCTAGCAGATCCTCATCCGAGGAGAGCTTGAATGAACAAGACATAACTCATACTGAGATGGCTATGATGACTAGAGAGTTCAGGCGGTTCCTCAGGAGTGAAGGAGGACAATTCAACCGAAGGAACCATAGTGGCGGCCGGCAGGACACAAGGTATAAATCTAAACCTGCAAATCAATATGGAACTTACGTGTGTTACCAATGCAGGAACTCTGGCCATCTGAAAGCTGACTGTCCAGAGAACCAGAAGCACAAGGACAAATCAAATAGAAAGAACACGAAAGGAAGAGCCATGATCAGCACATGGAGCGATGAGGATGAAGGTTGTCTCAGCAATACTTCGGACAGTGAAGTTGAAGCTGAAAAACCCATCTGTCTCATGGCAACTAGCTCTGAAGATAGAGAGGAAGATTCAGATGAGGTAATTTCTCCATTTGATAATTTTACTATTGTTGAGTGGGTAGATGCCTATCATAAACTAGCTGATCAAGCAGATGATATTAGAAGGGAAAATAGGCATCTAAAAAGAAAAATCAACTCCATGCAAAATGATACCTCATTGTCTGATAAATTGCATGTCTTGAAGCTGAAAATAATAAACTCAAACTCACATGTTCTGAATCAGAAGAAATCAAGAATGAGTTAAAAACTTCTAGGGAAGAGAATGTGAGGTTAGAAAAGGAAATTGATGAATGGAAACTGAAAATTAAAAAATATGAGAGTGAGATGAAGCTGGTGAATGAGAAATATGAAGCTGTCCAAATTGTAAATATTGAACTTAAGAAATCTGTTGAAGATATTCAAAAGGACAATGAGGACAAGCTTAAGACCATTGAGAAAATGACCCAAGGTAAAGAGAATCTAAATGCTTTGTTAGGGTCAAAGGTTAATTTCAGAAAAGAGGGCCTAGGATTTAATTCTAGTGCAACAAAAACATTTGGGATGAAAACAATTTCATTTGTTGCTCAAAAAGAAAAGGGACCTCTAATTAGCATGAACTCAACCATTTCAATGAACAAAACTGCTAATCTGAAAAAGCCCAGTGCTGAGGAGAAGGGCAAACAAAAGGTTAATGAGCCAAGTAGAGCCAGCACATCCAAGCAAAATCCCAAGGCTCAATCACAGGTTAGGGGTCAACCTAAACAGTCATATAAAGCCCATGTCAAGGCCACAAAGTCTCCACCATCACCATCACCTCTGAAGAAGACCCAATACACACCCATGAATAGGTCAGCAGGGTCCAAAGTACAGGGGAGACAGAATGCTACCAGGAGTCAACCCAATTATTTCTATCAACCCAGAGCTCAGACTTACTACAATGCACAGCCAACCTATTTCAATAGGTCAGGTTGGACTAGAACTCCGGGAAGGTTTGCAGGTCTTGCATATCAGGCTGCACAATATCATAGACCTTACACTAGAAATTGGGTTAGTGGGTATGGCAACTGGTCACCTAGAAATATGCATTATTTCAGTCAGCCCAGAAACTAATATGGCCAAAACTTCGTGAACACACCCTGGCCAAGGCACTGGCAAAGAAACAACACTGTCAATAATTATGCTGGTGTAAATAAGAAGAAAAATAACAATAGAAAGAAATCTGTAAGATCCACTGAACAAAATTCTTTCAAACAAATGTGGATATCGAAAAGTCTGCTGTCTTGCTTTACTTCTATTCCATATTCTCTGGAGCCCAATCAGACTTGGGTTCCAAACTCATCTACCTGATTGTGTGTGCAAGTATGTCTGGCAGCCAAGGACAAATCTGTGGTACTTGGATAGTGGCTGCTTCAGGCATATGACAGGAGACAAGGCCATAAATTCAAAAGCTAAAAGAGATTGGAGGCTTGTCAATAATCTGATGGAACACTAAGGGTAAAAATAAATCAGTCAGGTAAAGCAGGTAAGTGACTTATCTTCAGAATTGAATTGAGAAAGTAATGTCGATTTGATTACTTAATTCTTGACTTTCTCTTCTTGTCTAGCTGATCAGTCTGCATTCCAGACTCAGCTACTGAATTTAAATTCTGCACAAAAGCTGATGATTCTCTTCTCTTTGCATGTTATTGCACTGTGTACACTGAATGCTAGAAACTGAATTATCTTGAAAAGTTGATTGCTCCCGAATGATGCTCTCTAATGAATAAACTCTCTGCTGGTTTTGTGAATGCTGGATGTTGCAACAGACTCATGATCATGCATGACATTCATATCTTCATGATCATCATTGCATATCATTTAGTCATGAATGTGTCTAAAATCACATGCATATAAAACTGCTTTGAACTGCATTTTTCTGCATAACCGTGGTATATTAAATAGTAAGCTACTAAAGGGTAGGGAAATATGTCTGGAGGTTATTACCATGTGTGAGATGGTCCTTGAGACCAGGTTCTCGCCCTAGTACCATGGGTTATATTGATTGATAGGGCAGTCTGAATGAGCATGAATTTCAAAATCCTTTGTTCAGTTTTTAGAGAAAACATTGCATGTATTCAGGGGGAATTTGTTGAGTCTTTGCATGCCTTTGCATATCATTCATTCATGACCTATGCATAAGCCCTCTCTCATTTAATTCTTGCCATTCATTAGCAAAATTACATGCATATAGACAGGGGGAGTATTGTTAGAAATTCAGAGTGGTCATCAATTCTATTGAATTATTTCATCCTTGACTCTAAATGATTGAGTCTGACATATGGCAATCTGTTAGTCAGTTCTGATTTCTAAGCAATAGAAAACAGACTTCTTCTCTTATAAGAATTTTAAATTGCTTAAAGACTGACTTAATGGTTTAAACTTTATAATCATTGAAGTTTAAAGATTGCAATCAGTAAATAAGAAAGCTGAAAATTGATAAAACTCTCAACCCCTTTCTTATTTCATGTCAGACAAAGCTAATCATATCTGAAATCTGAAAACTCATCTGAAATCATGTTAGAGAAGCTACGTATGTGTATTGTCCTTAAACAAGTCATTCTGAAACATATAAAGGACAGCTAAGAAAGATATTAAAAAATATTGAAAATCATTGAAAATTAACATTGACAGAGCAATGACTGGTAAATCACTGAGAAACTGAGTGATCCATCAAAGAAGTGGACAACACTCATGTCATGAAGTGTATCAGCTATCTCTGTATAAAATGATCAAAACAGTAGGCTGGTTTCACTGAGTACCTGAGGGTAACTGGCGTTTGATAAACGTGTACCCTCACACAAAAAGGTGTATATCAGTTCTGTTGAATTTGATCATAGGCAGAATTGTCCATCTTGTTAAGTATCTAGGGGTATTGGCGTCTGATAAACGTATACCCTTACGCAGAAAGACTTATGGTACCTGAATGCCCTAAATGAACTAATATTGATAATGCTGTTCCTTCAAAAGAAAATTCATGGATGTCAATTTATTTATTTTCAATTCATGACCTAGCATCTCTTAACAACTTCTAATGAGTATACGAAAGTAGGATATTTTGAAACTAAATCTTTCATGTAAATGTGATTCTGGTTTATTGTTTTATCATGCACAGCCAACTTATCCATTGATTGTAGTGCATGAACTCAAAATTTATAACCTTTAAACTAGACTTCTATCTAAAAGTAGTTTCTAAATTCATATGACTGAAGACTTTGTGCTTTAGAATGATTATTCCTGAACTACTTGTTCAGAATGCCAGTCAGATGAATTCTTGATCTTTCCCTTTGTATATCTGATTTCTTGAACACAATATTCCATTTCATAGGGGGAGAATTCATTCAGGGGGAGTCCTATCTTCAGGGAGAGTTTCTTGTTCTAAGGGTATTTGCATTCATATTGCCATGTTGCACTCTTGTTTATACTATTTTTCTCTTTTTGATTATGTCAAAGGGGGAGAAAATTTTGTGTGTGACTCACTGTCACAGTGTGTTGCCATCATCAAAAAGGGGGAGAATGTCGTGCCCCTTAGGCACAAGCATGTGCTATGTTGAATTGATGATAACAATGCTGTTTTGTTTTGATGATTGCAACACAGTGAGTGCATTATGATATTATGTTTTGTTTTGATGATGGCATGTTGATTTGAATGCTTGAGTGTGTTATATCTGATTTAGTCTGTTGAGATTGCATGAGTGTGCCATGTTTGATATCCTTGATGGGTCGACTCCCTCAGACTGTCCATCTTATTTAGTGTCTCATGCAGCGTCAACGCTGTGAGAGCATTCTCAAGTCTGCAGCATCAACTCTATAAGTCTATTGTCTCAGCCACCGTCTCATTCAGCGTACGCTCACAAAGTCTATACATTCACTGTAGCTTGCTCAGCTGAAGTATGTATATCCATCATCACATGAAGTGTGTACATTGCATCACATCATTAAAGTTTGCACATTGCACAACATGCGAAGTCACCAAGTGTGTACATTGCATAGAATGCAGGCGTCAAAGTCCATACATCCATAGTGCATTGGCTAAGTCTATACATTGTCCGTCTCACTTAGAGTCTAAGGCGAAGTCTGTACAATGACCGTCTCATTCAGCGTCTCATTGCATGGGCTAAGTCTGTACAACATTCAATATCTAGAGTTTCATGAAGTCTGTACATCAGACTGTTACAGCATAAGTCTGGACATTGGACTGTCTCTACTTGCGTCTTATGCCAAGTCCGTACAGTGTCCATCAGCATTTAGAAGTCTATACAGTCCATCTCTTCATCAGCGTCTCATGCATATAGCAAGTCTAGACATTGCACTGTAGCATGCTCGAAGGACAAGTATATACATTGGGTTTTTACCTACGTTGCTTCTCAAAGTCTATACAGACTTCAACGTCTCATTCTGCGTCTTATACCAAGTATATACATCCAACTGTTCATCTTTAAAGTCTGTACATTGGCTTCAAGACTTTCAAGTCTATCCACTAACGGCTGAACTGAGAACTCTAGACATCGTCTGTCGGCATTAGAGTCTCATGGAGTACATACATTGCACAGCATTCATAAGTCTATACATCGTGATGTTTTACACTAAGTACATACATTGCTTGAACTCTGCTTTCGCAACGCCAAGTCTGTACATTGCTTTGTTATGCATATGAACATGAAGTCTATACACTGCTTCATTAACATGAAGTCTATACATTGCACCCACGTTACACAAGTATATACATTGCATGCTCTTTTAATAAAGTCCATACACTGAGCAAGTATATACATTGGCTGTCTGTCGATTGAAAAGTCTATACAGAGTTCTTCACTTAACCTGACAATCCGATACTCTGTCTGACAAGGATTCTTACCAAGATTGATGACCTGGCTCGTGATCCCAGGAGGACGAGATGTGCAGATGCTGACACGTGGATGGAATTGCCTCGGATCTGGCGAATTCACTTGGGCGGGAAAACATGGAAGCCACGCGCCCTTATCCATCTGCTGCTGCCAGTATATATAGTAGTCTTCATCTTCTGTTGAAGGCTGATCGAGTGTGGCAAGTCTATACAGTGAGGCTAAGTCTGAAGCCGTAGCCACCGAGATCTAGAGAAGAAAAGGAGAGAAGAAGATATAGAGAGAAAAGAGAGATGTGTTGAGAGAGTTCGAGAAGAGAGAGATGAGTTGAAAGGAGTCTATTGAGAGGTTGTAAGTCAGTCTCTTGGTTCAGAAACCAGAGCTGACTCTGCTCATACTTGAGCTACATTTGTATGGTTTTCTTCATTTCTTTTGTTTCTGATTTTATTGCTTTCGATATCTTTGTTCAGCAAGCTGTGTATCAGCGGATGCAGTGGAGGTTTCCACTGGACAGGTAAAGCTGTAATCCTCAGCTGGCGAGACTTGGTCTCAGACGGGTTAAGCTGTATTTCCCCAGCGGTTTGCAGAGGTGTATCCTCTAGACAGCAAGCTGTGTTGCTCAGCGGGCAGTGGAGGATTCCACTGGACAGCAAGCTGTGTTGCTCAGCGGTTTGTAGGCCAAGCTGTATTGCTCAGCGGACGCAAGCTGTGTTGCGCAGCAGTAAGCCATACTCGGTTGAGTGTGGGGTGGACGTAGGTCATTGACCGAACCACCTAAAATCTTGTGTGCATTGTGTTTGTGAGTTTGCTCTTACTGAATCTCTTGATTATCTTCACAGATCACTTGTGTTTTTTCTAAGTTTAGACATTGGAGTTAGTGTTTTAGTAGATGTGCCTTTATTTCGCATTTGAACCTACAACTGGTTTTAAATTAGGTTGTAGATCTATTCACCCCCCTCTAGATCCACACTTCGTGGAGATAGACTGCGTCCATCTAACTTCAACACCCGGTAACAACCCAAGATCAGTATACCAGGAATTACCCAATATCATTCGAATCCTGACCCACCACCCACGAGTCAGAAGACTCAGAAGGGTTGTTTAGGTGTGCGGAGGTGCATTGAAATTTAAAATAATGTAGGAAATAACTACAGAATTAATTGTTTAACTAATAGGAAATAAAGCACATTTTCAATTAATAAATTAATCACAGAGTCTAGTCCACAAAGTATAGTCTATAGGGAAAGAAACATACTCAATCGCCGGGTATGCCCCCGGCTCTAGTGAGCTGGCAACTATGAATCTCCGCGTTGCACCTCCAAACCTCGAGGAGGAACCGCAACACCTAAAAAAATAGGGGTGAGCCTCATCTCATTGGTTCAATAAAGGTACCACGGATCCCCACCATGAAACAATGGTGGTAAACAACAGTGATAATTGAAATAACAATAACAACAGCAACGGGAGTAGCAACAATAGCAACGGAAGAAACAACAGTAACAGCCATAGCACGAAGAGTAACAACGGTAGTCGGTGGAACCACGGCTCTCTAAGCTACTCCTAACGGCAATGAAAAGCAAACCCTGATCTCACAGTCAGAACCGTCGAACCAACGGGAAACCCTAGCTACACAAGCAAGAAGGGAAAACCATGACATCTCTATCGTGCAAGCCCATCCTCACTGACGAAGGTCCAACCCAAGACCACGCGGTCCAAGGGTACAGTCATGACCTCATGGCCGTGAACCCTACACTGTCCATGGGGGAAACCTTGATAACCCCACCGGAACCCTAGACCTCAACGTCAGAAAACATACGAAGAAGCCACCCGAAGAACTAAGCCCACGCTGACGGGAAGCCAAACCTCAATTCAATAGAGTCACATGTCGCGTGACGGGAGAACCTGTGCACTAGAAGCAAGGCCGGATGCGTCAACTGATGACATAGTCCGTACCCGGGTGTCTCCCTACTCACCCCAGGCAGAAACTGAGACACCGTACAAGTAACCAAGGAGAAGGGTCTTGACACTCCCGAACCAATAGCAACAGAACTACTCGGAACATGGCAGCGAACAGTCATGAAAATCAGAGCAACACATAGACTAACAATAAAAGACATCTCCAAGGGACAAAATGAGACCATGACTAAAACAAATATAATTTTATTGATAAAGAAAACTAAATTTTACAACTTCTAGACGGAATTACAATAATTCAAAGAGAAGAAGAGAAGCTACAATAAGAGACTTCTATTCTAGACTCAAGAAAGATAAAAGACACATGTCTTCTATAGAACACTCGGAGCACTAGATCACACTTGCCCTTCTCCATCAGGATGGATGTCTTCTCTATTATTACCTAAAAAATGTTAAGAAATAGGGTGAGCGAGACGCTTAGTAGGATTTACTTCTCTATCACCAGGCAAAATATAAGTGATTAATATTTTATCTATGCAATCTTCATGATAATCAATTATGAAACATGAGCCAAATTAAAGTAATGAACAAGATAACGGTGCTAGTAATGAAACATTTATCAATGGAACAATAGTTAGCAAAAACTTAACATGGGAGTAATCATGAGTCATTCACAAATAGCAAGATGCAATAACGAATTTAGTGGATATATCTGGCAAAAGGTCAAGAGAACAATATTCCCTTTCTTGGGTAGGGAACATGACTATCAAGCACTCATATCAGTTCAGCAATTTACCTCATGAGCCAGTGGTCTTCCTCATGGATTTATCATAATTTTATTAGCCTCATGAGCCAGTGGTCCTTCCTCATGGGTTCAGCATAGTTCATTTTCGTTTACCTCATGCGTCAGTGGTCTTTCCTCATGTGTTCAGTGTGGTTCAATTTAGTTTATCTCATAAGCCAATGGTCTTTCCTCATGGGTTTAGAATAGCTTTGGACTTCCGTCCTAGTAGAAATGATTGACATATGGCCGAAGGCCCAATAATCACAAGTTATTGTTGCAGTAGCCAAGTAAAAACTTTAGGCACACTTAAGAGAACAATATCAACTTCCAGATGAATACAAGCTTATAGGGGAAAGCATCACATTATTAAACAGGTCAAATATGTCACATAACTGTCAATTTCGGACTTATAACACCATAATAGCCCAAGGTGGACCGAACAAAGACATTTCATATAACTGGGATTAACGCGGTATACTCCACGGCCGTGACCTGAACGCGGTCATCTGGGCAGTCGCGACCAGAGATAAGCATTCCCAATAGTCGAGACGGTCCGTAGTATGAGGAAAGGAAGCATCCTGCACCAGTGATGCATTTAATGAACACGTCCCATACCACAGATGCGACTACAATCGATAACGGAGGCTCAAGCAAGGTTCACCACAATGTGATATTAGTAACAGCCACTTTCCAGAACAGTGGTTGAATGCGGTCTTGAGGAGGACAACGTTCAGATCAGGCTAGCAAAACTAAACATAGCCTCACATAGGGGTTCCAAAGGCTGGTCGAACCATATCTTTTGCCAATAAGGCGTGGTCCCAAGGAATATTTATGGTTTGTGGTACAACCAGCTCGGCGTCTTTGAAGGAATCCAAGACTCGCAGAGACTTACGGAGGCCTTGGTGAAGAAGTTCTAGTCCGACGGAAGGAATATCTGGCGGAGGGTTCTAGCTTCACCAAGAATAGGGGTTTATGGGACAAACAAAAATCAAAATAACTGTGGATCAATAATGATTATCACCATACCAGTTAAACATATATCAAGCCAAACTTGAACAATTGAGATAAACTAGCATGGAGCATTCCTTTTCAATCACCACTCTATTTCTCAGGTTTTAACATGCTGAATAATAATGTGGTAAAGCAAAAGGGGATCATGAATAGATGGAAATTGGATGAACTAGGGCATACTCATCACTCATGATATAGCAATCATGAATTCATTAAAACAAAGAAACAAGGCTAGCATGGGAAAACAATTGCAATTAACCAATTAGGGTCTTACGCTGGAGAAATTCTCAGAAGATAGATACCAAGGAAGCATAATCAATCTAGAAAGGATTCATATAGTTAAAGAGATAAAATAATATGAACAAGAGTTAGTATCAAATTACAATCATCTACTTATATATTAAAACATGTTCCCAGTTGACTTATTATCAACAAAATTTCTTCAGAATTTATTTTCCTATTAAAGTTCATTACAGAAATAAGAAAAATCATGCTTTTCAAGATCTAGAAATATCTATGAATGCGGTCTTCAAGTGGTGCGTGTTCTCACCAATACGATCAGGTTGGCAACCACGATAAAAAGAATAAAAATTTTTATTAATAGAATTAATTTCTTAAGAACGCATCCTATATTGGCGACGCGTTAATAATGACGCGTCTAGGAAGGGTGACGCGTTCAATTTAACGTATTAAAAATTAAAAATAACAAAGTATAGTTGCGGTCTATCATAGCACCGCGTCCGTAATGCGGTGACTGAAGTGACCGCGACCTCAAATAGAATGTCGTTCCAGCGAGAAAAACCCCAGAATGGCGATACCTCACCCAAAATCATTGAAATATAGGCGATCTAGTCTATAAAAATTTGGGAAAACATTGCAGTTCTAATCTAGACATGCAAGAGAACTTGTTTAAGGCTTTAATTAGTTATTGGGCTTGAGGGAAACCTACCTTAATTGGATTAATAAGGGGAAGAAGAAAATTGGCGAACCCTTGCACTACTCGCCTTTCTCCCTCGAATCCACCCTCGAAACATTGAGCAGCCACCCTCCCACGCATAAAGTGTCACGCCCCGAACCGATAGCAGCGGGAAGCGATGCTCGGAACGTGGCAGGAGACAAGTCACGATAACAAGAGCGGAAAAATAATAACCACAATTAAAATAGAATGAAGCTAGACATACATTGAGAAAATACGAGCTTTTATTAATTTAAAAAGATATATTCAACACCACTTACAATAAAAGCTTCGAAATAGATAACATAAAGAAGGAACTAAACTAACAAGACTCAAGAAAATAGAAAGGACACAGACTCCAACTCTAGGGTCCAGGTACCACTCGATCACACCGATCCGATTCCCATGCACGTACCAATACTCGCACACCTGAAAAGGGTTGGAAGTAGGGGTGAGCAAGAAGCTCAGTAGGAATTATACTCTATCATCAGGTAGTGGTTAAAGTGATTAACAAGTAATTACGTTTTTCATGCCATGCTAAATATGTAGAAGACAGTAGCATGCTAGTAAAAGAAGTAATGACGGTATAATGTAATAAACAGATCTTGCAAGGTCAAGAAAATCAAGTAAGAACGAATAAGATATCAAATACAAGATTGAACAAGAGTCTACAAGAATTTGTTACAGGAGTTTTCAAGTCAAAAATTACCACAAGATAGAACTCAAGTATAAGCATGAAGATCGATCACTAGTATATTAACCTCTTTGGTCAAACATGTCATGTATGATTGCAAATACAATGGTTTCCAACAGGAAATAGCAAGAGTTGGCCAAGCAAGCAAGTAGGGCAAGCGTCTCTTATACGCTCAGCGGGATTCAAGTACGTTACTTATCAAAACCTTGGTGGCGACGTCATTGTAATTCAAGTACCCAAGTAACTGGTAATAAGTAACAAGAGTTTATTCTAGACATAACAAGCATGTCCTGCACTTCGGATGTATGCCTCACCCTGTCATTAACATCCCATGGGCTCACTAAGTTTCGGGCGCTCTCCCCAGGACCAGACCGGGCTCTTATGGTGCGTTGGCATAAAAATGGATCCAAGATCCAAATGTCTAGATAGTCAAGTAAATGGCCAAATAATCGGGAGAAATTACTGTCATAAGCTCAAGATTAAAGGACTAACTTGTCCTTGGATTCAAGAGTTCAAAACATGATAAAACTCACATACCGAGGGTTATACGGCCACACCGGCCGTACTCCCAAGAGTCACGAACCACGAGTCACGAGGCCAACAATAGCGACTGACAGTATGCCGCTAGCTCTAAGTATGAACTGACTGACAGAATTAAGAAAAACCAACAAAGCCTTTACACGCCTAATTTTACATGCTTAATTAGGTATAAGGTTTTTCATTCACAGGATGAAGATGGATCAAGATAGACAATGAATCAAGCTCAAAGGATAGCATGCAATTAAAGAAATTTACTTGTATATTTACCACTTATCATGTGCGTTTCTTACCAATTAACAGTTTAAGATGCTTATTAACTCCATTTAACATGCTAACTAACAATTAAGATACCAATTAACAATCTAGAATTACATTAAATCATTTTCCATAAACACATATGTTGCTGATTTCAGAAATATAAAATCTACTTTCTAACAGCAAATTTCGATGCTAATCTAACCATCAAAAACACTAGTTATCAACTTAAGATACTAAATAGCAATTTAAATCACTAAGTAACATTAAAAACACGTAATTAACTACACATTAAATCATTTTCTATGAAAAGTATATTTCTGGAACATAAATATAAATCTATTATCTTAACAGCATCAAGATACTAATTTATCTATTAAACACACTAATTATCAAGTTAAGATACTAATTAGTAACTAAGATACTAATTAACACTTAAAAACACTAATTATCTATTCATTAAAGTATTTTCTGTGAACAATATATTTCTGGGACAGAAATACAAATCTATTGTCCTAACAGTATTTTAAGATACTTAATTTAGCACTTAAGAACGATAATTATCAATTTAAGTACTAGATAGTAATTTAATCACTAATTAGCATTAAAACACTAATTATCTATACATGAAGTTATTTCCTGTGAAAAATATATTTCTGGAACATAAATATAAATCTATTGTCTTGACAGTAATTAAGATATTAATTTTAGCACTTGAAAATACTAATTTGTAATTTAAGTACCAATTAGCAATTAAAATGTGATTAAGATACTAATTAATAATAAAAAATACTAATTTGTAAGTAATAAGATCATTTTCTGTGAAAACATGTTTCTGAGACAGAAAGATAAATTTACTGGCTAAGTATGTAATTAAGATATTAATTTAGCACTTAAATATACTAATTATCACTTTAAGAACTAATTAACAAGTAAGATGCTAAATAATAATTAAAAATCACTTTTAAATAATTTTATGTGATAAATAGATTTCTGAGATAGAAATATAGATATATTATCCAATCATGCATTTACTAAGTCGATTGGGGCGTCGAACGGTGAAACCGGGCGCGAAAACCGGCTCTGGAGGTTAAACGGTCGCACAAGGGCCGTTTTAGGGCTCCAGGGTGTTGGGCGGTTAGGGGGCAACCGTCCAAACCTAATGACATGAAAAAGGATGCATTAGAATCATTACTAAGTCATTTACTGGGTAGATAAACGGTTCTGGATGAACCTTACATCTACTGGGCTTAAACAGGGCTGAACGGGGCTAAACAGGCTGAAAGGGGCACTCTGGGGACTTGGGCGGTTCTGGCAGGGCCGCCCAAGTACTTGGGCGGTTCCTCCTGGGCCGCCCAAAGGGTTGGGCGGTTCTGGACTGACCGCCCATCCCCTGGGTTGTGCGGCCAGATCAGGGCCATCCAGGATATGTGGTTGATCCGGGAGCTTATATCTAGATGTGTGGTTCCTGTGGAACCGTTCATCCTGGGATGTGTGGTTCCTGAAAAACCATTTAACTATGGTTATACTAGAGTCAAATATGGTCAAAGTTTAGGCCTGAGTTGGGCGGTCTATCGTAAGACCGTCCTTCCCTGGGTCGTCTTCAGTCATCCCTGCCGCGTCCGGTGAACGCCGGGAAGTGAGGGTTTGCTAGGGTTACACTAAAACATTAATTCCGGGAGTTATACTCAATGAAATTTAGTGTTCTTACTGTCCATGGAAAGAGCACAGAGAGCTCTACAATCTACATGAATCACTTTCAGATTTACAGTCTTTAATTACTACTAAAGCAATGAATGAACAGTCTTCTGCCCTAATTGGATAAGTCAGAACTAAATGAATTAATTCTCATGATATACTTAATGAAACAAGGGGCTTTTGCTACCAAAATGACGAGCATGAAATTCTACATAAGATGCATAGCTTAAAAGTTGATTTACAACATGAATTGATCACGTAATTTAAGAAAGAACAACTAAAACCCTAGTTTAGCCTTAACTTAACATGTCTAACTTAAACAATTAAAATCTCATGAAATACTAAATAAATGATGGGGCTTTTGGTATCAAAAGAAAGAGGGATTCATGCTGAAAAGCTTGATATATTATTTAGGGTTTGAGCCCGAGAGAACCTACCTCAATTTGATGAAGAACAAAAGATAGATGAAGAACAAGGAACTTGGACACCCCTGCACTCCTCGTAGGATATCGCACAACTCCGAAAACTTCAGCACCAATGGTGGGTATCAAAAGAAAATAGACCTAGAGAGCTTTCTTTTAATAGCTCATGGGCCTTCTGAGGTGGTCGAGAGAGGGAGATCTCGGCGCTTGAAGTGGCATCTTGGAAACAGCGCCGAAAAGAGAGACCAAGTCTAATTTGTCTAGCCGCCTCAATTAGGGTTAGGGTTTCGACCGATTATGAGAGGGCTTTTGAAGATTAAATCAAGACCTTTAATTTGACACCAATTTCAGATCAAATGGTTGAGAAATGAGCTCGAATTTTGAGTTTTAAAATGGGGTTAGGTAAAGGTTGAAAAGTTTGAATTTTCTACTTAAATCTCTAAATGGATCTTACCACGGATTTTCACAGGGTTAATAATAGAAGACAAGTTTGTTACATACACTTCCAGAAATCTAATTACCATTTTTGTGAATTTTTATCAAGTAGAAATATTTTCGATGGTACTATTCACATGAATAAAATATTAATTAATTATACTCACTTAAACAGTAAATAGATCTAAATACAGATTTTTACTAATAAAACTCAAGAAGATAAAGTTGTTCTATAAATCATGATCTACCAATTTCGTATTTCTCTAGATTTTTATGAAAATATCGAAATAACACTAATAATACTATTTACGGAAGGTACTATTCACGAAGGCACTATTCACTAACCACTATTCACTAAAGAACTAAATATTAATTTATGAATTTTATTATTTAAACTAAAACTTCATTTATTTCAACTAAATTACATATTTTAAAAATCGGGGTATTACATAAAGGGTTTGCTAAGGGGTTGTGGGGGCTTATTTATAGGGCTAGGGCACCCAAAGGACTCCTAAATCTATCAAGGAAAATTAGAGAGGATAAACCATCAAAAAATCGAGGGGAACCGTTACCTTGCGTCACCTTCCCCATTTTCTCCCCTCCTAGGGTTAGGCTTTTAGTGGAAAACAACCTCCCTAAGTCAACTAGGGTTTAGCCTCGAGATTAGGTCCAATGGGTCCTAGATTTAGGCCTATTAAGCTTAGTTATCTTGGGGGTTGTGATTAACTCCAATATTAGCTATTTTATCCCAATAAAACTCATTTATTAGCCAATGAATCTCCTAATTCTTGGCCCAAGTCACTATTATAATAAATTATAATTGTTTATTTGTCGCATAATAATTATGTTAAGATTATCTTTATTTGGTCAAGAAATTATATCTTATTATAAATTTTAAAAATATGGGTTGCTTCACCCTCCCCCACTTAAAAGAATTTGGTCCTCCAAATTCACATGACATTCTCTTCCAAAACATCTATAAAATTACACAATGACCTTAATCACCGACAATATGCTAGAAAGGTAACGAATGGAATCTAAATGGAATGGAAATAGAACTAACTTAAAGTTAAGGGGTACCTCTCACTACTCCTTCATCAGCATGTTCGTTCAAAGCTTGAAGCCTTCCTTGATGATGTATCGCATCATGGTCTGTAGCCTGCGGAGGTTGATCCTTTGGACCAGGGTAGCTTGCCACCTTGTGGTCCTTGCTTCCGCAATGAAGACATACACCTAACTTCTACCAACGTTCCTTTGATCGATGATTTTTTTCCACCACGGTTGCACTTCTTTTGCGACAAATCAACAAGAATATCCTGCCTATCTCCTCCCTTTATTTTCTTTCCATTAGAAGTCCCATTACTGTCATTAGGTCTCTTCTTGCCATTCTCGGTCATTCTTGCTAACTCCTTCTTTTCCATTCGTGCATTGACTTTTTCTGACATCTTCTAACAATTGCGCTCTCTTAACCATCTCCGCATAAGATTGTATATCCAATGGCGCCAACTGAGGAATGAGTTGAAGTCTTCACCCGTCCATAAATCTTTTTGCCTTCATTCTCTCGGTCATAATCGAATGAGGTGCATAACGAGACAACTTTGAGAATTCGGCCTCATACTCAACCATCGTCATACTCCTTTGCTTAAATGATGTGAATTCTGTAGCCTTCCTTCCTCTAATCCTCTTCAAAAAATATTTATCATTAAAATATGCTAAAAATTCCACCCACGATACTTGATTACCAGACAAGGTTGCTTCTATGGACTCCCACCATGCCCTTGCATCCTTTTCCAGCTGAAGCGTAGACAATCGGACCTTATCTTGGTCCCGAACATTGTATTACCCGAAATATCATTTTAATCTCCTTTACCCAATGTTCCGCCTCGTCAAGGTCAATGGATCCATTAAACCTAGGGTATTCAATCCTTAAAAATTCCTATGCAATTCTCCCGCACCACGATTTGTTCCACCTTGAGTCACATGTTGGAGAGCTTGAGTCAAACCTTGGACCATCTCACACCATTGATCTAGCTCGGCCGCCATCTAGCTAGCGACTTAAGTTCTACAAAACAAGCCAATAATTAATTACTTCTAACATTTAGAATTTCCACATTTTAGCTGGAGATTGACATATTTTAATACTTAACCCATGGTTTACCCAATCTCATCGGATAGCAATATAGGCTATGAAACCTAACACTTATGGCACCTATATCTATGGTCGAAACCTAGTGTTTAAATGACCAAGGCTCTGATACAACTTCTGTCACATCCCCCCGAACCAATAGCAACGGAACTACTTGGAACGTGGCAGCGAACAGTTATGAAAATCAGAGCAACACATAGATCAACAATAAAAAACAACTCCAAGAGACAAAATGAGACCAGGACTAAAACAAATATAAATTTATTGATAAAGAAAACTCCATTTTACAACTTCTAGACTCAATTACAATAATTCAAAGTAACGAAGAGAAGCTACAATAAGAGGCTTCTATTATAGACTCAAGAAAGATAAAAGACACAGGTCTTCTATAGAACACTCGGCGCACTCCATCACACTTGCCCTTCCCCATCAAGATGGATGTCTTCTTTCTTATTACCTAAAAAATGTTAAAAAACTGGGTGAGCGAGACGCTCAATAGGATTTACTTCTCTATCGCAAGGCAAAATATAAGTGATTAATATTTTATCCATGCAATCTTCATGATAAACGATTATGAAACATGAGCCAAATTAAAGAAAGGAACAAGATAACGGTGCTAGTAATGAAACATTTATCAATTGAACAATAGTTAGCAAAAACTTAACATGGGAGTAATCGTAAGTCATTCACAAATAGCAAGATGCAATACCAAATTCAGTGGATATATCTGGCAAAAGGTCAATAGAACAATAATCCCTTTCTTGGGCTGGGAACATGACTATCAAGCACTCATATCAGTTCAACAATTTACCTCATGAGCCAGTGGTGTTCCTCATGGGTTTATCATAATTATATTTATCTCATGAGCCAATGGTCTTTCCTCATGGGTTCAGTATAGTTCATTTTCGTTTACTTCATGAGCCAATGGACATTCCTCATGGGTTTAGTATGGTTCAATTTAGTTTCAGCCAGTGGTCTTTCCTCATGGGTTCAGAATGGTTTTGGACCTCCATCCTACTGGAAAAGATTGACATATGGTCGAAGGCCCAATAATCACTAGTTATTGTTACAGTAGCCAAGTACAAACTTTAGGCACACTTAAGAGAACAATATCAACTTCCATAGGAATACAAGGTTATAGAGACAACCATCACATTATTAAATAGGTCAAATATGTCACATGACTGTCAATTTCGGACTTATAACACCATAATAGCCCGAGGTGGGCTGAACGGGGACATTTCATATAACTGGAATTAACACGGTATACTCCAAGGCCGCGACCTAAATGTGGTCATCTGGGCAGCCACGACTAGAGATGAGCATTCCTAAAAGTCGAGACGGTCTGTAATATGAGGAAAGGAATCGTCCTGTAGTAGTGACGCGTTCAATGAATGCGTCTGATACCCCAGACGCAACTACAATCGATAACGGAGGTTCAAGCTAGGTTCACCATAATGTGGTATTAGTAACAACTACCTTCCAGAACAGTGGTTGAACGCGGTCTTGAGGAGGGTCACATTCAGATCTGGTTGACAGAACTGAAGATAACCTTGCACAAGGGTTCCAAAGGCTGGTCAGACCATATCTTTAGCCAATAAGACGTGGTCCAAAGGAATTTTCACGGTTTGTGGTACAACCAGCTGGCATCCTTGTGGGAATCCAAGACTCGTGGAGACTTACGGAGGCCTTGGTAAAGAAGTTCCAGTCCGACAGAAGGAATATCCGGCGGAGGGTTCTAGATTTACCAAAAATAGGGTTTTATGTGAAACAGAAACCAAAGTAACGATAGATCAATAATGATTATCACCATACCGGTTAAACTTATATCAAGCCAAACTTGAACGATTGAGATAAACTAGCATGGAGCATTCCTTTTCAATCACCACTCTATTTCTTAGGTTTTAACATGCTGAATAATAATGTGGTAAAGCAAAAGGGGATCATGAATAGATGGAAATTGGACGAACTAGGGCATGCTCGTCACTCATGATATAGCAATCATGAATCCATTAAAACAAAGAAACAAGTCTAGCGTGGGAAAACAATTGCAATTAACCAATTAGGGTCTTACGCTGGAGAAATTCTCAGAAGATAGACACCAAGGAAGCATAATCAATCTAGGAAGGATTCATATAGTTAAAGAGATAAAATAATCCAAATAAGAGTTAGGATCGAATTACAATCATCTACTTATAAATTAAAATGTGTTCCCGGTTCACTTACTGTTAACAAAATTTCTTCAGAATTTATTTTCCTATTAAAGTTCACTACATAAATAAAAAAATCACGCTTTTCAAGATCTAGAAATATTTATGAACGTGGTCTCCAAGGGGTGCACGTTCTCATGAACGCGGTCAGGTTGGCAATTGCGATCACAAGAATAAACATTTTATTAAAAGAATTAATTTCTTAAGAACTCGTCCTATATTGGCGACGCGTTAACAATGACGCATCCAGGAAGGGTGACGTGTTCAATTAAACATATTAAAAATTAAAAATAACCAAGTATAGTCGTGGTCTATCGTAGCACCGCGTCTTGAATGTGATGACTGAAGTGACCGCGATCTCAAACAAAACGTCATTCCGGCGGGAACAACCCTAGAACGGCAATACCCCACCTAAAAATTTCAAAATACAGGTGATCTAGTCGATAAAAATTAGGGAAAACACAGCTGTTCTAATTTTGACATGCAAGAGAACTTGTTTAAGGCTTTAATTAGTTATTGGGCTTGAGAGAAACCTACCTTAATTGGATTAAGAAGGGGAAGAAGAATACCGGCGAACCCTTGCACTACTAGCCTTTCTCCCTCGAATCCACCCTCGAAATGTCGAGCAGTCGCTCTCCCACGCATAAAGGGTTTGCTAAGGGGCCGTGGGGACCTATGTATAGGGCAAGGGCACCCTAAGGACACCTAAATCGATCAAGGAAAATCAAGGAGGATAAACCACTGAAAAATTTGGGGCAACCCTTATCTAGCTTCGCCTTCCCCATTTTCTCCCCTCCTATGGTTAGGTTTTTGTTGGAAAATGACCTCCCTAAGTGGGTTAGGGTTTAGCCTCAAGATTAGGCCCAATGGGTTCTAGATTTAGGCCTATTAAGCTTAGTTGTCTTAGGGGTGGGGATTAACTCTGATTTTTGCTATTTTAGCATAATAAAACTAATTTATTAGCCCATGAATCTCCTAATTCTTGGCCCAAGTCACTATTATAATAAATTTCACTTTTTTATTTGTCGCATACTAACTATATTAATATTATCATTATTTGGTCAAGAAATTATATCTTATTATAAATTTTAAAAGTCTGGGTTGTTACACTCTCCCCACTTAAAAGAATTTGATCCTCCAAATTCACATGACATTATCTTCCAAAACAGCTTAAAAATTACACCATGACCTTAATCACCAACAATAAGCTAGAAAGGTAACGAATAGAATCGAAATGGAATGGAAATAGAACTAGCTTAAAGTTAAGGGGTACCTCTCACTACTCCTGCATCAGCAGGTTCGTTCAAAGCTTGAAGCCTTCCTTGACGCCGTGCCCTATCATGGTCTGTAGCCTGCAGAGGTTGACCCTTTGGAGTAGTGTAGCTTGCCATCTTGTGATCCTTGCTTCCGTAACTAAGACATACACCTAACTTCCACCAACATTCCTTCGATCGATGATTTCCTTTCCCACAATGTTTGCACTTCTTTTGTGACAAATCAACATGAACATCTTGCCTATCTCCTCCTTTATTTTCTTGCCATTAGAAGTCCCAATACTGTCATTAGGTCTCTTCTTGCCATTCTCGGTCCTTCTTGCTAACTCCTTCTTTTTCATTCGAGCCTTGACCTTTTCCACCATCTCCATGGCATCTTTTAGCAATTGAGCTCTCTTAACCATCTCCGCATAAGATTGTATATCCTTTGGTGCCAACTGAGAAATGAGCTAAAGTATTAACCCATCCATAAATCTTTTAGACTTCATTCTCTCGGCCATAATCAGATGAGGTGCATAACAAGACAACTTTGAGAATTGGACCTCATACTCGGCCACCGTCATACTCCTTTGCTTCAATTATACGAATTCTGCAGCCTTCCTTTCTCTAATCCTCTCCAAAAAATATTTATCATTAAAATATGCTAAAAAATCCACCCACGATACTTGATTACCGGGCAAGGTTGCTCCTACGGACTCCCACCATGCCCTTGCATCCTTTTCCAGCTGAAACGTAGCCAATAGGACCTTATCTTGGTCTGAACATTGCATTACCCGAAATATCCGTTCAATCTCTTTTACCCAATGTTCCACCTCGTCAGGGTCGGTGGATCCAGTATACCTAGAGGGATTCAATCTTCAAAATTCCATTGCAATTCTCCCGCACCGCGATTCGCACCACCTTGAGCCACCTATTGGAGAGCTTGAGTCAAACCTTGGACCATCTCATGCCATTGATCTTGCTCGACCGCCATCTAGCTAGCGACTTAATTTCT
The DNA here is from genome assembly GCA_022559845.1 of Amorphophallus konjac. Taxonomy (NCBI): domain Eukaryota; kingdom Viridiplantae; phylum Streptophyta; class Magnoliopsida; order Alismatales; family Araceae; genus Amorphophallus; species Amorphophallus konjac. The sequence goes on along the minus strand of CM040123.1, from coordinate 276,740,534 downwards.
ACAAAACAAGCCAAGAATTAATTTCTTATAACTTTTAGAATTACCACATTTTAACATGAGATTGAACATTTTTTAACACTTAACCCTTGGTTTTACCCAATCTCACTGGACAGCAATATAGGCTATGAAACCTAACACATATGACACCTATACCTATGGTTGAAACCTAGGGTTTAAACAACCTATGTTCTGATACCACTTCTATTACATCCCCCCCAACCAGTAGCAGCGGAACTACTTAGAACGTTGCAGCGAACAAGCATGAAAATGAGAGCAACACATAGATCAACAATAAAAGACAACTCCATGAGATAAAATGAGACCAGGACTAAAAAAATATAATTTTATTGATAAAGAAAACTCCATTTTACAACTTCTAGACTCAAATATAATAATTAAAAGAGAAGAAGAGAAGCTACAATAAGAGACTTCTATTCTAGATTCAAAAAAGATAAAAGACATAGGTCTTATATAGAACACTCGGAGCACTCGATCACACATGCACTTCTCCATCAGGATAGATGTCTTCTTTGTTATTACCAAAAAATTGTTAAGAAACTGGGTGAGTGACATGCTTAGTAGGATTTACTTCTCTATCATCAGGAAAAATATAAGTGATTAATATTCTATCCATGTGATATTCATGATAATCGATTATGAAACAAGAGCCAAATTAAAGTAATGAACAAGATAATGGTGCTAGTAATGAAACATTTATTAATGGAACAATAGATAGCAAAAACTTAACATGGGAGTAATCATGAGTCGTTTACAAATAGAAAGATGCGAAAATGAATTCAGTGGATATATCTGGCAAAAGGTCAAGGGAAAAATATTCCCTTTCTTGGACAGGAAACATGACTATCAAGCACTCATATCAGTTCAGCAATTTACCTTATGAGCCAGTGGTCTTCCTCATGGGTTTATCATAATTTTATTGACCTCATAAGTCAGTGGTCTTTCCTCATGGGTTCAGTATAGTTCATTTTCGTTTACCTCATGAGCTAGTGGTCTTTCCTCATGGGTCTAGTATAGTTCACTTCCGTTTACCTCATGAGCCAGTGGTCTTTCCTCATGGGTTCAGTATGGTTCAATTTATTTTACCTCATGAGCCAATGGTCTTTTCTCATGGGTTCAGAATGGTTTTGGACTTCCGCCCCACCGGAAATGATTAACATATGGCCGAAGGCCCAATAATCACTAGTTATTGTTGCAGTAGCCAAGTACAAACTTTAGGCACACTTCAGAGAACAATATCAACTTCCAGAAGAATACAAACTTATAGGGCAACCATCACATTATTAAACAGGTCAAATATGTCACATAACCGTCAATTTTGGACTTATAACACCATAATAGCCCAAGGTGGACCGAACGGGCACATTTCATATAACTGGGATTAACGCGTTATTCTCCAAGGCCGCGATCTGAATGATCTCATCTGGGTAGCTACGACCAAAGATGAGTGTTCCCAATAGTCGAGATGGTCCGCAATATGAGAAAACGAAACATCCTGCACCAGTGACGCGTTCAATGAACGCGTCCCATACCGCATATGTGACTACAATCAATAACGGAGGTTCAAGCTAGGTTCACCAAAATGTGGAATTAGTAATAGCCGCCTTCCAAAATAGTGGCTGAACGCGGTCTTGAGGAGGGCCGCATTTAGATTCGGCTTACAAAACTGAACATAACCTCGCACAGGGGTTCGAAAGGTTGGTCAGACCGTATCTTTAGCCAATAAGATGTGGTCCTAAGGAATTTTCAGGGGTACAACTAGCTCGGCATCCTTGTGAGAATTCGAGACTCACGGAGACTTACGGAGGCCTTGGTGAAGAAGTTTCAGTCTGACGAAAGGAATATCCGGTGGAGGGTTCTAGCTTTACCAAGAATAGGAGTTTATGTGAGAAACAGAAACAAAAGTAATGGTCGATCAATAATGATTATCACCATAGCAGTTAAACATATATCAAGCCAAACTTGAACAATTGAGATAAACTAGCATGGAGCATTCCTTTTCAATCACCACTCTATTTCTTAGGTTTTAACATGTTGAATAATAATGTGGTAAAGCAGAAGGGGATCATGAATAAATGGAAATTGGATGAACTAGGGCATACTCATCACTCATGATATAGCAATCATGAATTCATTAAAACAAAGAACAAGGCTAGCATGGGAAAACAATTGCAATTAACCAATTAGGGTCTTACGCTGGAGAAATTCTCAGAAGATAGATACCAAGGAAGGATAATCAATCTAGAAAGGATTCATATAGTTAAAGAGATAAAATAATATGAACAAGAGTTAGGATCAAATTACAATCATCTACTTATATATTAAAACACGTTCCCAGTTGACTTATTGTCAACAAAATTTCTTCAGAATATATTTTCCTATTAAAGTTCATTACAGAAATAAGAAAAATCACACTTTTCAAGATCTAGAAATATCTATGAATGCGGTCTCCAAGTGGTGCGTGTTCTCACCAATATGATCAGGTTGGCAACCGTGATAAAACGAATAAAAATTTTATTAATAGAATTAATTTCTTAAGAACGCATCCTATATTGGCGACGCGTTAACAATGACGCGTCTAGGAAGGGTGACACGTTCAATTTAACATATTAAAAATTAAAAATAATCAAGTATAGTCACTGTCTATCATTACACTGCGTCCAGAATGCGGTGACTGAAGTTACCGCGATCTCAAATAGAATGTCATTCTAGCGAGAAAAACCCTAGAACGGCGATACCTAACCCAAAATCTTTGAAATATAGGCGATCTAGTCTATAAAAATTTGGGAAAACATTGCAGTTCTAATCTAGACATGCAAGAGAACTTGTTTAAGGCTTTAATTAGTTATTGGGCTTGAGGGAAACCTACCTTAATTGGATTAAGAAGAGGAAGAAGAAAATTGGCGAACCCTTGCACTACTCGCCTTTCTCCCTCGAATCCACCCTCGAAACATTGAGCAGCCAGCCTCGCACGCATAAAGGGTTTGCTAAGGGGCTATGGGGACTTATTTATAGGGCTAGGGCACTATAAGGACTCCTAAATCGATCAAGGAAAATCAAGGAGGATAAACCACTGAAAAATCCGGGGCAACCCTTATCTAGAGCCACCTTCCCCGTTTTCTCCCCTCCTAGGGTTAGGTTTTTGGTGGAAAATGACCTCCCTAAGTGGGCTAGGGTTTAGCCTCGGGATTAGGCCCAATGGGTTCTAGATTTAGGCCTATTAAGCTTAGTTGTCTTGGGGATTGTGATTAACTCTGATTTTAGCTATTTTAGCCCAATAAAACTCACTTATTAGCCCATGAATCTCCTAATTCTTGGCCCAAGTCACTATTATAAAAAATTATAATTTTTTATTTGTCACATAGTAATTATATTAAGATTATCTTTATTTGGTCAAGAAATTATATCTTACTATAAATTTTAAAAATCTGGGTTGCTACAGGTCTAGTCGTGCTCGTCAGCACGCGTCCGTAGTCCCCGACCACATGTGCACACACTAACTGACTGCACTACGTCAGGCCCTCTATCTAGTTTTCCTCCAGACTTGGACTCGAGCCGCCACAGTGAGAGGCCCTACGGCAACAAGCCTAAAATTGTCTCTCTCAGGTCTAGCTCTCCACCACTCCCCGGTGGGTCGACACCCGCATACGCAGGCAAGCTACTACTAGTTAGGGCAGTCACTCAATGTGGAAACTCTCCGTGGAGAGGAAACACCAAAGTTCCAACGGCTACCCACCCACCCAGTGTAAATATCACGGAGTACAAGGTGGCCAGGTGCCACTGGACTCAGGATAGCTACCTAGACCTGCTAATCCAATGGCCATTGAGTCACGTGACTCAATCCAAGACCATTGTGCCATAAGGCACCATGCCTCAAACCACCATAGTCCAAGAGTCAGAAACCATGCTCAAAAGGACTCTTGAGGTGGCTCACAACCGCGGGATCCATTCTCTCTCTAAGGGAGACTAAGAAGCCCCAGCCCCTGGATGGGTCGAGGGACTCACAGTTATTGTGCATACTCATGGCTCACATGGAAACCACTTTTCGAAGAATCTAACACTATGCGGGGATAGCCCTCCCCATGTACATGAATACACGGTGGCTCAATTTAGAACAACGAGGAAGCCCATAATACATGGGGTCACTCGGACCCTCAAAACCACATGGGCAGGATAATCGAGATGTCATGATTCCTCTAGACACCCAAAAACAGGATCTCGGTCCCCACGGGGTGTCCGGGATAGCCACGGGGCGAAAGGTTGACCAAAGGGTCTCGACCGGGTCGACCGGTCACCAAAATGTGTGAAAAGGGTTCAATTCGGTCGACCTGACCACTGGGTCAGTTGACCTGACAGAGGTCGGTCCACCGGACCCATCAGGTTGGTCGACCGGACCAAGACCACCACCCCATGTTCTGGGTCGGTCGACCAGACCACCTGGGTTGGTTAATCGAACCAAGGCGGATTGCCCACCGTGGCGAATGCCGGTCCGGTCGACCGAACTACCCATCCTATCGACCGAATACGGTGATATGACAACGAAACCCCTTCCAAGGGGCCCTATTCCATGCCCCAATCACCCCGAGTAATGGGGAAAACATGGGGGAAACATTCCCCACCCTCTATGCTACCGAGAGGCCCCATTTAAACTATGAAAATGCGGTTGAATCGACGAATCCGTCGCTCACCCCAAAATCATGCATTTTAATGCCGGCATGAAAAAAAACCACCCTCGGCCTCACCTCACCCTAAAAAATGTGAAAAAATAGAATGCACTCACGACGAGATCCCATGCCGAGGATGCCGATTCCACATGTAATCGCTCCCCGAACCACCGCCGGCTTCATGAACTTGCGAATGAAGCATGACGTGCCACCGCCCCGTTCATCGCTCTATTATCACCGTTCACCGCCCCACGTACCTCGCTGCCTCGCCCATGCCATCCCTCGTTAGCCACCCGGAGAAGGGAGGGAGAGAAGGAGAGAAATGAGAGAATGAGGAGAGAGGGGGTGAAGGGTTGATATAAATAGGAAAATATTTGGGGTTTTAAAAATTCATAAAATAGAAAAATGGGAAAAAATCATCCCCACGATCCTCGAAAAATGTGCAATGTGCCTGTAACGTCCTAGAGCCTGAAATCACAACAGTTCACCCTACACGAGGATCTGATTACCTAATAGTTAAAATCTAATTAATTATAAAACACAATCTGGGACCCATAGAAACACTCCCAAACCCACGGATTCCTGATCCGAAATCCCAAGTACTATAACCCCTATCTCCGTTGGCCTCCTAAGATGAAGTCCGACCCGAGGACCAGGAGCAAGAGGAGATACTGCTACTTCCACCACGACCATGGTCACGACATGGCCGACTGCATCCAGCTTAAGGATGCGATCGAGGACCTCATCCGATGAGGCCTCCTTGATAAGTTCATCACCAAGGATGTGGAAAAGTGATGGCAAGAGAGGACCCCTCCGCCTATCGACAACCGACCCAATGAAAAGGATCATGGCGACGAGAGCCGCCGCGACCCTCCTACTCGGGATCGTCTCAAGGATCTGATCATCTTCTCAGATGATGATCTGGAGGGTGTGACCACCCCCCACTTCGACGCTCTCATGGTCTCGATGACCATTAACTAATGTACTGTATGATGGATCTTCATTGATAATGGAAGTGGCCCCGATGTAATTTCTTACGACTACCTTGTACTCATGGGTGTAGACCTATCACGAATAACACCATTGCACACACCTCTATGCAGCTTCTCCAGCACAGCTATCCTCCCTGAGGGGCGTATCTCCCTACAGATCACATTTGGGGTTGCCCCCTGAGACATAACATTCTTGGCGGGCTTCACGATCATGTGCGAAATGACCGGGTACAATACCATAATAGGCAGGGGCATCCTAGGCACCCTAAGGGGCATCCCCTCCTCCTACCATCTAAAATTGAAGTTCCCTACTCCACACAGAGTAGGGGAGGTCCGAGGTGACCAAGGGGAGTCATGGAGGTGCTACCTGATCTCCACCAAAGAAAGGCGAGCCGAGGAGGCTCCCCCCGACAATAAGGCGAGGACAGAGGACCCCGGACCCAACGGGAGCACTCTGATCGAAGACCTTTACCCCATCCTAGTGTGGGAAGATCCAAGCAGAACACTTCACATCGGCACCATGCCATCCGAGCAAGAGAAGGAAGACTACAAAAGCTTCCTGATCAAGAACCAAGACGTGTTCGCTTGGTATATGGATGAGGTCCCCAGAATCCCGCTGAAGATAATAACCCACAAACTGAGGTAGGATCCGAGCTGCAGCCCAATTCAACAACGCAGGAGGCGTTATAACCCCCAACGACAGGCAGTCATAAAGGAGCAAGTAAGCGAGAAACTACGGTCGAGACTCCTACAGCCTACCCAGTACCTGAACTAGGTGGCTAATATGGTCTTAGTCCCTAACAGCAATGGGAAGTGACATATGTGCGTAGACTACACGGATCTCAAGAAGGCCACCGTAAAAGATAGATTTCCTATGCCACAGATCGACCAACTGGTTGACGCCATGGCCGGGCATTAGATGCTAAGATTTTGTGGTGCGTACTCTGGGTACCATCGTATCAGCATGCATGAGCCCGACCAAGATAAAACTTCCTTCATCACCGACCATGGGATCTACTGCTACACGCGCATGCCCTTTGGGTTGAAGAATGCTGGAGCTACGTATCAATGCCTTGCCAACTTCATGTTCGACGCTCAGATCGGCCGCAACATAGAAGTCTACATAAATGACATGCTTGTCAAAAGCCTCCAAGCGGCCAAGCACTTGGAGGACCTGGCAGAGACGTTTGCGACGCTCCAGAAGTGCAGCATGAAGCTCAACCCAAGCAAGTGGGCATTCGGAGTCAGATCGGGTAAGTTCCTCGGTTTACATGTAACCCACCATGGAATTGAAGCAAAACCCGACCAGATCAGAGCAGTGCTGGAGATGAAGCGGTCAGAATGGGTAAAGGACATACAGTGCCTCACTGGACGAGTAGCCACCCTTACCCAATTCTTGTCTAGAGCTGCAGACAGATGCCTCCCCTTCTTCTGACTTATCAAGCAGGCCAACAAGTCACCAGAGAAAGGGGGGCGAGTCGACTGAGATCAGGAGTGTGAGCAAGCTTTCGAAGTGCTCAAGTAGTATTTTCCCTTGCCTCCTTTACTCTCCAAGCCCCAGGACGGAGAACAATTACTCTTATACTTATCCGTGACATCGAGCACACTGAGCATCGTGCTCGCTCGAGAGGACAAAGTTATAAATCCAGTAAATTATGTGAGCCGAGCACTCTAGGACCCTGAGTTCCGATACTTGTGGATGGCGAAGTTCGCTCTAGTCCTGGTTACGGCCGCGCAAAAGCTGTGACCATATTTTCTCTCTCATCTGATCATGTTCCTCACCGACCAGTCCCTATGCCAAATCCTGCAAAATCCAGATGCATCGGGGAGGCTTATTAAGTGGGCCATCAAGCTAGGGGAATTCGACATCAAGTTTCGCTCGATGACGGCGATCAAAGCCCAAGCACTGGCAGACTTCATCGATGAATGTATGTTGCCGGATGAAGGACTGCCCGAGCAATCCTCGGGACCAGCGTGGGAACTTTATGTGGAAGGGTCATCTTGCGCCACTGGCAGTGGAGCGGTGTAATACCCTAGTTAATTAATAAAGACTAAAATATATAATTTAAGTAAGAATAGATTAATATTGTAATTAAGTTTGATGAATTGCTTAAATAAATTACATTTAGATAAATTTCATGTGAATGTACATGGTAAATAAATAATTGATGTAAGGTTTGATTACACCACGGAACGATAGATTAAGAAGGAACTCAATCCTATCAAGCTAATCAATCTAGTGGGTCATAAATAAAAATTTAGCGAGAAATTTAATAGCTAAGTTCTAATGAATAAATTGTTGTACCCCTATGGTTTTGATGATGTCAAACACCATAAGTCAAAAGTCAAACATCTTGAGTCAAACATATCATGCCAGAAGCCTTCATGAGTTTGTGCATTGGAGACTGTGCATTTAAGTCATTGGAGTCAGTGTGTCTGCATGAAGTCATGTTCAATTGCTTTCAGTCTATCTCCATCACTGTTAATAGCCATGTAGGTCTAAGCACATTCTACCTTAGCATATATAACGTCGATGTGTTCAGTTCAGCATAAAGAGCGTCGGTGCATATTGTCATCCTGCATGACTAAGGTCGGTGCACATTTCGCATCCTGCATGATAGAGGTCGATGCAGAATTTTACCATATGCATACAAAGTCAGTGCACATTTGCCTTGTGTATACACAAGGTCCGTGCACATCTGCCTTAAGCATAAAGAAGGTCGGTGCAGCTTTTGTCTTGTACTAAACTAGGTCCGTTCACACTTTCCTTGTGTGATACAAGGTCGGTGCACATTTGCCCTTGTGCGATACAAGGTATGCATATCAGGTCGATACACCTTCTACTGGTCCACATAGAGGGTCGGTGCATACCCTGTTAGTCTACATGCAAGATCAGTGCATATTTCTTATCGTGCATATAGAAGGTCAGTGCATCCTTTGTGATATACTACCTAAGGTCTGTGCACATTTTGCCAAAGCGTATAAAGGTCAGTGCAATTTCTATATCATGCATATGTAGGTCTATGCATACTTTGTCAAACGCATGCAAGGGTCAGTGTATATTTTAGGTCCATGCATTTAAGGTCCGTGCATTCCACTTCTTAGAGTCCATGCACATCTCAATCGTTGAAAGGTAATGTTAGTACATATGGTCGAGCATATCTCAAACAGCTAACCCTCATGACTGTTTCTTTGCCAGGTGAGTCATATGGTCGAGCATCTACTGAGCAACCTGCGAACTTACCTCACGTGGAATTTAAAGTACCAGGTTAATGGCATGTCAGCTGTTCGATCATTGTTTCATCATAACTCTCTTTCTCGATAAGCTTTTGTCTATTTGTCTGTTCCGTGGTCAGTCTAGTAGGGTTTCTTTATTGCAATTCAGATTACATAATTTGTTTCTTAAAATTACTCTGAATTGGAAGTGATATATTCATCCCCCCCTTCTAGCTCACTTTCTGTGTGAATTATCAATTGGTATCAGAGCAGGTTACCCAACATGTGGTCCAACGACCAGGGTAAATCTGGATCTAGCACCCCTCGCAGTTTCATGGCTGAGGGACAGTCTATTAGCCGCCCTCCTTTTTTTATGGTAATAATTACTTTTACTAGAAAAAAAGGATGGAAGTATTCCTGAGAGCGTAGAGCCACGAACTCTGGAGAGTGATCACCACAGGACCATACGAGCTCCCACCAAATGAAGATTCGTGGACAAATAATCACATCATGCTTTCAACGGTCAACTAGTCTGCTCTAAACATAATTCAATGCGCAATACATCCAGAAGAGTACGCTAGGATCTCGGCCTGCCAGACAGCCAAGAAAATGTGGGATGAACTAGAGCACATCTACGAAGGTACATCCCAAGTCAGGGCCACCAAGGTAAATATGCTCACCTCTAAGTATGAATTGTTTAAAATGAAATCTGATGAGACTATTACAGAAATGTATGCTAGGTTGTCGCTGATCACTAACACTCTTAAGGGGCTTGGGAAACAGGTTTCAGAAGGGGACCTTGTCAAGAAAATTCTTAGGTCGTTAACCCCCGCATGGCACACTAAGGCCATTGTGATAAAGGAGTCTAGGGATCTGTCAAAAATGACAGTCATTGAGCTGATGGGATCCCTAATGACTTATGAAATGAATTGTAAAAGAAATTGTGAAGGAAGTGACAAGAAGGGCAAGAACATTGCTCTCAGGGTGTCCCATAATAGTAGTGGGAGCAGCAATAGCAGTAGTATTGGGGAATCTGACAGGTTCTCAGATCTTGATCAAGAGGAGCAAGCTATGCTGACTCGACAATTTCGGAAGTTCTTAAGAACTAAGGGAAAAACTTTTAGAAGAAAAAGATCGCATACTACTGGTAAGCGTTTCGATTCTAAGATTGATAAAAATAAGAATGCTAAGAAGATCACATGCTTTCATTGCAGGAGGACTGGACACATGAAGGGGGATTGCCCCGATCTCTAGAAGAAAAGCTCTAAGGTGCAAAAGAAGAAACCTCAGGCTATTGTCTGCACGTGGAGTGACGAGGAGGAAGACTCTGAGGCCAATTCTTCAGAAGAAGACGACCAAGGAATATGTCTTATGGCCAACAGTGATGAAGAGGTAACCAACATTTTTGAGAATTTTTCAATTGATGACTGGGAGGATGCCTATGCTGAACTGTTAGATAAGTTTAATGCTTTGACTAAAGACCATAGGGTGTTAAAGAGAAAACTGAATGTTGCTACTGAAGAACAAATTCAAAGTTGCAAAGAAAATCAGAAGGTTAAGGAAGAATTAGATGAGATGAATTCTCTCAGAATGGAAAATGATAACCTTAAGTCTGAAAACAAAGAAGTTCAAAAACAACTTAATGAATTCAAGTTACAACTTCAAGAAAGCCAATGTGAAAATAGATTAACCACTGAAAAGAATGAAGTTGTTAGGAAGGTGAATTCTGAACTTCAGAAAAACTGTGAAACATTGCAAAAAGAATTGGAAGACAAACAAAGAACTCTAACAAAATTTGTTCAAGGAAAAATAAATTTGGATACCATACTAGGTGCTATGGTTAATTTCAAAAAAGAAGGTTTAGGCTATAACCCAACACACGAGAAATTCTTTGAATTCACAACAGTAACATTCTGTACAGAAAAAGGGAAAGAAAAAACTAGACACACCATCTAGCTCCAACAATGCTCATAATGATCAACAACTAAGGAATGATTCGTCAAACCATACTGGACAACAGTCTAAAACTGGAAAGAACTCAACTAAGCAAGATCCTGTATGTATTCCCCAGAACAAGAACGTTCACAGGTCAAGGCATATGACCCAGAACAGAAATTCATCCTTCTATAAAAACATGGGTCAATAAAAGAAAAATTGGGGAAATCTCGTTCTTCCACAGAAACTCTTTAATGAATATGTCTATCATAGACAGAATGGGTACAAAAGATACCTGGGGAATGAACAGTCCAACAACAGGAACAGATTCCACATCAGTAGGCCAGGTGGACAGAACTCTAGTCATAATTTCAACAAAACTGTCAACAGCATGCAAAAGAAAAATACTTTGAAATAGTTTTGGATTCCGAAGTTTTTGCTTAAAGATTTGAACAATGCCTTTAGACCCAATCTATTTTAGGCTCCAAACTACTCTGCTTGATATGTCCCTCTACAGGTTAGTCTAGCAACCGAGCACAACAGGTGGTATCTAGATAGCGGCTGCTCCAGGCATATGACAGGAGACCGATCCAAGTTCAGTAAATTGGAAATGAAGGTAGGGGGTCTGGTCAAATTTGGAGGAAAGAACAGAGGTAAGATTGTTGGGATTGGAACAGTTGGTAAGTCTTCCACAAACTCTGTTGAGAAAGTTCTGCTTGTAGAGGGTCTTCAACACAACTTGCTTAGTATTAGTCAGTTATGTGACAAGGGTCACAGAGTTGTGTTCGATAATAATGCATGCAAAATTCTTGAAATAAATTCTGACAAGGCCAAGTTTGAAGCACACAGAGTCAGTAATGTATACATTGTAGATTTAAATGAAAAACCTGAATCAAATCTTTGTTTGGCTGCTGATCTTGAAAATAATGCATTTAATTGGCATAGACGTTTAGGACATGCTAGCTTCTCTACATTGAATAAACTGGTCAAACATGATTTAGTTAGAGGCATGCCCAGAATTAAATTCAGTTCCATTTCAAAAATTTGTGATGCCTATGCTCTAGGCAAACAAACCCGTAAATCATTTAAACTCAGATCTGAGTCTCTGTCCTCCAAGCCAATGAAACTTTTGCATATGGATCTCTTTGTCCCAACCAGGACTCAAGAGTCTAAATGGGAAGAGATTTGGGTTTGTGATTATAGATGATTTTACCAGATTTTCATGGTTATTTTTCTTAGCAAATAAAAGTGATGCTTTTCAGAAGTTTGAACATTTTTTCAATAAAGTTAAACAAGAAGGAACTCAGAATTTCCATGATCCAATTTGACCATGGAGGAGAGTTTGAAAACTCCATATTTTCTAAATTTTGTAACAATGAAAGATTAATTCACAGATTTTCCTCTCCCAGGACTCTAGAGCAGATTGGCATAGTGGAGAGAAGAAATCGTACAATCATTGAAATGGCTAGAACTATGCTGCTGGAGAGTCAGCTACCCAGAAGATTTTGGGCAGAGGCAGCTAACACCGCTTGCTACACCATCAACAGAGCCTTGGTAAGACCCATCCATAAGAAAACCCCCTATGAACTTTGAAAGGTAAGAAGCCAAATGTTTCATACTTCAGGATTTTTGGTTCAAAATGCTTCATTCATAACAATAATAAAAAGGACCTAGATAAATTTGATGCAAGGAGTACCCTAGGAATTTTTCTAGGATACTCTGAAACAACTAGGGCATATAGGGTTTTAAACGTTCCAGACCAAACAGTAGAAGAATCTCCTCATGTTATATTCGATGAAGTAAACACTATTACTACCTTGGATGATGATGACATGAGTTCAAGGCATGATGGAAACTTTGTAGAGGATATGGTGGAGGAAGAATCTGAATCACCTGAAGCTTCAAATGTTCCAAATCAAGTAAGATCAGCCGAAACAGGTGAGCCCTAAACTAATGTTAGAATCTTGAAAGATCACCCTGTGAATAACATCATAGGCAACTTAGGAGATCCCCCAAGGACAAGGTAAAAAATGTAAATAATCAAGACCTAGTTGCTTTAGTGTCACAGATTGAGCCGAAATCTGTTGATGAGGCTTTGAATGATGAATCATGGGTTAATGCAATGAGTGAGGAGCTAGGTCAATTTGAAAGAAATAATGTCTGGGAACTAGTTTCGAGACCTAAAAATATAAATGTTATAGGAACTAAATGGGTTTTCAAAAATAAAATGAATGAGGATGGAATAATTTCAAGAAATAAAGCCAGACTAGTAGCCAAGGGTTACTGTAAGGAATTTGGGGTTGATTTTGATGAGTCCTATGCACCTGTTGCTAGGATGGAAGCAATAAGAATCTTATTGGCCTTTGCATGTTCTAAAAACATAAAACTTCCTCAAATGGATGTCAAAAGTGCTTTTTTAAACGGTTATATTAAAGAAGAAGTCTTTGTAGAACAACCCCCTCGATTTCAATTGTCTTCACATCCTAACAAAGTTTTCAGGTTAAATAAAGCTCTATACAGTCTAAAGCAGGCTCCTCGGGCCTGGTATGAAAGGTTGACAGAATTTCTGATCAGCAAGGGCTACAATAGAGGTAAAGTGGATCAAACCTTGTTTACCAAAAGTTTGAGTAAGGATCTCATCATAGTGCATGTATATGTAGATGACATAGTCTTTGGCTCAACATGCACTGAACTATGCAATGAATTTGCTCCATTGATGTCTGCTGAGTTTGAAATGAGTTTGGTCGGTGAATTAAAATACTTCCTTGGTTTGCAGGTATCGCAGCTGGAAGATGGATGCTTCATTAACCAGGCCAAGTACACCTTGGATATCCTCAAGCGGTTTGGCATGAAGAATTTAAAACACATCACAACTCCAATGGGTACTAATACATCATTAGATACAGACGAATCAGGTAAAGAAGTTGATGTAAAGTTATACCGAGGTATGATTGGATCTCTACTCTATTTGACTGCCTCGAGACCTGATATACAATTCAGTGTAGGTATGTGTACTCGGTACCAATCTAGGCCTACTGAATTGCATCTAGCTGCTGTGAAAAGAAATTTTAGATACATATCTGCTACACACACTCTAGGATTATGGTTTCCTGCATCACACATCTTAGATTTGATTGCATATACGGATGCAGACTATGCCGGGTGTAAGCTAGATAGGAAGAGCACTAGTGGACACTGTCAATTTCTAGGTGGGTGTTTAGTTTCTTGGGCTTCCAAGAAACAACACTCTGTGGCCCTCTCCACTGTAGAAGCTGAGTATGTAGCTGCAGAAGCTGTGGTACACAGGTGATGTAGATTAAACACCAGCTTCAGGACTACCAAGTAGACCTGGGCTGCACACCCATATACTATGATAATACTAGTGCCATAAATCTTGCAAAAAACCCTGTCTTACATTCTCACACCAAACATATTGAAATCAGACATCATTTTATCAAAGATGAGGGTTCTAAAAATACTTTTGAATTGATCCACGTAGACACTGGCCATCAGATAGCTGATATCTTTACTATGCCTCTGGACAATGAAAAATTCACCACCTTGAGGAGAGAATTGGGGATTTTTAAGACCCCTTGAATTCTGGAATCGTGGAATAAAATGCATCTATGCTTCTGTGTCCATGTGAGCTGAATGCAGTCCTCATTTGCATGAATTTTCATCTAGTGCTTGTCATTTTTTTTCATAAAATTGGCATGCATAACCTGTTAGTATATCAAATGATAAGCTGGGAGAAGGTCAGATTTCTTCTGACTGGAAACTCACATCATGTGTGAGGAGGTCTTTGACCTACGTTCTCCACTTGGTAGCACAGGCTCATTTACAGATAAATCAGGTTCAAGTCCGTAAATTTTCTTTTCTCTATTTCAATACATTTTGCATTCTAGCTATCTGCTTATCTGATTCATATTGTGAGGGGGAGGTATTCTCGGTATGCCTTAGTGTAGAAGGCATTTGCATGTGTTAAGCTGATAGGTTTTAGTTCATCAGTCAGTCAAGGTGACAGAGGGGGTTGCTTGTTTGTCAGTTTGTGGTCTTAGGAGATTAATTCAAAAGGATTTTGAGAGATCTTGTCACTGCACAAAGCTCATTGAGAACCTTATGTAGTTTTTGTTTCATAAAAGCTAGAAACTCTCAACTCTCTTAAATTTCCAAATTTGATTAGCTGAAATTTAGCAAAAAAGCTTCTTTCTAATAATCCTGCAAAGACCTAGATAGAGAACCTGAAGACTGTCTTCCTACATCATAAATGAACATGGATCACTGTTGACATTTTTATGTCAATGTATCTCCTAAATGTTTGAAACTTAAATTTCTGGAAGCAAACTCTATGAGGATCAGTACATCTAGTATTGTCTTCAATCATCATACAACAAATAAAATCAATTTGTTTAGGGGCATTTCAACATTTCAGAGCAATTTTTTGGTTACCGAGAAACTAGACACTTCATCAAAGAAATGAAACACTCTATATGTCATGAAGTGCCAAAATATCTCTATTTAAAAAGTTCCTGAAAATTTAAAAATTCATGGCAGAGCAATAGCATTAAAGTGTTGAGGAACTGGGGATTCAGGCCTCTGATCAAGGTGTCTCCTCACGTCAAAAGATACTTCTATTGCTAACTCTATTCTCTAAAGAGAAGTAATACGGTTATCACACTGAGAAACTGTGAATTCTGACCTCTGATCAAGGTGTCTTCTCATATATCAATGTGTGATTTACCAAAATTACTCAATGGGTATTTCACTGCTCAGCAAAGAAAAAAAATCTTTCAGCCCTGAAAAATAGTTTGTAGATTGTCTGTCCTTAATACCTTTGGACCATTCAATAGTAGATGAGCCTCCAGTTACTTGATTAGTACAGCATTTAGATAGCTTTCTCTTGGCATAACTGCTTCACTTTGGTCCCTATTCTTACTTCTGTGCGATGATAATCTTCACTCTTATTCTTTGTCTTTCCTACTTATTAGCCTTGAGGTCTTTCAGCTCATTTCAGTTACCTTACTTGGATCTTTAAGGGTTACATATGAGATTTCTCTACCACGTGAATTAATTGCCTCTGGTCTCACCATCTTAACAGTACCTTGTTTCTCACTACACTCCTTTTGATGATGTCAAAGGGGGAGAATGGATATGGAGCTGAGATTGAATTTGAGCATGTCTTTTGTTGTAGTTGGAAGTCCGAGTGTCATGTGGAGTTAGTGTGTGACATTGTATGCATGTTTGATCATCCACATTTTTTTTGACTACATTATTTTTGATTGGCTCATAGTGTTGCCATCATCAAAAAGGGGGAGACTGTTGTACCCCTGTGATTTTGATGATGTCAAACACCATAAGTCAAAAGTCAAACATCTTGAGTCAAACATATCAGAAATTGACATTTATTACAAACTAATTTATCAGAGGAGGTAGTTTCAGCTTTGTGTTTTTCACATTTTTCCTAAGACAATCATTCTCAAATTTCAGTGCATTCAGTTTAGAGTTAACACAATCAAGATCTTTCAATAATTTTCCATTTTGAACTAGATTAGTGTTATGAGCCTGATCATCATTCGTTGAGCTAAGTTTTTCTTTGAGTTCAGACATATCACCTTCAAGTTATTGATTTTCATTTTTACATAGTCCAATTTGTTTCTTAAGCATTTGGACATCAGACAAACAAGCATCATAGGATTGTTTCAACTCCAGACACTTTTCACAAGAGGAATTCGAACTATTCAACCCAGTTGTCTTTTTTAAATTTATATATTATTTTCTTAACCTCTCATGTGACTCCAATAAATCAGCATATGCATCCTCCCAGTCATCTAGAGAGAAATTTTCAAAGAGGTTTACCTAATCATCGTCTTTCTCTTCATTTTGGTTGCTGCTATAATCGCTGCCATTAGCCATCATGCATTAGTCTTCATTTCCACTACAAGCAGTCCTCAGTTCATTCAGGATGTCCTAAGTTGACCTGTAATCATGAAAGCAAGAATGGAAGGCCTTGTCAGTAGCTGCTTTCATTAAATCCAAAACTTTCTGATTTTCTCCATACTTCGATCTATGACTATCAGTCCATTTGAATATTTTCTTTAGTAATCTGTGAGGACCTTGTGAAATAAACTTCTACAGATCAGGATCAATCAATTTAACATAGCTATGAAGACTACTAAACCACGAATTAAAATGAGAGCCATTGAAAATCGGTGGATGAGCCATGGAAATCAGTTCAAGAGTAATTCAAGCAATAGACTAAGCACAAAAAGAAATGCACCTAAAAATAGGATAGCAAGATCCTCTACAGATCGTTGGATCTGATGAATCAGAGTCCCGCTCTAATACCAATTGTTGAGTCTATGAGATGGTGCAAACTGGATTCAGAGGGGGGGTGAATGAATCCCCTTATAAAATTTTGACCAATTCAAAAGTTTAAACTACAAACAGTAAGCTATGCAGAATTAAAGACTGATTAGCTTAACTGAATGTGAACTATAATGAAACACACGATGAAATAGGTGATAGCTGACTATGGGCTATGATGAGGCACACTGTCAAACAGATGGTCAGCATATGCAATGAAAAACTCAGCAACTTCTGAGCTATTTGCAAAAGTAGACTAAGCGCACAATGAGTTCTAGAGACACTCAGGCAGAACTATCAATTAGAGCGCACCTAGGCATTCATCTGACGAAAAATAGATAAGTAATCAAATCACAATAGAAAGGGAATTTTTAGGTGGTTCGGTCCTCCAGACCTACATCCACCCCACAGTCAAACTTGAGTGTGGATTACTACTGCCTGACAGCTTGAAACCACTGCGCCTCACAGCTTGCGTCACTAAGCATTACAGCTGAGCACCACAGTTTGCTGTCCGAGGATCTAATCCTCGCCGCTGTGCATCACAGCTTGCACTGCTGACTAACAGCTTGATGTTTAAAAGATAAAATGAAAATAAGACACAACAACGGAAAGCTGGAAGATGAAAACACATATAAACTGTAGCTCTCACAGGAGTATACTGGCTTGGATCTGATCCAACGGCTAGCAGAACAGATCATCAGGAACTTCAATCTCTTCTCTCGATCTCTCTCTCAATCTCTATTCTCGATCTCTCTCTTAATCTCTATTGTCGATCTCTCTCTCAATCTCTATTCTTGTTCACACGATCTCCCTGTTCTTCTTCTTCTCTTTCTCTCTTCTACGATACTCTATTTTCTCTCAGCTTCTCTTGCTCTTGGCTTTTCTGCTCTTCCGCTCTTTTGGGTTCTGGCTATCTTCTCTCTACTCTCTCAGACTGCTTCTGATCTCTCTTTCTTTGAGCTTCCTTGCTCTATCTGCCCTCTTTCATTTTTTTTCTTTTCTGCCCTCTAATCCTCTTTTATAATCAAGAGACGATGGGCACGTGGATACCACGTTTCCCGCCCAAACTTTCACGCGGATCTGATCCTTCGAGGTTCCACGTGTCAGAATCCTAGTACTGTAGCAGTCCATGTGGCAGGATCATCTGGTCCGCTCTTTGCCTTGGATCACGTGCCATTAGGTAAAAGTCTTGAATCACGTGACTCCATTAAGTGTAAAGCTCCCTGCTTGAAACTGGGTCCTTTAGTTGACTTAACCCTGTCAAGAAGGAATAGGACATTTCATCAAACATCTTATAGTCATAGCATCAGAGTGAGAATATATGCTTCATCAATATTCAGACGCCTTAATTGATCAGATCAAGCCTAGTACGTGTGCACAGACCTTACCTAATGCGTGTGCACAGACCTTGCTTTATGCATGTGCTCAAACTTGATCTCACTGCAGGTGTCGACACTCCTAGTATGCATAGACCTTCCAATGTGTATGCACAGACCTTAACAAGCACAATCCAAATGTGCACAGTCCTTGAACACAGAACATGCATAGACCATTATACGTTGAAACCAAGTGTGCACAAACCTGAAACCAAATGTGCACAGACCTTGAGGTGTAAGTGTGCAAAACCTGCACCGACCTTATATGTGTTTCTATAGAGACGTGCACCGACTATATGCAAGCATAATGCAGATGATGCACCGACCTTGGTCTTGCACAAATGGGATGTGCACCAACCTTGGCCTTCTATATGCATGAATATGCACTGACCTTATACTCAGACATGCAAGGCAAACATGCACCGACCTTGTATAGACACAAGGCGAGTGTGCACCGACCTTTATGCATGAAAACTAATTATGCATGGACCTTATATGAGTTTAACAAAATATGCAACGACCTTGGCAATGCAGTATATAGAAATGTTGCACCGACCTTTTAAGTGAGCATGCAATTGTGCACCGACCTGGCAAGCAAATGTGCTTGGGCTTTATATGCATGCAGTAGAAGATGCACCGACCTTATGTGCATTGAGCTAATATGTGCACCGACTTCATATGGCATGAAGCAAAAGATGCATCGACCTAGTTTCTGCCAAGAAGATGTGCACCGACATTCTATGCTGACTAACAAAATGTGCACCGACCTTCTGACGAAGAAACAAGAAGGTGCACCACCCTCATATGCAGTCTAGAAAACATGCATCGACCTTCGATAGTTTAACACAATCATGCTCCGACCTATATGCCGGTGACACAGACATGCACCGACCTTGGATTCTGCGCAGGCATGATGTGCACAGACTTGAACAGTGTGTGCACCGACTTTATATGACTAAGGCTTGAACATGCATCGACCTTCTATACAGAATAACATGCATCGACCTTATGTAGTGAAGAAAGCGTGTGCACAACCTGTTCGATGAAATTTACACAACTGTCTACATGAAAAATCAAATGTGCATCGTCCTGAATACAGAGAAAAGAACACATGTACATTGACCTTCTATACATGGTGATCGTTATGCATTAACCTTGTCCAGAACTAGAGAGACACATGCTCCAGAACAAGAGTGACACATGCACAGTGAAGCATATATGAATCATAGTGTTTGGATCATCATAAACAAATCATCAATCCATCAAAGCACATATGACATCATGCTCATAATGAGTCATAGTGTTCGGCATCATCAAAACCACAGGGATACAACAATCTCCCCCTTTTTGATGATGGCAACACTATGAGTCACACACACATAGAATGCAATTACCATTTGACTCAAATCAAATTATTCTCCCCCTTTGACGTCATCAAAAAGAGATCAATAATTTGTGGAATGCAATGATGTCATGAAGCATTCTCCACTTTCTAAACTGTAACCCTACTCCTTGTGACAAGTGAAAGTGAAAACATAAGAGTAGGAATGAAAATCACAGTAGAAAAAATTGGGAACAGAAAGATGCTGATGAGATAATCTCCCTCTTTGAAAGAACAGAAGGATTAGAATGGAATCATATTCATTAGGCATAACATGAGTTCAGCAAAAGCACAGGTAAGCAGATGGAGCAATTTAAACCAAAACAGGAGCAAAGAAGTTATACTAGGCATCCAAAAATTTTAGAGAAGATTTTCAATGAGTTATCAAGGTCATAAATCCAAGGTTAAAATATTTCAGATTCTTCCACTATAAAGGCTTGTGAGATAATCTTTATTGAACACCCTGGTTTAAACATGATGTATTCAAGTTTTATTCATACGTTCTGCACTCATATCTGAAATCAATTTTAATAAAAATGAACTATGCCTTGATGTTAACATCTAGATTAACCTCCCTATCTCTCATTCAAATTCAATGACTCCTTTAGAAGTTACAAAATGTAGTGTTGAGATTAAACAGACATGAAATGATCTGATTTTGTCCAAAGATTTAACAATTTTCAAATTTTCAGATTGTTTTTCTATCTATGCAACATCAATGTTTATTACAATAACTCTCAAGATCAATCGAGTTTAGTCCACACCTTGTAATTAGAGGATATACGTTGTTTAGACGCCAGTATCCCTAAACACTTAGTATGACTAACTGTCATGATTCATATTGAACAGAGTTAACAAGGGCACTTCATGACATAGGACAACTGCATTTCTTTGATGAGGATCCCAGTTTCTCAGTGCAACCTAATCATTCCTCTGCCTTAAACTTTCACATATTTTTCATTAAATTTTCACCAGAGATAACTAAAGCACTTCATGACACAGTCCTTTGGACATGGTTTCTCAGTGACCAAAGTCATTGCTCTGACCTTATTTTACGTTCGGACATTACCCAGATCAAACAAATGTTTAAAAACAACACTCACCTCATGTATCTCTACCAAAGAAAGCCATGGTTATAAAACTTTCAAATTTCAGAAGGTTTTAAAAGATATAACATGAATCAACTGGTTAAAGTTTATTAAATGATTTGTTCAGATATTTTCAAGATGTTCTAAACCAAACTCAAGAAATACATAAGACTTAAACCAGCTGAGTTATTTC
This sequence comes from Amorphophallus konjac, assembly GCA_022559845.1. Classification (NCBI taxonomy): domain Eukaryota; kingdom Viridiplantae; phylum Streptophyta; class Magnoliopsida; order Alismatales; family Araceae; genus Amorphophallus; species Amorphophallus konjac. The sequence continues at coordinate 276,719,308 of CM040123.1, read as the reverse complement.
GGATATTCATAGTTCCATATAATGGAAGATTCCTAGTAGATGTTTTCATATGTATGATCAAGATATGCCCATTGTAATCTTCATAAGTTTCTCACAGAAATGTTTAGCGAAAGTGAATGATACAGAATTAAGATCATTAGAAAGCATGCGAATTGTGAGAAGTTTTCAGAAGATCTGATAACGAAAGATTAGTCATAAAGTTGGTCAAACAATTCAAGAATTACATCAGCCAGAAAGATTTCCAAGGAATAGCAATCAAGTCAAATTACACTACAAAATAGAATTTCTGACAATCAACTCCCCCTCAGCAAAGTAATGTAGTAGGTTCAGACTTATGGGAAAGTTTAACCCAAAGAAATTCAGATAGATCAGCTGAATACAGAAGTGAAAAAAATGTTGGTCACATATTTCAACAAAAAAATGTGAATTGTGAGCTGGTTAGCAGAAATACAACTAAGGGCGGTACTTGGCGGAGGTTGGATCCAAGGATCTACTCTCGCAAGGTTTAACCTTCCAGATGGGCTTGACCTATCTTTTTAGCTAAGCCTTTTTATATACTGTATTGTTGTTACAAGATAGCACATGATCATTTCAAAAGAAGCTCCCCTTCAACAAATTTAGGAGCAGTGATTAAGAGATTTTCAATCACAATAGGATATAAGCTCAAATGATTTCAAAAAAGATGAAGGTAAGTGAGACCAACTGAAACCAATGTTTGAGATAAATTACTTGAAGAGCAAAGAAGATCAGTATGACAGAGTTGGTCATGCAGTCCAAGAATCCTTCTTATGCTCTCCCAAAGAAGATATCGACTCTCGGTGTCAGCATCTGCTCACAGTCTACATTAAACATAATGCTTTAAAAAAATGTCGACTGATGGTGTCAACACTGAGAATTAGATGAAGCTTGAATAAAGAATCAATCAAGAATAAAGTGAATTTTACTTCACTTGCCTCAAGAGACATTAAGGATCAATCAAGAGAGATTTAGATTGAAGAAGGAACAGCTCAATCCAAGGATGTGAGCAAACGATTCAGATTAAGACATAAGCTACCCCTAAGAGTATCCTTGACAATTACTCTTTTTGGTATTTTCAATATGAATGATATGCAATTAACACATGCATGCCTATGCATTGACTCCCCCTAACTAAATGCATTAGATTGTCATCTATGACATGAAGACCATGCAGGGGATTGATCTAACCAAAATTGCAAGAAATACAGTGTTTTCTTTGACAAGCTCCCCCTGACTTTATAAGCTATATGTACTCAAAACTTAATTTTAATTGCAACAAATGCAAGATACATTATGCAAGGAGGTTCAATGAACTATGTCTTAGACTGCCCTATGTGCACATTGACCCATGGTACTAGGCGGAGGACTTGGTCTAAAGACCACCTCTCACATAGTGTGAACTTCCAGACAGACTGCACCTGCCTTTTAGTAACTTACTATTTGATATACCATAATGGTCATGCATGACAATGCAATGTCAAAGCAGTCCTATATGCATCAGATTTTTAATGACTGTATGCAACATGACAAATACAGTTGACGAACAAATGCAATTGACACGTCATTCAATTTATTTTCAGCCCAAACAATTTGATTAGTAATAAGCTCAACATATGCAATTGCTGACAAAGCAGATTCCAACAATGCAAATATTGCATGAAGATGCAAACATGTGTGCTTAAAATTCTAACTAATATATCTATCAAGACATGTAGTTATCTAAATAGAATTAGAGAAAATTTAGTTAACTAACACGAGAAGTGCAGGAATGGGGTTTACCATATTCAGGTGCCTTGGTTTATTTACCCCTCTTATTTCTCAGCTCCAAGACACACCTGCAAAATAGATTCTCATTTTGCACAGGCAGGTACTCAAGTAGTCTTGGGTCCTGAAATGACAGTGACACCATTGAACGGTGCTCTCAACTTTTTCTGGGCAATAAGATCATCATATTTCATAACAGAATAATTATACATAGAATGCCCGTATTGTCCATAGTAATGACATGGAACAACATATTTTTTGTTCTTATTATGCACATTAGCATAAACATTTTGTTTTCTATAACCTGCCAACTAGCATTCAGAAGCTCGGTGGCCAGGTTTTCCACATTCAAAGCATGTAGAAGTTTTTCTTTTAAAAACAGATTTATTTCTACAGACAACCTCTTGATTTGTACGGAATTTATCAGATTTAAAATCAAATTTCTTTCTCTGAGCATGCCAACAGTCCGTGACTGTATGCCCATGCTTTCCACAGTGAGAGCACATAGTGTGCTTACCTCTAGGTCCAAAACCATTTCTATCAACAAGCTTTTTATTGACAAAGAAGTTACCATATTTTGGGTGAACATTTCTTACCTGGCCAAACCAGTAACGAGCAACGATGTGGCCTACTTTGCCACAGCAATAACAACTAGTGTCCTTTTTTCGAGCAGAAATAAATTTCCTAGCATGCTTTTCATCATCTTGTTTCATTATAAGACACTCATTCATGAAATGTCCATGCCTACCATAGTAATGACATGCCATGATTTTCTTGTGTGCATGTGTGTATGTGGATGACTTATGAACAACATGCAAAGAGGTAGCAGGAACACTTTTGTTATTTTCTTTTTGTTTTTCAGTTGTTTTCGAAGTTTTCTGAACAGTAAACTAAGAAACATGTTGGTTTAGAGAACTGTGAGAATTAGAACTAGAAACAAAAGATGTTTGAATTTTGTTTCTAAAACTCTTTTTATTTGCAGGGTTATAGCCCAACCCTTCCTTCTAAAAATTAACCTTGCTTCCAAGAAGCTTATCAAAATTGTTCCTTCCTTTAACAAATCTAAACAAAGATTCATTAAGATCATTATTTTTTTGTTGAAGAGCTAAGACACTAAACTCATAACTGGCCAGCTCTTCTTCACACTCAGCAACTTTGATTTTCAAAGCCTCATTAATAGACTTGAAATCTTCACTTTCTTTTCGCAACATTATCAATTTTTCAGATTCAGTTGAACAAATAGATTTTCCTTTTTTATAGTTAAGAGTTTTTCAGAAATAGCAGAGTTGAGATGTTTGAGTCTCTCATTTTCTAATTTTAATTGTTCAATATGTTCACTATTATTACCAGATTTGGAATTCAACTATTCACTCAGCCTCTCCTCTCTTTGTTCCATTTCCAAGTTCTTGTCCAACAAGTTCTTGTTTTCTTCTCTTAGGGAAACGATTAAGCTTTGATGTCATTCCAAATCATGGTGAAGGCTTTCATTTATTTCCTTCAAGAATTGACATTTATTACAAATAGATTTATCACACGGGGTTGTTTTAGCTTTGTGTTTTTTACACTTTTTCCTAAGACAATCATTCTTAAATTTCAGTGCATTCAGTTCAGAGTTAACACAATCAAGATCTTTCAATAATTTATCATTCTGAACTAGATTAGTGTTATGAGCCTGATCATCATTCGTCGAGCTAAGTTTTTCTTTGAGTTCAGACATATCACCTTCAAGTTCTTGATTTTCATTTTTACATAGTCCAATTTGTTTCTTAAGAAATTGGACATCAGACAAACAAGCATCATAGGATTGTTCCAACTCTAGACACTTTTCACACAAGGAATTCGAACTATTCAACCCAGTTGTCTTTTTCAAATTTTTATATTGTTTTCATAACATCTCATGTGACTCTAATAAATCAGCATATGCATCCTCCCAATCATCTAGAGAGAAATTTTCAAAGAGGTTTACCTGATCATCGTCCTCCCCTTCATTTTGGTTGTTGCTATGATCGCTGCCATTAGCCATCATGCATCGGTCTTCATTTCCACTGCAAGCAGTCCTCAGTTCGTTAAGGATGTCCTTAGCTGACCTGTAATCATGAAAGCAAGAATGGAAGGTCTTGTCAGTAGCTACTTTCATTAAATCTAAAACTTTCTGATTTTCTCCATACTTCGATCTATGATTGTCAGTCCATTTGAACTTTTTCTTTGGTAATCTGTGAGGACCTTGTGAAATTAACTTTCACAGATCAGGATCAATCAGTTTAACATAGCTATGCAGACTACTAAACCATGAATTAAAATTGGAGCCATGGAAATAATTTCAAGAGTAATTAAAGTAATAGACAAAGCACAAAAAGAAATGCACCTTAAAGTAGGATAGCAGGATCCTATGTAGATCGTTGGATCTGAAGAATCAGAGACCCGCTCTGATACCAATTGTTGAGTCTATGAGATGGTGCAAACTAAATTCAGAGGGGGGGGGGTGAATGAATCCCCTTAGAAAATTTTGACCAATTTAAAAGTTTAAACTACAAATAGTAAGCTATGCGGAATTAAAGACTGATTAGCTTAACTGAATGTGAACTATAATGAAACACACGATCAAATAGGTGATAGCTGACTATGGGCTATGATGAGGCACACTGTCAAACAGATGGTTAGCGTATGCAATGAACAACTCAGCAACTTCTGAGCTATTTACAATCGTAGACTAAGCGCATAATGAGTTCTAGAGACACTCAGGCAGAACTATCAATTGGAGCGCACCTAGGCATTCATCTGACGAAAAATAGATAAGCAATCAAACCACAATAGAAAGGAAATTTTTAGGTGGTTCGGTCCTCCAGACCTACATCCACCCCACACTCAAACTTGAGTGTGGATTACTGCTGCCTAAAAACTTGAAAAGATTGCACCTCACAGCCTGCGTCCGCTGAGCATTACAACTAAACACCACAGTTTGCTGTCCGAGGATCTAATCCTTGCCGCTGTGCATCACAGCTTGCACTACTTACTAACAGCTTGATGTTTAAAAGATAAAATGAAAATAAGACACAACAACAGAAAGCTGAAAGATGAAAACATATATAAAATGTAGCTCTCACAGGAGTAGACTGGCTTGGATCTGATCCAAGGGCCAGCATAACAGATCATCAAGAACTTCAATCTCTTCTCTCGATCTCTCTCTCAATCTCTATTCTCGATCTCTCTCTTAATCTCTATTCTCAATCTCTCTCTCAATCTCTATACTCGTTCTCACGATCTCCCTCTTCTTCTTCTTCTCTTTCTCTCTTCTACGATACTCTATTTTCTCTCAGCTTCTCTTGCTCTTGGCATTTCTGCTCTTCCGCTCTTTCGGGTTCTGGCTATCTTCTCTCTACTCACTCAGACTGCTTCTGATCTCTCTTTCTTCGAGCTTCCTTGCTCTATCTGCCCTCTCTCAATTTTTTTTCTGCCCTCTAATCCTCTTTTATAATCAGCAGACGATGGGCGCGTGGATACCAAGTTTCCCGCCCAAACTTTCACGCAGATCTGATCCTTCGAGGTTCCACGTGTCAGAATCGTGGTACTGTAGCAGTCCATGTGGCAGGATCATCTGGTCTGCTCCTTACCTTGGATCACGTGGCATTGGGTAAAAGTCTTGAATCACGTGACTCCATTAAGTGTAAAGCTCCCTACTCAAAACTGGGTCCTTTAGTTGACTTAACCCTGTCAAGAAGGAATATGACATTTCATCAAACATTTTATAGTCATAGCGTCAGAGTGAGAATATACGCTTATTTAATATTCAGACGCCTTAATTGATCAGATCAAGCCTACTACGTGTGCACAGACCATACCTAATGCGTGTGCATAGACCCTGCCTTATGCATGTGCTCAAACTTGATCTCAGCGTAGGTGTCGACACTCCTAGTATGCATAGTCGTTCCTATGTGTATGCATAGACCTTAACAAGCACAAGCCAAATGTGCACAGTCCTTGAACACAGGACATGCTTAGACCTTTATATGTTGAAACCAAGTGTGCGCAAACCTGAATCCAAATGTGCACAACGCTTGAGGTGTAAGTGTGCAAAACCTGCACCGACCTTATATGTGTTTCTATAGAGACGTGCATCGACTATATGCAAGCATAATGCAGATGATGCTCCGACCTTGATCTTGCACAAATGGGATGTGCACCGACCTTGGTCTTCCATATGCATGAATATGCACTGACCTTATGCTCAGACATGCAAGGCAAACATGCACCGACCTTGTATAGACACAAGATGAGTGTGCACCGACCTTTATGCATGAAAACTAATTATGCACGGACCTTATATGAGTTTAACAAATTATGCAACGACCTTGGCAATGCAGTATATAGAAATGTTGCACCGACCTTTTAAGTGAGCATGCAATTGTGCACTGACCTGGCAAGCAAATGTGCTTGGGCTTTATATGCATGCAGCAGAAGATGCACCGACCTTATGTGCATTGAGCTGATATGTGCACTGACTTCATATGGCATGAAGCAAAAGATGCACCAACCTAGTTTCTGCCAAGAAGATGTGCACTGACGTTCTATGCTGACTAACAAAATGTGCACTGACCTTCTGACGAAGAAACAAGAAGGTGCACCACCCTCATATGCAGTATGGAAAACATGCATTGACCTTAGACAGTTTAACACAATCATGCACCGACCTATATGCTGGTGACACAGACATGCACCGACCTTGCATTCTGCGCAGGCATGATGTGCACAGACTTGAACAATGTGTGCACCGACTTTATATGACCAAGGCCTGAACATGCATCGACCTTCTATAAAGAATAACATGCATTGACCTTATGTAGTGAAGAAAGCGTGTGCACAACCTATTCAATGAAATGCACACAAATGTCTACATGAAAAATGAAATGTGCATTGTCCTGAATACACAGAAAAGAACGCATGTGCACTGACCTTCTATACATGGTGATCGTTATGCATTAACCTTGTCAAGAACTAGAGAGACACATGCTCCATAACTAGAGAGACACATGCACAGTGAAGCATATATGAATCATAGTGTTTGGATCATCAGAAATAAATCATCAATCCATCAAAGCACATATGACATCATGCTCATAAATTCATGGCAGAGCAATAGCATTAAGTGTTGAGTAACTGGGGATTCAGGCCTCTGATCAAGGTGTCTCCTCACGTCAAAAGACACTTCTATTTCTAACTCTATTCACTAAAGAGAAGTAATACGGTTATCACACTAAGAAATTGGGAATTCTGGCCTCCGATCAAGGTGTCTTCTCATATATCAATGTGTGATTTACCAAAATTACTCAATGGCTATTTCGCTGCTCAGCAAAAAAAAAAATTTCTTTCACCCCTGAAAAATAGTTTGTTGACTGTCTGTCCTCAATACCTTTGGACCATTCAACAGTTGATGAGCCTCCAGTTACTTGATTAGTATAGCATTTAGACAGCTTTCTCTTGGCATAATTGCTTCACTTTGGTCCCTATTCTTACTTCTGTGCGATGATAATCTTCACTCTTATTCTTTGTCTTTCTTGCTTATTAGCCTTGAGATCTTTTAGCTCATTTCAATTACCTTACTTGGATCTTTAAGGGTTACATATGAGATTTATCTACCACGTGAATTAATTGTCTCTGGTCTTACCAGCTGAGCAGTACCTTGTTTCTCACTACACTCCTTTTGATGATGTCAAAAGGGGAGAATGGATATGGATTTGAGTAAATGGATATGGAGTTGAGATTGAATTTGAGCATGTCTTTTGTTCTGGTCGGAAGTTCGAGTGTCAGGGGGAGTAAGTATGTGACATTATATGCATGTTTGATCATCCACATTTTTTTTTGACTACATTATTTTTGATTGGCTCATAGTGTTTCCATCATCAAAAAGGGGGAGACTGTTGTACCCCTGTGATTTTGATGATGTCAAACACCCTAAGTCAAAAGTCAAACATCTTGAGTCAAACATATCATGTCAGAAGCATTCATGAGTTTGTGCATTGGAGACTGTGCGTTTAAGTCATTGGAGTTAGTGTGTCTACATGAACTCATGGTCTGTTGCTCTCAGTCTATCTCCATCACTGTTAAGAGCCATGTAGGTCTAAGCACATTATGCCTTAGCATATATAATGTCGATGTGTTCAGTTCAACATAAAGAGGGTTGGTGCATATTGTCATCCTGCATGACTAAGGTCGGTGCAAGTGTGTCTTACGCATGACTAAGGTCGGTGCACATTTCGCATCCTGCATGGCGGAGGTCGGTGCTGAATTTTACCATATGCATACAAAGTCAGTGCACATTTGCCTTGTGTATATACAAGGTCCGTGCACATCTGCATTAAGCATAAAGAAGGTCGGTGCAGCTTTTGCCTTGTACTAAACCAGGTTCGTGCACACTTTCCTTGTATGATACAAGGTCAGTGCACATTTGCCCTTGTGCGATACAAGATCGGTGCATTCTTTGCTAATATATATATCAGGTCGGTACATCTTCTACTGGTCCGCATACAGGGTCGGCGCATACCCTGTTAGTGTAACGACCACCAATTTGGGCATTGGCCCAATTGAGAATAATTCGGGCCCGTGAACTCAATGCGCTCGAAATCTGGACAGATTATTGAAGGATCCTTAGGAAATTGGTAAGTTACTATAGGGAGGTTAGAATTAGGTGAAACCAAAGCCCATGCAACGATCATTAGGTAAGAAACAACTTTGATGAAGAGTGTAACTTCTAAAAAATAGGCCTAATAGGAAATAAGAAGGAGTTATGATAATAGGCCGAAACAGTTACAGAAAATGTAGTCACCCGTTAAAATAACGATATATTGGTCCACAGTCAACCAAATGGGATGAAACCAAGCTCATTAGAAATCTTGGGCCCTTAGCCCAAACTATTCTGTTGACATAGAAACCCAATTCTCAATAGAACCCAAGGCTCTTAGCCCATTGTTGCCAACTATCACGAAGAGGTGTGGCTGTTAGGAGAACTCGGATGTAATTAATGGAAAATTCATAACATCGTCTGTGGTTAATGAAATGACCTAAAACAAAGGCCATAATTCTGAGTGCAATGTTATCTACAACTTCTATGTTGAGGTCAAGGTCAAATACTGCATGGATGCTAGAGCTATACCCAGGTTACCTCGGGCTACCAAAAGGTTGCCCCTGGAATGAGGGAGAATAAATGATAATATTGAAAAAAAATCATAACTCGGGCTAGGAATAAGGAAATTCGATGAAACCACATCTGAAAGTTGGATTTGTAAGTTGTCATGATTTCATCTGAAGACACCCCAACCAAAATCCCAATAGAAAAATGCGCTCACTCGCATTTATGATCAGGTAGATGAAGGGTCGCCACTAGAATGAGGGAGAATAAATGATAATATTGAAAAAACCATAACTCTGGATAGATTTAATGAAATTCGATGAAACCATGACTGGAAGTTAGATATGGAAGTCCTATTCATTTCATATGAAGACATCCCAACCTAATTCCTCGCATAAGTGCGCGTCCAACAGAGTTTATGGCAGGAGGTCGAAAGGTCACACCTATTCAAACCCAAAGAGGTGCTAAGCATTAACTCCTCTTCAGAAATAGTGACCTTGGAGCTTGTTAGAGCCTTGAGGGACGTGGATAAACCCTTGGGAAGCCTAAAAACTATATAAGGAGGTGGGTTTAAGGGTGATAAACCTTTAACAACCATTCCCATCAACCCTCCACCACCTTCTACCTTTCTTATGTGAGAAGAGCGTGAGGGACTCCGTCTCTTCGAGGGCGGACCATCCGGTTTGTGGGTGGACGATCTGGTGTGTGGAGGACGACGGGAAAGGTCTTGGGTAGATCTGGGGTGTGGATCTCATCCCCTGTTCAAAAGGTGAAAGCTTAGGAGGATTTTCGGTGTGGATATCACCCCCGGATAAATCGGTTTAACATTTTCAAGGTAGGCACCAAACCTCAAACTTTAGGGGTCAATGATGCATTAGAATGGTTTTAAAGGTATATTTTCTACACCTTAAAGTGGGATTAAGGGCATGTGGGGACCACCACCATATTCATTTTTAGTTTTTGGTTTCATCAAGTTTCAGGCTTCCATGGGTTACCTCTGAGTCTTTAAGAATTAGTAAAGTCCTTGGGGAGGCCAGCCTTTGGGCAAAGTCTGTGCATATTTCCTATTGATCATAAGCAAAGTCTATGCATTTTCCCTATTGATCATAGCAAGGTCTATGTATATCTCCTATTGGTCATAAGCAAGGTCCGTGCATATTCCCTATTGATCACAGCAAGGTCAGTGCATGTCTTACCCAAGCCTTAGTAAGGTCAAGTGCACATTTGGTATTGTTCATAGTAAGGTCGATGCATAGGCAAGGTCAGTGCATGATTTGTCCCAGGCTGAACAAGGTCGGTTCACATTCTGTTCTAGGCTTAAGTAAGGTCGGTACACATCACTGTCCAAGCCTAAGTAAGGTCGGTGCATGTTTAGTTCAGACCAAAAAGAGAGGACGGTGCATGTTTAGTCAGGCCAAAGGAGAGGTCGGTTCATGTTTTGCCCAGGCCAAGAGGGGTCCGTGCATGTTGTGTTAGCATCGGTGCACATTTAGTCCATGCGAAAGGGACTGTGCATGTTTGTGTTGGCATCGGTGCACATTTAGTCCATGCATCGGTAAGGTCTATGCATGTTTAAGGTCCGTGCATGTTTTAGTTAAAGTAGGGTCTGTGCATTGTTTGTAGGGTCTTTGTACTTTTGCCCATACATAGGTAAAAGAGGTCTATGCATTATTTATAAGGTCTGTGCACTTTTGTCCATACATAGGTAAAAGAGGTCTGTGCGTTGGTTGCAAGGTCTGTGCACTATTAGGTCCATGCGTAGGTGAAGGTCTGTGCAGAATAAGGTATGTGCATGTTCTGTGTCGGTGCATGTTTCGCATCTGTGCATGTTTTGTGTTAGCCATGGTGAGGACTGAGCATAATAGGTATGTGCACTATTGGGTCCATGCGTAGGTGAAGGTCAGTGCAAAATAAGGTATGTGCATGTTCTATGTCGGTGCATGTTTGTGTCGGTGCATGTTTCGCATCTGTGCATGTTTTGTGTTAGCCACGGTGAGGTCTGAGCATAATAGGTCTGTGCACGTTTTATGTTGGCCACGGTGAGGCCTTAGCATAGTCAGTCTGTGCATGTTCGTGTTAGCATAACCAAAGTCCGTGCATAGTAGGTCGGTGCAAGTTTGGCCCTGGCCACGAGCAAGGTCGGTGCAAGTTTGGCCCTGGCCACGAGCAAGGTCGGTGCAAGTCGAGCAAAGTCGGTGCAAGTTTGGCCCTGACCACGAGCAAGGTCGGTGCAAGTTTGGCCCTGGCCACGAGCAAGGTCGGTGCATGTGCGAGTGAGGTCAGTGCAGGCTGACCCCGACTGTGAGCAAGGTCGGTGCACCTGTGGGTCTGTCCAATTTCTGGAAACTGAGAAAAAGGAGAATTTTGAGGGGGCATATTAATTCATAAAAATCTAAAAAAATAGAAAATGGCAGAAGGCTAAGTTAGTAACCCACTGTAAAAGTTTCACGCTCCAAGAAATTTCATACTTGTGGTTATGATTTGTTTTCTACGTATGTGTAACCTAGAAATAAAGCTATCCTCTTTTATACAGCAACATGATCATGCTCCTTCCCACGTCAATTAAGCTTATATTGTGATTTGTCCACTTAAACCATTTGGAAGCATGCATGTTATGATAAAGTATCATACTAGTATTTGTAAAACGAGTATGAATGTGAATGCGATGTAAATGATATGAGTGGAAACAACAGTCTTCTGTGAGATAGGACATCGGTCCCTCTGTGGGACGGCCCTTTCCTGCGGGACGGCGATATGTAACGCCGCAGGAAGTAAAAGATCCCACGGGACGGTAATACGTAACGCCCTGGTTTAAAATCCTATTGATTCAGTCTTCGGTCCTAGTGTGGGGTGGCCCTTGTGATGTGGCGTTACGTAACGCCTCGGGGCCACAAGAATCTAGGTGGGAGTTCACTCTTGGGTCTGCGCAGTACTCTTTCGTTCGTTCGTTCGTTTGTATGTGTGTGGGGTCACCTGTGTTGTGGTAGCTGTTTGTTTCCCAGATTAACAGAATTGTGAAAATGTGAAAATGTGAAAATATGGAAATGTGAAAATGTAAAAAGGGTGATAACATGAAAGCTACTCATTCACCGAGGTTTTAGTGCATGCATGGGTACCTTATATGTTAGTTAAAATGTGTATTTTCCTCATATGAGTTATTTTTTAGCATATGATAATGAATGGATTGTGCTATTATTAACATATGGAATATGTCTATAAAATGGCTATATAGATGCGAGTTAACCCCAGTTTATTTAGGCTGCCTACTAAGCGTCACACTCACCTCCCTTGTGACACACATTTACAGGGGACATAGAGAAGGAGGTTGAGGAATAGCCTGTAGCTGAGGAGTAGAGCTAAGTTATAATTCAGCTGGGTATGCTTCGGATGTATGGTGGACTATCTCTCTTATATGGTCATGGGTGGGTGAGCCTATGTGGACTCATGTTCAATCTGGAATAATGTAACTATACTCCTTTTGGAAATTATGAATGGTTGAAATGCTGATTTCATCTCGTGTAATTTGTGGTTTCTCTCTCTTTCTCTCATGCATGTGAATGCATGTTACATATATAATTATGCTTCCGCGATACGTACGAAGTAATGTCTTGAGGTCCGATGGAAAAAAAAATATATGCCATAAATTTGAGAATCGGATCTCGGGGCGTATCAGAGTGGTATCAGAGCACGAGAGATAAACCATGGTTACAACCATTCCAATCGTCCAAATAGTAGAGGAAGATGTAGGCTAGAGTGAAAATGGGTGGAGTACATTTATAACCCGTGTTTAACAAACCCTCATAGGTAATAGTTGAAACCATAAGGATTTAAAGCACATATCAAGGTTGGTTCTAACGAATATCTTTGTATAGGTCACCAAAGAGCAGGAGGCGATGGGCAAAAGGCCTACGCAGACAGAGGGGAGGCAGGACCAGGAAAAGGTGGTAGGTCAGAAGTCGGTACCAAGGAACAGGCCGGGGGTTCCGTTCTGTGTCGATTGTAAACGCACCCATCCGGGGCAGGAGTGTTGGAAGGTAAAGGGCAAGTGCTATGGATGCGGCGAGGCCAGTCATTTTGCGAGGAACTTCCCTAAGAAGGCTCAGCAGAAGCTAGTGCCACCGCAGGAGAAATCTGATGGGAATTAGAAAATGTCAGATGTTATTGTTTGCAACATAGATTCTGGAATGTAAATGGCAGATGCTGTCCTCTACTCATGGTTATCCCAACTTCAGGTTTGTTAGACCTTCTGAATTGATAAAGGATATCATTCCATCCACTATTAAGTACTCTCCCTTTTCTTTTTCAAGGTACAGAGCAAGAAATTGATATCTAGGGTCCTACTTTTCATGTCTCTGACATATTTAATGCCTATCAACATATCTCATTATGTTGATGCCATAAATTTCAGACAATGATACCATTTTGCATACTTTAACCTAATGACCTTGCTCCTCAACTAGCTACAAAATGCTTAACAAAGTTAGAAGGGGGCTTCTGCTAGGGGTTAGTAATAGTCCTGCCATGAACGATAATGTCCATTCAGCATCAATGGGTTTGCCATGTGCCTCCCCAAGTTAGTTTTGAAGCTCTGAGTTGTAGGAGGTATGAAACTGTCCCCCATTTTCAGATTATTGAGTGGGTAGGCTTTAACATGGAGTTACGGGCTTTGTAGAGCTTAGTCATTTCAGTTCATATGTTTAAAGAAAAATTACTGAGGGGGGACCATGTGGTCCTAAAGGTGTCTCTCCCATGGGAGTCTTGCGATTCGGGGAGAGGGCAAGCTTGGTTCTAGATATATCAGGCTTTTCAAGATTTTGCAAAAGGCTAGCCAGGTGGGTTATCGACCTGCACTTCCACCTGCCCTGTCGCATGTGCATCTGGTCTTTCACGTCTCTATGCCTAGGAAGCATGTCACGGATGCCTCACATGTTATAAAGTATGAGCCCCTGGAGGTTCGAGCAGATATGTCTTATGTGGACCAGCCCAGTGAGATCATAGAGAAGAAGGAATTTTCAATAGAAACCTAGCCTAGAGGTCAATGGGAGAGTGCACCCCTTACCAGAGGTAAGGAGAAAGCCACTCCACCATCAGACCACTAGGAGGCAAAAAATTTCATTAAGAATGAATAAGGAGTTACATCAATCTAATACTAGGCAAGCCTAGTGAGTCCAGCCGAGCAGCACCTTTTATAATAGAAGGGAGCTCACTATATAAATAAAAAGAATTACATTTATTAGAGCAAGCTACGGAAGCAAGTAAGTCTGCTGCAGTGTTGGCTTCTCTGTAGATATGAGAAACAGAAGTATGCTGAGGTATATTGTTCCAGATATCCCTGACATAGCTGAGAATTGACCAAGGACATGTGATTTCCTTGTTAATAGTCCTGACAAGAGTGAGGGAATCACATTCAATTTTAACTGGTCCAGATTCAATAGTATGCAGATAATAAATGCCATCAATAAGAGCACGGGCTTCAGTAATTAAACTGCTAGATTGTCCATAAAAGTGTGAAAATGCAAGGATGACCTTGCCTCTTGAGTCCCTGATAATCCCACCTCCTCCAGAATCACCAGACTGTTTATATGCCCCATCAGTATTTAACTTAAGAGATGGCCACGGAGGACATAACCATTTTACAATCTTAGGCGGTTGACTGCACAAGGGTTTAGTTTTAATATCCAGATCATTCAAAATGTTCATGTTAGAAACCTTCGGTTCTTTAAGAACAGTAGCAGAGCAAACTCTTTTAGCTTGATAGATGATTTGATGGAGGATATTGAATTTTGATAAGACTTTGTCCTCATATCTAACTGAATTCCTGGAATTCCAAATCTCCCATAATGCAAAGCCAATAGTTGCAAAGCTAAATAGACTAAATGTTGTTCCCACCTGAAGATGAAGAAAAGAATTCAGAAGTAGTTCCTTAATTGTTCTTCCTTCAATATGAATACCAATAGCTTTGATTGCAGTCCAAATGTGCCCAGCCAATTCACTGTCAATAAAAAGGTGATTAAGGTCTTCCACTTGAGGAGTCAAACAGCAAGAACATTTAGAACAAAGACCAATGCCAATTCTCTGAATATTTGCATCAGTCGGAATGCAATTATTCAAAATTTTCCAAATATGGATTGATATTTTAGAAGGAAGCCAATTTGACCACAGCCGGGTCCAAGGGAAAATAGAATGGGAGTGACTGTTTACCAGACATTTATAAATAGAGGAAACAGTACACTGTCCAGATGAGGAGATAGTCCAAACTCCCAAATCATTTTCCTGATTAAATTTCACTACCTTTATAGCTTGCTTTATATTGCAAGGGAAAAAATCCTCAATCAGGTCGGATTCTACAGCAGTAGGTTGTTGAACAGCAGCTCTCACTGAAACATTTGAATTTGGAATTATGTCATTTGGTATGTAAGAATTCAGACATAGCTGACCCAGCCATTTATCATGCCAAAAATTAGAGTTTAAACCATCACCAATAATAACCTGCTTATGCTGACTAATAATATCCTTTGCCTTAAGCCAACTTTTTCTAGCAAAACCCTTCATGTTTTTGTATTGAATGTCTCAAAGATGGCATTGATACATATACTTTGCTTTGAAATAAGAAGCCCATAAGGAAGTAGTATGAATAGCCTGCCACAACATTTTTGTCCGAAGAGTAATTTCCATGGATCTCAGTGACATAATACCAAGGCCACCCTTTGAAACGGGCCTACATAAGGATTTCCAAGATTTCCAATGCCTCTTTTTGCCAAAGGTAGAAGAGCCCCAGAAAAAATTTGCACAGGCCTGTTCAATCAAGTTATGTATACCAATATGCAAAGGACTGGAGAACAGTGTGTATATAGGTATGGAAGAAAGAACATGTCTAACAAGAATTAATCTGGCACCTTGAGATAATAAACTTGCCTTCCACCCATCTATATGCTTTTGAATAGAAGCAATAATCCCTGCGAAATAAATCTTTTTTGTCCTGCCAATCACCAAAGGAATGCCAAGGTATTTATGGGGGAAGGACAGTCTTGAAAAACCAGTGATATTCTGAATTCGCTGTGAAACAGAGCAGTGCAACTTTGGATGAATTAGAGAAGAAGGAATAGGTACTGAGGAATAAAACCATCTGACTGGTGAAGGATTTATGGAGGAATTGTCATTCCGAAGAAGCAACATGGGAGCCGGAGGACAAGATGTGCAAGGAATACCCTCAACTATTCGGTGAGTAAATTTTCTTAAAGAGGATATTTCTGGAGTTAATTTCGAGGATGAAATTATTTTAAGGGGGAGAGGATGTAACGACAACCAATTTGGGAATTGGCCCAATTGAGAATAATTCGGGCCCGTGAACTCAATGAGCTCGAAATCTAGACAGATTATTGAAGGATCCTTAGGAAATTGGTAACTTACTATAGGGAGGTCAGAATTAGGTGAAACCAAAGCCCATGCAACGAACATTAGGTAAGGAACAACTTTGATGAAGAGTGTAACTTCTGAAAAATAGGCCTAATAGGAAATAAGAAGGAGTTATGATAATGGGCCGAAACAGTTACAGAAAATGTAGTCACCCGTTAAAATAATGATATATTAGTCCACAGTCAACCAAATGGAATGAAACCAAGCTCATTAGAAATCTTGGGCCCTTCGCCCAAACTCTTCTGTTGACATAGAAACCCAATTCGCACTAGAACCCAAGGCTCTTAGCCCATTGCTGCCAGCTATCACGAAGAGGTGTGGTTGTTAGGAGAACTCGGATGTAATTAATGGGAAATTCATAACTTCGTCTGTTGTTAATGAAATGACCTGAAACTTAGGCCATAATTTTGAGTGAGATGTTATATATAACTTCTATGTTGAGGTCAAGGTCAAATACTGCCTGGATGCTATAGCTATACCTAGATTACCTCGAGCTACCGAAAGGTCGCCACTGGAATGAGGGAGAATAAATGATAATATTGAAACAAAATCATAACTCGGGCTAAGAATGCGAAAATTTGATGAAACCACCTCTGAAAGTTGGATCTGTAAGTCCTCATGATTTCATCTGAAGACACCCCAACCCAAATTCCAATAGAAAAATGCGCTCACTCGCATTTATGATCAGGTAGATGAAGGGTTGCCACTGGAATGAGGGAGAATGAATGATAATATTGAAAAAATCATAACTCGGGCTAGAGTTAATGAAATTCAATGAAACCATGACTGGAAGTTATATATGGAAGTCCTATTCATTTCATATGAAGGCATCCCAACCTAATTCCCAGCATAAGTGTGCATCCAACAGAGTTTATGGCAGGAGGTCGAAAGGTCACACCTGTTCAAACCCGAAGAGGTGCTAAGCATTAACTCCTCTTCAAAACCAGCGACCTTGGAGCTTGTTAGAGCCTTGAGGGATGTGGATAAACCCTTGGGAAGCCTAAAAACTATATAAGGAGGTGGGTTTCAAGGGTGATAAACCTTTAACAACCATTCCCATCAACCCTCCACCACCTTCTACCTTTCTTATGCGAGAAGAGCGTGAGGGACTCCGTCTCTTCGAGGGCGGGCCAACCGGTTTGTGGGTGGACGATCCGGTGTGTGGAGGACGACGAGCAAGGTCTTGGGTGGATCTAGGGTGTGGATCTCATCCCCGGATCGAAAGGTGAAAGCTTAGGAGGATTTGGGGTGTGGATATCATCCCCGGATCAATCGGTTTAACATTTTCAAGGTAAGCACCTAACCTCAAACTTTAGGGGTCAATGATGCATTAGAATGGTTTTAAAAGTATATTTTCTACACCTTAAAGAGGGATTAATGGCATGTGGGGACCACCACCATATTCATTTTTGGTTTTTGATTTCATCAAGTTTCGAGCTTCCATGGGTTACCTCTGAGTCTCTAAGAATTAGTAAAGTCCTTAGGGAGGCCATCCTTTGGGCAAAATCTGTGCATATTTCCTATTGATCATAAGCACAGTATGTGCATGTTTCTTATTGATCATAAGCAAGGTCTGTGCATTTTCCCTATTGATCATAGCAAGGTCTGTGTATATTTCCTATTGGTTATAAGCAAGGTCCGTGCATATTCCCTATTGATCACAGCAAGGTCAGTGCATGTCTTACCCAAGCCTTAGTAAGGTCAAGTGCACATTTGGTATTGTTCATAGTAAGGTCGGTGCATTGGCAAGGTCACTGCACGATTTGTCCCAGGCTGAACAAGGTCGATTCACATTCTATTCTAGGCTTAAGTAAGGTCGATACACATCACTGTACAAGCCTATGTAAGGTCGGTGCATGTTTAGTTCAAACCAAAAAGAGAGGACGGTGCATGTTTAGTCAAGCCAAAGGAGAGGTCGGTGCATGTTTTGCCCAGGCCAAGAGGGGTCCTTGCATGTTGTGTTAGCATCGGTGCACATTTAGTCCATGCGTAAGGGACTGTGCAAGTTTGTGTTGGCATCGGTGCACATTTAGTCCATTCATAGGTAAGGTTAGTGCATGATTAAGGTCCGTGCATGTTTTAGTTAAAGTAGGGTCTGTGCATTATTTGTAGGGTCTTTGTACTTTTGCCCATACATAGGTAAAAGAGGTCTGTGCATTGTTTATAAGGTCTATGCACTTTTGTCCATACGTAGGTAAAAGAGGTCTGTGCGTTGGTTGCAAGGTCTGTGCACTATTGGGTCCATGTGTAGGTGAAGGTCTGTGCATGTTCTGTGTCGGTGCATGTTTGTGTCGGTGCATGTTTCGCATCTGTGCGTGTTTTGTGTTAGCCACGGTCAGGACTGAGCATAATAGGTCTATGCACTATTGGGTCCATGCGTAGGTGAAGGTCAGTGCAGAATAAGGTCTGTGCATGTTCTGTGTCGGTGCATGTTTGTGTCGGTGCATGTTTCACATCTGTGCATGTTTTGCGTTAGCCACGGTGAGGTCTGAGCATAATAGGTCTGTGCACGTTTTGTGTTAGCCACGGTGAGGCCTGAGCATAGTCGGTCTGTGCATGTTTGTGTTAGCATAACCAAAGTCCGTGCATAGTAGGTCGGTGCAAGTTTGGCCCTGGCCACGGGCAAGGTTGGTGCAAGTTTGGCCCTGGCCACGGGTAAGGTTGGTGCAAGTTTGGCCCTAGCCACGAGCAAGGCCGGTGCAAGTTTGGCCCTGACCACGAGCAAGGTCGGTGCAAGTTTGGCCCTGGCCACGAGCAAGGTCGGTGCAAGTTTCACGAGCAAGGTCGATGCAAGTTTGGCCCTGGCCACGAGCAAGGTCGGTGCAAGTTTGGCCCTGGCCACGAGCAAGGTCGGTGCATGTGCGAGTGAGGTCAATGCAGGCTGATCCCGGCTACGAGCAAGGTCGGTGCACCTGTGGGTCTGTCCAATTTCCAGAAGCTGAGAAAAAGGAGAATTTTGAAGGGGCATATTAATTCATAAAAATCTGAAAAATTAGAAAATGGCAGAAGGCTAAGTTAGTAACCCACTGTAAAAGTTTCACGCTCCCAGAAATTTCACACTTGTGATTATGATTTATTTTCTACGTATGTGTAACCTAGAAATAAAGCTGTCCTCTTTTATACAGCAACCTGATCATGCTCCTTCCCACATCAATTAAGTTTATGTTGTGATTTGTCCACTTAAACCATTTGGAAGCATGCATGTTATGATAAAGTATCATACTAGTATTTGTAAAACGAGTATGAATGCGAATGTGATGTAAATGATATGAATGGAAATAACAGTCTTCTGTGAGATAGGACTTCGGTCCCTCTGTGGGATGACCCTTTCCTGCGAGACGGCGATACGTAACGCCGCAGGAAGTAAAAGATCCCAGGGGACGGCGATACGTAATGCCCTGGTTTATAATCCTATTGATTCAGTCTTCGGTCCTAGTGTGGGGGCGGCCCTTGTGATGTGGCGTTACGTAACGCCTCGGGGCCACAAGAATCTAGGTGGGAGTTCACTGTCGGGTCTGCACAGTACTCTTTCGTTCGTTCGTTCGTTTGTGTGTGTGTAGGGTCACCTGTATTGTGGTAGCTATTTGTTTCCAAGATTAACAGAATTGTGAAAATGTGAAAATGTGAAAATGTGAAAATGTGAAAATATGGAAATGTGAAAATGTAAAAAGGGTGATAACATGATAGCTGCTCATTCACCGAGGTTTTAGTGCATGCATGGGTGCCTTATATGTTAGTTAAAATGTGTATTTTCCTCATATGAGTTATTTTTCAGTAGATGATAATGAATGGATTATGCTATTATTAATATCTGGAATATGTCTATAAAATGGCTATATAGATGCGAGTTAACCTCAGTTTGTTTAGGTTGCCTACTGAGCGTCACACTCACCCCCCTTGTGACACACATTTTCATGGGACATAGAGAAGGAGGTTGAGGAAGAGCCTGCAGCTGAGGAGTAGAGCTAAGTTATAGTTCAGCTGGGTATGCTTCGGATGTATGGTGGACTATCTCTCTTATATGGTCATGGGTGGGTGAGCCTATGTGGACTCATGTTCAATCTGGAATAATGTAACTGTACTCCTTTCGGAAATTATGAATGGTTGAAATGCTGATTTCATCTCGTGTAATTTGTGGTTTCTCTCTCTTTCTCTCATGCGTGTGAATGCATGTTACATAATTATGCTTCCGCGATACGTACGAAGTAATGTCTCGAGGTCCGATGGAAAAAAAAAATATGCCATAAATTTGAGAATCGGATCTCGAGGCGTTACAGTTAGTCTACATGCAAGGTCGGTGCATATTTCTTATCGTGCATATAGAAGGTCGGTGCATCCTTTGTGATATACTACCTAAGGTCTGTGCACATTTTGCCTAAGTGTATAAAGGTCAGTGCAATTTCTGTATCATGCATATGTAGGTTTATGCATACTTTGCCATACGAATGCAATGGTCAGTGTATATTTTAGGTCCATGCATTTAAGGTCCGTGCATTCCACTGCTTAGAGCCCATGCATATCTCAATCGTTGAAAGGTAATGTCAATACATATCTTCAAACAGCTAACCCTCATGACTGTTTCTTTGCCATGTGAGTCATATGGTCGAGCATCTACTGAGCAACCTGCGAACTTACCTCACGTGGGATTTAAAGTACCAGGTTAATGGCACGTCAGCTGTTCGATCATGGTTTCATCATAACTCTCTTTCCTAATAAGCTTTTGTCTATCTATCTGTCCGTGGTCAGTCTAGAAGGGTTTCTTTATTGCATTTCAGATTACATAATTTCTTTCTTCAAATTACTCTGAATTAGAAGTGATCTATTCATCCCCCCTTCTAGCTCACTTTCTGTGTGAATTATCATAAATAATAGGTAAGATTGTAGACAAAGTTAAGGGAAATGAACTTATAACATTGCACTCTTAATGTGAAACGAAATTGATTCTTATTTAATAACTTCAACAGTGTTTTTCATCTAAATGTTATGATAATATTTTATTCTTTTGAAAAAGGTCAACAAATACTGAAGTAGAATGAGGAATGATAATTGTGATATTTAAATTAGTTAAGTAGCTATGTTATATAGCCAGTATTTGCATAATTGAGTAACGAATAATGATGAAAGAAACATCTTGTAATTTTATTAATAAAGCCACATTATAGCAACCCAGATTTAATAAGTTTAATATTTGAATAAATATATTTTCTTAAATAAAATTAGAGTTTAAATTCCACATGATGATTTTGAGCTAGTTAGAAATTTTGGTAATAATTGTAATTAAGGAAATATGCTAACTAAAATTTGTATAATAATGAAATAGGCTAAGGGAAAATGATATTTTTCATAATATTGTGATGGGCTGAATAAATTGTAAATTTTATAATTCGATATGGGCTAATATATATAAGTAGAAATTTTTGAGTTAAAAGATGGATCTAATTGGGCTAATTGGGAATAAAAGTCTAAAATTCATAATTTAGGTAAACCCCAGATCTAAATGGGCTGAACAAGTTAAAACTCCATCAATTGGGCACCAAATCGAAATTAAATTAAACACAATAATATTTAGGTCCTTCCCTATAGAAACCCTAACCCTAATTCAAACTAGATAGGGTGGGCGCGGCCCTAGATATAGATAAAAATCTGATTTTTCGGAGTTCTTCCCTATCTAGATTTCCTAGCCCTAATTAGGATCCTTAACCCCTATAAAATCAACCCCATAGCCTCCCTAGTTGACCCTAGTTCATGGGAGAAGACTTATGGGTGCTGGAGGAGCGATCTAGGAGGAGGAATCGAGAATTTAAGAAGCGTTCTTCGTGTTCTTTGCGTTCTTTGTGTTCTTCTTTTATTCTTCCTTTGAGCAACTTAAGGTAGGTGTTCTCTCATGCCAAACCCCTAATTAATGCATCAAAAATATTTCCATGCATGTCTACATTATTTTAGCATCGTTTTCCCCAATTTCAAGTGATCATATTGCATGTATTTCAAGATTAAGTCAAGATGTGTCTGCTTTCGCCGGAAACGTCATTCTGGATGTGAACACGGCCCTAGCAGAGACTGCGTTCCTGATCGCGGTTCCCCGATAGACCGCGTTCAACATATATTTTATATTTTGGTCTTGGCACCAACTTATTTTCTCGAATTAATCGAGGATTAAGCATAGGGAAATACCCCCTAAATAGAGCAAAACGGCACATCGCCAAAGCTGCTCTACCAGTCGAGTTGAGCTCGAAAATCAAGACACTTCACCGGGTCAGGCGGCACAACATAACAACTGGGGATCGGCCCCGAGCAAATGGCACTATGCCAACTAGTTTCTCGAGAACCGAATCAGTTTCAGGATTCGGGACAACCTTCCGTACCTTATGGCACTCTGTGAAGATTCAGGGGTCACCCCCGGACACCCTGCATACGGTATTATACCGCCGACGCTTCAACAACCGGGTTAACTCGGGACTCAGAACAGCCTGCCGCATCAGGTGACTCTTCGCCAAGGGGCGAGGGTCACCCCGACCACTAGACAAACGGCATCATCATGTCAACGCCCCAGTCATCGGGCCCAACCGAGGGTCCTAACCAGCTAGCCGTGACCCATGGCAACATCAACAATCGATCGGGCCCACCCCCGATCACTCAGTCTGCAGGTTTCCCCGCGTTCAACACAGCTACCCGAGCCGACCCGGGGGCGCCCTGACTACAGGCCACGCCATGTGGCACCAAGCAATGAGGCCGGGGTCTACCCTCGAGTCGCCTCCCTCTAGCCCTCTGAAGTCAAAAGAAGACCCATTCGGGCCAACCACAAGCTTCAGGAGCTTACAGCACCCGTATATGGCCCACGCACGCGTGTCGGGTATTTTCCCGAGCACCTGGTGGGCGCGTATGCTCCAGGCACTCTACAGCAAGTCCGAGCCCAACTCGCGACTCCCAGCAACCCATCGCGCCATGCACCACCATCGTGCGCCCTCGCACGTGGATCGACCTGCGCGATCAGGTCACGGGGTTTCCGGGGGGCGGAGCCCCCAAAAGAAAATTTCTATTTATGGCAGGCCAATCCCAATCTGACCCTCAGTCAAACCCCAATCAAACCGGCGGTAAACCCCCAGTCAAACCCACGGTAAACCTCGGTCAAACTGGTGTAAACCCCTCCATGGAGGGGTTTAGGCAGACTAGACCCAGCCTTGGGTCTTGTCCGCCTAAAGCCCCGGGGGGGAGGGGTTTAGGCGGACCAGCCTCACCCCCAAGTCTGGTCCGCCTAAACCCCTATTATAATAAAAAAGTATTTTTTAATTAAAAAAACACCCAACCTAGTCCGCCTAAACCCCCCTGGGGGAGGGTTTCTGTCACGCCCCGACGCGGAATATCGGGACCGGTAGTAGAAAACGCTAGTAAAGATAACATGCTAAGCTAAGAATTAACATAACGTCATGAACAGAATAACTCCAAGTCTATTCCAAATACCATCAAACTGACTTAAACATAATCAAGCATAATCTCTACTCGACTCCGTTATAATAACTAACACAAGTTCTAAGGCATAGCTAGATGTAAAACAACTATAACAATCTCAACATAACGACTAGCTGATACACTCCAAGTCATCACTCTTGCCCATTCCCATCCATCAGTGAATCTTCACCTGAGCTGCTTGGAAAAGGGGGGAAAACAACTATATGAGCGAACGCTCAGTAGGTAACAACAGGCAAGTGTAAGTGATTAACCAATTAATTACATGTATGAAACAGAAAGAAAAGAAATAACGATCGAATGAAACAACATAATAAAAGAAAGTGCTAAAGAATGGAATGGAATAACAATATGGCAGAATGATATAACTACAAGAATTGCAAGTTAAGAACAATATATATAACAAGAAATTGTAGGAAATTAGCCAACAAGTAAAAATATAATCAAGTAGAACACAATTCAAGTAAGAAATCATTGTCATAGACATCACGCTAGTCATGCACTCGGTGCAATGCCTCACCATATCATTACAAACTCTCATGGGCACAAGTACTTTTCGGGCGCTCTCCCCAGGACCAGATCGGGCCCCTATGATGCGTTGGCATTGATTTATTGCATCCAAGATCCCAAGTTTCATCTAGACTTTAATCAAGTTAAAATGGCCAATTAAGTATGAACTTCTCTCGGAACATCCCAAGGCTAAGCTGAAGAGATACTATCCAGAATTTCTTTATAGGAGTTCAAGTTATCAGGAACCATCATGTTCTTGGATCAAAATCATAAAACACGGCGAAAACTCATCTCTGGATGATATGTGGTCACTAATGGACCGCTCAAGACTTGTGCGGTCGCCTATGGGCCGCACTACAGGAACTGGGCTGAGGTTAAGCCCTCGGGAGGTCAAGGTTGAACGGCTAATAAAGGGCCTCTCTTCTATATGAACGGTAGGGATTAGGCCGTACAAGGCCAGAAGTTTACAAAATCAAGGTCAGGATATGCGGTCCTGATAGAGCCGCTCATCAATTGAACGGTCTGTTAAGGGCTGCGTAAAAGATGTACGGGCTATATCTGGCCGCACAACATAGGGCCTAACAATAATATAGAAATTTGCCCAAGTGGGCTCTCGGGCTGTCATAGACAGGGTGGAACTGAACCAGAGTCCAACCCACTGTCTGTTGGTCGGCCTAGGGTCTACTGGGCTGATCAAATCAGGAATTGGCCGAAGATGGATCAAGGATAATCGGCCAAGACTAATTGGCATTAGCCAGGGATGAACGGTCTCCAGAGGGCCGTTCAAGAGATATGTGGTCCACTAACGGCCACGCATGTCCCTGCTAGTCCAATTCGGACTAACTCAAATCACAGTAATTCGATTGAGTCCAAATTCAAATATAGGGGATAATAAAGATTCGGGTCTAAGGTTATACAAGTGTAAACCTAATAGCCATTTCAATAATCAATGATTCACAATTAAGATTGACATTCATTGGAAAGATGAATCAAGATCAAGCTCAAATTAAATAAATCAGCAAGAATTATTTACTGTCATGAATTACAGTTTATTAGGTGTGTTGCTAACATGCCATTAACCATTATTCTACTAACATAACATGCTGGAATGACAATTAATATGTTCTGTTATATATGTGCGGTCGGTTATGAACCTTACATCCCCATGAACGGTCACAGACAGGCCGTGCATGCCCCCTCAGGTCCGAAGACCTGCTGGAGATGGACGATCGGTCGTGTGCCGCTGGAAGGGATGTGCGGTCTGTACCTGGCCGCAGCACAGACATGCGGTTGGTATTCGGCCGCACGTTCCAAGGAAACGATTAGAGACAAAAACATTTATACGGTCCACAACAGGCCGCCTGTTTGGGATGTGCGGTCTATCGTGTGGCCGCACAAGTCCAGACAGGTCGCTGCCCCTTTCACCTTGCCCGATCCCGGCGAGGTTTCTAGGGTTAGACTAAAACATGGAATTCGCATGATATAAAGCATAGAATTTGGGGCTTTTACTACGAAAAGAAAGAGTACGAAAAACTCTACAAGATGCATGAATCAATTTTATGTTTACAGCCTGAAATTACCACTTAATCGAAAGAGAACAATTATAACACTAAATGTGACATGCTTCTACTAAAACTAAAAATTCTCGCAGAACACTTGATAAAATTTAGGGCTTTCTACATCAATGAAAAGCAGACATGATGATGCTTCCAACCATATATTATTTGTAGGGTTTGGCTTGCTATCACCTACCTGAATCGGATGAAGAAGGAAGGAGAAAGAAAACCCAAGATGTTGGTACACGCAGCCACTAATCGCTGGAGATCTCCCTCGATCCAACTCTTCTACAGCCGCCATTGGTTCTAAATGATTCTAGGGTTAGAGAGCTTCATTTTAATAGGTCACACGCCTTCTGGAGGGTTCTATGCGCGGAGTATTCGTCCACGCAAGTCGGGTTGATGTGAACGCCGCTGCAAAAGTTGACTCAATCCAAACTCCGCCGAATGCATCTCCTAGGGTTAGGGTTTTTGGAGATTAAGAGAGGGGAAATGATCCTCTCATCCTGGCCTTTCGTTTGCCACCGGTTTGGGCTCATTTGATGGAGTATTGGGCTCGAATCTAGTGTTTCAAGGTATGGTTAACTTAGTGTTTAATTTGGGCTTAATCCACTAATTCGACCTACTTACAGATTTTATTTGGGTTGGCCACAGAAGATAAGTTTGTTAAACGTGTTATCCCCTACAAGAATATAATTTTTCTAGATTTTTATAAAATGGTCAAAATATAACTTATTCTATTTATTAAGAAATTATTCTAATTAATAAATTTCTAATTAATTTCTAATTAATTTCTAGAAAAATTGGGGTATTACACCCTCCCCCACTTAAGGAATTTGGTCCTCCAAATTTAATGCACTTAATAATAAAAAGAGGGAGTGAGACAGCTCACCTAGAATAAGTCAGGGTACTGTCGCCGCATAGTATCTGCTGACTCCCAAGTAGCTTCTTCAGTTCCACGCCGACTCCACTGCACTTTAACCATCGGTATGGAACGATTCCTGAGTTGCTATTGCTTTCGATCCAAAATATTGATTGGTCATTCTTTATAAGTCAGATCTTCCTTCAATTCGAAGTCCATATGCTGAATAATGTGAGTGGGATCATACACATATCTCTGTAACATAGACACGTGGAAAAAACTGTGTACTCCAGATAACTGCGGTGGTAGTGCCAAACAGTAAGCAACCCCCCCCACTCTTTTCAGAATCTCGAATGGACCAATGTATCTTAGACTCAATTTACCCTGAATACCAAACCTTCGAATCCCTCTCATAGGAGAAACCTTTAAAAACACATGCTCACCAACCTAAAATTCCAATGCTCTCCTCCTGGTTGTTGTGCCCCTGTGATTTTGATGATAGCAAACACTATGAGTCAGCATTGTATATCATGAACATCTCTGTCTCAATGAAAGTCCTGCTTGAGGATATAGGAAGACAGTTGCATTCGGCTATTTCATGCATACATCAAGTCTGTACAACGTCATGCATATAGTTGGTGCACGATTATCTGGAGCATATAGTCCGTGCACAACTGCATTCTACAAAGTCCATGCAACCCTTTTTCTTCATGCACGACAAGTATGTATATCGCTACATGCATCACTTAAAGTCTGTACAGAGTTTTGCATAGTTTGCATCGGTCAAGTCTGTACATCGTTGCATGCATTTTTTCAAGTCTGTACATGGTCTTGGCATATGAACACACAAAGTCCATGCATCGGTCAAGTCTATAAATTGCCGCATGTGCTTGTATCACTTGCCAAGTCCATACATCGTGTGCATTCACGCATCATCGATAGGTAGCAAAGTCTATACCATCTTTGCTGTAATCTTCATGCATATGCAAAGTTTGCACAGTGCGCTCCGTCTCACTTAGCGTCTCATGCTAAGTCTATACATCGTATGCTCTTCATGCATGTGCATAGTTCATGCATCTCTTCTTTAACTAAGTCTATACATTCTTTGCAGTTCTGGGTCTCATGTTGTGTCTCACTTAGCGTCTCATGTTGTGTCTCAACATACCTAGCGTCTCATGCAAGTCTGTACATTCTTCAAATGGCATTCATTCTTGATGTACATACTTTGATATATGCATGCTGCATTACACACTATCCAGTCTGTACATCCACCAGCTGAACTGAGCAAGTCTATACATTGCCATGCTGCATTGCACGCATTTAAAGTCTATACATTGCCTTGTTGCATTGCACTCGTTTAAAGTCTATACATTGCCTTGCTGCATTGCACGCGTTCAAAGTCTATACATTGCTGTAGCATGCACTCTAAGTCTATACACTACCTTGTGACATGTCTATACATCGGCTGTAGCATACATACTACGTGCAATCTGTTTACATCTTGTATAACTGTCTGAAGAACACTTTATGATTGATGCCCTGGCAGGTGCTATTCCATGGAGGTTAATAAGGGCACGTGATCCAAGAATGGAGATGGCTCAGGATCGTGACACGTGTCATCCTACAGGCTGAAATGCTGCCACGCAGTCAAGGTGTTAGTGCGGGAACTATGGAGGACACACGCCCACCTTCCTACTGCTACTATATATATGAAGCTTCTCCTTCAGAAGAAGACCTGATCATGATCGAAGTAGAAGGGGCAGAAGCAGAGAGAGAGAACCTGTACGATCCAGAAGAAAAAGAAAAAGAGAAGAAGAGCTGAGTGTGAAAGTAGCAGAGAAGAAGAAGAAAAAGAAAGAGGAAGAGAGATCGAGAGTTGAGAAGAAGAAGCAGTCAGTTGTCTGAAGTTTAGTCTCTACTGGACCGTGGATCAAATTCAGGCCAGTCAACTCCTTGAGAGGCACTTCGTGCTTCATTGTTTACAGCTTTTCGGTGCTGTGATTTTCTATCTTTTATTTTCTTTTAAATCTTTCTTCAAGCTGTTTGCTAGCAGTGCAAGCTGTGATGCACAGCAGCGAGGTGGATACCTCGGACGGCTAAGTTGTATTGCCCAGCAGAGCAAGCTGTGAAGCTCAGCGTTTGCAGTGGAGGATTCCACTGGTCAGGTTAAGCTATAGTCCCCAGCGGTCGGGTTAAGCTGTAATCCCCAGCGGTCAAGCTGTGAGTCAGCGGATGTCTAAGCTGTATTGCCCAGCGGAAGGAAGCTGTGATGCTCAGCGGATGGCAAGCTGTGAGGCCCAGCTGATGTAGGCAAGCTGTGAGGCCCAACGGTTCAAGCTGTTAATCAGCGGAATCCACACTCGGGTTTGAGTGTGGGGTGGACGTAGGTCTGGAGGACCGAACCACCTAAAAATCCTATGTGCATTGGTTTGATTTCTTATCTGATTCCGCTAGATGAATGGCTAGGAGTGCTTCAATTGTGTACTCTGTCTGAATGCTTTAAGAACAAGCTCCTTTGATTTGATTCTATCTACGGGTTAGACTTGCTTAGGTTTTAATTCCTTTAAGCTTTAATTCCGCAGTTCTGAGCATTAGATTTTAATTGAGCGAAATTTTTAAGGGAAGGTTTCATTCACCCCCCCTCTGAATCCAACGCACCGAACCCAACACTTGGTATTAGAGTGGGTTGCTGTGCATAGGATCTAACAATCCGCAGCAGATCCTGCATCTTCTGTGGTGCATTTCAGAGTGGGTTTCTTGTACTCGGTGTTTAGTTTCACTGACTTAGTGCCTTGCCTTGCTTATCTGGTTGTGGTGCATTCTTGTCGATTGTCTTGTGCGTTGTTGTTTACTATCTGTTGTAATGGCTCATCCGCCAATTTTCAAAAGTAATGATCTTGATCTATGGCTGAAGAACTTACATCGGTATGTTAGATCGACTAGTCCTGAACTTTGGAAAGTAATGGTCCCCGGTCCACACAAATTATCAAAAGATAAATCTAGATGGACTGATAAGGATAGACTGAAAGACTCTGTCAACTCGAGAGCATTAGATTTAATGAAAGCATCACTTGACAGAGCCCTAATTTCATGTGTTTCTTCTTGCAGGTATGCCAAGGAGATTTTGGAGAAACTAAAGCTTACCGGGAATCATAACACATGTCTGATGGCTGACTGGAGAAATGATCATGAGGAAACTGCATCCAAGGTAAGCTCTGAATCCGAAGAAATCTCGATTGATGATTTATGGGATATAAATGAGGAACTGTCTGATAGATGTGAAAAATTAAAATCTGAGAATAAAAGGTTGAAAAAGAAACTTGATCAGGAGAGTTCAAAAGCTTCATGTGAAAATTGCTTAAAATTGAAACAGTCTTGTGATGCATGCTTGTCTGATATTCAGACATATAAGGAACAAATCGAAAAACTCACAAATCAGTCCAAAGAATTTGAACACAAATCAATGAATCTTAAAAAAGAAAATATACTGATTTCTAAGAAATTGGAGGCTGAAAAAGTAATGAATCTAGAGCTTCTGAAAAATCTCAACAAACCTCAATCTGAGAAACAACAGGAAATGTTTTATGAATGTCAATTCTCCTTAGACGATTGGATGTCTGATAATGAACTCCTAGAGCAAAACAGTAAACTGAAAGAGGAAATTAATAAGCTGAAACACCTAAACTCAGCAATGTCTGAGAGGCTAATCACTTTAGAAAAAGGGAAGAGTATAAACCTGGTGAGCTCTAGTGAGTTGCTGAATGCTGAACAAGAAATTGCAAACATAAAGACCATCAATCAGATGTTAAACGAAAAGGCTGTATGCTATGAAGATAAAATTGCTAACTATGAACTTCATGGTTCCAAACTGCAATCTGAAATTTCAAGTTTGACTGAATCTTTGGCTAAATTTGTGAGTGGAAAAGAAAATTTGGATAAGCTCCTTGGTAGCAAAATTAATTTCCAGCACGAGGGTCTGGGCTTTAACCCAGCTAATAAAAAGGGGTTTGACAGTAAGCTTCACACTTCATTTGTGCATAGTTTTGAGTCAACCAGCACATCTAGTGTACCTATCTTCGAATTCAGTGCTAAGAAAAATCAAAAATCCACTGTCAATTCCAAATCTGCAGAACAAATTCAGAAATTGAAAAGGAATGAAAATATTCAGAAAAAGATTAAAAACACTCCTGCTGGTACAAAAAAAGTTGTACACAAGACACATGATCTCTCACACACTCATATTAAAAAAGGGTCATGTTATTATTGTGGGATGGTAGGTCACATAATGGAACATTGCAGATTGTTGTTAGAGGATGAGCATGCTAGTGAAACATTGCATTCTAGAAAGTCCTTTGATAGAAACCATGCTACTAGGAAGCCTGATGCTTCATGTTACTATTGTGGTAAGCATGGTCATCTCATGAATGCATGTTTTATCATGAAAGAAGACAATAAACTGCATGATAGGTCTTCCATGCATTTTCATAGTCCTTACGGAATTAAACCCAAGTCCGGTCAGCACACTGTGTGCTCTAACTGCAATAAGCCTGGGCACAAGGCTGTTGAGTGCTGGTCAGGAAATTACTGGAATAATTCTGAATCAAGCAGCAGGCACCTCATGTGCTTTGAATGTGGCAAGTATGGGCATATAGTCAGGGACTGCTGGTATGTTCAGGGAAATCACATAAATTCCAAATCTGCTAAATTCCCTAGAACAAGACTTGTAAATATTTCATGCTTCAACTGTGGTAAGCAAGGTCGTAAATCTGCTGAATGTTGGCTGATTAAGAATAAGAAACAAACTGTTCATGCATACAACAGAAAATCTTATGATCATGTTTATAGACCTCATACTGTTGTTACTATGCATCATAAGAACCAGAAATAAGTCATTTCATGTAGATATTGTGGAAAATTTGGACATTCCATGGACAATTGTCACATGATGGATCATGATGATAACTTTGCTAAAAGATTGTTCAGAACACCTGTCAGGGTTAACGCAGGACCCAAGGTTGCTTGGGTCCCTACAGGATCAAAATGATCAAAATGTTGCAGGTGTGACTTAGAATGAACAAAGAGGGGTAATTTAGCCAAGGCACTCAAAAAGGAAAACCCCAGGATTCTACTATTCAGGTCAGTTCTGAACACTGTTTAAATTCCATCATCTGAAAATTGCTTGTTTGAGATGGTTGAGCATCTTGTTGATCTGATTTGTGTTTAATTGAAACTTTCTGAAAATTTGAAATGAGCTTGATGCATTTGATAGTTTCTCTCTCTGATTGAACAAGCATGAATTCTCCTTGAGCATAAACTTTAAAATCATGAGCAGTGCTTTAATTGCATGTCATGCACTTTGTCAGGGGGAGTTTGACTGATGTTGCATTTGAAGAGTAGTGCATGTCATAAAATTTGAAAAACCTAAAAGGATATTCCATTGCATCTAGACAGGGGGAGCATTCCTGTTTGATCACTTCTTCACCACTTGAACTCCTTCTGTCTAGCAATCTGATCCATTCTCTTGGCAAATGTGTGGTTTACTTGAATTCACTGCTGTCTCCACTTGTGTAGCTGTTCTGTCTATACTCCAGACTCATCTATTGATTTCTAAACTGCACTATTCTAATGTTTAACTCTTGTCTCATCATAATTGCTTTCTGCAATTCTCTCAATAAAAATGCTTTGTTGACTCCACTGATTTGCTGCAATGTCAATGTTGATTCACCTGTATGAGGAAAGATTTTAGTCAGTGCACCCTAATCATAAATCAGAAATATTTTGAAAAGAAGAATCTTCTATTATACTGGCTTAAGAATGCCTGATGAATCAAATTGATTTAAGACTAATGCATTCATTAAGTTTTGATATAGAAGACTTGATGATGTGAAACCACCCTTTGACCTATTTTGCAAGCATTCAAGTTGGGTAGCGGACTCACACTAGCGAGCTCACTCGCTTGGCGCACATTAGTGCCCGAAGGCAACTTGGCGATGATGGAGAGGGTCCGAGGCGGGTCCTTGAGGCTCCAACGGTTGGATAGCTTGGGGAGAACCCCAAATGGGCCTTGGATGGCCAAATCATGGGCGGCCAGCACACCAAGGGTGTGGGATGTAATGGTTCACTCACAACTCACCCGCGGTGGTCACTCACGGCACTACCAATTTAGGGCCGAGCTCTCATTCACCGTCCGACGAAACAATGGCGATAATACTATGCTAGCAATGAATTGAAACCAGTCAAGAGAGGGACCGAGGCTCACCTAGCCGGCGTGAAGATGCCGACTCCAACCGGAGACGGGGGCGAGCGGGGAGGCGTGGGTATGCACCCGCACGCCGCGTCGACGGAGCTTCAAACCTGCAACCTGAATTAATACATGAACTACACCTCTCGCAGGAGGGGGATCTTAGGGTGGAAGTTAACTGAGATTACACCCAAAACTACCTCCACACAGGGAGGGGCCTTCAGCCGGCCAAGCGGGGAGGGGGTGAGACCGATGAAATACGAAATTGGACGCCGATGTTGATTCTGCCCACTGTCTGCGGTTCTAGACAGACAGTCGCTTCTCTGGACGCTGCAGCCACTCCGGATTTTTGCTGAAGACGAAACTAGTGGGAAAATCTTCGTAGCTGGACCGGGAAGACACCGAAATTCTCTAGATTTCTTCTGGTACTTTTGCTGGTCGGGGTAGGGGCTTGAACAGGGCAGCAGGTCCTCTGTTCTAACAGATGCAGGTTCTTAACAACAGAAAGCAGAGGGTGCCACAAACGTTCCCAAGCTCGGAATCAGGTTCCGTCAGGGCCTTTGGAACCGTTGACGGGTCTACTTAGAAGCCGAACCAACGGGGATGCTAAATAAGGTCGGAGTTGTCCGGTGGCTTCTGAACACTGAAGGAGGCTTGGTGCAGATAGAGTGGAAGCAGAACCGCATGATCGGTGGAGAAAATTGATAACTTTCTGGTCCGGTCTCCAAATTGAACTCTGCTTCTTGGTGATGGTAGAGGACTCGAAGTAGAAGACTGTTGCTGAAGAACTCTCGATCAGATTCCCAATAGGTTCATCGCAGATGAGCTTTCACTTTGGCTCTGGCCTCCTGCCAGGGAAGATTCGCACAGTCGGGGGAGAAAGGCTCTCCCGGGCAGCACCATGCTCAGACGAAGATGAAACCACCGTCGTTGCGAAGAGGACAGGCAGGCGCTTCCAACGGTACTTCTTGGACCTTCAGATTCACCGGGATGTGGTTAGGGTTGCCTCTGCAAGCAGGTGGTCTTCTATAGGTCGCCAGCTACTTGGAGGATCTATCAATGGAGGTGGGAGATGTGATGGAGAAGAGCAAGGGAGAATGGTGGAGATGAGAGAGAGAGGGGGGGCGACCCTAACCAAGGGGTGGGGTCTTGGGGGTGCCCTAGGGTGGTGGAGGGAAGGTGGATTTGAATTCAAATGGCCTAGGGAAGTGGTGGGTTGTATGGGGGAGAGGGAAGGGTGCTTGGGGAAGGGAAGAGGGTAGTTGGTGGTTGGAGGGTGGAGCAAGGATTGGAGGATTCCACCTTGGGGTTGGGGGGGAGTTAAATGAGTGTATGGGGAAGGGGGAGGGGTCTTAAAGATAGGTGAATGGGGAGGAGAGATGAAATTTCGAAATTTGGGGTGAGGGGAGAGAGAGAGAGGGGGGGACCCCTTAGAGAGAGAGAGAGAAAGAGAGAGATAATGAGAGAGATATCTAGAGGGATGTGGAATTTTGGATTTCAATATTGTAGCAACCCTGATAAATTTAAAAGGAATAAATAAATCAAAATAGATTAAAAGATTTAGTAAATAAACGAAAGAGCTTGGAATAAAAATAATTAAACCCTCATGAAAATAACGCCTCAGAGATAGGCGCTACTTTAAAATAAAACGCCCTTACCTAAGGCGTGTTTTGAGAAAGGACGCCCACACATCAAGGCGCCAAATTGCAAACAACCAAAATAAATAAAAAGGGCAAGTTAGCGTAACGTCCCTTGCGTGGACGCGTTTCAACAAGAAACGACGCTTGACAAGGCGTCAATTTAAATTCGACGCCCTGACCTAGGTCGCTAATTCAGTTCGAGTTTCGTTCGACCCCGGAGTCTATCCAGGGTAAGTTGATAACTATGAGGAAGAGTTTGAATGTAGTAATAACTCTATCATGGAAGTATTACTTCCAATCGAACACTAACCTTATTAGGATTTCCAATATCTTATAAATAACCTTCTGCTTGAACCGAGAACGCTATTTGGCGTTCGGAGTTTTCAAAGGTATGCGAAGAACAGCAGGTTCTTCTTCTTCCTTCTTCCTTATATTATGTTCGATCAACGCATGAAGAACTAATGATTCTTCATACTCTTCTCTGATTACACGTTGAAAGCTTCTGTCTTCCGAAGAACAAGTAAGTTCTTTCCCCTTGCTTTTGGTTACGTATAAGAAGATTTTAATATCTTCTTCTTCGTTTCTTCTGTCTCTACAGGTTGTCTGTAGAAGTGAACCCGGTTGATTGAAGTATTGAGGATTCTTCATCTACATCCTCTTATTTACCCTTGCTGCTGCTATTAGGATCGAAAGCTTCAAAAAGATTCTGTTTTTAAAACAGAGTATTGTTCAGAACCTACACCTGTTCATCCGTCAGTTTATCATCATCAAGGTAGGTTTTCTCAAGCACTGTAGCCCAAATCACCATAATAACTATATTAAACCATATATATTAGTTCATGCATATAGTTTTCACGAGTTTTAAAAGTTCTATTGTTGGAAAGAAACGCCCTTTCCAAGGGCGCTAATTTTATACGCGACCCAGACTAGGGCGCTATTTAAATAAACGACCCTGACAAGGTCGTCAATTCAAAAGATTTGACGCCCTGTACACAGACGTCAATTTAATTACCTGATAATTACCCATGTTAATTAGTCTAATATTCACTTAAACATGATTCTAAATCAGTGCATCCTGATATTATCCTGTCATGACCATCTCTCGTTTTCTGGAAATTTCAATACTTGAAAAAAATTATAAATTCTTGAAATACACGACCCTGTATAGGTCGTCTCTCACTTGACTAACGCCCCTGTTCAGGGCGTGAATTGAAAAGTAACGCCCCTGTCCAGGGCGTGTTTCTGATAAATCACTGAAAATATATATTCTACAAAAATAGAGGTAAAGAATGAACGACCATTGTATACGTCGTCAAATTTTAATTAAACGCCCCTTTACCAGGGCGCATTTTCGGTAAAATACGGAAATATTGAAAATTTGCAAAAATGTAAAATAGATAAACGCCCTTACTGAAGGCGTTAATTACTTGAGTAGTGACTTTACTTAAGTCATTATTTTCCTGTAAAAATATTTTTACCCTGTTTCTGATAACCGATGGTTTCAATATATCTATATATATGTATATTGGCACTATATCTCCACTCCGTGAGTATAGTCCCACGTTTCATGATGTTTTATCGATCACCCTCAATTCTCATTGACATACAAGCTCTCCATTGGACAGTCCGTTCCTTTGGACTAGCGAGTTAGTCATAGAGACCTCCGTAAGACTCCTCGTACCTTGGATTCCCTCAAGGTCGACTGAGCTGGTTGTACCCTAAAAACCCATTACACTATTGAATGCCATGTCACTTTAAAGAAACATGGTATACCGGCCCTTATGATATGCAAAGAGTATATCATGAGAATTCTAAATGGGATGATGATATCATGCCATTTGTTGATGTTCTTGTGGACCTCAATTCTATAAATAAGAATGAGGGTATCTTATCTTTGATATACTGTTCATGTGGACCTCAATTCTATATAAAGAATGCCCATACTTGTCATGGTACCCGAGTTAAGGGAACCTAATTCCACCTAGTTTCATCGTTCATCGTGATTGTACCGTTGTTATCGCCTATCTATGTCCAATGTCGTATTTTTGGACTCCATTCTCTCAAAGTTATCCTACGTGTCTACAAGCTTAAATTGTTGAAATTCCCTATTGGCTATATATATACAAGAGTGGATATCAAATATACATGATAAATGACTGCGCATATAGGGCCCGATCTGGTCCTGGGAGGAGCACCCGAAAGTACTTGTGCCCATGGGAGTTGAATGATAAGGTATCTGGCATTATACCGAGTGCATGACTAGCTTGATTGGACATTCCACACAAATCTTGTACTTGACTCGTACTTGACTTGACATGAATTGCGTGACCCAAGAAAGGGTAATTACTTGCTTGCTTGATACATGATAGCCAAAGTTCGTGACATGACTTGCTAAAAGGTACTTGCTTGAATATCTTGTTATCTTTTCTTGAAAGCTCATGACTAGTTTATCTTGCTGTCTTATTGATAAATTCTCTCTCTATCTTGTCATTTTTTTGCGAGCATGCATAGTTATAGTACATTCATGAAAAATGTAATTATTTAAACCCCTTGCTAGCGCTTGAGATATAATTTTCTACTGAGCGTTCGCTCACTCCGTGTGTTCCCTACTTTTCAGGTAAGTCCGACGAAGAAGGTCAATCTGATAGGGAAAGTCAAGAGTGAAAGATCTAGAGCTTTTCCAAGTGTCATCTAGTCTTTTTCCTATTTTCTTGAGTCGACTATGTACTCTTCTCTTTTTTGAATAAAGTATTGGATTTGTAATAGTCCATCCATTATGAAATAAAGGATTGGGTTATCTTTCTATTTTGCACATCTCTATTTTGGTGTCGAATACACTACTACTCTGATTGACATGATTGATATAAACTCGTCGCGCATATCCGAGTATCTTCCGCGCTCGGGGTGTGACAGTTTTTGTGGTATCAGAGCCTAGGGTATTCAATTCCTAGGAAAAACCCAAGTCCAAGGATAAGTTTTAAACCTTCAACCAGTGAGATTGGGTAGAACCAAGGGTTAAAGTTAACATAGTATATGAGTCTTTAAATACAAGCACATATTAATCTAGTTATTGTAATTGTAGGATAATGACTGCCGAACATGCTCAATGGCGCAACATGCAGCGTACACTGCAAGGCATAACTCAAGTGCTGCAGCAAGTAACACTATGAGGTGGACAATGAGCAAGAAGTCTCCACTAGACTTTCAAGAACATGAACCCACCCAAGTTCACGGGTTCTACTGATCCAGATGACGCTGAACACTAGATTAGGGAGATAGAACGTATATTCCGTGTTATGTAATGCACGGATCAAGATAAGGTCTTATTAGCTACTTTTCAGTTAGAAAGGGATGCTAGATGCTGGTGGGAATCAATAGAGGCTACTATAAATCAAGATCAGGTCTCGTGGGAAGAATTCGTTGAACACTTCAACGCAAAATATTTCTCGGACCGAGTTCAGGAAAAGAAGGCTGCAGAATTTGCTGCATTAAAGCAACGATCTTTGTCAGTGGCCGAATATGAGGCCCAATTCTCTAGATTATCTCGGTATGCTAAGCATCTAGTTGGCACTGAGAAAATGAAAGCTAGGAGGTTTCTTAATGGGCTCAGGCCCCAAGCTATTACTCAACTTGCGCCGATGGACATTCAAGTCTACTCGGAAATAGTACGCCGAGCTCAACTATTAGAAGATGCCACGGAACTGTCTGATAGGATTCGTGGTAAGGATAAGAAGGAACAAGTTACAGGTTCGGGTTCCTTTAAACCCAACTTCAAGAAAAGGCCTAGCAATGGAGGAGCATCCTTACAAGACCAAAAGTTCAAGAAGACCAAGCCCTTCTCTATCACCACTACCTCTCCAAATACAGTGTGCAAGCATTGTGATAAAGCGGGTCATAGAGCAGAAGAATGCTGGAGGAAACTAGGAGCATGTCTCCGTTGTGGGAGTCGTGAGCATCGGATTCCCGATTGCCCATTACATAACGACCAAGCCGTTGACGGGAAGCGCCCAGTAACCAAGCATGCTCGTCTTCATGCAATCAAGGAGACCGAGCAAGTAGAAGGAGGCGGCTTAGTGGAAGGTACATTGAAAGTTTATTCCAGGAATGCATATGTCTTAATTGATACTGGTGCATCGCATTCTATTGTTTCTAAAAAGTTTGCTGACCCATTACCCCTAGAACCGGAATGGATAAAGTTAGTTTTGTCTACTCCTCTGGATGATGAGACTGATATTACACATCATTACCAAAACTGCGAAGTATTGATTCATGGTCAAAATCTCCCTATTGATCTCATATGTTTAGATCTGAAAGAGTATGATGTAATACTAGGGGCAGATTGGTTATCCAAGTATCAGGCAACGGTTGATTGCCGCAATAGTAAGGTTACATTCAAGGAATTTCCAGAACTAATATTTACTAGCCCCAAGAGTCGGAGCAAATCCCCTATTATTTCAGCTCTCCGAGCTAGCAAGCTCATTAGGAAAGGATGTGCATCTTTCCTCGCATTTATCACAGTTAAAGAAGTTAAGGAGATTAAGCTAGAAGACATTCCAGTAGTACAAGAATTTCCGGACGTGTTTCCGGAAGATTTTCCGGATTACCCCTGCAAAGAGAAGTGGCCTTCACCATCGACTTAGTCCCTGGTGCTGGTCCGATTTCAAAGGCACCTTATAGGATGTCACCTACTGAACTCAAGGAGTTAAAGGAGCAATTGATGGAACTCATTAAGAAAGGATTCATTAGACCAAGTACTTCCCCGTGGGGAGCGCCTGTATTATTTGTAAAGAAGAAAGACGGATCCATGAGGTTATGCGTCGACTATCGACAATTG
The DNA here is from genome assembly GCA_022559845.1 of Amorphophallus konjac. Classification (NCBI taxonomy): domain Eukaryota; kingdom Viridiplantae; phylum Streptophyta; class Magnoliopsida; order Alismatales; family Araceae; genus Amorphophallus; species Amorphophallus konjac. Next base: position 276,679,880 of record CM040123.1, on the reverse strand, counting down.
AATCATCTCACTATCAAGAACAAGTATCCATTGCCGAGAATCGATGAATTGTTTGATCAAATTTCAGGATCCATGTACTTTTCCAAAATTGATCTTAGGTCCGAATATCACCAACTAAGAATCAAGGACGAGGATATTCATAAAACCGCATTCAGAAGCAGGTATGGCCATTATGAATTTGTTGTTATGCCTTTCGGACTAACAAATGCCCCTGCTGCCTTTATGCAGTTAATGAATAGTATATTCAGGCCTTATTTGGATCAATTCGTGGTGGTCTTTATTGATGATATATTGATTTATTCCAAGACCAAGGAAGAGCATGAGGAACATTTAAGGATTGCATTACAAATATTGAGGACAAATCAATTATATGCAAAACTTAGCAAGTGTGAATTCTGGCTTGAAGAAGTGACTTTTCTCGGACATGTTATATCAAAGGATGGCTTGTCTGTAGACCCATCAAAGGTTGAAGCTGTAAGGAACTTGGAAAGACCGACCAATGCTAGCGAGATCCGAAGTTTCTTAGGTCTTGCCGGCTATTACAGGCGATTCATCAAGGATTTCTCAAAAATCGCCGTGCCACTTACGAGGTTAACTCGCAAGGAGATCCGTTATGAATGGGATGAGGAATGTGAGAGAAGCTTCCAAACTCTCAAGGATCATCTTACTACAGCTCCTATCTTAGCATTGCCAATTGAAGGAGAAAAGTTCGAGGTATACACTGATGCTTCTGGCATTGGCCTCGGGTGTGTTCTAATGCAACAAGGGAAGGTTATAGCCTACTCTTCTCGTCAATTAAAGAAGCATGAAGAGAACTACCCCGTCCATGACTTAGAATTGGCCGCGGTAGTATTTGCACTCAAAATATGGAAACATTATCTTTATGGAGTACAGTTTACTGTATACTCCAATCACAAGAGTCTCAAATATCTCTTTTCACAGAAGGAACTAAACATGAGACAAAGACGATGGCTAGAATATCTCAAAGACTTCGACTTTAATATACAATATCATCCCGGAAAGGGTAATCATGTAGCAGATGCCCTTAGTCGAAAGCCGAGAGCACTGTTAGCCAATTGTCTGATTCAAGAATGGAAATTGCTAGAACAATTCTCTGAACCTAATATAAGCATGGACACGGACCCTAGATGTGTCACATTATCTCATGTAAGCATACAGTCAGATTTATTATCTGAGATACAAGCACTTCAGGATGATGATCCTGCATTAGTAAAAATCAAGGGCAGATTAGAAGGACAATCGGACTTCCAACTAGCTTCTGATGGAAGATTAATGTTCAAGAATAGAACTTGTATACCGGACTGCCCAGAATTGAAAAAGAAGATCATAGATGAAGCTCACAGATCAAGGTATACGATTCATCCTGGATCTACCAAGATGTACGAAGATGTGAAAAGAAATTTTTGGTGGCCCAACATGAAAAGAGAAATAGCGAACTATGTATCACGTTGTCTCACATGCCAACAACTCAAGGCGGAACACCAAAAGCCTGCTGGAAAGCTACATTCTCTAGATATCCCTAAATGGAAGTGGGAGGATATTGGTATGATTTCATCATGGGTTTATCTAAATCAAAAAGAGGACATGATGTAATATGGGTTATCATTGACCGATTGACCAAATCCGCGCATTTCTTGCCAATCAAGAGTCGATGGTCAGTTGATGTCTTAGCTGCACTATACATCAAGGAAATAGTCAGATTACATGGTATTCCTGTTTCAATCGTGTCTGACAGAGATCCCCGTTTTACTTCTCATTTTTGGAAAGGACTACAACATTCGTTGGGGACGAGACTTAATTTTAGTACAGCCTTTCATCCTCAAACGGATGGTCAGACCGAGAGAACAAATCAAGTAGTTGAAGATATGCTTAGAGCATGCATCACTGATTTTGATGGAAACTGGCATGATCACTTGCCTCTGGTCGAATTTGCATACAATAATAGCTACCAAGCTAGTATACAAATGGCACCTTTCGAAGCTTTATACGGAAGGAGTTGCCGATCACCCTTGTGTTGGAATGAAGTTGGAGAGAAACAACTGTTAGGTCCAGACATGGTAAGGGATACAACTGAGAAGATACAAGTAATCAGGGAAAGATTGCAAGTAGCTCAGACAAGGCAAAAGGCTTATGCCGACACAAGAAGAAGAGATCTCGAATTCCAAATTGGAGATCATGTATTTCTCAAGATATCGCCTAGACGTGGAATACGAAGATTTGGTGTTAAAGGCAAGCTTACACCAAGATTTATCGGACCTTTTGAGATACTAGAAAGAGTTGGCGAGGTTGCTTATCGCATCGCATTGCCCCCTCAACTGTCCGAAGTACATGATGTGTTCCACATATCTATGTTGAAGAAGTATGTACATGACCCATCACATATTATTGAATATGGAGACCTAGTGATCCAGAAAGATTTCACGTATGAACAGAAGCCTATGAAGATCTTAGATCGAGAAGTACGTATCCTAAGGAATAAGGTTATTCCCATGCTAAAAGTACAATGGAATAAGAATTCAGAACATGAAGCTACATGGGAGACCGAGGAATCTATGAGGAAACAATTTCAGATTTATTTTAGAAGGTACATACTCTACACTCTCCAAATGTAAATATATGATATTGAATTTGGGGACCAAATTCTTTTTAAGTGGGGGAGGGTGTAGCAACCCTGATAAATTTAAAAGGAATAAATAAATCAAAATAGATTAAAAGATTTAGTAAATAAACGAAAGAGCTTGGAATAAAAATAATTAAACCCTGATGAAAATAACGCCTCAGATATAGGCGCTACTTTAAAATAAAACGCCCTTACCTAAGGCGTGTTTTGAGAAAGGACGCCCACACATCAAGGCGTCAAATTGCAAACGACCAAAATAAATAAAAAGGGCAAGTTAGCGTAACGTCCCTTGCGTGGACGCGTTTCAACAAGAAACGACGCTTGACAAGGCGTCAATTTAAATTCGATGCCCTGACCTAGGTCGCTAATTCAGTTCAAGTTTCGTTCGACCCCGGAGTCTATCCAGGGTAAGTTGATAACTATGAGGAAAAGTTCGAATGTAGTAATAACTCTATCATGGAAGTATTACTTCCAATCGAACACTAACCTTATTAGGATTTCCAATATCTTATAAATAACCTTCTGCTTGAACCGAGAACGCTATTTGGCGTTCGGAGTTTTCAAAGGTATGCGAAGAACAGCAGGTTCTTCTTCTTCCTTCTTCCTTATATTGTGTTCGATCAACGCATGAAGAACTAATGATTCTTCATACTCTTCTCTGATTACAGGTTGAAAGCTTCTGCCTTCCGAAGAACAAGTAAGTTCTTTCCCCTTGCTTTCGGTTACGTATAAGAAGATTTTAATATCTTCTTCTTCGTTTCTTCTGTCTCTACAGGTTGTCTGTAGAAGTGAACCCGGTTGATTGAAGTATTGAGGATTCTTCATCTACATCCTCTTATTTACCCTTGCTGCTGCTATTAAGATCGAAAGCTTCAAAAAGACTATGTTTTTAAAACAGAGTATCGTTCAGAACCTACACCTGTTCATCCGTCAGTTTATCATCATCAAGGTAGGTTTTCTCTAGCACTGTAGCCCAAATCACCATAATAACTATATTAAACCATATATATTAGTTCATGCATATAGTTTTCACGAGTTTTAAAAGTTCTATTGTTGGAAAGAAACGCCCTTTCCAAGGGCGCTAATTTTATACGCGACCCAGACTAGGGCGCTATTTAAATAAACGACCCTGACAAGGTCGTCAATTCAAAAGATTTGACGCCCTGTACACAGACGTCAATTTAATTACCTGATAATTACCCATGTTAATTAGTCAATATTCACTTAAACATGATTCTAAATCACTGCATCCTGATATTATCCTGTCATGACCATATCTCGTTTTCTGGAAATTTCAATACTTGAAAAAAATTGTAAATTCTTGAAATACACGACCCTGTATAGGTCGTCTCTCACTTGACTAACGCCCCTGTTCAGGGCGTGAATTGAAAAGTAACGCCCCTGTCCAGGGCGTGTTTCTGATAAATCACTGAAAATATATATTCTACAAAAATAGAGGTAAAGAATGAACGACCATTGTATACGTCGTCAAATTTTAATTAAACGCCCCTTTACCAGGGCGCGTTTTCGGTAAAATACGAAATATTGAAAATTTGCAAAAATGTAAAATAGATAAACGCCCTTACTGAAGGCGTTAATTACTTGAGTAGTGACTTTACTTAAGTCGTTATTTTCCTGTAAAAATATTTTTACCCTGTTTCTGATAACCGATGGTTTCAATATATCTATATATATGTATATCGGCACTATATATCCACTCCGTGAGTATAGTCCCACGTTTCATGATGTTTTATCGATCACCCTCAATTCTCATTGATATACAAGCTCTCCATTGGATAGTCCGTTCCTTTGAAATAACGAGTTAGTCATAGAGACCTCCGTAAGACTCCTCGTACCTTGGATTCCCTCAAGGTCGACTGAGCTGGTTGTATCCTAAAAACCCATTACACTATTGAATGCCATGTCACTTTAAAGAAACATGGTATACCGGCCCTTATGATATGCAAAGAGTATATCATGAGAATTCTAAATGGGATGATGATATCATGCCATTTGTTGATGTTCTTGTGGACCTCAATTCTATAAATAAGAATGAGGGTATTTTATCTTTGATATACTGTTCATGTGGACCTCAATTCTATATAAAGAATGTCCATACTTGTCATGGTACCCGAGTTAAGGGAACCTAATTCCACCTAGTTTCATCGTTCATCGTGATTGTACCGTTGTTATCGCCTATCTATGTCCAATGTCGTATTTTTGGACTCCATTCTCTCAAAGTTATCCTACGTGTCTACAAGCTTAAATTGTTGAAATTCCCTATTGGCTATATATATACAAGAGTGGATGTCAAATATACATGATAAATGCCTGCGCATATAGGGCCCGATCTGGTCCTGGGAGGAGCACCCGAAAGTACTTGTGCCCATGGGAGTTGAATGATAAGGTATCTGGCATTATACCGAGTGCATGACTAGTTTGATTGGACATTCCACACAAATCTTGTACTTGACTCGTACTTGACTTGACATGAATTGCGTGACCCGAGAAAGGGTAATTACTTGCTTGCTTGATACATGATAGCCAAAGTTCTTGACATGACTTGCTAAAAGGTACTTGCTTGAATATCTTGTTATCTTTTCTTGAAAGCTCATGACTAGTTTATCTTGCTGTCTTATTGATAAATTCTCTCTATCTTGTCATTTTTTTGCGAGCATGCATAGTTATAGTACATTCATGAAAAATGTAATTATTTAAACCCCTTGCTAGCGCTTGAGATATAATTTCCTACTGAGCGTTCGCTCACTCTGTGTGTTCTCTACTTTTCAGGTAAGTCCGACGAAGAAGGTCAATCTGATGGGGAAAGTCAAGAGTGAAAGAGCTAGAGCTTTTCCAAGTGTCATCTAGTCTTTTTCCTATTTTCTTGAGTCGACTATGTACTCTTCCCTTTTTTGAATAAAGTATTGGATTTGTAATAGTCCATCCATTATGAAATAAAGGATTGGGTTATCTTTCTATTTTGCGCATCTCTGTTTTGGTGTCGAATACACTACTACTCTGATTGACATGATTGATATAAACTCGTCGCGCATATCCGAGTATCTTCCGCGCTCGGGGCGTGACAAATATTCATGCCAAAGTTGTTACATATAAGAGGAGTGGGGGCCTATTTATAGGCATTGGACTTTTCCTAGGACGAAAATGACCCTGACTAAACAACTATTGACCAAACACTCTAAGGGAGGGGCGCCCCTGGGCCTAGCCCATTAGTTGGGCCCAATAGCCTAACAAACCAACATAATGACACAAGACTTTGGTAGATAACCTACTAACCTAGGTACATGACTCAAATAAAGGAAAATTACATAGTTTATGATTCAAAGAAAGTATGTAAATTACATGACTAGACTGAAAAATATGTGGGGAACATAATGACGCATGTCGACGATCCAACTGAGCTTCGAAAAAAGTGGTGGGGCAAGGGATGCCCCCATCATACCCCCGGGGTGGGGAGAACTCGACCCTGTCGAGTATGGATCCACCGGGGTAGTAGTACGCAAAATGCAGCTTCGAGCGAACCAGGAACTGCAAACTCAACCCGCGTCTATAGCCGGGGAATGGCGCTTCAGCTTTTCAAAGTTGCTCGGACACACCCTCATGCTGGCTATGAGGTCTTGCTTGCCTAGTATTGCCGCCGTGTGCTCACGTCGGGCTCTCAGGCTAATTTGTGGTGGCACTCCGAGGGTGTCTCTCGCAAGGATAGGTGTAAGCTCAAGGCACTCACTAGGATCCACCGCGGTGCCCTTAGAGGGTGCCGGACCCGCCACATGAGAAATGGGGTGAATCCCAAAACCCATCGGTAAGTCCAACCCGCAAGTCGGGTTGCCAAAATCATTCAGAACTTGGCAAGGTCCAAGTCCTCGTGCCCTCAAATTGGAGGTGACCCTAGGGTAGAGCCACTCCAAAGTCATCATCGTCAAGTTACCAACTTGGAATTCCAAGTGGCGTCCATGAGTTTTTGCCCGCTTGTTGTGAATCTCACCGCTTGTTGCTTGATACTTGTTTGGATGCATATGCCATGCACTATGATGCGGTGTGAGTGGACAATGTATGGTATGCAAAGGTGGACCAGGGCAACCACATATAGACCTATCATGCATTGATGTTATGAAGACTTTGAATGATTTGGGAGGACCGGGGCATCCATAGGTGTCTCTCTTATGAGTGAGTGTGATGAATGTTGGAGGACCCGGACACCCATGTAAGTTCCTATCATAGATAAGACCAATGGTGAATTGGGGAGGACTGTTACACCCAAATAGTGATCACTCATGCTTCCTACTTGACATGTGGGTGATGTGAATGAATGGACCCGACTTTCTAATCATGCTAAGTGGTGTGTTGTGCCAAGACTTATGCATTTCTATCCTAGAGAGGACTTCCATGTGCATGGGTGTGGGATGGCCCTTGAGCTTCCACTCATATGGATCAAAGGGATCTAAGAAGGGGGTCATCATAGAGTGGGGCAATTCATCAATCCCAAGGTGTATGTTACCTATGGTCAAGGCTCCCATGGTGTAACCCGAGTGTAGGAAGGGAGGGGTTTGGTTCAACATGGGTGGTAAGGGTAGGGTAAGGCGGGTGGTGAATAAGGTGAGTGGGTCACATGGGGAACTAGACTCCCATAGGAAAGGGTCAAAGGGATCATGGTAAGGGTCACCTAGATAGGGGCACTCCATGTCCTCAAGATCCTCATATGGTGGTGAGTCGCCCTCTTCTAGTGAAATGGTTGGGCCGGTGTATGGGGTGGGTTGGTTGGTCAAGCTCCTAGGAATCACAATGGTAGGGGAGTGGACTGGGATGGGCTCTTTCACTATGGGGAGAAGAAAAAGGAGGTTACTAGTGTAGCAACCAACAGTGCAAACCGAGGTGATAGACCCAATGCATGGATAGATGGGGTCAAGGCTCTTGGGTCAGTCCGTCCCTAGAGTCAACAAACAAGTCAAGTCTAATTGCCACTCTAGACCCTTGAGGAGATCATCCCAACCCTCTATCTCATAATAGGGTTGGATCGTGGTGTGAAAGGAGGGGAGGGCCACAATTTGGGATTGATGTCCCATGGGTGAGAGGTGTGGGGGTGAACTAGGTACGCGGGGGCCTTGCTTGAGCCATTGGAGTATGGACTCATTCACGGTGAGGGGGTGTGGCTCTTGAGGATCCGGACTAGCATCCCTTTCCATGTGGGTGGGTGTATGGGTTTCAACTTGTAATGATAATGTGTTGGGTAGATCTAATGCGGGGGAATTGGTGATAGCCAGTGCATGGTGCACCCGAGGTGGTGAACAAGTATGGGCTTGGGTTGGGATTGGTAAGGGAAGTAGTGGAGGTCTAGGTTGGGGTTGGGTTGGAGTAGGAAGAGGAAGATGGGTGGGTTGAGGGGTTTTGAGGAGATTATCCTTGGGAGGAGTGTCCTTGTTGGGGAACGATGGCGGGGTAATGGTGGTCGGGGTGGGAGATTGTTTCAACCACTAGGGACATAGGAAGATGCTTCCTTGTGGGGCATTGTCCGGCGATGTGCCCCAATTGGTGGCACCTATAACATTCCGGATCGCACTTACCCGGGGTTATTTCACTCACTTCTATCTCCATTTGGCTCTTTCCCTTTTGAGAAGGGGTGAGGTGAGGGGTGGTCAAAGGGGATTGGGTAATGTGGGTTGTTGAATGGGGTTTTGGTTGCATTGTGGGGAATTGGGGAATCGGAGTCTTGGGTTGGCCGGATGGGAATGGTGAAGTTGAAGTGCTCCTTGGGCTTTGGTGATCCGAGTAGGAAGGGGACACATAACTAGCCTTAAGTTGCTCCTTCATGTTTACCCAAGTGGTGATGGGATCTTCCCTTCTAATTATCCTTAGCCCGACAATTTTTAGCCAATAGGTTTGAGCCCGTTTGGTAAGTTGTGATTTGGCAAATTTGACTTTCTCGTTATCGGTCATGGGATACCAAGTGAAGTAATGGTCCATGGAAGCCTCCCAATCCAAATAGTCACTAGGATGAGTTCCATCAACGGTGGGAGGTGGGGGACACGTCCTTCTATCATCCGTCCTTGGGGTGGGTCCATTTTCTCCTATTTGGTCGAGTCGACCCGATAGGTTATCAAGCCGCTCATTGGCATGGGTCAAGGCCTTCATGAGGTAGTTGACATGGCCAGGGAGGTCATGTGTGTTAGTGGTAGGCATCCCTTGGTGGTTTGGACTTATGGAGTGGGCCGATTGGTAAGGTCGGTATGAGGTGGCCATACTAGGGGACAAGAGCGATGCACCGGAAGACTCTAAATGCATATGAGCGTCCGAGGACCAACTTGATAGAGACAAGTTGTGAACTTGCTCTGATACCACTTGATGTGAAATCACCCTTGGACCTATTTTGCAAGCATTCAAGTTGGGCAGGGGACTCACACTAGCGAGCTCACTCGCTTGGCGCACATTAGTGCCCGAAGGCAACTTGGCGATGATGGAGAGGGTCCGAGGCGGGTCCTTGAGGCTCCAAAGGTTGGCTACCTTGGGGAGAACCCCAAATAGGCCTGGGATGCCCAAATCATGGACAGCCAGCACACCAAGGGTGTGGGATGTAATGGTTCACTCACAACTCGCCCGCGGTGGTCACTCACGGCACTAGCAATTTAGGGCCGAGCTCTCATTCACCGTCCGACGAAACAATGGCGATAATACTATCCTAGCAATGAATTGAAACCAGCCAAGAGAGGGACCGAGGCTCACCTAGCCGGCGTGAAGACGCCGACTCCGGCCGGAGACGGGGGCGAGCGGGGAGGCGTGGGTATGCACCCGCACGCCGCGTCGACGGAGCTTCAAACCTGCGACCTGAATTAATACATGAACTACACCTCTCGCAGGAGGGGGATCTTAGGATGGAAGTTAACTGAGATTACACCCAAAACTACCTCCACACAAGGAGGGGCCTTCAGCCGGCCAAGCGGGGAGGGGGTGAGACCGACGAAAGATGAAATTGGACGCCGATGTTGATTCTGCCCACTGTCTGCGCTTCTGGACAGATAGTCGCTTCTCTGGACACTGCGGCCACTCCGAATTTTTACTGAAGATGAAACCAGGGGGAAAATCTTCGTAGCTGGACCGAGAAGACACCGAAATTCTCTGGATTTCTTCTGGTACTTCTGCTGGTCGGGGTAGGTGCTTGAACAGGGCAGCAGGTCCTCTGTTTGGACAGCTACAGGTTCCTAACAGCAGGAAGCAGAGGGTGCCACGAACGCTCCCGAGCTCGGAATCAGGTTCCGTCAGAGCATTTGGAACCATTGATGGGTCTACTTCGAATCCGGACTGACGGGCATGGCAAATGAGGTCAGAGTAGTCCGGTGGCTTCTGAACACTGAAGAAGGCTCGGTGCAGATATAGTGGAAGCTGAACCGCATGATCGGGGTAGAAAATTGATAACTTTCTGGTCCGATCTCCAAATTGAACTCTGCTTCTTGGTGATGGTAGAGGATGCGAAGTAGAAGACGTTTGCTGAAGAACTCTCGATGAGATTCCGAACAGGTTCGTCGCAGAAGAGCTTTCACTTCGGCTCTGGCCTCCTGCCAGAGAAGATTCGCGCAGTCGGGGGAGAAAGGCTCTCCCGGGCAGCACCGTGCTCGGACGAAGATGAAACCACCGTCGTTGCGAAGAGGACAGGCAGATGCTTCCAACAGTACCTCTTGGCCTTTCAGATTCATCGGGATGTGGTGGAGGTCACTTCTGCAAGTAGGTGGTATTCTGCAGGTCGCCAGCTGCTTGGAGGATCTATCAATGGAGGTGGGAGAGGTGATGGAGGAGAGCAAGGGAGAATGGTGGAGATGAGAGAGAGAGGGGGGGTGACCCTAACCAAGGGGTGGGGTCTTGGGGGTGCCCTAGGGTGGTGAAGGGAAGGTGGATTTGAATTCAAATGGCCTAGGGAAGTGGTGGGTTGTATGGGGGAGAGGGAAGGGTGCTTGGGGAAGGGAAGAGGGTAGTTGGTGGTTGGAGGGTGGAGCAAGGATTGGAGGATTCCACCTTGGGGTTGGGGGGGAGTTAATTGAGTGTATGGGGAAGGGGGAGGGGTCTTAAAGATAGGTGAATGGAGAGGAGAGAGAAAATTTTGAAATTTGGGGTGAGGGGAGAGAGAGAGAGGGGGGGACCCCTTATAGAGAGAGAGAGAAAGAGAGAGATAATGAGAGAGAGATCTAGAGGGATGTGGAATTTTGGATTTCAATATTCATGCCAAAGTTGTTACATATAAGAAGAGTGGGGGCCTATTTATAGGCATTGGACTTTTCCTAGGATGAAAATGACCCTGACTAAACAACTATTGACCAAACACTCCAAGGGAGGGGCACCCTTGGGCCTAGCCCATTAGTTGGGCCCAATAGCCTAACAAACCAACATAATGACACAAGACTTTGGTAGATAACCTACTAACCTAGCTACATGACTCAAATAAAATGAAAATTACATAGTTTATGACTCAAAGAAAGTCTGAAATTACAGGACTAGACTCAAAAACATGTGGGGAACATAATGACGCATGCCGACGATCCAACTGAGCTTCGAAAAAAGTGGTGGGGCAAGGGATGCCCCCATCACTTGAAAGTATCTGAATCATTTGTTTAATAAATCTTAACCAACTATCTCATGTAAGTTCATGCAAAACCTTCTGAAATCTGAAATTTTAAAACCATGTCTTTCCTTGGTTAAGATACATGTAGTTGGTATTGTTCTTAAACTTTTCAGTGATCTGAGAAATGTCTGTATAATCTGAAAATACTTGAAAAAACTCTTCGTCAGAGCAATGACTTTGGTCACAGAGAAACTGGGTTCTCTATCAAAGAAATAGAGCAAGCCCATGTCATGAAGTGCCATAGTTACCTCTCTTATAAAAAAATGTTTGAAAATCTGGCAGAGCAATGGCATGGTTGTGTTGAGTAACTGGGGATTCTGGCCTCTGATCAAGGTGTCTCCTCATGTAAAAAGACATTCCAAATTGCTAACTCTGTTCTCTTTGAGAGGTAATATGGTTGTCACACTGAGTAACTAGGTCACTTCACCTAAGACGTGTTGTGCCTCACGTAAAAAAAAAGGTGTTGACTTAACAAAACTTGCTCAAGAAATAAGTGCTGATCAATAGAAAATTTTAAAAAACTAAAGACAAAGTTAGACACAGTTATCTCTATTTAATCTCAATACTATCTTGTGTAACTACCAAAGGAGTCATTGAATTTTAATTGAGTAAGATGGAGGGAGATTAAACATGAATATCAGATGAGTTTTTGTTTGGTTCATTTCTATTAAAAGATGTTTCAGATATGACTAATGAATTTTTCTGATAAACTTTGGATTCATCATTCTTAAATCATGATAGTAAGTTGAAGATCATTCATAATCTATTATAATTGAAGAGTCTAAAATCCATTTATCAAGATTTATGAATTTGGTGTGCTGATAAAAATCCTTCTTCCTCATCCATTCATTGGCATCTGAATCAAATGCACTGTGCTTACAGATTGTGGTATTGCTTGATTATCCCTATGCTTTTGTTGATATCTCCTTTCATCATAATTGGTTTCAGCCTTCAGAACTTTTCTGATCTTTATTCTCAAAAGGGGATATTATTGCCAAAGGGGTAGACTTTCATTCAATCATTGCATGCATATTTGTATTTCTCATCTCAAACTATTTTCTTTTTGATGAAGTCAAAGGGGGAGAATAGTTTGACATGAGTCAGTGTGACTCATAGTGTTGCCATCATCAAAAGGGGGGAGATTGTTGTGCCCCTGTGATTTTGATGATAGCAAACACTATGAGTCAGCATTGTATATCATGAACATCTCTGTCTCAATGAAAGTCCTGCTTGAGTATATAGGAAGACAGTGCATTCGGCTATTTCATGCATACAGCAAGTCTGTACAACGTCATGCATATAGTTGGTGCACGATTATCTGGAGCATATAGTCCGTGCACAACTGCATTCTACAAAGTCCATGCAACCCTTTTTCTTCATGCACGAAAAGTATGTACATTGCTACATGCATCACTTAAAGTCTATACAGAGTTCTGCATAGTTTGCATCGATCAAGTCTGTACATCGCTGCATGCATTTTTTCAAGTATGTACATGGTCTTGGCATATGAACACACAAAGTCCATGCATCGGTCAAGTCTATACATTGCCGCCTGTGCTTGTATCACTTGCCAAGTCCATACATCATGTGCATTCACGCATCATCGATAGGTAGCAAAGTCTATACATTCTTTGCGATAATCTTCATGCATATGCAAAGTTTGCACAGTGCGCACCGTCTCACTTAGCGTCTCATGCTAAGTCTCTTCATGCATGTGCATAGTTCATGCATCTCTTCTTTAACTAAGTCTATACATTCTTTGCAGTTCTGGGTCTCATGTTGTGTCTCACTTAGCGTCTCATGTTGTGTCTCAACATACCCAGCGTCTCAAGCAAGTCTGTACATTCTTCAAATGGCATTCATTATTGATGTACATACTTTGATATATGCATGCTACATTACACACTATCAAGTCTGTACATCCACCCCTGAACTGAGCAAGTCTATACATTGCCATGCTGCATTGCACGCGTTTAAAGTCTATACATTGCTTTGCTGCATTGCACGCGTTTAAAGTCTATGCATTGCCTTGCTGCATTGCACGCGTTCAAAGTCTATACATTGTTGTAGCATGCACTCTAAGTCTATACACTCCCTTGTGACATGTCTATACATCGGCTGTAGCATACATATTACGTGCAATCTCTTTACATCTTGTATAACTGTCTGAAGAACACTTTATGATTGATGCCCTGGCAGGTGCTATTCCGTGGAGGTTAATAAGGGCACGTGTTCCAAGAATGGAGATGGCTCAGGATCGTGACACGTGTCATCCTGCAGGCTGAAATGCTGCCACGCAGTCAAGGTGTTAGTGCGGGAACTATGGAGGACACACGCCCACCTTCCTGCTGCTTCTATATATATGAAGCTTCTCCTTCAGAAGAAGACCTGATCGTGATCGAAGTAGAAGGGGCAGAAGCAGAGAGAGAGAACCTGTACGATCCAGAAGAAAAAGAAAAAGAGAAGAAGAGCAGAGTGTGAAAGCAGCAGAGAAGAAGAAGAAAAAGAAAGAGGAAGAGAGATCGAGAGTAGAGAAGAATAAGAAAAAGAAAGAGGAAGATAGATCGAGAGTTGAGAAGAAGAAGTAGTCAGTTGTCTGAAGTTTAGTCTCTACTGGACCGTGGATCAAATTCAGGCCAGTCAGCTCCTTGAGAGCCACTTCGTGCTTCATTGTTTACAGCTTTTCAGTGCTGTGATTTTCTATCTTTTATTTTCTTTTAAACCTTTCTTCAAGCTGTTTGCTAGCAGTGCAAGCTGTGATGCACAGCGGCGAGGTGGATACCTCGGATGGCTAAGCTGTATTGCCTAGCAGAGCAAGATGTGAAGCTCAGCATTTGCAGTGGAGGATTCCACTGGTCGGGTTAAGCTGTAGTCCCCAGCGGTCGGGTTAAGCTATAATCCCCAGCGGTCAAGCTGTGAGTCAGCAGATGGCTAAGCTATATTGCCCAGCGGAAGCAAGCTGTGATGCTCAGCGGATGGCAAGTTGTGAGGCCCAGCTGATGTAGGCAAGCTATGAGGCCCACCGGTTCAAGCTGTTAGTCAGCGGAATCCACACTCGGGTTTGAGTGTGGGGTGGACGTAGGTCTGGAGGACCGAACCACCTAAAAATGCACTGTGCATTGGTTTGATTTCTTATCTGATTCCACTAGATCAATGGCTAGGAGCGCTTCAATTGTGTGCTCTGTCTGAATGCTTTAAGGCACAAGCTCCTTTGAGTTGATTCTATCTACGGCTTAGACTTGCTTAGGTTTTAATTCCTTTAGGCTTTAATTCTGCAGTTCTGAGCATTAGATTTTAATTGAGCGAAATTTTTAAGGGAAGGTTTCATTCACCCCCCCTCTGAATCCAACGCACCGAACCCAACACTGGTGTCGGCATAAATCTTCTGTGTTGATTGTGCTACTTGCAACTGATCTCTGATAATACGGATGTTCTTGGACGATTCGGAAATGAGATCTGGTCCAAGCCATTGCTTCTCACCCACCTTGTCCCAACATATCGGGGATCGACAGCTTCTACCATACAAAGCTTCCAATTGAGCCATCTGAATGCTGGACTGGTAACTATTGTTGCAGGCGAATTCAACCAATGCCAAGTGATCACTCTAACTACCTCCAAAGTCAATCATGCAGGCTCTAAGCATATCTTCCACTATCTGGTTGGTCCTTTCAGTCTGTCCATCTGTTTGTGGATGGAAAGCAGTACTGAAATTCAGACGAGTTCCCAAGGACTCTTGCAATCCTTTCCAAAAATGAGAAGTGAACCTGGGATCTCTATCAGACGCAATGCTGACTAGTATACCATGTAGTCTTACCACTTCCTTCATATACAAAGCAGCCAATACGTCAACTGTCCATTTAGACTTAATGGATAAGAAATGAGCGGATTTTGTCAATCTGTCGACAATCACCCATATTGCATCAAATCCACTATGAGTCCTAGGTAGACCCATAATGAAATCCATGCCAATGCTCTCCCACTTCTATTGGGCTATATCAAGGGGTTTCAATTTCCCCACTGGTCTGAAATGCTCCGGCTTGACTTGCTGACAAACCAAGCATCTACTTACAAAGTCCGCAACTTCCCTTTTCATATTTTGCCACCAAAAAGATCTTTTCAAATCCTTAAACATTTTAGTACCTCCAGGATGAATGGTGTATCTGGATCTATGAGCTTCCTCGAGGATCTTACTCTTTATCTCAGCTACATCAGGTACACAAGTTCTTCCCTGAAATCACAATCTTCCATCATCAGCCATCATGAAGTCAGGTTGTTACTCAAGCTTCCCTTGATCTCTACCAACTCTGGGTCATCATCTTGCAGAGACTTGATTTCCATCAATAATTCGGGCTTAAGTTGAATCTGAGCAATCATAACCTGATCCTTGTCAACATTAAGATCCAAACTAGCTAACTGCTCCAGCAATTTCCACTCTTGTAACATGAGGCTTGACAACTTAGCTATAGGCTTGCGGCTTAAGGCATATGCCACAACATTACCTTTTCCAGGATGATACTCAATGAAGAAATCAAAGTCCTTCAAATACTCCAGCCATCTTCGCGGCCTCATATTGAGTTCCTTATGAGAAAATAAGTATTTCAAACTCTTATGATCTGAAAACACCATAAATGCCTCTCCATATAAGTAGTGCCTCCATATCTTTAAGGCGAACACCACTGCCGCTAGCTCCAAATCATGAACAAGATAATTCTCTTCATGTTTCCTCAACTGCCTAGAAGAATAGGCTATCACTTTCCTGTGCTGCATGAGTACACACCCCAAAGCAATACCTGAAGCATCAGTGTATACCACAAAATCTCCTTCTCCAGAAGGTAAATCCAAAACAGGTGCAGTAGTCAAACATTCCTTCAAGGTCTAAAAGCTTCGCTCGCAATCTTCTGACCAATCAAATTTGATCTCCTTGCGGGTTAATCTTGTCAGAGGTTCCGTAATTTTGGAGAAATCTTGATTAAACCTTGGGTAGTAACCTTCTAGGCCTAGGAAACTTCTCACTTCAGTCATATTAGTAGGCTTATCCTAATTCTTTACTGCCTCTACCTTCGAAGGATCAATAAAAATACCTTCTTTTGTGATGATATGCCCTAGAAAGGACACCTCTTGCAGCCAGAAATCACACTTACTAAACTTGGGATATAACTGATGATCTCTCAATAGTTGCAATGCCATCCTCAAATGTTCAGCATCCTCCGACTCACTCTTAGAATAAATCAAGATGTCATCAATGAACACCACGACCCATTGATCAAGATAGGGCCGAAACACATCATTCATCAGCTGCATGAAAGCTGT
The DNA here is from genome assembly GCA_022559845.1 of Amorphophallus konjac. NCBI lineage: Eukaryota > Viridiplantae > Streptophyta > Magnoliopsida > Alismatales > Araceae > Amorphophallus > Amorphophallus konjac. The sequence goes on along the minus strand of CM040123.1, from coordinate 276,663,306 downwards.
AGGTGCATTTGTTAGCCCAAAAGACATTACTATAAATTTGAAATACCCATACCTACTGCGGAAGGCTGTTTTATAGATATCCTCCTCCTTAATTCGTAACTGATGATATCTAGATCGAAGGTCGATCTTAGAAAAATACTGAGCTCCTACTATCTGATCAAATAACTCATCAATCCTTGGCAATGGATATCTATTCTTGATAGTCAATTGGTTCAATTGTCGATAATCGATGCACAACCTCATCGAACCATCCTTCTTCCGGACGAATAATACAGGGGCTCCCCATGGGGAAGTACTAGGATGAATGAACCCTTTCTTAAGCAATTCCATCAACTGTTGCTTTAGTTCCCTTAGCTCCACAGGAGACATACGATAAGGAACTTTGGAAATAGGGGTCGCACCAGGAATTAGATCAACAGAAAAGATAAGTTCCCTTTCAGGAGGAAGTCCTGGCAGTTCCTCAAGAAAGACATCAGGAAAATCTCGGATGACAGAAAAGTCCTCGATCTTAATCTTCTGCTCAGAGGTCACATAAACAAAGGCTAAAAAAGCCTTGCATCCTCTCCTCATCAGCTTATCAGCTCGAAGAGCCGAAATAAGTGGAACAGACTTATGGTGTCTAATTCCTATAAAAGAAAGTCCAGGGTGCCTAGTGAAAGACATAGAACTAGATCTGCACTGAACATTGGCCTCATACTTAGCCAACCAATCTGCTCCTAGGATTACGTCATAATCCTTCATATCCATACAAACTAAATCAGCTGGCAGGTTCTGGTGCCACTCATTCTTTTCTTTCTCAGAGATTTGCGAAGTCTTTAGCTGTGAAGCCAGTTTTGATGAATTCTCCGTTAGAGATTTCGACCCCTATTGGTTCCAGATCAGCAATTAAGTATTTCTATCCTTCTAGTAAGGTCTTGATCAATGAACAAAACCTACCAGCTGATTTGTCATGTATAATAAGAGTACCTTCGACGAGTCCACCCTCCTCGGCGGGTCCTGTCTCGTCTTCTTGTAGAGCCTGGAGCTTCCCTTGCTACTTCTTGATTCCTTGTGGTTTCACCAAGGTAGCTCGCTCAGATAAAAAGGGACACTCGGGAATACGGTGGTCCCTACTGCCACAACATAAATAGGCACCCAGCTTGCGCTAGCACTCCTCCATCTTGTGACCAGGACGATCACAGTACTTGCATACACCCTTGAATGGAACAATAGGGCTAGGCTTCTTGTCTTCAATCTTCGACATCTTGCCCTTCCATGAACTAGACCCGCTAATGGGCCTCTTCCTGCCATGACCAAGCTTGATACTCCCAGAACCAGTATGGTGTTGTTCAATCTTAACACTCTTCCCATGGATTCTCTCCGTCGTTTCTAAAGTATATTCCAATACTTGAGCCTTTCTCACCATCTCGGAATAAGTTTAAATCTCCATCGGTGCCAACTGATTGATATACTACAGCTTCAGTACATTAAGAAAACGCTTACCCTTTATCTTCTCAGTAGATATCAAGTGAGTAGCATAACGGGATAGCCGAGAGAACTAAGCTTCATATTCAGCTATGGAAAGATTTCATTGCTTCAAAGTAGCAAACTCAGCCGCCTTCTTCTCTTGTACTCTATCAGAAAATTATTTACCATTGAAGAATTCCTCGAACTCTTCCCATGTGACTTGTCTATCACCAAGGGTAGCCTTCACTACGTCCCACCATGTCCTCGCATCACATTCAAGTTGAAAGGTCGACAAGAGGACACGTTCTTGATCGCTGCATTGCATCACTTCAAAAATCCTCCCTATCTCTTCAAGCCAATGCTCGGCTTCATCAGGGTCAGTCGAGCCTCCAAATCGTGGGGGATTCATCCCACGAAAGTTTCGATAAAGATCGCCAGTGCCATGGTTTACAGCTCCTCCTTGGGCCACTTGTTGCAAAGCCTGAGTAAGTCCTTGAACCGTACGCTGCAAGTTCCTCTATTCTGCGCGTTCTCCTGCCATTGCAAAAGCCTACACGTGGAATAGGTTAAGTTAGCTTCAATTAAGAATGGATAATCATGCAATGAGATTATTAACTCAACCCCAGTCCTCTACCCAAATCTCACCAGGTTGGGTCCTTAGACTTATAACAAGATTATAGGTCCTACGGTATCACTTAGGATCCTAGAACTTAGAGAACCTAGGAATATTAGAAAATCTTGGCTCTGATACCACCTAACTGTCACGCCCCGACGTGGAATATCGGGACCAGTAGTAGAAAACGCTAGTAAAGATAACATGCTAAGCTAAGAATTAACATAACGTCATGAACAGAATAACTCCAAGTCTATTACAAATACCATCAAACTGACTTAAACATAATCAAGCATAATCTCTACTCGACTCCATTACAATAACTAACACAAGTTCTAAGGCATAGCTAGATGTAAAACAACTATAACAATCTCAACATAACGACTAGCTGATACACTCCAAGTCATCACTCTTGCCCATTCCCATCCATCTGTGAATCTTCACCTGAGCTACCTGGAAAGGGGGGAAAACAACTATATGAGCGAACGCTCAGTAGGTAACAACATGCAAGTGTAAGTGATTAACCAATTAATTATATGTATGAAACGGAAAGAAAAGAAATAACGATCGAATGAAACAACATAATAAAAGAAAGTGCTAAAGAATGGAATGAAATAACAATATGGCAGAATGATATAACTACAAGAATTGCAAGTTAAGAATAATATATATAACAGGAAATTGGCCAACAAGTAAAAATATAACCAAGTAGAACACGATTCAAGTAAGAGATGATTGTCATAGACATCACGCTATTCATGCACTCGGTGCAATGCCTCACCATGTCATTAGAAACTCCCATGGGCACAAGTACTTTTCGGGCGCTCTCCCCAGGATAAGACCGGGCCCCTATGATGCGTTGGCATTGATTTATTAGATCCAAGATCCCAAGTTCCGTCTAGACTTTAATCAAGTTAAAATGGCCAATTAAGTATAAACTTACCTCAGAACATCCCAAGGCTAAGCTGAAGAGATATTGTCAAGAATTTCTGTCCAGGAGTTCAAGTTATCAGGAACCATCATGTTCTTGGATTTAAAACCATAAAACACGGAGAAAACTCATCTCTGGATGAAATGCGGTTACTAATGGACCGCTCAAGACTTGTACGATCGCCTCTGGGCTGCACTATAGGAATTGGGCTGAGGTTAAGCCCTCGGGAGGTCAAGGTTGAACGGCTGATAAAGGGCCGCTCTTCGATATGAACGGTAGGGATTAGGCCATACAAGGGCAGAAGTTTACAAAATCGAGGTCAGGATATGCGGTCTTGACAGAGCCGCTCATCAATTGAACGGTCTATTAAGGGCCGCCTGAAAGATGTACGGGCTATATCTGGCCGCACAACACAAGGCCTAACAATAATATAGAAATTCACCCAAGTGGGCTCCCCGGCTGCCATAGACAGGGTGGAACTGAACCAGAGTCCAGCCCACTATCTGCTGGTCGGCCTAGGGTCTACTGGGCTGATCAAATCAGGAATTGGCCGAAAATAGATCAAGGATAATCGGCCAAGACTAATTGGCATTAGCCAGGGATGAACGGTCTCCATAGGGTCGTTCAAGGAGATATGTGGTCCACTAACGGCTGTGCATGTCCCTTCTAGTCCAATTCGTACTAACTCAAATCACAGCAATTCGATTGAGTCCAAATTCAAATCTAGGGGATAATAAAGATTCGGGTCTAAGGTTATACAAGTGTAAACCTAATAGCCATTTCAATTATCAATGATTCACAATTAAGATTGACATTCATTGGAAAGATGAATCAAGATCAAACTCAAATTAATTAAATCAGTAAGAATTATTTACTGTCATGAATTACAATTTATTAGGTGTGTTGCTAACATGCCATTAACCACTAATCTACAAACATAACATGCTGAAATGACAATTAATCTGTTCTGTTATATATGTGCGGTCGGTTATGGACCTTACATCCCCATGAACGGTCACAAACAGGCCACGCATGCCCCCTCAGGTCCGAAGGCCTGCTGAAGATGGACGGTCAGTCGTGTGCCACTGGAAGGGATGTGCGGTCTGTACCTGGCTGCAGGATAGACATGCGGTTGGTATTCGGCCGCTTGTTCCAAGAAAATGATCAAAGATAGAAACACTTATACGGTCCACAACAGGCCGCCTGTCTGGGATGTGCGATTTATCGTGTGGCCGCACAGGTCCAGACAGGTCGCTGCCCCTTTCACCTTGCCCGATTCCGGCGAGGTTTCTAGGGTTAGACTAAAACATGGAATTCACACGATATAAAGCATAGAATTTGGAGCTTTTACTACCAAAAGAAAGAGTACGAAAAACTCTACAAGATGCACCAATCAATTTTGTGTTTACAGCCTGAAATTACCACTTAATCGAAAGAGAACAATTATAACCCTAAATGTTACATGCTTCTACTAAAACAAAAAATTCTCGCAGAATGCTTGATAAAATTTAGGGCTTTCTACATCAATGAAAAGTTGACACGATAATGCTTCCAACCATATATTATTTGTAGGGTTTGGCTTGCTATCACTTACCTGAATCGGATGAAGAAGGAAGGCGAAAGAAAACCCAAGACGCCGGTACACGCAGCCACTAATCGCTAGAGATCTCCCTCTATCCACCTCCTCTGTAGCCGCCACTGGTTCTAAACGATTCTAGGGTTAGAGAACTTCATTTTAAAAGGTCACACGCCTTCAGGAGGGGTCTATGCGCAGAGTATTCATCCACGCATGTCGGGTTGATGTGAACGCCGCTGTAAAAGTTGACTCGATCCAAACTCCACCGAATGCATCTCCTAGGGTTAGGGTTTCAGGAGATTAAGAGAGGGGAAATGATCCTCTCATCACGGCCTTTCATTTGCCACCGGTTTGGACTCATTTGATGGAGTATTGGGCTCGAATTTGGCATTTCAAGGTATGGTTAACTAAGTGTTTAATTTGGGCTTAATCCACTAATTCGACCTACTTACAGATTTTATTTGGGTTGGCCACAGAAGACAAGTTTGTTAAACGTGTTATCCCCTACAAGAATAAAATTTTTCTGGATTTTTATAAAATGATCGAAATATAACATATTCTATTTATTAAGGAATTATTGTAATTAATTAATTTCTAATTAATTTCTTGAAAATTGGGGTATTACAGTTTAGGCGGACCAGCCTAGACCCCCAGGCTGGTTCGCCTAAACCCCCTAGGGGAGGGGGTTTAGGCGGACCAGCCTGCCCCCTCAGGCTGGTCTACCTAAACCCCTATAAAATATAATAAAAAACTTTTTTTAATCAAAAAAAGAAAGGCCCCAGTCCGCCAAAACCCAAGGGTTTAGGCAGACCATACTGGAGGCCCAGTCTGGTCCGCCTAAACCCATGGTTTAGGCGGACCAGCCCAGCCCCTTAGGCTGGTCTGCCTAAACCCTCCTCCCCACGCCGATAACTAAAAAAAAAGGTTTTTGAATGGTTTAGGCGGACCAGCTTTCACCCTCAACCTGGTTCGCCTAAACCCCCCCTATGACCCTTCACCTTCCACTATAAAATCCCCTTCTAGGGAGCTCAAGGGGCAATGGAAGGCAATGGAATGGAATGAAGGATGCAATGCAACACCCTCCGACCTAACTACCGCACCCTCGGACTCCCGAGGCCTTCGGCAAGGGTCGGGGACGCGAGGAACTAAGTGTGCGCGTGGTTGGCTTGTCGATCGGCTTATACATGCCAAGGGTATGTCATACGTACTTCCCTCAAGCGGCATCTAGCCATCTCACACAAGTCCATGCCCGTCACACGAAAGGCACTATGACGAAGGCGAATACACACGCATCCCGGGTCCGCCCGTGTGTAACAACCCACGATGGCTATACACACACCCTGATGCCGCACCTACTTCTGACACGGAACTGCATGCCCACTGCCCACTCTGAGCTAGTTGCCGACCGCTCGGATTGATGACTAGAGTTATCGGACCCTTGCCCCGGAATAATATTCCCGGGGCCGACTTCGACTCCCCAGCATGACGACATTCACCTTCCGGGGTCCGGACGTGACCGCTCACCTTGAGCCGCGTCCAACCTCCGTCAGGCGCCAGCCCACGACCGCCCCTGCCACCTAGGCAGTCGGGCTTGTCTCGATCTCTTCACGGGGAGCCTCTATAAAGCACGCGGATATCCGCTTTATCCCGCCTTGACCCGGGGACCGACCCACGTGTCAGAATTGTCCCGCGGCTTGCGCCCATTGTACTTTGGCCTCCTAGGCCCATTTGTAAAGCCCACGCGGCTCTCATACAGCATGAAACCAATTGAACACATGTACATGTACTCGGGTCTCAGCCTCTTCACGGCGCCCGCCTCCTTCAGTCACAACGGTGCCTCCGGCGCCCGACTGCCAGTCACACAGGGCCCAGAGCACGACCATCGAGGTCTCCCAGCGCCCGCCTCCTTCAGTCACAACGGTGCCCCCGGCACCCGACTGCCAGCTACTCTAGTCACATCGGGGCCCGGGGCACAAGACTGTCAACAACTCCAGTAACAACGGTGCCCCCGGCACCCGACTACCCGCTACTCCAATCACATCGGGGCCCGCGGCACCCGACCAATTAACAACTCTAGTCACAACGGTGTCCCCGACACTCGACTGCTAGCAACTCCAGTCACATCGGGGCCCACGGCACCCGATCACTCAATAACTCCAGTCATAGCGATGCCCCCGGCACCTGACTGCCAACAACTCTAGTCACAACGGTGCCCCCGGCACCCGACTGCCAACAACTCCAGTCACAGCGGTGCCCCCGGCACCTGACTGCCAACAACTCCAGTCACAGCGATGTCCCCGGCACCCGACTGCCAGCTACTCCAGTCACATCGGGGCCCGCGGCACCCAACCGCCCAACTTCTCCAGCACAACGGTGCCTATGGCACCCCTACTGCCCCAACCTCGACACTGTCTCATGTCGGGAACACATTGCGACACCCCTCGAGCGCCATCCTACTGAGTCACAGGTCCTCTAACGAACGACACGTACAAATGCGAAAATACCCGCACATTAACGCAATGACCCGGGGACCGTCGTAAATGACGGAATTGTCCCGTGGCTTGCAAGAAATTGTAATCGGGCTCTTATGCCCACATATAAATGCCTTTCATGGCATATAAGTCATGTAATCCAGTCAGGGAGTGGATTCCCCTCCTCGCTGGAACCAGTCTCTCTGCCCCCAGTTATCCCTGTTGTGTTGCTATTGCCCTGTCGCTGTTGCACGGACTAAGCCCTCCCGACGTCGCGGCTCCCAGGGTCCCTGACTCTCTCTTCGACAGTAGAAACAAAGGTATTCGGATTCAATCCGATGTAAAATAAACACTGGTTGCTTGCGACCGGTGGGGAAAGACGTCCAGTACATGAATCCCCATAATCGCCTGCGTACTCACACCCATGGAACCCCTTCTATCCACGTGTCACCCGATCTCTCGAGCCACGTGCCGCGTCCTGGCGATGCTTCCCTGGTCAATCCTCGGTTCCATAGGTGATTGTCGAGAAATCGGCTGGCACGCCTGCATTCCACCCAACCATCCCTGTCCCAGTCTCCCAGAATGATGAACCATACATCATCCCTTCCAGTGCGTTCCTATCATTCTCTCTGCTTTCTTCTCAATACCCCCGGAATCCCCGTGTGCCCAGTCAACCGATCTCGACCTTCCGTAAAAGGCGAGTATACACCCCCGCCGTGAGGACAAAGTGACAAGTGACTCCTCGCGGTCACAAACATTTGGTTAATTATTTTTGTAATGATCGTGGTGCTTCGACTAACCGCATTCTGTCTGATCACGGCACTCTTGTTGACCACATTCTATCACCGATTTCTAGAAACCCTAATGTCTTTCTAGCATGTTAGGTTAGTGCTGTTGAGGCTAGATGCATGTTTTTCATGTCTGCACATCATCTTAACCCATTAAAGTTACTAGGGAATGTATACGAACCTTAATTTCCTAAGTTCATGGTCCATATTCATATTTCCTCCTTATTCCATGTCTCATCCTATCTCCACTATTCTTAGCATGTTAAAAGAGTAGAGACTTCCTGTTAACCTGAAATTGAGTCATCTCGTAGCATGGTTTAAATGTTCTCACATGCTAGTATATTGATTAAGCAATTTCTTGATTATATCATATCATGTGTAGTTGTTGAGAAAGTTTTATCACTCCAGTGATAGCAACTTATCGCTGGTGACTTGTTTCTAGTAGAACCCTGATTCTTGGTGAAGTTAGGACCCTCCGCCAGATATTTCTTCTGTCAGGCTGGAACTTTCTTCATCAAGGCCTCCATAAGTCTCCGTGAGCCTAGGATTTCCACTAGGACACCGAACAGGTTGTACCCTAAAACTCCTGAAAACCACTGGAATCCACGTCCTACTGTGTAGGATAGGGTTCAACTAGCCTTTGGAAGGGCAGAACGAGGTTCTGTTTGAGTTCTGCCAGGACTATCCTGAACGCGGCCTGATCAGGGATAGCGTTCATCTTTTTGTTAGGAAAGGTGGCCACCCATCTAACTACGTTCTTCACCCTTATGTGTCTATCTTTAACGCGGCCTGCTGACTGACCGCGTTCATTAGAAGGCGGCCTGTTGACTGACTGCGTTCAACCTAGTGTTTCCGATGATCGAGTTTTTGCAACGATTGAGTGCCTGCATGTCCCTAAGTTTGAGGATCATTATGCTTGGCATATTTCCTCATTATCGTTGACCTATTGGGGGTATTATTGAGAGTCTTGTATCTTAATGCTCGACTTTATTTGGAAAGTCTCCATGAGAATGATCTAAGTTCTAACTTAGTTCGTATTTCAATGAGATCCTTGATATTGCAATGACCTATAGTTACTTGACTTCTTTCATATTACTAGAACATACTCCTTTGGATTCATTAGCCACTAATGAATGAATGGAATTGTCTAGAAACTAATGGATTGGGACCTACGGTACAATTAACCTTAATGCCAATGTAATAGGGCCTGGTCATGTCCTGGGAGGAGCACCCGAATTACTCATTAACCAAGGGAGTACTGATCAAATGGGGTGTTGGCATTGCACCTACCTAATGCAAGATTAATGCTAGACATTTCTAAATGAATGATTGATTGATTGAATGAATGATAGAGTTGATTGATTGACATAATGGGATTATTCTTGACCCAGAATAGGTATGTTATTGTTGGAACTCTAATGTTATTGGGCCAATTCAAATGTTATGTTCATTGTAACGTTCAAATCATTGATATACCATGATAGCTTGTTATTGATTCCCTCATGATCTATTTCATTGTCAGCTATTCCTTGATATTTGAATCATCTCGTACTTCTAGAATTTTTATCTCTCATTGATCATGCCATCATGTGTCCTTGATTGTCTCTTGATTTAGTGCATGGTTTTATATCAATTGGCATATAAACACACTGCATATTGAAAGACATTAATCACTTATATTTTGCCTGGCAATAGAGTTGTAATTCCTACTGAACGTTTTTGCTCACTCAGTTTCTCTTAATATTTTTCAGGTAATAAAGTGAACGAAATCCACTCAGATGGGATGGACAAAGAGGGATCAAGAGTTCTTGGAGTCATAGAAGATCGGAGTCTTTTTTGTTATTTTATTAAGTCTAGTTGTATAGTGAGAGTCTTATTTTATCTTTTCTTTTGAATTTCAAATTGAGTCAAGAAAATTATAATAATTACTTTTGAATTATTAATGAAAGTATATTCTTGTCCAAATTGGTCTTTTTTGTGGTTTGTTTTTCCTAGCGCTCTATTTGACATGACCGTTCTTCGCCACGTATAGAGTAATTTCCGGCGCTATCGATTTGTGGTGTGACAATTGTGATATCAGAGTCTAGGTTTTTTAAACCCTAGGTTCTTGGTCATTAGTATAAGTTGTCTTGTGTTTTAGGTCTTATGATTGTTTCATTTTTCTTGTTACCCGGTGAGATTGGGTAGTGTCTCGGGTTAAGTAATAAAATATATTCAAAATTTAAAAGAGACAAGATAAATAAGAATCACAAGATTTTTAACTTTTGTAGTTATTCTGCAAGAGGTAGGCTTCGGTTGTGATGGAAGTGAAGAGATCTATGGAGGAGTTGAAGTCTAGTTTTGTTCTTTTGGTTGCATTGGTAGATATTCAGGCTTATGCTGATTTAGTTAGAAGTGTTCAATTGTTAGAGGATGCGGTAGAGGCTAGTGAAAGTGCTAAAGAGCATAGGGAAGTTGTAATTAGAAGAAAAAGGGCTAGTTGTGGTATAAAGGAACCTCGGAATAATAAGAACTTTAAGAAAGGAAAAGATATGTTGCAAGAAAGGTGTCCTCGTTGTCTTAAAGCTGGTCATCAGTTGGAGAGATATTGGAGGAAGTCTAGAGCATGTCTTCGGTGTGGAAGCAAGGACCATAGGATAGTCAGTTGCCCTGTCCAACTCTCGCAGGCTAATAGGGTGTTTGAGAACATTTTTTTTAAAAAAAAATTATTTCTATTTTAAAAATTATGATATATTAATTTTTAACTTAATTTTTAAAATTGATGAAAATTAGCCACTTCCTTTTTGGCAAAAACACCATAATTTTTAAATTTTAAGTAGACTTGTTTGTTAGACCAAAAAAATGTAGGCAACAATGGAACTACCAGCTCTTCCCCAACGCCGAGCCTCCCCCTCTCCCTCTCCTCCCCGTCGTCGTCTTCTTCTTCTTCTTGTAGAACCATCATGGGGTTCGTTGTACTCTTCTCATAATTGGAGGCATCCATCTTAGATCTACGGAGCCGCATGAAACAAGCCACCCCTCAAATGGCGCATGGTCTGTCTTGAAACCGTGCTCCTCATTTTGATGTCCTCCGGTGATGCCATCTGTCTCTGGCACTCAGATCCACACTACTCTCTACCACGGGCCTCATGGGGAAGCGCGGCGAGAAGGCAACTGACGTGTCGCTGTCAAGGTTTGGTGTGTTGGTAGTGCAGCTAGAGTCGATTGTGGTGTCAGTGCCACAGTAGTCGCCCGACAACCTCCTCTACTTCGATCTTCTCTTCGAGCTCATCTTCGTAATCGAGGAAGAGCCCAAGGCATGAAAACCCCCATCCACAATTATCCTCCTCTTGTCTGCGAATTCCCATTTTGTTGCGGTATGCATTTTTAGTTGCCACTATACGAGTGAGCTTTAGCTCAGTAGCAGGGGCCTGCTCTACATTTAGATCTTTTATGTCCTCCTCTTTGTAATTATTCTGTCATTGTTGTGGGATGTGTCAAAAGAGTTTGGAGACTCTCATTGGTCTGATGGTAGTTCTAACTTTTGGTCACCTGCTATAGGAGGCTATCATCCACTGGCCAAGGAAATGCGATGATGCTATGTATTCATTGCTGGTGCTCAAGGCCCGGCGACCCATCCGGCGTCTGGCCTCGCTGGCTATATATGGTGAGGGCCATTGCAAAGGGGGGTCATATTTCCATATACTCGTGGGTAAGTAGCCTTCAGGGATTGCGGCAATTGGGGGGAGAAGGGCAGAGGGTGGAGGAGGAGACGTGGAGAGGGGAGAGGGGAGAAGGGAGGTGGAGACACGGAGAGGGGAGAAGCTCCCAACCAAGACGACGCTCTCCCCTCTCCGCATCTCCTCCTCCTCCATCCGCCCTTCTCCCCCCAACCGTGTCATCTATGTCATCGGATCACTCCTTGCTAGAGGACGGGGGTGGCGAGGACGGCGGCGTGGTGTCATTCGTGGTGTAATACCGGGGAAGACGCCACTGCCATGCCCTGGACGTGGCCGAAGTAGCATATGGCGGAGGGAGAGAAGAGAAGGGAGAGGAGAGTGGCTCCATTTGCGAGCAAGCACAGGGTCGAGGGCACGAGGTGTCGCCTCTCTCAAAAAAAATGGAAAGACTTGTTTTTATTTTGAGGAAGGTTATAACGAGATACAATTTCATCCTCAAAAACTGGGGAGGTGTTAACAAACGTGTTTAAGTGAGTTGTCTATTCCTAATTTTTATTTTGAGGGAAAAATAGGTGAAAAAGTGCAACCAAACACCCTATAAAGTAAAGAATCAAGATGGACCGAAGCAAGCATTTAAGGAGCTCGAGTTTGCCAACGAGGAAGAAGGAGCAATAGGAGGTATTCCTCATCCCTAACATTTAGCTTGTATCTTTTCATTTCCCCTAAATCTTAGAATTCTATTATTATCATGCTTATTTTCGTGATTAGTGGTCACGGTGTAATCTTGAGAAAGTTATTTGGAAAAGAATGTCATGTGAATTTGGAGGACCAAATTCTTTTTAGTGAGGGAGAGTGTAATACCCCGGTTAATTAATAAGGACTAAAATATATAATTAAGTAAGAATATATTAATGTTGTAATTAAGTTTGATGAATTGCTTTAAAAAATTACATTTAGATAAATTTTATGTGAATATACATGGTTAATAAATAATTGATTTAAGGCTTGATTAAACCAAGGAACGATAGATTAAGAGGGAGCTCAATCCTATCAAGATAACCAATCTAGTGGGTCATAAATAACAATTTAGCGAGAAATTTAATAGCTAAATTCTAATGTATAAATAATTGATAAAATTACAGACAAAGTTAAGGGAAATGAACTTATAATATTACACTCTTAATGTGAAACGAAATTGATACTTAATTAATAACTTCACCAGTGTTTTTCATCTAAATGTTATGATAATATTTTATTATTTTGAAAAGGTCCACAAATCTTAAGTAGAATGAGGAATGATAATTGTCATATTAAAATTTGTTAATCAGCTATGTTATATAGCCAGTATTTTCATAATTGAGTAATGAATAATGATGAAGGAAAAATCTTGTAATTTCATTAATAAAGTCACATTATATCAACCCATATTTAATAAGTTTAATATTTGAATAAATATATTTTCTTAAATAAAATTAGAGGTTAAATTCCACATGATGATTTTGAGCTAATTAGGAATTTTGGTAATAATTGTAATTAAGAAAATAGGCTAACTAAAATTTCTATAATAATGAAATGGGCTAAGGGAAAATGATAATTTTCATAATATTGTGATGGGCTGAATAAATTGTAAATTTTATAATTTGACATGGGCGAATATATATAAATAGAATTTTTTGGGCTAAAAGATAGATCTAATAGGGCTAATTGGGAATAAAAGCCTAAAATTCGTAATTTAGGTAAACACTGGATCTAAATGGGATAAACAAGCTAAAACTCCATCAATTGGGCCCAAAATCAAAATTAAATTTAACCCAATAATATTTATGCCGTTCCCTATAGAAACCCTAACCCTAATTCGAACTAGATAGGGTGGGGGCAGCCCTAGATATAGATAAAAACCTGAATTTTTGAAGTTCTTCCCTGAGGAGGGTAAAATTGACTTGGCCCAAACGTGTCCCACTAGCGCCAGGACCGCCGGGCGTAAAGCAGGCCGTCCAACAGTTAGTGGCCCACACCAGGCGACCCAATAAAGAGGAACAGAAGATTTGCCAGCCCACAAGGGACATCGACTCGGGCATCTCGGGCGCCGGATGTCTCTCCGGCGACCAAACGTTACTCCTGAACGTTACTCCCCACATTGTCAGCCTCTACTCCAATAAGGGCGAGCACGTGCCTAGAGCGCCATAAGACTCGCCTGAAGGCCGCACGGCCCAGATAAATGAGCGCATAATGGGAAACTCGTTACGATCGCGGGGAGGCATTACCCCATGACTCACGTCTTTCCCTGTTAAGGGATGGGCCACCAGCGTCAGGACAACCGGTATAAATAGACCTCCGATCAGATGACAAGGGGGGATACACATACATGGACAGACACCTATACAGACATAGAGATACTCACTCACACATAGAGAAATGCTCAGACCCACAAGAGGAGAGGGAGCTGACTTTTGAGCACTCACCAAGTACAGCGAGCACATCCCAAGATTCATCTCCGACCCCCAGGCTTGGCTAGTCCTCTCTCACACTCTCTCATCGTCTCTATTTCCTACTATTCTTCATCTCGCCACGGTCCTTACTTAAGCATTGGAGCGTTATCCCCTGGGGTAACACCCAGGGCTCCTTGTAATGCCTTTTTTTTGGTGTTTGCAGGCTTCCACGGGTGGCTAGATGTTCTTCCCTAATCAAATAAATCTTAAAAGTGTGGTACAAGATTCGAGAGACCATTTTCTCACCTCTACACTTTTTGGCATCGCCTGTGAGAAGAGATACAAAAACCATGGCACCCCGTGGAAGATACCGCAACACCAGTAACCATGGCCATGGATCCCATCAGGCCCTGAGCTCCCGATGGGGATCCCAGGAGACATCCTCATCCATGCAGCAGTAGTGTGCCTTTGTTGCGGACGAGCTGGCAGAAGTGTGCCACCCACTCCAGGCCCTGATAAACCTCTGCCAAGGCCTCCTCAACAGGCCAATGGGGCAAGACTGTGCCCCAACTAAGCCACCCCAGAACGGAGCAGCTCTGACCGTAGCAGAGTCCTGCCAGATATGAGAGCCTCCCACGCTTCAGCTGCTCAAGTCCGGCATCCGGGCAGCTCACCCGCACCAAGGCCTCGCAGCCAGCTCCACTCCAACCCGGAGATGGCTCAATGGCTGTGACACTACTAAGAAGTAGAATGCGAGATAGAAGGCAAAGTCCAGTACCTAGACGATGTTCTACACTCCGCGAGGACTCGGGGGCCGATCGACGATGATGCTAACTTCCATGCCCCCTTCTCCAAAGACATCATGGAGGCCCCCATTCCTCTAAAGTCCAACTTCCATCATTTACCATCTACAATGACACCACTGACCCAGCTGACCACATGCATAGCTTAGAGTCAAACCTGGTGTTCCACCGGGCCACGGACGTCATGAAATGTTTGTTGTTCGTCACCACCCTCTGGGAAAACGTCCGGACTTGGTTCGAGTCTCTGCCGGTCAGAACCATTATATCCTTCCAACAACTAGAGAAGCTATTCAAGGAGAACTTCATCGACTGCTGAAAGAAAGCCAAGTCGTCAGTAAGCCTGCTCGCCATCAGGTAGGGATGCAAAGAGACCCCCTAGGACAACGTGTCCCGCTTATGGGTAGAAGTTCTCTGCATCCCTCGCCTAGACGTCAGCATCGCCACCACCACCCTAACACAAGGGACTCGAGACTCCATCCTCCGATGCTCGCTCAGGGTAGAAGCCCCGACGACCTTGATGGACCTCTTCGCCTTGGCTTAGAAGCATGCCAGTTGCAAGGAGAACACTGCGGTTGTGGGCCGCACGGTCGGGGCTGGTCAACCCAACCGGAAGAGACCCGTCGACTCTCTGCAGGAGGGGTGGAACAAATAAAAGTGGTGTGATCGAGAACGCCGTGACTGCCCTGAGACCAGAGAGAGGGGGTAGTATTGACATTACATGCCCCCGATGGCTCTACCCGAGCAGATCCTCATGGAGATCTAGGAAGAGCCTACCTCTGATGGCCTCCGAAGATGAAGTCTGTGTAAGGATCTAGGCTGGGATCAAGAAGAATGCAGCGAAAAGTAGAAATTAAAATTGTAACCCGGCCGAGTTGATCGCTCTTGTGTGATTCTCGATGATAATCTAGAACTACGGGGTTCGACCTTTACCTTTGCGATGCTTATATCACAGGGAAGTGGAAACAATCCCTCGTGGCAGAAATCAACCGCGCAAGTGCTCGGCCTCTAACGGTATCCACACCGGCACGAACGGTAGAATCTCCTCATCGCAACGCCTACAAACGATCTCCTCCGCAGCACCTCCACAATCTCTACAGTAGAGACGAGAGGGAGAAGAGAGAGGAGAGAGAGGGGGCACCCCTCCCTTAAGAGAAGAGAGAGAAGGAGCGACCAAAACTAAGAAACCATGGATGCCTGGCCCAGGATTCTCTCATCGCAACTATTTATAGACTTCTTAGTCTTTCACAAAAACCCTTAACAGTCTAATATTGCAAATATACTTCTACCGTCCATAACCCTAATGTGTGTGACCCTCTAGGCCCACTGTCAGTCTGGTTTTAGGCCTAATAAGTTGAAGAACTCGTTCTTAGCCTTTTCATATTAGTAATTAGCATGAAATTAATTATTGAATCATATTTTGACTTAAATAATTAATTGATCATCTTATGATTAATAATCATCTCATGATTATTCCTCTGATGCGCTTTCAGGCCATGGTAAGCACCAAGCAACACTTTGTGACCTCAGAAGACAAAGGGGGCCTATAAAACCACTCTGGAACCTTTTCGTCAATAGTTACCATGTTGTGCCCCTGTGGTTTTGATGTCAGCAAGCACTATGAGTATGAATGATTGATCACCATGTGTTTGCATATGAATGATTGATTGAGCATGATTGATTGATTGATTGATTTGAGAGTGGGCACATTCATCTCATTGCAATGTCTGTCTCTGCATTGTTGCAACTCTAGTTCCTGCATAACAAGTATAGTTTGCATCGGTACATTAACTGTTGTTGCCTGTCATATAGTCGATGCATGATCTGGTAAATAGACTGCACTGTTAGTTCTCCTGCATACATTGCATCAGTTCAATATCTGCCATATGCATACACTGCATCGGTGCATTCATCATGTGCTTTATTTCGAAGTCAATGCGTGTTCATTACATATACATAGTCAGTGCATCGCCCTCATGCATACACACGCACCTAAAGTCTGTAAAGAGTTTTGCCTAGACTGCATCAACTCAAGTATGTAAATTCTTCGGTGGCTGTCTGTACAACCTCCATTGTTTCATTCGAACAAGTCAGTTCAGCCAGTGCTCCTCATGCATATACATAGTCTATGCATTGATTTGTCTCGCACATACACTAAGTCTACACATGGTGACTTAGCGAGTCTATACATTCTTTGAACAGCATGCATGAGCATTCTTCTTCACTGTGCATACATTGATAGATGTGAACTGCATTTCACACGCTCAAAGTCTATACATTCCATTGCTGGTATGAGTGGTTATCACACCAGCAAGTCTATACATCGTTGTCGAATGCACGCTAAGTCCATACACTCGTTGCTGGCATGTCTGTACATTCGCTTTCAATGTGCATACTTCTCCATGTGCAAAATGCATTACATGCTTTCAAAGTATGTACACTCGTGGATGACATGTCCATGCATTCATTCTCGTTGTACATACTTTCTTATATGCACACTACATTTTGTGCATCAAGTGTGTACATGCTTAGTTCAAATATAAAACTTACTCGATGCATCCTTGTTTTTTCCTTCAGATTGATTCAAACTGATAATATGTTCAACCTGACAGAACATCTATTCGAGAAGCTTAAGAAGGGCACGTGATCCAAGGATGGAGGTCTAACCCTGATCGTGACACGTGGAACCATTGTGCTGGGATACCGCCATGTGGACTAAGGCCTCTGGGCGGGAATCATGGAAAGCACACGCCCTACCTCACTGCTCTATAAATAAGAAGCTTCTTCCTGTGAGCTGAGTGATCGAAGCAGAAGAACTTATCTGAAAGAGCAGAAGCAGAGAGAGATCCTACACGATCCAGAAGAAGAGAAAGAGAAAGAAAAAAGAGAGAGAGAGAAAGAAAGAAGTTGCAGAAGAATAGAGAGAGAGAGTTCATGTAAAAGAAGATAGAAGGCTCAATCAGAAGATCTGTCTTCACTGGAATCTGGATCAAATCCAATCCAGTCAGCTCCATAGGAGCCACATTTGCATTTCATTGATTACAGCTTTCAGTCGATGTTATTTCTTGTTTCCCGCTTTCATTTTTTAACCTTTCTTCAAGCTGTTTGTCAGCGGACGAGGTGGATACCTCGGACAGCAAGCTGTGTTGCTCAGTAGGCAGAGGAGGATTCCTCTAGACGGGTTAAGCTGTAGTTCCTAGTGGTTGGCAAAGCTGTAATGCCCAGCGGTCAAGCTGTTGGTCAGCAGTTTGTAGGCAAGCTGTGTCGCCTAGCGGTTTTCAAGCTGTTTGGCAGCGGAATCCACACTCTGGTTTGAGTGTGGGGTGGACGTAGGTCTGGAGGACTGAACCACCTTTAAAATCTATTGTCTACTATGGTTTGATTGCCTTACTCGATTCGCTAGATGTATGCATAGGCACGATCTGTTTCTTCTATCCAGTGAGTGATAGGTTTGCACACCATGCGTTTGTTTCTAGTCTTGATAGAGTCTAGTTGATTAGATGAACTGAGTCATCTCTTTAGTTTATATGGAGTAGATCAGAGGTACAGTCTATCTGATCTTCCTTCCATCATTCGAAGTGTGAGTCTAAGCTGATCTAGGCTTTCGTGGATTTTCAATTCCGCATCTCTGATTGTTATAGATTTTAATTGGGAGAAATTTTCAAAGGGGAGATTCATTCACCCCCCCTCTGAATCCATCGCATCGATCCCAACAATTGGTATCAGAGCAGGTCTCTGTGCATTTAGATCCAACGATCTACAGAGGATTCTGCTACATCCATAGTGCATTTCAGAGTGCGTCTGGTGTCATCGTTCTCGGTGCTCCTGTCTCACTTGTTGGGTCCCGCGAGGTGTAAACGGATCTAGAAGGGGGGTTGAATAGATCCTATCACAAGTTATGGCCTATTTAAAACTTTTAGCTATCGGAAGCATGAATCACTTCTATAAAGTGAATGAATCACTTAGACACAATGCACAGCGGAATTAAGTAGAGTGGCACAGAGCATGCAATAGCTTGCAACAACTGTACGTGTGTGTGTGCCATGTTGATCACTCAAAGTTCATATGTGTGTGAATGCAGTGGTGATGAACTAAGGTGCATATAAAACCGAAGGTGCAAATCTGAGTGCTTGAGTGTGTAAACAAGATAACCAAGTTTGAAAGCACACGAACCTGTGAATGGGGGTAGAAGAGATAGAGCAATCACACACGAAGAACAACCCACAACACAGGGATTTTTAAGGTGGTTCGGTTGCAACCCCGCAACCTACGTCCACCCCTCACCAAGACCGGGTGAGGCTTTCCTGCTGACTCACTGCTTGACTGGGGACACGCCCCAAACCACAGAACAGAGAAAACCTTCTTTATGTCTTCCTACACACAAAGCCGGCAGGGACGGCTACACCGCAGATCGGAGAACTCCCGATTGCCTTCCTATTAACCACCGGTAGGGACGATCTTTAGTTTCAATAGATTGAATGAAATGAAGAAAGAAACAAGATGAAAATGCTCAAACAAGATATGAAGATATGCTAGAATGAATTAGATCTTGTCTGAGATTGTTGGATCTTGAATCTGTTAAGGATTTGATCTTCCTTTGATCCTTTTGAGTTGATGGAGCAGATATATGATGTAGCTTGATCTTTCCTTCGAATCTCCTTGAGTTGATGAAAAAGAATATTGGATGTAGCTTGAACTTTCTTGAATCTCCTTGAGTTAATGAAGAGGTGTATGGATGTAGCTTTGCTCACCTTTGAGAGCCTTGATTGCTTCTTGCTTGCTTGGAGGTTGCTTGGCTTCAGATCTGAGCTTGAATCACCTTGGAAGGATGAAGAACTCTTGCCCGAAACACTGTTCACGGAGGTGCTACAGTGCTTGCGAAATTGCCTCCCTTGAGCTCTCTTTGATTCACTTCATCAACTACATCAACTAGGGTTTCTAACCCTCTTGTATTGGTTTTATAGACTTTGAATGGTCTATAGACAAGCCCCAGACCAGATCCACAAATCATGGGTGATTAGGTGACTTTTGGATTAAACAAATCCATGTTGAATGGCCGTTTTTGAAGTGGAAAACAAAGTCAACATTGGTTGGCTCGGGGCTGGCGGTCGACCTCTACTGAGAAATATTGTAGATTGGTGAGCCCTGGGATTTTCGGTCGACCACTACTGGCTGGCGGTCGACCTACAGCTGAAAGAACTGCAGACGGGCATTCCCTGACTGGGGCGGTCGACCACCCATGTGCTGGCGGTCGACCGCCAGTTGGGCAGATCCCGGGCTTGCCCAGGTCGGTCTGTTACCCGCTTTAGCTCCGTCGCTTGACTTCTTTATCAGCCTGTTCATGTTTGTGGCATCACCCTTGATAGTCTAAAAGGTATCAACTGAGTCTTTAACCTTGAGTTCTCTTGGCTATTCTTCTTTGTGCATTGACCTTGGATATTTGAATGAAGCTTGTGGAAGAGATTTGCATCAATGCTTGGACGCGATCATATGGCTTTCACTTTGCCATGAGGCAACCGAATGCACTGACTATGCACAGACTTTGTGTTGGATCAACTTTGTTGGACCAACTATGTTGGAGCAACTATACATTGTACAGACTTCAACCAGACAACGTATAAACTTTGAGTTTGTGCTAGCAGCCAACGTACAGACTTTGAGTTTGTGCTAGCAGCCAACGTACAGACTTTGAGTTTGCAGGATGTATAGACTTGCTGATGTATAGACTTGCTGCTGAAGGATGTATAGACTTGCTGCTGAAGAATGTACAGACTTTATGTTTTGCTAGCAGCCAACATACAGACTTCGTCCAATGTACAGACTTTGAGTTTGTGCTAGCAGCCAATGTACAGACTTCGTGTTGCAGGATGTATAGACTTGCTGGCTGGCTGTATAGACTTGCTGTGCACTGAACTGATGGATGTATAGACTTGATGTGCTTGCAACAGGAGATGTATAGACTTTGAGTTGTAGGATGTATAGATTTAGTAATGAAGATGCAATGAGAATGTATAGACTTTGCATGGCAAGCTATGCAACCAATGTATAGACTTGTTAATGGATGTATAGACTTTGATATGCGAATGACAAACAGTGCATCGATGCAAACAGTGAAATGTACAGACTTTATGTGTAGTAGCATAAGAGATGCACCAACTATATGAATGAACCAATGCAAGATATGAACAATGGTATGCACTGATGCATTGCTCATGCACACAACCTGTTCGATGAAATGACTAACTGTTTAAACAGATGCACAATGACGTCATATGCAAACACAGTGTGACTTAGTATTTGCTATCAAAATCATGCACTGCTCATGCACACAACATGTTCGATGACATGACTGATTGTTTAAATAGATGCACCACAGTGTGACTTATAGTAGTTGCTATCATCAAAACCATAACAGTAATCATGGTGCACACGTATTCAACATCACTAAGTCGGTGCCTAGCTGTACCGCTGGTGACTCCGGTGTATTTCTCATCTCCTTCATTTGATCAAGTTATTTCTCGATGGCTCATCCACCGAACTTCAGAGGTGACGATTTTGATTTATGGATGGAAAAGATGCATCAGCATGTAAGAACAACCAATCCTAATCTTTGGAAGGTAATGACTCACGGTCCACACAGATTATCGAGAGATAAATCCAAATAGACCGAGGAAGATAAATTGAACGACTCCATCAATTATAGAGCACTGAACATGGTGAAAGCATCAATTGACAAAACACTAATCTCATACGTCTCATCTTGCAGGACTGTCAAAGAAATTTTGAACAAACTGAAGGAAGGGAGCTGCAAAAATGATAATCGATGCTTGGTGGCTCAAGGAAGTGAACACATCAACAATCAAGATAGAGAACATGACTATGATCAGGTAAACATCTTTGAAGACCATGCCCTAGATGATTGGATTACTACATATAATGAATTATTAGACTCTCATGATCATTTAAGAAAGCAATATAAGAAGATGAAAAAGAAAATTGATAAAAATGATTCTAATTCATCATGTCAAAAGTGCTTGAAGGTCAATGAACTATATGAAAAATGTCTATCTGAAACTCACGTGAATATGAAGCAAATGTGCATGATGAGAAATGAAAATCAAGAATGTGCCAACAAAATTTCTGAACTAGAAAGTCAGTTAAAGCTGAAAACTAATGAACATCTTATAAATCTGGAAGAGTTGGAAAGGATTAATTCCGATCTGGAGAAATTGAAAGCTGAGAATGGAGAAACTCAGAGGAATAATGAAAATCTTAAAGCTGAAATAGAGAAAATAAGCAAGGAAGGCATGCATGGTTTCTCTTTAACATCGATATGCAACAAGTGCCTGGCTCTAAAAGAGCGTAATGAAGATTTGTATGATAAAAATGAATGGCAGAGGAAGTTGATTGCTTCCCTTAGAGAGGAAAACAAAGATTTGTTGAAAGATAAACTTGATTTTGAACAAAGGGAAGAGAAACTGATTGAAAGACTGGACTTGATATCTAGTAGTGAAAAATGCAGTGAAGGATTTGAGAAGTTGATTGAGGATAATAAAGATCTGAAGGAACAAAACAAAAGCCTCAATGTCCTAAACATTGTTATTTCAGAGAGGCTTCTGTCTATAGAAAGAGAAAGATGTGCTGGCAATGAAATTCAAGCTAGAAAATTCGACAATGAGAACCACGAATTGAAAGCTGAAATTGAGGAGTTAAAACTGTTAAAAATTGGCATGTCCGAACAACTTCTCATGTTAAAGAAAGGAAAAAGTGCTTGCAATGAAGAAACAAACATACTGAGCAGTTTGGAAGAAGAAATTGAGAAATATAAAATTGCAAACAAGGTCCTGAGTGAATGCGTTAATTGCAGTGAACATGAGATAGCCAGTTATGAACTTCACATTACATCTCTAGAAGAAAAAATTTAGGATCTGGAAAAACCAACATCCGAGTCTATTGAAAATAAGAGAAAAATGAAAGTTGTCATAAAAAGTGAGGATAAGAACTCAAAGAAGGGGATAAGCTGTAGTTCTGATGTTAAGGAAAGTGTGAGAAACCAGCTATACACCACTTTTATGCAAAGCTCTGATGTAGCTAGTACCTCATGTCAATCCCCAAAATAAAACAAAAACCTGAAAACACCCTCATCATTTGCATTTCAATTCAAAGCATAGAAAAATGAAAAACAAACGAAAATTATAAAGAATAGTCAAAAATTGAAAAAGAAGGGTCAAACAAAGAAGGTAAAGAATGTTCCTGTTCATGACCCAAGATTTTCTAGCTTGGCTGAATTTGATGGGTCAATGCACACTGCTCATGCCTCATGTACTCATTCGCATGCATCTAGTCAGTCTGTTAGTAACCATGTTGCCAGGGAATCACAACTGTCATGTCACTACTGTGGTAGGCATGGTCATTATATGGATGACTGTAGTATTATGAAAAGTGATGATGTGATGCATGATAAATTTACTTCAAATCATCATCACCACCCCAAAAGAAACACGTTTGTTTCAAACCAACACATCATCTGTTATAACTGTAATAAACGTGGTGATAAAGCTGTTGAGTGCTGGTTTGGGTCTTCATGGGGATACAATGACTCAAGAGACAAGCACCTAAGGTGCTACGAGTGTGGGAAGCATGGCCACACAGTCAAGGACTGTTGGCATGCCGAAGGAGGCAATGGTAATGATAAAAACTTCAAATACTCTGCCAAAAGACCTGTGAATTTTTCATGTTTCAACTGTGGCAAACCAGGTCATAAGTATGCAAATTGTTGGATGACGGGCAATAAGAAACAAACTATCCATGCATCCAACAGAACATTTCACGATTATGTTCATGGGTCTCATACTGCTGTTGATATGCACTATAGGACCAGAAAACATGTTGGTTCATGCAGATATTGTGGTAGAATTGGACATTCCATGACTAATTGTTATTTGATGGATTTTGATGACGATGTTTCTAAAAGACTGTTTAGAACTCCTATTAGGTCTAATACAGGACCCAGGGTGGCTTGGGTTCCTGCAGGATCAAACTGATTACTTTGCTTTAGGTGTGCATTGGGATGAATAAAGAGGGGTCAATAAACCAAGGCACTCAAAAATTGAAAGACCCCATGATCCTGCTCTCCAGGTTAGCTCTGAAAAATATGTTTAAATTCCATCATCTAAAAATTGCTTGATTGAGATGGCTAAGCATCTTGTTGATTTGATTTGTGCTTAGTTGAAACTTTCTGAAAATTAAACTTTAAAAGCATTGAACTGTGCTTTCATTACAGATCATGAACTGCATCAGGGAGAGTTTGACTATTGTCGCTTAATGATCATGCTACTCTTTATTAGATTTGCTGCATACTACACATTTGAAGAGTAGTGCATGTAATAAAATTTAGAAAAACCTAAAAAGATATTCCATTACATCTAGACAGGGGGAGATTTTTCAGATACATTTGTTCCTCACTTCCTGAATCCTTCATGTTTAGTTATTTGAATCACTCTACTGCTCTCTAGTGGATAACCTGAATGTTCTGCTATTCTCATCTTGCATAGTTGATCTATCTGTATTCAAGACTCAGCTACTGCTTGTTGATATACTCTCTTTAATGCTCTTCTCTGTTGTTGCTGACTCTTTCACCAGCTTACACTCATCCTTCACATACTTCTTAGCTGGTGTGACTGATGTGTTTCTATTGTTGATCATTTGGTCAGCTATATTTTTGATCTGATCAGAGGAACACAAGCTGCAGGCCATGCAATTCAGTATGAGAATCATGTAGAAACTCCTATCATATATGTTTAAGAATAACCACTAAATCAGATTGATGTAAGAGTTATGTATTCTCAGATTTGCACTTAAATGACTTGAAAATATCTGAATGATAAGTTATAATAGACTTTAACCATTTGTGTCATGAAAACCTTAGATTCACTCATCTGAAATCTAAAAATTTGAAATCATGGCTACTTTGGTTGAGATACATAGAGTGAGTATTGTTTTAAACACTCGCCTGGAAAATGTTGACTAAAAGGAAAAATTGAATTCAGAGTAATGACTTGGTCACTGAGAAACTGGGTTCTCTATCAATGAAATAAAGTAAACCTTTGTCATGAAGTGCCATAGTTATCTCTGGTGAAAATTTATTGAAAAACCTAACAGAGCAATGGCATATTTGTGTTGAGTAACTGGGGAGTCTGACCTCTAATCAAGGTGTCTCCTCACGTAAAAAGACATTTCTATTGCTAACTCTGGTCTCAAGTTGAGAGGCAATGACAGTTATCACACTGAGTAACTAGGTCACTTCACCAGAGACGTGTTGTGCCTCACGTAAAAAGGTGTTGATTAACTTAAATTGCTCAGGAAAAGTATAATGTGCTTCAAATGAAAATATCTTGCAAATTCTATCAACTCATGCTCTTGTAAAAATGTTTAATCTCAATACTAATCTGTGTAACTCTTAAAGGAGTCATTGAAATCATGCGTGTAAGACAAAGATGATTGGTCTTGAGTGTTATCTGATAATTTGGTTCATCTTTATTAAAACTTGAATTCAGATATAAGTATTCAGTTTAATTGACAAATTTGGTATACATCATAATTAAATCAGGTTGGTCAAGTTACCAATTCATAACCCTCTATGATAGGAGAGTCTATTCATGATTAAGACTTATTGTAGTGGTGCATGCCTTACAATCCCTCATGGTCTGATTCACTCCTGACAACTTGATCAACAGGACCTTTGTTGACAATTATCTCTTGTCAGTTGATTGATTGCTCCTTGAGATTACTGTGCTTTAACTGTTTCTCACCCCTACTCTTGTCCACAATGCTAGAATCTTCCATCTGGTTTCTGTAACCAGTTCTGGTTCTGTGGGCTTTTCACCTGCATTGTTCTGTCCATACAATCATAAGGTGCCACAACCATTACTGTTTTATTGTGATGGCAGATTTCACATTGCTCCATTGGATAACCAGAGTTCATTCCTGCACTTCAGGGGGAGTTCTGGGTTATCTGCATTTAAAGGGAGAGTAGTCACTCATTCACATTGATAGGGAGAATGCTTATATTTTATTCTTCTAGTGCTCATCTTGAATACTTCATTTTGGGGGAGAATAGCTCTTGTGCCTTCATTTGTGGAAGGGGGAGATATTATCTCAATCTTTTTATACCTACTTAATTTTTCTCTCTCAAACTCTTTTCTTTTTGATGAAGTCAAAGGGGAGAATAGTTTCGGTCTGTGTGCCTCATAATATTGCCATCATCAAAAAGGGGGAGATTGTTGTGCCCCTGTGGTTTTGATGTCAGCAAGCACTATGAGTATGAATGATTGATCACCATGTGTTTGCATATGAATGATTGATTGAGCATGATTGATTGATTGATTTGAGAGTGGGCATATTCATCTCATTGTATTGTCTGTCTCTGCATTGGTGCAACTCTAGTTCCTGCATAACAAGTGTAGTTTGCATCGATACATTAACTGTTGTTGCATGTCATATAGTCGATGCATGATCTGGTAAATAGACTATACTGTTAGTTCTCCTGCATACATTGCATCAGTTCAATATCTTTCATATGCATACACTGCATCGGTGCATTCATCATGTGCTTTATTTCGAAGTCAATGCGTGTTCATTACATATACATAGTCAGTGCATCGCCCTCATGCATACACAAGCACCTAAAGTCTGTACAGAGTTTTGCCTAGACTGCATCAACTCAAGTATTTAAATTCTTCGGTGGCTGTCTATACAACCTCCATTGTTTCATTCGAACAAGTCAGTTCAGCCAGTGCTCCTCATGCATATACATAGTCTATGCATTGATTTGTCTCGCACATACACTAAGTCTACACATGGTGACTTAGCGAGTCTATACATTCTTTGAACAGCATGCATGAGCATTCTTCTTCGCTGTGCATACATTGATAGATGTGAACTGCATTTCACACGCTCAAAGTCTATACATTCCATTGCTGGTATGAGTGGTTATCACACCAGCAAGTCTATACATCGTTGTCGAATGCATGCTAAGTCCATACACTCGTTGCTGGCATGTCTGTACATTCGCTTTCAATGTGCATACTTCTCCATGTGCAAAATGCATTACATGCTTTCAAAGTATGTACACTCGTGGATGACATGTCCATGCATTCATTCTCGTTGTACATACTTTCTTATATGCACACTACATTTTGTGCATCAAGTGTGTACATGCTTAGTTCAAATATAAAACTTACTCGATGCATCCTTGTTTTTTCCTTCAGATTGATTCAAACTGATAATATGTTCAACCTGACAGAACATCTATTCGAGAAGCTTAAGAAGGGCACGGGATCCAAGGATGGAGGTCTAACCCTGATCGTGACACGTGGAACCATTGTGCTGGGATACCGCCATGTGGACTAAGGCCTCTGGGCGGGAATCATGGAAAGCACACGCCCTACCTCACTGCTCTATAAATAAGAAGCTTCTTCCTGTGAGCTGAGTGATCGAAGCAGGAGAACTTATCTGAAAGAGCAGAAGCAGAGAGAGAGCCTACACGATCCAGAAGAAGAGAAAGAGAAAGAAAAAGAGAGAGAGAGAAAGAAAGAAGTTGCAGAAGAATAGAGAGAAAGAGTTCGTAAAAAAGAAGATAGAAGGCTCCATTAGAAGATCTGTCTTCACTGGAATCTGGATCAAATCCAATTTAGTCAGCTCCATGGGAGCCACATTTGCATTTCATTGATTACAGCTTTCAGTCGTTGTTATTTCTTGTTTCTTGCTTTCATTTTTTAACCTTTCTTCAAGCTGTTTCTCAGTGGGCGAGGTGGATACCTCGGACAGCAAGCTGTGCTGCTCAGTGGGTAGAGGAGGATTCCTCTGGACGGGTTAAGCTGTAGTCCCCAGCGGTTGGCAAAGCTGTAATGCCCAGCGGTCAAGCTGTTGCTCAGCAGTTTGTAGGCAAGCTGTGTCGCCCAGTGGTTTTCAAGCTGTTTGGCAGTGGAATCCACACTCTGGTTTGAGTGTGGGGTGGACGTAGGTATGGAGGACCGAACCACCTTAAAAATCTATTGTCTACTGTGGTTTGATTGTCTTACTCGATTCGCTAGATGTATGCATAGGCACGATCTGTTTCTTCTATCCAGTGAGTGATAGGTTTGCACACCGTGCGTTTATTTCTGGTCTTGATAGAGTCTAGTTGATTAGATGAACTGAGTCATCTCTTTAGTTTATATGGAGTAGATCAGAGGCACAGTCTATCTGATCTTCCTTCCATCATTCTAAGTGTGAGTCTAAGCTGATCTAGGCTTTCGTGGGTTTTCAATTCCGCATCTCTGATAGTTATATATTTTAATTGGGAGAAATTTTCAAAGGGGAGATTCATTCACCCCCCCTCTGAATCCATCGCATCGATCCCAACATACCACACAGCTATAGTCCTCCATTCATACCCAATGCCCCTTGTCATAATTAAGGGTTTGGTCATACTGTCAAACCCTTCTTATCTGTGACTTGATGAGTGTACTCCGAGTCCCAATGGAAAACTCCTTTTCCATTGAACTATCTACCTTGGCTAAGGATTTAACCGAGTACCATTCATAGGGCATTTTCTCTCATACTATATCTGAGAGTGAATGATCCACTATTCTCACTCAATTACCTTCGCATGTATTTCACTGTATCCAAATACCTGAGCATCTAGGACTTATGGATAAAGTCCCTTTGCCAGGAATCAAAATACAGAAGTCCTCATGCAAGATATCTTTGGTGACTCATGTCAAAGGACCAACTGTGCAACTGTGACTGAAGAATCTCTTGGTTGACAGTTAGATATAATTATCATCCAGAGATTCTTGATCGAATCAGTTTAGTGAACCCTATTCTTATAATGGGCACCTGTACATATATCTTAGTGTCTCCACACTAGTGACTGTGAGATCAGTCACCCTCATCATATGAGAGGATATCATGTTCACTGGTCTATCTGGATTCTTTGATGTCCTATCTCAAAGATCCTACGACCAGGAAAATTTAAAACACATGCATCTAGAAGGTTGATCTCACTATCATAATCTCATTATGATTCAACTTCCACAGCCTGCATTCAAGGACTTCATCATGTCAAGCGGTAATACGCATAAATACATAAGACATAATGAAGAAATTACCACAAACACGAATGAGAATATATAAGAAATGTTGCCATCACTTCATAAGTGATTGACTTGCAGGGCACACACTTCTTTCATTCTCCCACTTGCACTAAAGCCAATCACCTCCTGCTTGATCTCCATCAGCCTTAGGTGATACTCAACTACATCTTGACTCAACGGCTTAGTTAGTGGATCTGTAATATTATTAGCGGAAGAAACTCTTTCTAGGTGATATCTCCTTTTTTTAATAATATCTCTAATCAGGTGGAACCATTGCAGAAAGTACAACGACTTCTACTGGGACCACGGTTCTAAAGAAAGAGTCATAACTCTCTCATTATCTAATAACAAGGGTACCTGATTAGTGACACTAGGGATAACTCCCTACATGATGATGAACTATTTCATCTACATAATGTTGAATCGGTATTTGTTGTCAATTTCAAACTCTTCCAACAACTGTCAAATCACCTTCTCCACTCACAAGGAACATATCTGTCATGCCCCGAGACATATGTACAATGGAAGTAATATCGGGAATGTGAACAGTTGGCTAGTACTCCTCAAGCAAGCAATATAATTAGAGCACAAATCATTCACACATAAGATGAATGGACATAATGATTGATCAAAAATCTAACTTTTATTGATAATGATAATCAAATTACAATGATATTTTACTTAATTCACTAGACTCAAATAAAGGGAAAAGTACATAGACTCGACATGACTTAAGACTCTACTAGGTCTTCTCTCGATCTTTAATCACTCTCGGATCCACCACTTGAATAGCCTGAATCCGACCCGCTAGAATTTCTTGAAAAACATTGGAAAAGTAGGGAATGAGCACACATGCCCAGTAGGTATCTTCATATCAACATGAAGGTAATGTTTAAGTAATTAACATTTTAGCTCTAGAATGTAAGATGAGTCATGAAAATATGATGAAACACGTGAATAAACTAAAGTAATGCAAATAATAAGATATGATCAAGGCGAGATATGAGAATTCATGTAGACTGGGAATATGACCGAGCAAGAATATAACATGAATGTAATTTGGCCTTTCATGAACAAGAATGTACTTTTCATAACCTTAAAGGCTATTCACTAGAAAGTCATGTAACTAGAATGTACTAGCAAGCATGTTATTTCACAAGATTACCTCGTGGATCTTCACCCGTTTATAAAAAACATACTCCCGGCGTAATGCGACGCCAGTATTCATCATACCCCATGGTTTATAGTATGTTTCTGGCTATCTGTCGAGGGGATAAGAGTGAAGCCCTTGGACACTGTCCGTGCCCGCTCTTGCATCTTCAAGTTATAAATCAAGCTACTTCCACGAGAAATATCAATAATGTAGGCCAATAATGAACAAGGACAAACTATAGTTTTATGATAACAAATATCAAGGTAAGAATGCACCAATTAAGAATATGAGAGTTCAAAATTGATTTAGAACAAAGTTATGCCATGGAGAAAAATCGGCAGCATAACGGTAAATTCTTTAATTTCCATAATTCATTAGGTAGCTTTGGAAACAAAGTGTGAGGTTCTAGATAATCATAGACCATCTAGGATCATATAAAAATTAACCCTTAGGTCAAATATTGGGTTAAAGACATTTGAGATAGAAACGGTCTAGTCTGGGCCATCTCTTGGGCTAGCGGTCATTTACTGGACCGTTTACACGCTTTTAGCGGTCAGAGCAGGACCGTTTAATGACTAAGTCGATGAAACAATGAACTGGAACCTTGCGGTCTAGGCAGGGCCGCTAGACGTCCTTGGCGGTCAGGTACATGGCTGCTACCAGACTCTGGTGGTCTTCAGAGGGCCGCTAAAGTCCAGAACACATAAAACACTGGTAAAGTGCTTTCTAGACATTTAGGTTTTGAGGGTACAATCAGCTTGGTGTCCTAGTGGGAATCCCAGGCTCACGGAGACTTACAGAGGCCTTGAAAACAAGATCACTTAGTCTGGTGGAAGGATTATCTAACGGAGAGGATCACAAGTCCAAGATTGTGTGCTTATGTGCAAAGTGTATCTAACGACATCGTACTGGAATACGTGCCATGTACTTAAGAAAAAGACTCTAGATAAGAAAGATCACATAAAACAACGATCAAATCAAAACTAGACAAGTCCATGAACCAAATGAAATTTAGGTTAAATACAAGAGTATATGGTTTTGGCATGAAATTAACATAAGTTTAAAATAAGTCCAAAGTGCATAAAGAACATGAAATCTACTAGGATGAACAATTAACATAACCAAGTATATGAATATAGTACTTAAAATTGGGGTAAGACCTAATTAGCTAGGCTTATCATATAATAATTATGACTATTCTGTATTAAGTTTTGGGTTAACAATAATACGGAACTCAGAAAGCTAAGCGGTCTTGGGAGGACCGTTTTAAGGGCTTTAGCGGTCTATCATAGGGAAGGAACTCTAGCGGTCTAAGGAAGACCGTTTCTTCCCGTCTACTGTAAACAGCAATAAAACTGAAATATATGCTAATCTAAGGCAGATAGATGTATGTAATACATCCTAGACATAGAGAGAAAATGTTCCTATAATAAACCTAACTCATGGAGATGCATAGGTTGTCATGAATTAAACTAGAATTATCATTTTAATTATTAAGGGTAGGAACTATGCATGCAGGAATAGCCTAGATGCGCAGTGATAGTAAAACATAAAATACTTCGTGTGGAAAGCATGAAATTTCATGAAATCAAAGGACTTTTGCTCTTGACATGTTATTCTAGCCTTTTCATGAGATAACCTACCCTTGATTCGTTCCCTAGACTTTGGATTTTTGACTAGAAGTAGACCCTAGTTCCTGCCCGTCTTGTGCCAAACGAGTAACTTCCCATCCCTCTATCTCACGATCCTCTTGACCTAAATCCATGAAAATTGAAGGGTAGATAGAAGATACGAAAGGGAACAGAAAGTTCTAAAGACCAATTTCTAAATACCTTGATTAAGGCTCTTATTTTCCTGATCTTTACTGGGCAGTCGCACTGGTTCCTGTGCAGTCTGTTGCGATCCAGTGACTTGCAGGGGCTCTAACTCTCCAATGACTGGAGCTTCTAGCATGAAAATTAGAGGTGTGTGAGATAAAACTAAGAAGAACAATTTCTTCTAAAGGACCAACCTGAGTAGATGTCTCCTTACCTTCAAAATACGTGAGCCAACATTAGGGTTCGTATGAGTCAAAGTTAGGGCCTATTTATAGGGTTTTGAGTTAGGGCTGAGGATTTGATTGAACTTAGAGTCCTAATTAGGTGTAGGATCGATCCCCAAGAGTCCTAGACATGATTATATGTTTACACACTTCGATCCATGGGGATTTGGATGCCAAAGATCTAAGCTTTTCACGTTTTCTCCCATTCACGGAATCAGGAGGGCTTAGCAGTCATGAGAGGACCGCTAGGGTGGGTCTGGCGGTCGCGCGATAGACCGCCATGCTTCATTAAATCTAAAATTTTTGGATTTTCAAATTATCCCCCATTTATCCCCTAATTGATGTATATATCCCATCTTAAATCCATAAATTACCTAATTTACGTTTCTATTAATGGGCTTGGGTCTTGAAGTCTTGGAATTGGGTCTTTGGGCCTATTTGAGTTGGGCTTAGCCCTTTAGTTGATATAGGGCTTTTAAATGGATTAAATAAATCCTAGTTCTTCTTAATAGCCCATTAAGTCTTTTAAATTGCTTAGTAATTATATTTTAATCCTGAAAATTTTTTAGAAAATTCTCAGGCGTTACACCCTCTCCCACTTAAAAAGAATTTGGTCCCCAAATTCATCGAAATAAATTTTTCTAAGGAGAGTGTACTTACATTCAAATATCTCCGAAAATCTTTTGCGCATGGCGTCTTCGATTTCCCATGTCGCTTCGTGTGGCCAAGATTTGCTCCATTGGACCTTGACCATGGGAATAGTTTTATTCCGAAGTTGACGTACTTTTTTTTTGGTAAATAAAGATTATGTGCTTGTATTAAATGAGAAAACAACTGTACATCATAAGTCTGCCAAGTAGATCTACTATGCTCAGGACCACATAGGTTGTGGACTCAGAGTTTATTGAGAAAATAGAATGAATGTGTTGACGTACTTCTCGTTCAATTATTTTGATTTGCTTTTGCTAATACGTCCAATCCTTTTTAATTTTCAGGTTGTCATAAGTTGTCACGCCCCGAGCCTTTATTACAGCGGAAGACTAGCTCGAGGAACGTGAACAGCCGGCATGGTAAGCCTCTTGCAAGCAAGAACGATCATAGCGCAAGACAATCACACATAAAAATGTAATTGCATAATAATTTACTCAACTCCAACTTTATTTCATTAATAATCAAAATATTCCAATACAATAACTATTCAACCTTTTTCAATCCATTAGACTCAAGAAAAGGAAAATTACAAAGACTCAATCTAAACAAGATTGACTTCCTAAGTCATCACTCTCATTTTGAAACGACTTTCATTCGCTCTCGGACCCGCTACTTGTATAACTCGAATCCGAATTCGAATCACTTCCATCTCCTGAAAAGATTGGAAATAGGTAATGAGCACACTTGCCCAGTAGGTATCTTCGCATCAACATGAAGGCACTATTAAAGTGATTATCATTTTAGCTCTAAAGAATAAGGTAAAATCATGCGAATGCAATCAACCATGAGATTAAACCAAAGTAATAAAGATGATCATGTAAGATAGAATGAGCAAGTATGAATTAGCAAGAATGTAACAAGAACATGATATGGCCTTTCATGAACAAGAATGTACTAGAAAGTCATGTAACAAGCAAGTAAGTACCCTTCGCTTAATAGCAAGGATTTCATGAATTTTTATGGAATACCATTTTGTGGATAATTCTGTGAATTCCGTGATTTTCGTGATGCCGTTGATTTTCACTTATTTATAAAGAAAGTACTCCCAGCGCAATGCGACGCCAGTAGCATCATACCCCATGGTTTATAATAACATGTTTCCGTCAATCAGCCGAGGGGACTAGCATAGAGCCCTTGAACACAATCAATGCTCGATCCGCATCTTCAAGTATAAATCAAGATACTTCCACGTTTCAAAAAATATGTCCAATAATGTAACAAGTTCAATAAGTTCATAATAATTCAAATGAACGAATGCTTCAATTAAGAATATGAGAGATCAAGAATGACTTAAAACAATGTTATGCTCATGGACTAATTTTGACAACATAACAGTATATTCCTTATCTTCCATAAATTAAAATTAATTATCTTGAGCAATATGACAATTCCTAGACCATCAATAATCCATCTAGGAACTTTGGAATATCAACCCTTGGGTCAAACCTCAGGTTAAAGTACTTAGGAATTGTGACGGTCAAATAATGGACCGTTACATGAACGTGACGGTCTATTATTGGGCCGTTACAACGGGCTGAATCCAGAAGGAATAAATTGGACTCAGTAAATGTGACGGTTGTATACTGGACCGTTAGATAGTCCTGACGGTCGAGTAATAGGCTGTTACATTGACAGAATTCAAACTTCGATAGTGCTTTTCTAGATAATTGGGCTTTTAATGGTACAACCAACTCGGCGTCCTAGTGGGAATCCCAGGCTCGCGGAGAATTACGGAGGCCTTGAAACAAGATTTTCTAATCCATTGGAAGGAATATTCAATAGAGAGGTCCTTAAGTCCAAGAATAATGTTCCTATTGTGCAAAAGTGTGAACTAATGGTCATATACCGAAATATATGCCATATACTTAGAGAAATTGACTCTATAGTGATGAGAAAAGAGTGACACAGTGATAAATCAACGTTTAAAAATCTCATCAATATAACTTTGAAATCATGGATCTTGGCTTGAAACTATCATATGCTTAGAAATAGGTTTAAGTACTCACAACCGTGCATTTAGGATCATGAAATAGTAAACAAACTCTGAGTCATGAAAACAGGTTAAAATCTAGCTAACTAGGCTTATATACATAAGTTAATTGGACTGATGTCAATCCTGTCTCGGGTTGATAGAACACGGACTCTGACGGTCTAAGTCTGGTGCATCATAGTTACGTGACGGTTTATCGTGGAGCAGTCAGCATGTTGTGACGCTCTGCTTTTGGTCCGTCAGAGGCTACATAAAATCTTAAGTGTGACAGAAGGTCTGACGGTTTATCGTAAGGCCGTTAGAGCAATATGACGATCTATCTATAATCCGTTAGAGCACTGCTGACAGTAAATAGAATAAGAAGATTCCAAGGTTTCCAACTCACATCATGTCTAAAAATCATATATAAACTTCCACATGATAGAACGAAGGTTAAGCTAACAGTATGCATGGGTTTTCTGTGAATTGACAAGAAGGTTCCTTTTTAACTTAGTTAGGACTAAGAATATGCATGCATGATATATAAGTGCATAGGTCCTATTAAAACATGAAATTCTTCACATATAAGGCATGAAATCGAGCAAAACAAGAGGGCTTTTTCTCCTATCTTGATGTTCTTGTCATTCATGAGATAATCTACCTCTTTCCTAGGTTTGCAACTTCTAATTTGGGATTACAAGACACGCCCTAGTTCTTCCCTTCCTGTGAGTTTTCAGCAACTTCACGTCGCTCTAACTCCTCAATCTCTTGACCTAAAGACATTAAATTTGGAGGGTAAGAAGTTGAAACTAAGGGGAACAAAATGTTCTAAATAGCCAAATTATAAATACCTCGTTTAGGCGTTCTAATCTTCTGATCTTCAGTAGACTTTCGTTCAGATTCCTTGGTCGCTATGGTCGAAGAAGCAACTTTGCAAGGTTCTAGCTCCTTGTGTAGTCAACCTCCTAGCACGGATTTTTTGAGGAGGATTAGTCCTATGTATAAGGAACAAAAACCTCTAAAGAACCTACCTAAAATAAGGTCGTCTTACCTTGATTCCACACGAGCCAACGTAGGGGTCGCGCAGGACAAAGCTAGGTCTTATTTATAAGGTTTTGCTTGGGTATGAGGATTAGATTGATTCTAGAGTCCTTGTTAAAGCTTAGATCGACTTCTGAGAATACTTAACACGTTTACTAGTCCTCCCATCTCGATCCCTAAGAGATAGACTAGCAAAAATCTAATCTTTTCGCTCTTTCTTCACTTCACGAAACTGACAAAGTTTAACGGTCGACCCTTGGTGCGTTATATGCTTGTGGCGGTCGCACGATAGACCGTTAGAGTCACTGTGCGCTGAATTTGGATTGAGTTCAAATTCTAATTTCATCTTATCCACTTAATTATCTATATAATTAGTATTTATCCTCAAATTCCGTGAGTAAATTAATTATTCTTCTAGAACATGGGCCAAACATAATGGACTTGGTCCTTAACTTCTTTGGGTTTTATTTATCAAAGCTGGATTAATTATTTTTAATCAATTTAAGCTTTATAAATTCCTAATAAATTATAGAAAATTCTTAAAATAATCTAGAAATTATTTATATAAATTTTGGGGCACTACACCCTCCCCTACTTAGAAGAATTTGGTCCCCAAATTCAATACATGGATTGTGGAGAGTGTACTTACACTCAAATAATTCTGGAAATCTTTTGCATATAGCTTCTTCGGTTTCCATGTCTATCCTTACTTTGTCCACTAGATTTTAACCACGGGAATAGTCTTGTTCCGAAGTTGACGCACTTCCCGTTCAAGTATTCTGATTAGTTTTTGTTCGTATGTCAAATCCTTCTTAATATCTAGATTGTCGTAAGTGATGACATGGAAAGGATCGGGTACATACTTCTTGAGCATCGAGACATGAAATACATCATGAACCTCAGATAATTATGGAGGTAAAGTAATCCGATAAGCTACTTCACCAATTCTTTCCAGAATTTCAAAAGGACCAATAAATCTTGGAGTAAGCTTTCCCTTAATACCAAATCTTCGAATACCTCGACCAGGAGAAACTTTAAGAAATACATGATCTCCTACTTGAAACTCCAAGTCGCGCCTTCGATTGTCTGCATAGGATTTCTGTCTGTCCTCGACCTGGAGTTTTATATTTTCCGTAGTATTCCTAATAATATCAGGACCGAGAAATTGCCTTTCTCCTACTTCATTCCTACAGAGAGGGGAACCACAGCTCCTTTCATAAAGAGCTTCAAATGGTGCCATCCGTATGCTAGCCTAATAACTTTTGTTATATGCAAATTCTACCAGAGGTAAGTGATCATGCCAACTTCCTCCAAAATCAATAGCACAAGCCCTGAGCATATCTTCTACTACCTGATTTGTTCTTTCAATCTGACCATCAGTTTGTGGATGAAATGTTGTGTTAAAATTCAATCTAGTCCCTAGTGAATGTTGTAGACCCTTCCGGAACTATGATGTGAATCTAGGATCTCTATCAGATATAATAGTGACAGGGATACCATGTAATTTGATAATTTCCCTCATGTATAATGTTACTAGAATATCCACGACCATCGACTTTTTATTGGTAGAAAATGTGCAGACTTAGTCAATCGGTGTATGATTACCCATATACCATCATGTCCTCCTCTGGTCTTAGGTAAACCCATGATGAAATCCATCCCTATACTCTCCCATTTTCATTCGGGAATATTCAAGAGGTGTAATTTACTTGCAGGTCTAAAATGTTCTGCCTTTACTTGTTGACAAGTGAGACAGTGAGACACGAAATCAGCTATTTCCCTCTTCATATTGGGCCACCAGAAATTTCTTTTTGATATCCTGATACATTTTGGTACCACCTGGATGAATGGTGTACTTGGAATTATGAGCTTCTTCCAGGATCATTTTCTTAGTATCCACATGATCCGGTATACAAATTCGATCCTTGAATAGTAACCTTCTATCATTAGCAATAGAGAAATCCGGTCTTTGCTCGATATTGGCTTTGATTTCCAATAATACGAGATCATTGTCTTGTAGCCTGACTAGATGTTCCATTAATGTAGGTTGAGCTCGAATATTGGCTATAAAACAATCTTTTTCTTTCATGTCAATATGTAAGTTCAACTGAGCAAATTGAGGAATAAGATTAGTCATACTAATCATAAGACTTGATAGTTTTCCCATTGGGTTTCTACTGAGTGCACCGGCTACAGCATTAGCCTTGCCATGATGATATTGAATGGCAAAATCAAAGTCCTTCAGATATTCTAACCATCTCCTCTGCCTCATATTTAGCTCCTCTTGAGAGTAAGTATTTCAAGCTTTTATGGTCCGAGTAGACTGTGAACTTTTCTTTGATGAACTAAATAGCCAAATTCTAAATACCTGAAATAATGTCGTCTTACCTTGATTCCACGTGAGCCAATGTAGGGGTCGCGCAGGACAAAGTTAGGTCTTATTTATAAGGTTTTACTAGGGTTTGAGGATTAGATCGATTCTAGAGTCCTTGTTAAAGCTTAGATCGACTTCTGAGAGTCCTTAACACGTTTATTAGTCCTCCTATCTCGATCCCTAAGAAATAGACTAGCAAAAATCCAATCTTTTTGCTCTTTCTTCATTTCACGGAACTGACAAAGTGTAACGGTCGACCCCTGGTGCGTTATATGCTTGTGGTAGTCGCACGATAGACCGTTAGAGTCATTGTGCGCCGAATTTGAATTGAGTTCAAATTCTAATTTCGTCTTATCCACTTAATTATCTAAATAATTAGCATTTATCCTTACATTCCGTGAGTAAATTAATTATTCTTCTAAAACATGGGCCAAACATAATGGGCTTGGTCCTTAACTTCTTTGGGTTTTATTTATCAAAGCTGGATTGATTTTTTATAATCAATTTAAGTTTTATAAATTCCTAATAAATTCTAAAAAATTCTGAAAATAATCTAAAAATTATTTATATAAATTTTGGGACATTGTATAAGTTATGACATTGAATGGATCGGGGACGTACCTTTTGAGCATTGAGACGTAAAACACATCATGGACTCTAGCTAATTGAGGGGGCAAAGCTATTCGATATGCGACTTCACCAACCTCTTTGAGAATTTCAAAGGGGCCAATGAATCTTGGAGTGAGCTTGCCTTTGATGGCGAACCTTTGAATACCTCGACCCGGAGAAACCTTAAGGAATACATGATCTCCTACTTGGAATTCCAAGTCGTGGCTTCTGTTATCAGCATAAGATTTTTACTTGTCTTGAGCCATCTGGAGTCTCTCTCGAATAAGCTTTATCTTCTCGGTAGTATCCCTGATGATATCGGGGCCGAGAAATTGCCTTTCTCCTACTTCATTCCAACATATAGGTGAACGACAGCTTCTTCCATACAATGCCTCGAACGGTGCCATTTGTATAATAGCTTGGTAGCTATTGTTGTAGGCAAATTCCACGAGAGGCAAGTGGTCGTGCCAACTCCCTCTAAAATCAATAACACATGCCCTGAGCATATCTTCCACCACCTGGTTTTTCCTTTCAGTTTGACCATCAGTTTGTGGATGGAGCGCAGTGCTAAAGTTGAGTCGGGTCCCTAATGAATGCTGTAGACCCTTCCAGAATTGTGATGTGAACCGAGGGTCTCAGTCAAACATAATGGTGATAGGGACACCATGTAATTTGATAATTTCCTTCATGTATAGTGCTACTAATACATCCACAGACCATCGACTTTTGATTGGTAGAAAATGTGCAGATTTAGTCAATCGATCTATAATCACCCATATACCATTGTGTCCACCTCTTGTCTTAGGTAAACCCATGATGAAATCCATCCCTATACTTTCCCATTTTCACTCAAGAATATCCATGGGATGTAGTTTCCCAACGGGCTATAAATATTCCGCCTTTATTTGCTGACAAGTGAGGCAGCGAGACACAAAGTCCGCTACTTCTCTTTTCATATTGGGCCACCAAAAATTTCTTTTCAAATATTGGTACATCTTGGTAGCACTAGGGTGAATAGCATACCTTGATTTATGAGCTTCTTCCATTATCAACTTCTTAGTGTCGACATGATCCGGCACACAGATTCGATCTTTGCACAATAGTCTTCCATCAGTTGAAATGGAGAATTCCGACCTTCGATCAACATTGGCCTTGATCTCCATCAATGTGGGGTCATTTTCTTATAATTTGACTAGATCTTCAATCAATATAGGTCGTGACCTTATATTAGAAATCATACATCCTTCCTCTTCTTTGTCAACATCGAGATTCAAACGAGCAAAATCCTCGAAAAGATAAGTCATACCTTTCCTGAGGCTTGCTAATGTTGCCATTGGTCTTCTGCTTAGAGCGTCAGCTACAACATTTGCTTTGTCTGGATGATATTGGATAGTAAAGTCGAAGTCTTTGAGATACTCCAACCATTTGCGTTCCCTCATGTTCAATTCCTTTTGGGTGAAGAGGCATTTTAGACTTTTGTGATCTGAAAATATAGTGAACTTCTCCCCATAGAGGTACTGTCGCCAAATTTTCAAGGTAAATATAACCGCAGCTAGTTCCAGATCATGCACAGGGTAGTTTTCCTCATGATGCTTTAACTACCTTGATGAATAGCAAATCACTTTGCCATTTTACATAAGAACGCATCCTAGGCCAATGCCAGATGCATTGGTATAGACTTCAAGGCCACCACCTTCAACAGGTAGTGCCAAGATAGGGGCCATAGTGAGATGATCTTTAAGAGATAGGAAACTTTATTCGCAATCATTTGACCATATAAAAGGGTTTTCCTTTCTTACAAGTCTAGTCAAAGGGATGTCGATTTTAGAGAAATCCTTAATAAATCGTCTATAATAACCAGCCAGACCCAGAAAACTTCTAACTTCGGACACGATCATCGGTCGGCTCCAATCCTTAATAGCTTCAACCTTAGAATGATTGACAGCGATACCTTCCTTTGAAATAATATGGCCGAGGAAAGAGACCACCTTTAGCCAAAACTCGCACTTGCTAAGCTTTGCATAGAGTTGATGCTCTTTTAGGATTTGCAAAGCTATTCTTAAGTGTTCTTCATGTTCCTCCGTAGTCTTGGAGTATATAAGAATATCATCTTTGAAGATGACCATAAATCGGTTGAGATAAGGCCTGAAGACATTATTCATAAGCTCCATAAATGCTGTTGGGGCATTAGTTAACCCGAACGGCATTACCACGAATTCATAGTGCCCATATCTGCTCTGGAAAGCAATCTTGTATATATCTTCATCCTTGATCTGGAGCTGATGATAACCCGACCTGAGGTCTATCTTGGAGAAATATTCTGCTCCCAAAATTTGATCAAAGAGCTCATCGATACGTGGCAACAGATAGTTGTTCTTGATAGTGAGTTGATTAAGTCACCGGTAATCGATGCATAGCCTGAGAGATCCATCCTTCTTCTTGACAAATAAAATTGACGCACCCCAAGGGGATGTGCTAGGTCGAATGAAGCCCTTGTCTAATAACTCCTGAAGTTGTTTCTTCAATTCTTTGAGTTCTATAGGGGACATCTTGTAGGGAGCTATTGAAACAGGTGCTGCTCCAGGAATGAGTTCAATGGAGAAGTTTACTTCCCTTTCGGGTGGTAAACTGGGTAAATCTGATGGGAACACATCGGGAAACTCATTCACAATGGGAATATCTTCTAAGATGATTTTCTTGGACTCGATAATGATTACAGAAGTAAGAAAAGCTTCACATCCTTACGAAATGAGTTTGCAAGTATGAAGAGATGAAATAATGGTAGGATGCTTCCTATACTTGATACCAAGGAAAGAAAATCGCGGGAGACCTGATTTCCAAAAAGAGAATCTCCTATTGCGATAATTTATATAGGCGTCGTGGTCTACAAGCTAATCTACACCTACGATAGCATCATAACCTTCCATGTCAAGGCACACGAGGTTTGCAGGAAGATTATGACCTTCTACCATCACCTCACTATCGGGGTAGTGGGTTGTAAGTTTAGTTCCGGGACCTAAGGGTATGGTGATAGCTAGGTCCCAAGGAAGAGGAACTGATGAAACTGGCAGGGTTTTTACAAAAGTAGTTGATATAAAGGAATGAGAATCACCAGTATGAAATAACACGAATGCAGGATGGGAATAGATCTGAACGGTACCTTCCGTTAGCCCATCATCCTTGGGTGCTTCATCATCATCCAGAACAGCGTTGAGACGAGCCTGTCGCTTACGTCCACCGTTGGAAGATTGATCCTTCATGAGGGGGCAATCCGGCATGTGGTGCTCTCGGCTGCCATATCGCAAACACATCCCTAGGCATTTCCAGCATTCTTCGGCTGAGTGGCTGAACTTCTTGCAGAAAGAGTAGGCCGTCATGACTTGCTTATAATCTTCTTTAGCCTTCTTGTTCCTGCGGTCATCCTTGTTGTTCCCAGTTCGGGATCTCTTCTTGTTATCCCGTGAGTTGTAAGTGATGCTGAATCTTTCCTCTCTTCTTCCTTGCCGATCAGACTTTCGGCTAGGCTCTTCTCCTTTGCCTTTGAGTTTATCGACCTTCTCCAAGGTCCATTCACACAAGTGTACCCGTTGGACCATCTCCGCATAGGTCCGAATATTCTGTGGGCCAAGTTGTTGGATTAAAATGACCCACAACCTGTCCATGAAGCGATTTTCTTTTAGAAGATCCGTGCTCACTAAATGTTGAGCATATGGTGCTAGGCGAGAGAATTGGAGCTCATACTCCACCACGGACATTATGCCTTGCCTTAAGCAGGCAAATTCTGCCGCCTTCCTCTCCTTAACATGCTCGGAGAAGTATTTTGCACGGAAGAGTGTAAGGAAATCATCCCATGTTGGCCCAGACTAGATGGCGGACAAGAAGGGGGGTTGAATTGTCCCCCAGCTGAGATGGTGGATTTTAAAAACTTTGTAACTAAACACAGTAAAAATAAAATTAACTATGTTAATTAGCCCGAACTGAACTGAAGTGAGATAAAAATGTTATCTTAATCTTTTCGATCTCACACGGATATACAATTCAAAGAGTGATTAAACTTTAACTACAGCCAAAAGCAGATAGCAGAAGAAGCAATGTGTAGTAGAGCAGTGAATAAAAATCTATCAAGTAGACCTGTGAATGGAGGTAGAAGAAATGGACAGTCATACATGCAACCATAATGAACACAGAGATTTTTAGGTGGTTCGGGACCATAACGGGCTCCCTACGTTGACCACTCATCGAACCCGGTGAGGCTTCACTACCACGCTACGAACCGTAGCAAAATGGGGATGAGCCCCAGCACCACACACGCTGCTTCCACAGTAATCCACACACGGGGCCTGGCCCTAAAACGCTGCTACTGTAGCACACGCACACACAACGTCGGGGAACACACCCCAGACTCAGAAACCACAAGGAGACGCAGCTCCGCCTTCACACACAAACTCGGGGAAACTTACCCTGCTATATATCCACACACTCGGAGACACAACTCCGCCCACACACAGCAATATTCTGAGTTTGACAAAATAAAAGGATATACAATGACCACCCAAAATATGAATCTATGTTCAAATAAAAGAGTAGAAATGAGAGAAGAAAGATTCCCCCTCAAATCTGCAATCAATCCCATCCATAGGAGTGGTAGGGTTCGCTGGAGAGTTTTATCCGTGGAGTGGAACCCAGCTAAGCTCGTAGGAGATGCCCAGAAATGGATCTTCAGGAACCACGTTCAGAACAAGAATCAGATCGGCAGAGGTATGCTCGTTGATGATTTCTCCTCTTCTTCTTCTTCCTCCTCCAAGTAGATGTGTCGCCCCCTCTTCCTCCTTTCCCTGCAAAGGATAGAGAAATATTAGCCGAGGAACATCTCCTTCGATGGAGATCACAGCATACATATACCAAAG
Organism: Amorphophallus konjac; assembly: GCA_022559845.1. NCBI lineage: Eukaryota > Viridiplantae > Streptophyta > Magnoliopsida > Alismatales > Araceae > Amorphophallus > Amorphophallus konjac. Next base: position 276,619,650 of record CM040123.1, on the reverse strand, counting down.
AGAATCAACAACAAAAAGACTACAAAGCCCCTCTCAAAACCCTTCAAATACACACCCAATAGATGGGAGAAACCTTAAGGGTATATGGGGTAAGAAGCCCAAGCAAATCGGACCAAGAAATGGGCATTTCGCACCCAAAATGGCAAACCCGATATAGGCCTCCCGAGACAAGTGTCGACTCTTAGAGTCGACTCGCGGGGGATCTGGCCAAAGAACAAAAAAAAAACAGAACCCAGTCAAAAAGTGTCGACTCACTGAGTCAACTCTTTTTGTAACCCATGCAAAAATTGTCGACTCACTGAGTCGACTCTTTTTGCAAACAATTCTGTCTGCTCCCAAAGCAGACCGCTGAGCACCAAGAGTCGACTCTTGCAGAGTAGAAATCGAAAATGCAATTAAACCAAGAAATTAACCCCAAAATCCATACAAATGCATTAACCCCAATTTAGCCACATAATAAATCACTCAAACCTCATTCAAGCATGAGTTTTTATCATGAAAATCAAATGGTTAATTACATCCAAGCCCAAGGTAAAACTTATCTATACAAGGCATGAAATCCCTTAAGAGAACTTGAACACTTCAAGAAGCAAAACATAAAAGCACCGTTAAAACCATGAAGTTAACTCCAAAAACATTATAGATGCATCAAGCCAATCTAGCCTCAATAAATAATTCACCCATCAATTTCATACCACTCTGAACCTACAATGTTAGAAGCTCAACCTCATGATAGCATTAAGCCAATGCATATGAAGAAGCTAATATCATGATTTATCTTCACATGTAATTTCTTCATCAACCTGCAAATCAGAATTTAGAATTACAACCATGCATATAAGTGAATTAAATTCAGATCAAGAATCTTCAATTCAGTCCAAACCCATTCAAAGTTTAGTTCAAAAATAGTTTAGCAAATTCAGACTCAGTTCATTGATAGCCATCCATTGCAAAGCATTTGAAAGAACCAGAACCTACAAAAGTTAACCTTTAGCCCATCAGGAGTTGACTTTGTATTCACCCTTTTTAGCACCAAATATAATGACTAAAAGCCAAGATTAGAGCATCATGCAGCCAAGTTACCAAAGTTGATGAAAACACCTTAGCAAAGTATGAGCCTTGGAAAACCAGTGCAGAAAGTGCTTAAAGCACACACACATTAAGAGAGGTATCAACTCCACTGAAATATTGAATAGAAAGATCTGTGACTTTATTTTACCATGATTCACATAAATTAAATATGTCAGCATTCAAGCTCATAACACATGGACAGAAACCAGAAAACCCATGAAGGATATGCATGATAAACCTTTAGAATGAAGTGCATTGAGAGAGACCCATGGTGAGGTCTATGCGCATGAAGCATAGGTCTAAGCATATCAAACATAGGTCGATGCATGTGAAGGAACATGAAGAACAGGTCGACTCCCAGAGTGGGTGAGGTCGAATCTTTAGACCACACAGTCCAAGCATCCAATCCTACAAAACAAGACATCAACAATAAGTTCCCAAATGATCAATGAGCATTTTCCACAGTATTTACACACAATATTTTCACTTCTATTCATACGCAAAACACACAATATATTGTAATCATCAAAACCATTATTTAAGACAAAGAGGGGAGCACACCGAACCCAACAATCTTCCCCTTTTTGATGATGACAAAATATTGTGGCCACCAAAACTCACTCTCCCCCTTTGACATTATCAAAAAGTGGGGGACAAGGGGAACAAGTGTGAAATAGAATTAACAACCAGTGGCGCACGAACCCAGCAATTAACCTACTTTGAAAAGAATATGTGGGAGCCATGAAAACCAAGGAAGGTGACAAAATTATGTGCAATATGCAAAATGATTGAAATATGTCCAGATTCTCTATTTCCAAACTATATGCAGAATGTAAGACTAAGCTATGCACAAAATGTATTATGCTAAAGAGCACATTATTCTCCCCAATTGTCATGAATAAAAACCGACTGACAATGGGATTATTTAATCTGATATGTACATGTCTGATCTAAAGATGCATCAATTTGAATTTATGTATGGTATGAACAAAAAGGATCAAGCAATCAAGCACTCATGCATGCATAATAAAATATATACTCAAGCAAGTCCCTTCGGAATAAGTGTACGAATTATGCAATTGATTGTTGAACATGATGAACACGTGCAATACTAAGAAGGTCACACTTACATAAAGAAGGTACTACATTAACTATGAAAGAAAACTGATTCATAAAGAACATTCAGACAATCAAACCCAAGGTGTATATGTGAAAGATTGAGCAATGAATTCCAAAGCAATATGGATAATCATATTTTCTAAAGAACACTAAAAAGAACTTATCATCCATACACTCTCATACACAATGCTCGAATATTGGTAGCTACGTATGACCCCAATTTTTTTTAAATTACTATAAATGGTGTGACTAACCTTTTGACACGAGTTATATCCTTTGTCTCAGAGACACTTCCCTATTACTCAGATTTGTCACTTATCTTAATTGTGGATTTTGTCACTTTTCGGCGCGAGTTGTACCCTTTATCTCAGGGGCACTTCCCAGCTACTCGGTGCCAAATCACACTTATTTTAAATGTAAATTAGCGTCACTTTTCGACGCGAGTTTCCTCCTTTGTTTCAGGGAAGATTCCCGGCTACTAGGATCCACGTTCCACTTAAACAGATTTGTGGTGGGGCAAACAGCTTTTTCCTCAAGAGACATGTGATTTCAATGTAGAGATTCAAGAGTCCTCTAAAATGTTGAGAGGAATAACTGAAATCTTTATTCGATTGAATCATTTAGCTCAAAAAGGTGCAAAGTGTGTGGGTGGTTGTACTGAATGTAAGACATGAATTAGTCTCATCACAGTAATGTCTCCCCCTAAGTGTATGCACAGTTATAAAAAAATCTCCCCCTTAATATATGCCATGTAACAACATGTCAAAATCAATGAAATTTCATTTATCATAGAAAAAGGTCATAGAAATATGTGAAGAAATGGTTCTATAAAGTATATACATGCAATCAACTAAAGACCTTTCAAAATTTTCAAGTAAATTGATTATCAGTACTTGGCGGAGAATGTTGGTCCGAAGACCACCAATCACGCATGACGAAAGCTTCCAACTGGATATAATCCAATCTTCCACAATCGCCATTTCATATACTGGATAATCATGACATTCAAGCACACAAGTATGTAACGTATATGCAAGTGTATGCATGTGAACTGAAGGATGATTGAAAATCATTTCTATCTACAATATGCATGGGCATGCATGATATGAGCATGAAAATACGTATGTGAACTATATATGCACATGTGAACTGTTATTTACAAAAAGGTGATTGAAAGTGTGAAGAATTTTATGTTCAAACTGAAAGATTCAAGAACTGAATTGTTATTTGCACAATATGAGCAAAAGTGTGAAAGTCTTTATGCACAGACAAAAACATTCAAAAACTGAATTGTTATTAGCAAAACGGAGGAAAAGGTTTGTATGAAAAACTATGTATGTGCAGTGTTAAGCACTTCAAAACTGGATTTATTCACAAGATATGCAATGAAAAGTGTTCAAGTCATCTAATTAATGAACTCATAAAATCTCAGCACTTTCGTAAATGCCAAAATCAACAAAAGATGAGTCCAAACTAGTAAGCAAATATATCACAAAATTTCCATGTTTTTGTGAACAAAGATTTATATATGTTCAAGAATATGCAATGCCCCTCACACATATTTCAAAATTTAGTCAAAGACATCCAGCAAGAAAAATATGTGAACATGCAGTCCATTCCACAAACAGGCTAGCTCAAAAATAAGTAATGAGCAAGATTTGAGAGGTAGCTTAGAACCATATTTTCTAAGCTATTTCAGATATTCATTTTCAGATTTATGCAAATCAGTAAGAGAAAACATTCACAAGTGGCCATTTGATTTCACCGAGTTCTAGTACGAGATGGAGGTGGGGGTCTGAAAACCTTACTCACACATAGTGAGAGTATCTAGGTGAACGTAATCCACCTATCTACTACACACCATTTGAGATACCAAGCACTCAGTTAATCTCAAATGTGCTTAAGCAGTTTGAACAAAAATATTGAACACCCATTTTTTACCTTTATAGATTTTTCAAGGAAAAGTTAAGCAGAATAAAATTCAAATCCAAACCATTTTCTTTCTCGCCCTGAGAGGCCTTTATTTATTGACGTTCCTTGGCCTCAAGGTGCCCCTGCAAAATAGATTCTCACTTTTGATATCTGGGTACCCAAGCCATCTTGGTCCCGAGAGGTTAGTTCTTGCATGAGTAAATGTATTCTTATATTTCTTGGCACACCAATCATCATCATATCTCATAGTGGCACAGTCATCCATAGAATGACCACCATGGCCACAATAGAAACACTGAGAGGATTTTCTCCTCAAAAACTAATTGTCATCATTTTTCATTACACAACAATCATTCATTACATGCCCGAAATTACCACAGTAATGACATGAAAACTCTTTTTGACAAACCATTCATCATCATTTTTCTTTGTGAAGCAATTTTCAAAAATGTGACCATGTAACCCACAATAGAAACAATGAGTGTTGAGGTTTTTCGTTGTGGGTTTCTCATGATCTTTGGAACTAGTAACACTTTTCATTCTTGATTTCAAAGCCACATCATCATCAGATTTCATTAAAAAGCAATCATACATTTTATGGCCATATTTGCCGCAATAATAACATGAGACATTCATTCTCTTTCTTGATGCATGAACATGTTTAACATTAGAGGGTTTTGCATGCATACAAGATTAATCACTGACATTTATCTGTTTCTCATTTTCTTTATCACACAAACACAAGAGCTCATTCAAACTCTTGATTTAATTTTGCAAAGACACAATATGCATTTCAAGATCATGAATCTCTTTTTCACAAGAAGTGACCTTTTCATTCAACAAAAGATTTACACTTTTGTGACTTTTAATTTCTTGTTCAAGAACATGCAGATTAACACAATCATCAGCAATCGCACATTTCCCTTTTTCAAGAGTAAGCAATTTTTCAGATATAGCTATGTTTAAATGCTTCAACTCTTCATTCTCCTTAGTAAGTTTGTCATTCAAAATCAATTCACTGCACAAATCATGATCAATAGAATTCAATTCTATTTTGTTTCTTAGCTCATTTTCAATTTTCTCCATTTGAGTGATTTTGTTCTTAAGAGTAGAATTTTCATTTCTCAAGCATAAAATTATTTCTTTGTGCACATCAACATCATGCATGTGATATTCAACTGATTTTTCAAGTTCAGTGCATTTTTCACATGTAGAATTATCAACACAAGAGTTTTCAATTTTCTTTTTCAATTTTTGATTTTCAGATTTCATTATCTTATATCTTTCAAACAATTCATCATAAGCATTTACCAATTCATCATAGCTAAGTTCATTTTCCTCGTCGGAATCAGAGTTTACCTTAGAACTCTCCTCGCTTTGACGCTCTAGCTCACCATTTGTCACAAGGCACTCACTATTCTATCTTTCTTCTTGGGCTTCGCTTAGACCATCCCAGATCTCTTTGGCCGACCTACAAGATGAAACAAATGAAAATTGATTAGTGTCCAAGACAGCCTTAAGAGCATTCATAACAAACAAGTTACTAGAATTCATTCTCTTATGTTCATCTGTCCATCTTAACTCATTCTTTGGAAGACTGTAAGGACCATGAGTGATTAGACTCAAAAGCTTCGGATTAGTATTAGTAATCCACACACATAATTTTCCAAGCCATAGAGGATAGTCAAAACTATCAAAGACAGGAACTGAATTCACACTAGCCATCTTAAAGGATCTTTTCTCCTAGACCGTGAGGTCCGCTGAATAAATATCAGAGATTGGGCTCTGATGCCAATTGTAGGCCCAGACTAGATGGCGAACAAGAATGGGGGTTGAATTGTCCCCCAGCCGAGATGGCGAATTTTAAAAACTTCGTAACTAAACACAGCGAAAATAAAATTAACTACGTTAATTAGCCCAAACTGAACTGAACTGAGATAAAAATATTCTCTCAATCTTTCCGATTTCACACGGATATACAATGCAGAGAGTGATTAAACTTTAACTACACCCAAAAGCAGATAGCAGAAGAAGCAATGTGTAGTAGAGTAGTGAATAAAAATCTATCAAGTAGACCTGTGGATGGAGGTATATGAAATGGACAGTCACACAGGAAACCACAATGAACAAAGAGATTTTTACGTGGTTCGGGACTACGACGGGCTCCCTACGTCCACCCCTCACCGAACCTGGTGAGGCTTCACTACCACTCTATGAACCGTAGCAAAACAGGGACGTGCCCCAGCAACACACACGCTGCTTCCGCAGCAATCCACACACGGGGCCTGGCCCCAAAACGCTGCCACTGTAGCACACACACACACAACGTCGGGGAACACACCCCGGACTCGGAAACCACACGGAGACGCAGCTCCATCTTCACACACAAACTCGGGGAAACTTACCCCGCTATTGATCCACACACTCGGAGACACATCTCTGCCCACACACAGCAATATTTTGAGTTTGACAAAATATAAGGATATATAATGACCACCCAAAATATGAATCTATGTTCAAATAAAAGAGTAGAAATGAGAGAAGAAAGATTCCCCCTCAAATCTGCAATCAATCCTGTCCATAGGAGTGGTAGGGTTCGCTGGAGAGTTTTATCTGCGGAGTGGAAGCCGGCTAAGCTCGTAGGAGACGCCCAGAAATGGATCTTCAGAACCATGTTCATAACAGGAATCAGATCGGCAGAGGTATGCTCGTTGATGCGTTCTCCTCTTCTTCTTCTTCCTCCACCAAGTATATGCGTCGCCCCCTCTTCCTCCTTTCCCTGCAAAGGATATAGAAATATTAGCCAAGAAACATCTACTTCGATGGAGATCGTAGTATACAAATACCAAAGAGAATCAACAACAAAAAGACTACAAAGCCCCTCTCAAAACCCTTCAAATACATACCCAATAGATGAGAGTTACCCTAAGGGTATATGGGTTAAAAAGCCCAAGCAAATCGGACCAAGAAATGAGCATTTCGCACCCAAAATGGCAAACCCGATATAGGTCGCCCGAGACAAGTGTCAACTCTTAGAGTCGACTCTTACTCGCGGGGGTTCTTGCCAAAGAACCAAAAAAAAAAAAAATAGAACCTAGTCAAAAAGTGTCGACTCACTTAGTCGACTCTTTTTGCAACCCATGCAAAAAGTGTCGACTCACTGAGTCGACTCTTTTTGCAAACAGTTCTGTCTGCTCCAAAAGCAGACCCCTGAGCACCAAGAGTCGACTCAAGGAGTCGACCCTTGCAGAGTAGAAACCGAAAATGCAATTAAACCAAGAAATTAACCCCCAAAGCCATACAAAGGCATTAACTCCAATTTAGCCACATAATAAATCACTCAAACTTCATTCAAGCATGAGTTTTTATCATGAAAATCAAATGGTTAATTACATCCAAGCCTAAGGTAAAACTTATCTATACAAGGCATGAAATCCCTTAACAGAACTTGAACACTTCAAGAAGCAAAACATAAAAGCACCATTAAAACCATGAAGTTAACTCCAAAAACATTATAGATGTATCAAGCCAATCTAGCCTCAATAAATCATTCACCCATCAATTTCATGCCACTCTGAACCTGCAATGTTAGAAGCTCAACCTCATGACAGCATTAAGCCAATGCATATGAAGAAACTAATATCATGATTTATCTTCACATGTAATTTCTTCATCAACCTGCAAATCAGAATTTAGAATTGCAGCCATGCATATAAGTGAATTAAGTTCAGATTAAGAATCTTCAATTCAGTCCAAACCTATTCAAAGTTTAGTTCAAAAATAATTTAGTAAATTCAGACTTAGTTCATTGATAGCCATCCATTGCAAAGCATTTGAAAGAACGAGAACCTGCAAAAGTCGACTTTTAGCCCATCAGGAGTTGACTTTGTATCCACCCTTTTTAGCACCAAATATAATGACTAGAAGGCAAGATTAGAGCATCATGCAGCCAAGTTACCAAAGTTGATGAAAACACCTTAGCAAAGTATGAGCCTTGGAAAACTAGTGCAGAAAGTGCTTAAAGCACACACACATCAAGAGAGGTATCAACTCCACTGAAATACGGAATAGAAAGATATGTGACTCTATTTTACCATGATTCACATAAATTAAATATGTCAGCATTCAAGCTCATAACACATGGACAGAAACCAGAAAACCCATGAAGGATATGCATGATAAACCTTTAGAATGAAGTGCATTGAGAGAGACCCATGGTGAGGTCTATGCGCATGAAGCATATGTCTAAGCATATCAAACATAGGTCGATGCATGTGAAGGAACATGAAGAATCGGTCGACTCCCAGAGTGGGTGAGGTCGACTCTTCAGACCACACAGGTCCAAGCATCCAATCCTACAAAACAAGATATCAACAGTAAGCTCAAAAATGATCAATGAGCATTTTCCACAGTATTTACACACAATATTTTCACTTCTATTCATACACAAAACACACAATATAGTGTAATCATCAAAACCATTATCAAAGATAAAGAGGGGAGCGCACTGAACCCAACATCCCATGTAAGTTGTGCATTTTGTGGTTATGCCTTGAACCACGTACGTGCATCCTTGTTGAGTTGGAACGTGGCGAGACAAACCTTCTATTGATTGGCACACTGCATGACCTTGAATATACGGTTCATCTATCCAGTTTTCAGCTTCGTCTGGGTTGGAAGAACCAGAAAATCACGGAGGGTTTAGTATTCAAAAATTGCGGTGCAGATCACCGGCACCAGCCCTCGTGTCCGCTTGGGCCATATTCTGCAAGGCCTGGGTGAGACCCGCAACAGTTTGTTGCATTCTACCCCAATCGACACGGTGAGCCATTGTAAGAATAAGGAACCTGAGAAGAGTAATAAATTTGTTAATTCCTACGAAATTAAAGGAAGTTAACTTAGAGATAAGTTCTAAATAACTATCTCATCCCGGGTTCTACCCAATCTCTCTCATGGGTTGGAAATTTCTTTCCTTGTTTCGTAGGTATGGGTCCTTAAGCCTTGCACTGAGCCTATGACATGATATTTTCCTAGGAATAAGTAAGTCCTTAGACTTAGGCTCTGATACCACTTTAACTGTCATACCCTGAGACATATGTACAACAGAAGTAATATCGGGAACGTGAATAGTCGACTAGTACGTCTCAAGCAAGCAATATAATCAGAGCGTAAATCATTCACACATAAGATGAATGGACATAATGATTGATCAAAAATCTAACTTTTATTGATAATGATAATCAAATTACAATGATATTTGACTCAATTCACTAGACTCAAATAAATGGAAAAATACATAAACTCGACTTGACTTAAGACTCTATTAGGTCTTCTCTCGATCTTTAATCACTCTCGGATCCACCACTTGAATAGTCTGAATCTGACCCACTAGAATTTTTTGAAAAAGATTAGAAAAGTAGGAAATGAGCACACATGCCCAGTAGGTATCTTTGTATCAACATGAAGGCAATGTTTAAGTAATTAACATTTTATCTCTAGAATGTAAGATGAATCATGAAAATGCAATGAAACACGTGAATAAACCAAAGTAACGCAATAAAAGAGATATGATCAAGGCGAGATATGAGAATTTATGTAGACTGGGAATATGAAAAAGCAAGAATATAACATGAATATAATTTGGCCTTTCATGAACAGGAATGTACTTTTCATAACCTTAAAAGCTATGCACTAGAAAGTCATGTAACGAGAATGTACCAGCAAGCATGTAATTTCACAAGATTGCCTCGTTGATCTTCACCCGTTTATAAAAAAAGTACTCCCGACGCAATGCGACGCCAGTATTCATCATACCCCATGGTTTATAGTATGTTTCTGACTATTTGCCGAGGGTACTAGAGTTGAGCCCTTGGACATTGTCTGTGCCCGCTCTTGCATCTTCAAGTTATAAATCAAGCTACTTCCACAAGAAATATCAATAATGTAGGCCAATAATGAACAAGTTCAAACTATAGTTTTATGATAACAAATATCAAGGTAAGAATGCACCAATTAAGAATATGAGAGTTCAAGATTGATTTAGAACAAAGTTATGCCATGGAGAAAAATCGGCAGCATAATGACATATTCTTTAATTTCCATAATTCATTAGGTAGCTTTGGAAACAAAGTGTGAGGTTCTAGATAATCATAGACCATCTAGGATCATAGAAAAATCAACCCTTAGGTCAAACCTTGGGATAAAGACATTTGATATAGAAACGGTCTAGTCTGGGCCGTCTCTTGGGCTAGCGGTCATTTACTAGACCGTTTACACGCTTTTAGCGGTCAGTGTAGGACCGTTTAATGACTGAGTCGATGAAACAATGAACTAGAACTATGAAGTCTAGGCAGGGCCGCTAGGCATCCTTGGCGGTCAGGTAAATGGTCGCTACCAGACTCTGGCGGTCTCCAGAGGGCCGCTAAGGTCCAAGACACATAAAACACCGGTAAAGTTCTTTTTAGACATTTGGGTTTTGAGGGTACAACCAGCTCGACGTCCTAGTGGGAATCCCAGGGTCACGGAGACTTACGGAGGCCTTGAAAGTAAGATCACCTAGTCCGGTGGAAGGAATATTTGTAGCACCCTGGTATTATATTGAATAAAAATAATAATAAGAAAAATTAATAAGAAATTCTACGAGAAATACGATAAGTAAAATTTCAACGAATTTATTAAAATCTAGAAAATTTATAATCGCGTAGAGGGCGAATAATTTAGACTTTTGTTCTTCTGGGTCTGACCCTAATTTAAATTTTAAATTATCTGAATTAAGGGAATTAGGGTGAAATCTATGTCTTAACCTATCGGACCTTAAATCACCAAATTAGGACCCAATTCTCGATCATTTAAGCGCAAATCGGACCCAAATGAATGGCCTAGATGAGTTCATCATTTCCCCTCTCCTTGCCCACCTAAACCCTAACCCTAAAGTATGAATTTTCAGCCGAGGCGGCGACGCGACCAGGTTAAGGCGCGAATCTCGCGTGACAGACTTGGAGGACTCTATCCTCTCTAATAGATGCCTCTAGAAACCAATTGACCCAATAAATTAGATCCTACTTCGACCTAGAAACGCTTGGATGCTGTGGCGACAGACGAGGAGTTCGACCGTGGGAGATTTTAGACGTATTCCTTGGTGTTCTTCGCGCGACCGGCCGGCGATATCATCCTTCTTCTTCCTTCATCTAAGGTAGGTTCTAGCAGACCAAATCCTAAGTGTCATATATTTCCAGATTCGTCTCTTTGTCCTCTTTCTAAAGACAAAAAAACCCCTAAAATAGTTTCGTATCCTGCGAGTATTATCTAGTTGAGGCATGTCACATTTAGGGTTTTCCTGTTTATCCTCGATTAATGTAGGGATTAGCAGGCGCTAAAACTTAATTGATCATGCCATATTATGCATCTTGTTCTTCTTGTTCCAGTCACATCATATTGCCAAATTTTAATGATCTATATGTTGAGTATTTAGTCGTTTTATCGAACCCTAGCCGAGCTCGCCGGAGTTCGGGCATGGCAACCTTAGCGCGGTCCTACAGGAACCGCTCTGTTTTGAACGGCCCCTCGATAGACCGTGTGGTCTAGGGCGATGGCTTTTACTTGACCGCTTAATTGTTTGTTGCGTTGGATACATCCATGAACAGGACAGCCCAACGATTGACCGTTCCTTTTTGCAGGCAGATTATTTCAGACCACTCAGACACCCTGTGGCCCCTTGATAGACCGTGTTGGGCCTGTAAGGTCTTCGGGCCTGCACGACCTGAACGGCTTATCGACAGACCGTGAAGGCCTATGAGGTAGTTCTGGATGGACCATTCTATCACGCAAAATCGTATATTATTGTTTTTAGCATGATTCATCCTGGTTAAATAATGCTAATGATAGGTTAGCAACCCATATTTAAATGGGAACATATGGAAGTTAATAATTGTTAATACTTTTGCTTGATTTACTTTCATCATGTCTCCCTTGTTCTTATCAATTTAGATAGAGCTTAAATCTCAAACATGTCATAATGGAAAATGGAATAAGGATACTAGGATTGCTTTGACAGTCATTCCACTCCGGTGGAATTGGCTGACCGCCGTATATTTATTTTCCAGTGATTTCTAGCCCTCAATCCTTGTAATGGTTGGAACTCTCTGCCGGATACTCCTTCCGTCGGACTAGCACCTCCATTATGAGACCTCCATAAGTCCCCCAAGCCTGGGATTCCCACTAGGACGCCGGGAAGGTTGTACCTCATGTCCTACACCTGTTGACTCGATCGAATCACTTGGATTACCCCTGTTCTGAGTCACGGCCCACACTGGACCGTCTGAGTATTTACACGGCCGAAATTGGACCGTGTGACTCATTGAGCTGCCTAGTGGAGACCGTGTAATTCTGGCTGAGTGCCAAATCTTACGGGTCGATTACCCTTGACTTTTCTTCATCCTGGCCATGTTTGGTCGACCCAAAAAGCCTCTAGGCTAACCTAAGAGTAGTAGGCTAAACCCTGGTTCGGTTCCACCACATATGGCAGCATAGGAGCCCATTTGGGTGAGTTTTTCTTGTCTTGCTTGGCCCAATCATGGAACGGATAGGCGCGGCCCGTTTAAGTCCATGGAACGGACCATCAACTTACCGCTCCGTGATAGCACGGCCCAATTCGGCCCGTGTACCTCTCATATTGGGCTTTCAATTCCTCTTGTTATGAACGGGCCACAATGGACCGTTCTGTATTGGAGCGGCCCATTTAAGACCGTGTACCCTTGGCTTCAGCTGGGTTGTCTTCGGCCCAGTCATGTTAGCACGGCCCAGTATGAGGCCGTTCCTGCTTAAGCGGCCTAGAGTTTATCGCATACCTTCCAGCATCTGATTTTTCACATTTTCTTTTGTGTCTCTTGGATCGGGCCATGTGTGGCTCGTACTATGAAAACCTTGGATTATTCATGATTATTCCAGGTTATATCTTGAGAACTTATCTCTCATGGCCGAGTCTTTTAAATGTCTAGACAACTTGGGATCTTGGATCCACCAAATCAATTCCAACGCATCATAAGGGCTCGGTCTGGTCCTGGGAGGAGCGCCCGAAAAGTACTAGTGCCCCGGGGAGTTGTAATGACATGGTGAGACATTGCACCGAGTGCATGACTAGTGTGATGTCTATGACATATTCCTTTACATGATTCCTTCTCTTGAATACAGGTTATAAATTCACCAGGGAATTATTTACATGACTTATTTAATTCTTGCTTGGTCAGCCAGTGCCCTATTATACTATGATCATGTTCTTTTGGTCTCCTTATTCTCTTATCGCATCGCCATTCCTTTTTATTTATTGCATAACATTCATGTAATTGGTTAATTACTTCAACATTGCCTGCTATTACCTACTGAGTGTTCGCTCACCCAATTGTTTCCCCCTTTTCAGGTAGCTCAGGTGAGGACTCTCAAACTGATGGGGATGGGCAGGAGTGAAGACCTTAGAGCAAACCAGCTAGAAGGCCTCGTGGAGTCAAATTAGATAGTTTGAGTCTGAGAGATGTAGTTGTGTTCTAGAGTTGTAATTCTTTTAAGTCGATGGTTATGTAACTATGTTAAGTTGGTGGATGTTGAGATTTTTTGCGGTACATTAATTGTGGTTGATCGTGAAACTCGTTATGTTTATTTAGTCAGTATTTGATGGTTATGATGGAATTTTATGGCCATGGTATTGAGCTGAATGTATGGATTCATTAACCCAAGACACAGCATGTCTAGAAATCAACATATTTTAACTATTTCTACTGCCGCGTTCCGATATTTCATGTCGGGGCGTGACAGTTTGGTGGTATCAGAGCCTAGGTTTTCTAAGGTTCCTAGGTTCCCTAGTGGTGTCTGAAAACCATGACTAGTTAAAAGTTTAAGATTTCTGTCCAGTGAGATCGGGTAGAGACTCGGGTTGAGTTAATAAATTTACTATAGACCGAGTCCTATTGGGTGGTTCTAATTAATTATTCCACGTGTAGGGTTCGTGCAATGGCAGAGGAACGTGCGCAGTGGAGAGACATGCAGCGTACGATACAAGGTTTGACTCGGGCCCAGCAGCAAGTGGCCCAGGGAGGAGCGGCTCACCATGGAGTGTGAGATCTTCACCAAAATTTCTGCAGAATGAATCCCCCACGTTTCAGTGACTCGAAGGATCCAGACGAAGCCGAGCATTGGCTGAAGGAGATGGATCGTATTTTTGAATGATGTAGTGCAATGATCAAGAGCGTGTTCTCCTGACGACTTTCTAGTTAGAACAAGATGCAAGAACATGGTGGGATGCCATGAAAGCCACGTTGGGAGACCATCAAGTGACATGGAAGGAGTTCGAGGACCTCTTCAACCACAATTACTTTTCTGACCGAGTGCAAGAGAAGAAGGCGGCGGAGTTCGCTGCTTTGAAATAGAGGAACCTATCTGTTGCTGAGCATGAAGCTCAGTTTTCTCGGTTGTCTCGTTATGCAACTCATTTAGTGTCCACGGAGAAGATGAAGGCTAAGCGCTTTCTTAATGAATTGAAGTTGCAATATATCAACCAGTTGGCCCCAATGGAGATCCAGACTTACGCCGAGATGGTGAGGAAAGCTCAAGTTCTGGAGGATACCCTAGAGATGACGGAGAAGATCCGTGGGAAGAACCCAAGAAAGAACAGACTACTAGTTTTGGGAACTTTAAACTCGGCAATGGCAAGAAGAGGCCGAATGGCGGGTCTAGTTCGTGGAAAGGCAAGATGTCAAAAAATGATGAGAAGAAGCCTGGTCCGATTGTAGCGTCCAAGGTCCTTTGCAAGTATTGTGACCGCCCTAGTCACAAGATGGAGGAATGTTAGCGCAAGTTAGGCGCTTGTCTGCGTTGCGGAAGTCGGGACCACCGTATTCCAAAATGTCCCCTCCTGTCAGATCAAGCTACACCAAACAAGCCGCAAGGAAGTCGAAAGCAGCAGGGCAAGCTTCAAGCCCTACAAGAAGAAGAGGCGGGAACCACCGAGGAGGGTGGACTTGTTGAAGGTACACTTATTATTCATGATAAATTGGCATTTGTCCTATTTGACACTCGAGCAATGCACTCTTTTATTTCTCGGGGTTTTGCTAAGTCTTTAGCTGTGAAATCGGTGTTAATGAATTCTCCACTGGAAATTTCAACCCCTATTGGTTCAAAATCAGCAATTAAATATTACTACCCTTCCAGAAATGTTTTGGTTGGTGGGCGGAATATGCCAGCTGATTTAGTTTGTATGGACATGAAGGATTATGAGGTAATCCTAGGAGCAGATTGGTTGGCTAAATACGAGGCCAGTGTCCATTGTAGCATTAGCTATGTGTCTTTTTCTGGGAACCCCGAGCTTTCTTTTGTCGGGGTTAGGCATTCTAAGTCGGTGCCGCTTATTTCGTCTCTTCGAGCTGAGAAGTTATTGAAGAAAGGATGTCATGTTTTTCTAGCCTTGGTTTCTTTAAGCCCTGAGAAGGAGATTGAGATAAAGGACATTCCTGTCGTTCGAGACTTTCCAGATGTCTTCCCTGAGGATTTGCTAGGACTTCCGCCGGAGAGAGAGGTATTCTTTCCTATTGATCTAGTTCCTGGCGTGTCCCCTGTTTCAAAGGCTCCGTATCGTATGTCTCCGTGAAGTTGAGAGAATTAAAGCGACAATTAATGGAATTGCTCGAGAAGGGGTTTATCCGTCCATGTACTTCCCCGTGGGGAGTCCCGGTGTCGTTCGTCCGGAAGAAAGATGGTTCGATGAGATTGTGCATTGACTATCGACAATTGAACCAGCTTACTGTCAAAAACAAGTACTCGTTGCCAAGGATCGACGAGCTATTTGATCAGATAGCCGGAGCTCAATATTTTTCTAAGCTCGATCTTCGATCAAGATATCATCAGTTGCGGATCAAGGATGCATGAAGATATCTTTAAAACAGCTTTCGTAGCAGGTATAGGCATTTTAAATTTGTGGTAATGCCTTTTGGACTAACGAATGCCCATGTAGCTTTCATGCCATTGATGAATAGCGTGTTCCGACCCTACCTTGATCAGTGGGTCGTAGTATTTATTGATGACATCTTGATATGCTCTAAGAATTAGGAGAAGCATACTGAACACTTAAGGATGGCATTGCAATTATCAAGAGACAATCAGTTATACGCCAAGTTTACTAAGTGTGATTTTTGGATGCAAGAATTCTCTTTTCTGAGACACATTATCACTAAAGAAGGTATTTCTGTTGATCCTTCGAAAATAGAGACAATAAAGAATTGGGATAGCCTTACTAATGTAACTAAAGTAAGAAGTTTTCTAGGCCTGGCAGGTTATTACCGAAGGTTTATTAAGGATTTCTCCAAAATTCGGTGCCTTTGACAAGATTAAACCGCAAGGAGAACCAACTTCATTGGTCAGAAAATTGTGAACGGAGTTTCCAGACTCTGAAGAAGTGTTTAACCACTGCCCCTGTTTTGGCCTTACCATCTAGAGAAGGAGGTTTTGTAGTTTACACTGATGCTTCAAGTATTGGTCTAGGATGTGTGCTTATGCAGCACGGGAAGGTGATAGCTTACTCGTCTAGGCAGTTAAGGAAGCACGAAGAGAATTATCCTGTCCATGATTTGGAACTTGCAGCAGTAGTTTTTACCTTAAAGATTTGGAGGCACTACTTGTATGGAGAAACATTTATGGTGTTTTCGGATCACAAGAGTTTGAAGTATCTATTTTCTCAAAAAGAGCTTAACATAAGGCAGAGAAGGTGGCTGGAGTATTTAAAAGATTTCGATTTCTCTATTGAGTATCATCCTAGAAAAGGCAATGTGGTGGCAGATGCTTTAAGCTTCATGTCGATAGCTAAGTTGTCAAGTCTTATGTTGCAAGAATGGAGATTGTTAGAACAGTTAGCTCCTGTAGACCTCAATGTTGGCGGGGATCGGGTTATGATTGCACAGATTCAGCTTCGTCCAGAGTTATTGATAGAAATCAAGTCCTCGCAAGGCAATGACCCAATGTTGGTAGAGATCAAGGAAAGTTTGAGGAACAGACCTGATTTTATGTTAGCTGATTACGGTAGATTATTATTCCGAGGAAGGTCCAGTGTGCTAGATGTAGCTGAAGTAAGGAACAAGATCTTAGAAGAAGCCCATAGGTCCAGGTATACTATTCATCCTGGATGTACTAAGATGTATCGGGATTTGAAAAGATCCTTTTGGTGGCCAAACATGAAAAAGGAAGTTGCAGAATTTGTGAACAGATGCTTAGTGTGTCAGCAAGTCAAGGCTGAGCATTTCAGACTTGCGGGGAAGTTAAAGCCACTTGATATACCCAAATGGAAATGGGAGAGCATTAGCATGGATTTTATCATGGGTCTACCTAAGACTCACAGTGGATTTGATGCGATATGGGTCATTGTGGATAGACTGACTAAGTCTGCTCATTTCTTATCCATTAAGTCCAAATGGATAGTTGATGTTTTGGCTGCTCTGTATATGAAGGAAATTGTGAGACTTCATGGAATACCAGTAAATATTGTGTCAGATAGAGACCCTAGGTTCACTACACACTTTTAGAGAGGATTACAAGAATCCTTGGGTACCCGTCTGAATTTCAGCACTGCTTTTCATCCGCAGACAGATGTACAGACTGAAAGAACCAATCAGATTATGGAAGATATGCTAAGAGCCTGCGTAATTGATATTGGAGGCTATTGGCAAGAGCATTTGGCCTTGATTGAGTTCACCTACACTAATAGTAACCAGTCCAGTATCCAGATGGCTCCGTTTGAAGCTCTTTATAGAAGAAGTTGTCGATCACCTCTGTGTTGGGATGAGGTAGGCGAGAAGTAATGGTTGGGACCAGATCTCATTTCAGAATCAATCAAGAATATCCATATTATCCGGGACCGTCTACAAGTGGCTCAATCAAGATAGAAAAGTTATGCTGATTGTAGAAGAAGATCCTTGGGATTTCAAGTCGGCGAGCATGCGTTTCTGAAGGTTTCGCCCATGAGAGGAATCCGAAGGTTTGGCATTCGTGGCAAGCTAAGTCCGAGATATGTTGGCCCTTTCAAGATTCTGGATAGAGTTGGGGAGGTTGCTTACAGATTGGCCTTACCACCTCAGTTATTTGGAGTACATAATGTCTTCCACGTTTCAATGCTACGGAAATATGTTTATGACCCCACTCACATCATTCGACATGCGGATTTGGAATTGAAGGAAGATATGACTTACGAAGAAAGACCCATCAAGATTTTGGACCGCAAGCAGTAGTAACTCAGGAATCGTTCCATACCTATGGTCAAGGTTCAGTGGAGCCGACGTGGAACTGGAGAAGCTACTTGGGAGTCCGAGGACGTTATTTGGAAGCAATAGCCTGATTTATTCTAAGGCCAGTTGTTTCATTTCCCATTTCAATAAGTGCAGTGAATTTGGAGGACCAAAGTCCTTAAAGTGGAGGAGGGTGTAGCACCTTGGTATTATATTGAATAAAAATAATAATAAGAAAAATTAATAAGAAATTCTATGGCAAATACGATAAGTAAAATTTCAACAAATTTATAAAAATCTGGAAAAATTGTAATCGCGTAGAGGGCGAATAATTTAGACTTTTGTTCTTCTTGGTCTGACTCTATATAAAATTTTAAATTAGCTGAATTAAGGGAATTAGGGAAAAATCTACGTCTTAACCTATCGGACCTTAAATCGCCAAATTAAGACCCAATTCTCAATTATTTAAGCCCAAACTGGACCCAAATGAACATCATACATGAGTAGATCATTTCCCCTCTCCTTGCCCATCGAAACCCTAACCTTAAAGTTCAAATTTTGAGCCGAGGCGGGGGCGTGACCAGGTCAAGGCGTGAATCTCGCGCGATCGACTTGGAGGACTCTATCATCTCTAATAGATGCCTCTAGAAACCAATTGACCCTATACATCAGATCCTACTTCGACCTACAAACCCTTGGATGCTACGGCGACCGATGAGGAGTTTAATCGTGGGAGATTTTAGGCATATTCATTGGTGTTCTTTGCGCGACCGGTCGGCGATATCGTCCCTCTTCTTCCTTCATCTAAGGTAGGCTCTAGCAGACCAAATCCTAAGTGTCATATATTGCCAGATTTGTCTCTCTGTCCTCTTTCTAAAGACATAAAAAGCCCTAAAAATAGTTTCGTATCCTGTGAGTATTAGTCCATCTAGTTGAAGCATGTCACATTTAGGGTTTTCATGTTTATCCTCGATTAATGTATGGATTAGCAGGCGCTAAAACTTAATTGATCATGCTGTTGGGTGCGGTGCAAGTATTCAGAGGGGGGGTGAATGAATATAGCCTATAAAAATTTCACCCAATTAACAACTAGAATGCTAACAAGATATAGCTCAACTAGAATTTCACTCTCTTGACAAATTAAAACACTCTAAGAAAACTAATTAACTCTTCTGCTCAACCAGAAGCCAAACACATGGAGTGCCCCTATGCAATCATCTAGCGGAAGCAAACAGATAGAAACATCAAACCACTGCACAAGGGGTTTTTAGGTTGTTCGGTCTAGCAGACCTACATCCACCCCACACTCAACCCGAGTGTGGCTTCCTGCTGACTCACAGCTTGAACAACTGGACATCACAGCTTGCCATACATCAGCTGGGCCTCACAGCTTGCCATCCGCTGAGCATCACAGCTTGCTTCCACTGGGCAATACAGCTTAGCCATCGCTGACTCACAGCTTGAACCCATTGGGGATTACAGCTTAACCTGTCCGAGACCAAGTCTCGCCAGCTGAGAATTACAGCTTTACCTGTCCAGTGGAGACCTCCACTGCATCCGCTGACTAACAGCTTGAAGAAGGATAAAATGGAAAAAAAATAGAACAAGACAGCAATCGGAAAGCTGAAATACTGAAGCACAAATATAGCTCTCGAAGGAGCAGTTCTGGCTTGGATTTGATCCAAAATCCAGACAACCTCAACCTCTCTCTCTTTCTCAACTCGAGCTCTCTGTCTCTCTCTTTCTCTTCTTTATCTTCTGCTCTTCTTCTCTTTCTCTTCTCTCTTCTTTCTTCTTCTGCTCTCTTGACTCTTCTTCTTCTTTTCTGCTGGATCGAAGTCTCTGCACTTCTGCTTTTTCTTTCTCCACTTCGATCACACTTCATCTAAAGACGAAGACTCATATATATAGAAGCAGCAGCAGCAGCAGTTAGGGCGTGTGCTCTCCACATCTCCCGCCCAAAAACCTTGGACCACGTGTCAGTCTCTCAGCCAGCTTCATCACACGTGTCACAATCCTGTCTGCCCTTCCAGCCTCGGATCACGTGCCCTTCATTAGCCTCCACGAGCAGAGCACCTGTCAGACAGAGTATCGGAATACCAGGTTAAGTGAAGAGCTCTATATAGACTTGTAAAGATGATCATGATGTATAGACTTGTAATGTAAAGTGCGTTGTATAGACTTCATGAAGACACTGTGAACTCGAGTGCAGTGTATGGACTTCACTATGCAGACTTGCCAAAGACACGGCTGTACAGACATTGATGTCCAAGGGCAATGCTGACCAATGTACAGACTTTGGCGAAGCAAAAGGCTGCATAGACTTGGAGACCCAAAGCATAAGACGCTAATTGAGACGGACAATGTACAAACTTGTTGTAATAGTCCGATGTATAGACTTTGAGATCATTCAATCAGCCAATGTGTAAGACATCACGATGTATAGACTTTCTATATGAAGGGCTGTACATACTTGATATAAGATGCAGAATGAGACGTTGAAGTCTGTATAGACTTTGAGAAGTAACGTAGGTAAAAACCCAATGTATAGACTGGTCCTTCGAGCATGCTACAGTCCAATGAATGGACTTTGCTTCTACCTACCAATGTATGGACTTTGCAAGAGACGCACAAAGAGACACTGCCTGAGACGGTCAACTGGACGCTGACTCTGTACAGACTTCAACTTAAAGATGCACGATGTACATACTTTCCAATGTTTAGACTTATGAACAGTATGTGCATCTACAGTGCAAATGTATAGCCTTTATGTCAGAAGGCAACCGCTGTACATACTTTGCAAGCAAAACACTGGGTGTTGTATAGACTTACACTAGCACAGGTGAAGACTTCATGAGAGTGCAGCAGCCAGTGTATAGACTTGTAGAATAGTGATGCAATGTGCAGACTTCGAAGAACACAATATAAAGCAGTGTATATACTTGCAGTGAAGAACAGTAATGTATAGACTTAATGTGATGCACAAGGACACAGTCCAGTGTACAGACTTCATGAACAATAGAATGTGCAGACTTTGAAGTTCAACTGGTGAGTGTACAGACTTCACCAATGAAAAGCTCACTGTACAGACTTTGACATGTGAGACACAGAGAATGCACTGAAGTCTGTATAGACTTTAACAATGAATGCATGAGTCACAAGACCGACAGACTTAGCCTGTATAGACTTAGCATGAAGCACACATGCGATGTACAGACTTCAAGTCATGCAATGCAATGTACACACTTCAGCTAAGCAAGCTTCAGTGATTGTATGGACTTCATGAATGCATGCTACAGTGCCAATGTACAGACTTGAACATCAAGTGAGACGATGAATGAGACGGTAGGCTGTACAGACTTAGCCTAAGAAAATGCATGAGACAGATGATGTATAGACTTACGTTACTGTAGCAATGTATAGACTTACTATATGCATGAGACGCAAGTTGAGACGGTGTGTGCACTGTAACGAATGTATAAACTTTCCACCGACCAATGTGTAGACTTTGCAAGCCTAAGACGCTGAATGAGACGGTGGCTGAGACGGACGCTGTACACACTTTAAGTCCAGTGTATAGACAATGCCTTAGACTCTAAATGAGATGCTAAGAAGATGCATTGTATGGACTTTGAGAAATGCTTCAAGTGGATGGCTGTACAGACTTCATGAATGTGCAGACTTGACAACGAGATGCACAATGTATAGACTATGCACATGCATGAAGAGCCCTGATGATGTATGGACTTGCTAATGCAATCTAGGGCGATGTGCAGACTTTGTCCACGAGCTGTGCACATGCATGAACGATGTAAAGACTCTGAAATGCTTTACCCTGCAATGTATAGACTTGCTAGTCATCAAACTACATGCAGACAGAAAAGCAACGCACAGAGCAAAAATCAAGCACAACCAATATATCAGTCATACACATGCATTCTCCACAAAATAAGTTGTGTTGCTATCATCAAAACACAATCTCATAAAGCACATTTCATGACACTCTCTAAACAATATCCAAAGCACTCATTGTGTTGCTATCATCAAAACAAAAGAACATTGCTATCATTAAAACAACATAGCACATGCTTGTGCCTAAGGGGCACAACATTCTCCCCATTTTTGATGATGGCAACACAATGTGACATATAGTCACACACAAAATTTTCTCCCCCTTTGACATAATCAAAAAGAGAAAAAATAGTATGAACATGAGTGCAAAGTGCATTATGCATGCAAATTTCTCTTATGATCATTCTCCCCTTGAATGTAAGACTCCCCCTGAATTATTTCTCCCCCTAAATAATAGCTCCCCCTTTGAGAAGGAATATGAATAGATAATTCAAAGGTAGAGAAGGTAGGAGGGTCACTAGATAATAGCTGAATCATTGGTTTAGAGAATAAGCCTGATTATAAACAATAGTTAAAGTATAAGAATCATCAACATATAATTTTCAAAAATTCAGGTTTAACAGTGATAAATCTAGAGTAAAACACCCGACCCCTGAAAAAGAGTTTTAGATTCCATTTATAGCAATGAATCTAGGGCACATGGTATTAATAGATAAGTCTGAAATAATACCCTTTTGTGATTAAACAAAGAAATTCAAGAAAGGCAACTTGAATATGTATTAATAAAAATAATTTTCACTCATTGACTTTTGATTTTCAAAGGGTTACAGCAGTTTGATTTTTATTTTTGGAATTTTCAGAACCTGAGCTAAGTGAATAGACCAGTGGCATTTATGCTTTTGACATTAGGTGTACACCTTGATTAGAGGCAGGTACCCCCAGTTACTAGGCATAAACTACTAGATCTATTTCAGATCAAGACCTACAAGGAACATTTTTCCCTTTGACATTAAGGGCACACCTTGATCAGAGGCCAGTACCCCCAGTTACTTGGTGAAAACTCCCCCTATAGATATGACCCTATGAACAGAGGTAGTCCGAAGCACTTCATGACTTAAGAGTTCTCTTGCTTCATTTGAGGAGATCACAGTTTCTCAGTGCAATCACCCATTGCTCTGTCACTATGTTCAGCTCTTGGCATTTATGATCTTATTTACTGCTGCCCTTATTTCTTTTAGAGTGATTTTTCAAAAATCAGTACACCCCCTTATTCACCTTTTCTAGATATTTCCAGATTAACACATTCAGGTATATAAAAAAAACCTTTTCCATTCTTACCATAAGACAAAGATTAAGAGCTATAAAAGTTTTCTTTTTATCTCAAATTCTGAAGGCAGACACATAACTCTTCAATTTATAAAGGTTAAACCTTTAGTTCCTTTCAATTGCAAGAGTGATTCTTATAAAAGAACAATTGTAATAAATGTAACTCAATTCACTAAACCATGAGCAGTACTGTTGTTCAGTGAAGGTTAGGGAAATGATAGCAATTGATAAGCAGTGATAGCAATAGGCATGGAGTTCAATGGCATCTGATGTCAAAGAATATGATAGAGTTGAATGGGGACCATGAGAAGTGAAAGGAATTCAATGTAATAATCAGAACTCTCAGCTCCCCCTGACATTATGATGCAAAAACATGCTATGCAATGATCATTTCTTTTCAGATTTTTAACTTTAATGATATGCATCACAGTGTTCTACATGAAGACTATGCAACAATGATGCACAAGGCAAGTGTGCAATCAATTCAAGTTTATGCGCCCAAGTCGTGAACATTTTTTTCTTTTTATCAGATTTTTCAAAAAAAAATGATGCAGTACACTGATCTACATGAAGACAGGACCCATGGTACTAGGCGGAGGACCTAGTCTCAAAGATCATCTCACACATAGTAAGAACCTCCAGGCAGATTTCCCTGCCTTTTTGTAGCTTACCATTTGATATACCAGGGTTATGCAAGACAATGCAACATAAAGCAGTCCTACATGCATTGAACAACTTCATTGACAGTCATGCAAATGGATGTATGTAGACATAAGACACATGCATTGACTGTGTGTACTAAATGACCCATTTAAAATCAGTGCAAGTTATGCATTTAACAACAAATATGCAATGCATTGACACAAAACACATGCATTGACACAGAGTCTATATAGTGCATTAACTGTATATGCTAAAACCATTCAAATTTAGTTCAGCAATTGGCAAGAGAAGAGCATCAGATATATGCAGAGTAAAACTCAGTAGCTGAGTCTGGAATGCAGACTGATCAGCTAGACAAGAGAAGATCATACATCAAACAAGCAAATCAACATGAAATTCTCAATTTTTTTTCATACTCACAAATTCAAATGATGATTCATACAAATTAGGCAGAAGAGAATTACCATAAGCATGATTGTGCAATTTCACATTTCAGAGAGTTTCTATTCAATATCAACAAATTAACATGATATGCAATCATTTCAAGTTCACAATTTCATATGATGGAATTTCTAAACTGGATGGTCAGAACAAACCTGAAGAGCAGGATCCTGTGGTCTTCTATTGAGTGCCTTGGATCATTAACCCCTTTATTCATCAGCTTCCAAGGCACACCTGCAACATTTTAATCAATTTGACCCTGCAGGGACCCAAGAAGTCTTGGGTCCTGTATGAGCCCTAACAGGTGTTCTGAACAGTTTCTTAGCAGAATTATCATCATATTCCATCAGAAAACAATTGTCCATGGAATGTCCAAAATTTTCATAATAATGACATGAAACAACTGATTGTCTGTTCCTATGATGCTTATCAAAAGAAGCATGAGACCTATGAGATTGAGCATGAGTTGTTCTGTTGTTTACATGGACATTCTGTTTCTTATTCTTCCTCACCCAACATTCAGCAGATTTGTGACCTATTTTACCATAGTTAAAGCATGAAAAATTCACAGGTCGTTTTGCAGAGAATTTAAAGGCTTTGTCATTAACATGACTTACCTGAGCATGCCAACAGTTCTTGACTGTATGGCCATGCTTCCCACACTCATAGCACCTCAGGTGCTTACTTCTCGAGTTGTTGTTCCCCCAATGATATCCTGACCAGCATTCATTTGCCTTATGCGCAGGCTTTTTACAAGTGAAACAAATAATATGCTGGCCTGAAGTAGATTCATATCTATATGGGCCATGAGCATGTGTGAAAAATCTAGAGTTCACATTATTGTCTTCTTTCATTTTAAAGCATGCATTCATTAGATGACCACGCATACCACAGTAGTAACAATATGCAACAGATTTCTTAATGGCATGGTTTCTGTCGGATGAATTCCTAGAATGCATTGCTTCACTAGCATGCTCATCTTCAATCAACAATCTGCAGTCATCCATTACATGTCCTATCTTGCCACAATAGTGACATGACACTTGTGATTTCCTGATGACATGATTACTAACAGATTGACTAGATGCATGTGAATGAGTACATGAAGCATGAGCATTTTGTATTGACCCATTATATTCAGCAGAGCTAACAAATTTCAGAGTACAACCAGAAATATTCTTAGCCTTCTTTGTTTGACTCTTTCTTTTCAATTTCTGATTATTCTCAACAAATTTTGTTTGCTTTTCAATTTTCTGGGCTTTGAACTGAAAGACAGATTTTGAAGATGATTTCTCATTTTTATTTTATTTTGGGGATTGACTTGAGGTACCAGCTACATCAGAACTATGCACAAAGGTAGTGTATAGCTAGTTTCTAGTGATTTTCTTGACACCAGAATTACAGCTTATCCCCCTTTTAGAGTTCTTATTCTCACTTTTCATAACATCTTTCATTTTTCCTTCACTCTTAGCAGACTCAATTGCTAAAGTTTCTAGATTATGAATTTTATCTTCCAAGCTAGCAATGTGAAGCTCATAACTTGTTATCTCCTGTTCACTGCAATTTACAAATTCGCTTAAAACTTTGTTTGCAGTTTTATACTTCTCAATTTCTTGTTCAAGATTGTTCAAAATTTTTGATTCTTCATTACAAACAGCTTTTCCCTTTTCTGTGGTAAGAAGTTTTTCAGATAAGCCAGTATTTAACCATTTCAATTTTTCAAGTTCAGCTTTTAATTCAGTGTTTTCTTCCTCAAGATTTTTATCCTGAATTTCATTATTAGCACATCTCTCTCTTCCAGACATTTGCTCCAATATTTCTATTAGTTCCTCTTCTCTTTCTTCCACATTAATTTTCTCAGCAAGTAGATTTTTGTGATCTTCTTTAAGTGAGGCAGTTTGTTTGTTTAGCCATTCATTCTCACTAAAGAGATCTTCATTACGTTCTCTTAATGCTGAGCACATATCACAGTTTAATTCAGCAGAAGAAGACTGTGAAGCCTTCCCATTGATTTCATTTATTCTACCTACAATATTTTCAATTTTCTTTTGAAATTCTTCATTCTCAAGTTTCAGTTTATCCAATTCAGAATTAACTTGAGTCAGTTCTTGCATGCTTTTTAGATGTTCATTTTTCTTCTCATTCAACTGATTCTCAAGTTCTGATATCTTGTCCAGACATGTTTGATTTTCAAGTTTTAGAGAACCATTTTATTCCTGAAAATTCTGAACATCTAACATACATGCATCATAAGATTGTTTCAGATCTAGATAATTTTTACAAGGAACTTTCAAAGTTATCTGATCACATTTCTTTTTCAATCTTTTATTCTCAGATTTCAATTGTTCACATCGATTATTAAGTTCCTCATTTATATTCCATAGGTCATCAATTGAAAGTTCTCCAGATTCAGAGCTTACCTCGGATGAAGAATCTTCATTTTCCTGGTTGGCCATCAAACAGCTATCATTCTGTTGGTTATGCGCAGAGATAACTTTGTCATATATCTCTTTTCCAGAATTGCACCTGAGAGCAAAAGAATATATATCAGTATTCACAGCAGCTCTTAAGATATTAAGAATTATGACATTATCACGGTTCTTAAAGGTGTCCTCACTAGACCACTTGGTCTGATCTTTGGGTAATCGATGTGGGCCTTTGGATAGCAAACTCCATAGTTTGGGATCAATGGAATCTACGTACACAGCTAGGCCTCCTAGCCAACTTTCAAAGTTAGAACCATCACAAATCGGAGGTCGAGCCATTAGAACAGATGGCAAACAATTTCAGCGAAGGAAAACAAATGACACGAACTGCACTGAAACCAGATAATCAAAATAAAGCACAAGTCAATGAAGCAAAACACGATTTCAAGAGACCCACTCTGAAATGCACCAAAAACTAGCAGGATCCTCTGCAGATTGTTAGATCTAATAGATCAGAGACCGCTCTGATACCAAGTGTTGGGTTCGGTGCAAGTATTCAGAGGGGGGGTGAATGAATATAGCCTATAAAAATTTCGCCCAATTAACAACTAGAATGCTAACAAGATATAGCTCAACTAGAATTTCGCTCTCTTGACAAATTAAAACACTCTAAGAAAACTAATTAACTTTTCTACTCAACCAGAAGCCAAACACATGGAGCGCCCCTATGCAATCATCTAGCGGAAGTAAACAGATAGAAACTTCAAACCACTGCACAAGGGGTTTTTAGGTTGTTCGGTCCAGCAGACCTACATCCACCCCACACTTAACCCGAGTGTGGCTTCCTGCTGACTCACAGCTTGAACAGCTGGGCATCACAGCTTGCCATACATCAGCTGGGCCTCACATCTTGCCATCCGCTGAGCATCACAGCTTGCTTCCGCTGGGCAATACAGCTTAGCCATCGCTGACTCACAGCTTGAACCAGCTGGGGATTACAGCTTAACCCGTCCGAGACCAAGTCTCGCCAGCTGAGGATTACAGCTTTACCTGTCCAGTGGAGACCTCCACTGCATCCGCTGACTAACAGCTTGAAGAAGGGATAAAATGGAAAACGAAAATAGAACAAGACAGCAATCGGAAAGCTGAAATACTAAAGCACAAATATAGCTCTCGAAGGAGCAGTTCTGGCATGGATTTGATCCAAAAGCCAGACAACCTCAACCTCTCTCTCTTTCTCAACTCGAGCTCTCTGTCTCTCTCTTTCTCTTCTTTATCTTCTGCTCTTCTTCTCTATCTCTTCTCTCTTCTTTCTTCTTCTGCTCTCTTCACTCTTCTTCTTCTCTTCTGTTGGATCGAAGTCTCTGCACTTCTGCTTTTTCTTTCTCCACTTCGATCACACTTCATCTAAAGACGAAGGCTCATATATATAGAAGCAGCAGCAGCAGCAGCAACAGTTAGGGCGTGTGCTCTCCACATCTCCTGCCCAAAAACCTTGGACCACGTGTCAGTCTCTCAGCCAGCTTCATCACACGTGTCACAATCCTGTCTGCCCTTGTGCCCTTCATTAGCCTCCACGAGCAGAGCACCTGTAAAACAGAGTATCGGAATATCAGGTTAAGTGAAGAGCTCTATATAGACTTGTAAAGATGATCATGATGTATAGACTTGTAATGTAAAGTGCATTGTATGGACTTCATGAAGACACTGTGAACTCGAGTGCAGTGTATGGACTTCACTATGCAGACTTGCCAAGGACACGGCTGTACAGACATTGATGTCCAAGGGCAATGCAGACCAATGTACATACTTTGACGAAGTAAAAGGCTGTATAGACTTGGAGACCCAAAGCATAAGATGCTAACTGAGACGGACAACGTACAGACTTGTTGTAATAGTCCGATGTATAGACTTTGAGATCATTCAATCAGCCAATGTGTAAGACATCATGATGTATAGACTTTCTATATGAAGGGCTGTACGTACTTGATATAAGACGCAGAATGAGACGCTGAAGTCTGTATAGACTTTGAGAAGCAACGTAGGTAAAAACACAATGTATAGACTTGTCCTTCGAGCATGCTATAGTTCAATGCATGGACTTTGCTTCTACCTACCAATGTATGGACTTTGCAAGAGACGCACAAAGAGACACTGCCTGAGACGGTCAACTGGACGCTGACTCTGTACAGACTTCAACTTAAAGATGCACGATGTACAGACTTTCCAATGTTTAGACTTATGAACAGTATGTGCATCTACAGTGCAAATGTATAGCCTGTATGTAAGAAGGCAACCGTTGTACATACTTTGCAAGCAAAACACTGGGCGTTGTATAGACTTACACTAGCACAGGTGAAGACTTCATGAGAGTGTAGCAGCCAGTGTATAGACTTCCAGAATAGTGATGCAATGTGCAGACTTCGAAGAACACAATATAAAGTAGTGTATAAACTTGCAGTGAAGAACATCAATGTATAGACATAATGTGATGCACAAGGACACAGTCCAGTGTACAGACTTCATGAACAATAGAATGTGCAGACTTTGAAGTTCAACTGGTGAGTGTACAGACTTCACCAATGAAAAGCTCACTGTACAGACTTTGACATGTGAGACACAGAGAATGCACTAAAGTCTGTATAGACTTTAACAATGAATGCATGAGTCACAAGACCGACAAACTTAGCCTGTATAGACTTAGCATGAAGCACACATGCGATGTACAGACTTCAATTCATGCAATGTAATGTACACACTTCAGCTAAGCAAGCTTCAGTGGATGTATGGACTTCATGAATGCATGCTACAGTGCCAATGTACAGACTTGAACGTCATGTGAGACGATGAATGAGACGGTAGGCTGTACAGACTTAGCCTAAGAAAATGCATGAGACGGACGATGTATAGACTTGCGTTACTGTAGCAATGTATAGACTTACTATATGCATGAGACGCAAGTTGAGACGGTGTGTGCACTGTAACGAATGTATAGACTTTCCATCGACCAATGTGTAGACTTTGCAAGCCTAAGACGTTGAATGAGACGGTGGCTGAGACGGACGCTGTACACACTTTAAGTCCAGTGTATAGACAATGCCTTAGACTCTAAATGAGATGCTAAGAAGATGCATTGTATGGACTTTGAGAAATGCTTCAAGTGGATGGCTGTACAGACTTCATGAATGTGCAGACTTGACAACGAGATGCACAATGTATAGACTATGCACATGCATGAAGAGCCCTGATGATGTATGGACTTGCTAATGCAATCTAGGGCGATGTGCAGACTTTGTCCGCGAACTGTGCACATGCATGAACGATGTAAAGACTCTGAAATGCTTTACCCTGCAATGTATAGACTTGCTAGTCATCAAACTACATGCAGACAGAAAAGCAACGCACAGAGCAGAAATCAAGCACAACCAATATATCGGTCATACACATATATTCTCCATAAAACAAGTTGTGTTGCTATCATCAAAACACAATCTCATAAAGCACATTTCATGATACTGTCTAAACAATATCCAAAGCACTCATTGTGTTGCTATCTTCAAAACAAAATAGCATTGCTATCATCAAAACAACATAGCACATGCTTGTGCCTAAGGGGCACAACACATGCCATATTATGCATCTTATTGTTCTTGTTCCAGTCATAGCATATTGCTCAATTTTAATGCTCTATATGTTGAGTATTTAGTCGTTTTATCGAACCCTAGCCGAGCTCGCCAGAGTTCGGGCATGGCAACCTTAGCGGGGTCCTACAGGAACCGCTCTATTTTGAACGGCCCCTCGATAGACTGTGTGGTCTAGGGCGACAGCTTTTACTTGACCGCTTAATTGATTGTTGCGTTGGATACCTCCATGAACAGGACGGCCCAACGATTGACCGTTCCTTTTTGCAGGCGGCTCATTTCAAACCGCTCAGTGACCCCATGGCCTCTCGATAGACCGTGCCAAGATTGTAAGGTCTTCGGGCCTACATGACCTGATTGGCTTATCGACAGACCACGAAGGCCTGTGAGGCGATTTTGGACGGACCGTTCTGTCACGCAGAATGGTATATTATTATTTTTAGCATGATTCATCCTGGTTAAATAATGCTAATGATAGGATAGCAACCTACATTTAAATTGGAACATATGGAAGTGAATAATTGTTAATACTTTTGCTTGATTTACTTTCATCATGTCTCCCTTGTTCTTATCAATTTAGATAGAGCTTAAATCTCAAACATGTCATAATGGAAAATGGAATAAGAATACTAGGATTGCTTTGACAGTCATTCCACTCCGGTGGAATTGACTGACCGCTGTATATTCATTTTCCAGTGATTTATAGCCCTCAATCCGTGTAATTGTTGGAACTCTCTGCCGGATACTCCTTCCATCAGACTAGGACCTCCATTATGAGACCTCCGTAAGTCCCCGCGAGCCTGGGATTACCACTAGGACGTCGGGAAGGTTGTACCTCATGTCCTACACCTGTTGACTCGATCGAATCACTTGGATTACCCCTGTTCTGAGTCACAGCCCACACTGGACCATCTGAGTATTTACACGGCCGGAATTGGACCGTGTAACTCATTGAGCGGCCCAGTGGAGAACGTGTAATTCTTGCTGAGTGCCAAATCTTGCTGGTCGATTACCCTTGATTTTTCTTCGACCTGGCCATGTTTGGTCGACCCAAAAAGCCTCTTGGCAGACCTAAGAGTAGTGGGCTGAACCCTGGTTCGGTTCCACCACCTATGGCAGCCTAGGATCCCATTTGGGTGAGTTTTTCTTGTCTTGCTTGGCCCAATCATGGAACGGACAGGCGCAGCCCGTTTAAATCCATGGAACAGACCATCGACTAACCGCTCAGTGATAGCAAGTCCCAATTTAGCCCGTGTACCTCTCGTCGTGGGCTTTCGATTCCTCTTGTTATGAACGGGCCATAATGGACCATTCTATATTGGAGCGGCCCATTTAAGACCATGTACCCTTGGCTTCAGCTGGGTTGTCTTCGGCCCAGTCATCTTAGCACAGCCTAGTATGAGGCCGTTCCTGTTTAAGCGGCCTAAAGGTGACCACGTACCTTCCAGCATCTAATTTTTCACGTTTTCTTTTGTGTCTCTTGGATCGGGCCATGTGTGGCTCGTACTATGAAAACCCTGGATTATTCGTGATTATTCCAAGTTATATCTTGAGAACTTATCTCTCCTGTCCGAGACTTTTAAATGTTTAGACAACTTGGGATCTTGGATCCACCAAATCAATGCCAATGCATCATAAGGGCCCGATCTGGTCCTGGGAGGAGCGCCCGAAAAGTACTAGTGCCCCGGGGAGTTGTAATGACATGGTGAGGCATTGCACCGAGTGCATGACTAGCGTGACGTCTATGACATATTCCTTTACATTATTCCTTCTCTTGAATACGGGTTATAAATTCACCCTGGAATTATTTACATGACTTGTTTATTTCTTGCTTGGTCGGCCAGTGCCCTGTTATACTATGATCATGTTCTTTTGCTCTCTTTATTCTCTTATTGCATCGCCATTCCTTTTTCTTTATTGCATAACATTAATGTAATTGGTTAATTACTTCAACATTACCTACTATTACCTACTGAGCGTTCGCTCACCCAGTTGTTTCCTCCTTTTCTGGTAGCTCAGGTGAGGACTCTTAAACTGATGGGGATGGGCAGGAGTGAACACCTTGGAGCAAACTAGGTAGAAGGCCTCGTGGAGTCAAATTAGATAGTTTGAGTCTGAGAGATGTAGTTGTGTTCTAGAGTTGTAATTCTTTTAAGTCGATGGTTATGTAACTATGTTAAGTTGTTGGATGTTGAGATTTTCTATGGTACGTTAATTGTGGTTGATCGTGAAACTCGTTATGTTTATTTAGTCGATATTTGATGGTTATGATGGAATTTTATGGCCATGGTATTGAGCTGAATGTATGGATTCGTTAACCCAAGACACAACATGTCTGGAAATCAACATATTTTAACTATTTCTGTTGCCGCGTTCCGATATTCTGCGTCGGGGCGTGACAATATCCAATGGAGAGGATCACAAGTCTAAGATTGTGTGCTTAAGTGCAAAGTGTATCAAATGACATCATACCGAATACGTGCCATGTACTTAAGAAAAAGACTCTAGATAAGAATGGATCGTGGCAAACATTGATCAAATCAAAACTAGACAAGTCCATGAACCATATGAAATTTATGTTAAATACAAGAGTATATGGTTTTGGCATGAAATTAACAAAAGTTTAAAATAAGTCTAAAGTGCATAAAGAACATGAAATCTACTATGATGAATAATTAATGTAATCAAGTGTATGAATACAGTACTTAAAACAGGGGTAAGACTTAATTACCCAGGCTTATCATATAATAATTAGGACTATTCTGCATTAAGTTTCAGGTTAACAATAATATAGAACTCAGAAAGCTAAGCGGTCTCGGGAGGACCATTTTATGGGCTTTAGCGGTCTATCATAGGGCCGCTAAAGGAACTCTAGCGGTCTGAGGAAGACCATTTCTTCCTGTCTACTTTAAACAACAACAAAATTGAAATATATGCTAATCTAAGGCAGATAGATGTATGGAATACATCCTAGACATAGAGAGAAAATGTTCCTACAATAAAGCTAACTCATGGAGATGCATAGGTTGTCGAGAAGTAAACTAGAATTATCATTTTCATTATTAAGGGTAGGAAATATGCATCCAGGAATAGCCTAGATGCGCAGTGATAGTAAAACATAAAATACTCCGTGTGGAAAGCATGAAATTTCATGAAATCAAAGGGCTTTTACTTATGACATGTTATTCTAGCCTTTTCATGAGATAACTTACCCTAGACTTTGGATTTTTGACTGGAAGTAGACCGTAGTTCCTGCACGTCCTGTGCCAAACGAGTAACTTTCCGTCCCTCTATCTCACGACCATCTTGACCTAAATCAATGAAAATTGGAGGGTAGATAGAAGATACGAAGGGGAACAAAAAGTTCTAAAGGACCAATTTCTAAATACCTTGATTAGGGCTTCTATTTTCCTGATCTTTACTAGGCCGTCGCACTGATTCCTGCACAGTCTATTGCGATACAGCTTCTTGCAGGGGCTTTAACTCTCCAACGGCTGGAGGTTCTAGCATGAAAATTGGAGGTGTGTTAGATAAAACTAAAAAGAACAATTTCTTCTAAGGACCAACCTAAGTAGACGTCTCCTTACCTTTGAAATACGTGAGCTAACATTAGGGTTCGCATGAGTCGAAGTTAGGGTCTATTTATAGGGTTTTGAGTTAGAGTTGAGGATTTGATCGAACTTAAAGTCTTAATTAGGTGTAGGATCGATCCCCAAGAGTCCTAGACATGATTATATGTCTACAAACTTCGATCCATGGGGATTTGGATGCCAAAGATCCAAGCTTTTCACGCTTTCTCCCATTCACGGAATCAGGAGGGCTTAGCGGTCATGGGAGGACCGCTAGGGTGGGTCTGGCTGTCATGCAATAGATCACCAGGCTTCGTTAAATCTGAAATTTTTAGATTTTTGTATTATCCCCCATTTATCCCCTAATTGATGTATATATCCCATCTTAATTTCGTAAATTACCTCATTTACGTTTCTATTAATGTGCGGCATTTTAACAGCGGTAGCAGACGTTGAAGCAGACGCTGGAGCATTGACATATGCTTTCTAATAACCTTCCTCGCCGGCCAAGCCTCTTTCA
The DNA here is from genome assembly GCA_022559845.1 of Amorphophallus konjac. Lineage (NCBI taxonomy): Eukaryota > Viridiplantae > Streptophyta > Magnoliopsida > Alismatales > Araceae > Amorphophallus > Amorphophallus konjac. The sequence continues at coordinate 276,584,832 of CM040123.1, read as the reverse complement.
AGCTGTCCAACTTTCCAAGCCGGTACCTTGACCTTCCTTTTAATAATCACATAGCGTAGCGACATGGTGTTGGTATTTACCCCGCCTTTGGATAACGAATGGACAAAGCATTCCGTTTTGCCTGGTTGTTCACTTGCCCTTTGCAATTCCACATCTAAAAGTCTTGGAATTGGGTCTTTGGGCCTATTTGAGTTGGGCTTAGCCCTTTAGTTGATATAGAGCTTTTAAATGGATTAAATAAATCTTAGTTCTTCTTAATAGCCCATTAAGTTTTTTAAATTACTTAGTAATTAGATTTTAATTCTAGAAAATTCCTAGAAAATTCTCGGGTGTTACATTATCCTTAATTCTTCTCATGAATGTAAGAATATATTTCATAGCACTCCAATACTGCTCACCTGGATCTGTCTGATACATGCTCGTAACACTTAGAGCATTTGATATATCAGACCTTGTACATAGTATATTACACATGATAAATCTTTATGCCAAAATCATAACTACTCATGTGCTACCTCTACGCAGGAGAGTTAGGAAACATCTTCTTGGAGAGGTAAATCTTTTGTCTCATCGGTATGAGACTTATTTGGGTATCGTTCCTTGTCAAACCTTTTGACAATACCACCTATGTACGATAATAGGGTTAAGTTAAGCATTCTTCCTTGATCTATCTATATAGACCCAAGTTACCAGTGCAAAGGATGCTTCTCCCATGTATTTCATGGAGAAGTACTTAGATAATGTAACTTTACCTAAGATAACTTAACTACATCATTCCTAATGAGTCGTACGTTATCTATACACTAAATCAAAATTGTGACTATGCTCCCACTTATCTTTTGAATACACAAGACTCTCCTTCATTCTTAATGAAGACATAAGATTTGATCACCTTATCAAACCTCATGTTTTAACTGTGGAAAGTTTAAGTTAGTCCATGAATAAACCTTTTAAAACTGCATACCATATTTGGGTATTCTATGGAGGTGAAATATCTCTGGCTGTAACATGTACACTTCCTCATTTAGATCACTGATGAGGAACACCATTTCACATTCATCACCCAAATCATATAACCATGGTATGCATCAATGGCAAGTAAAATCTAAGTAGATTTAAACATCGCAACTGGAGATAATATTTCATCATAGTCAACATTTTGACTTTGATGATACTTCTTTTACCACCAAGCTTACCATGTAGGTATCAACCTATCCATCTTCTCTAATTTTCTTCTCGAAAATCCACTTGCATCCGATGGGTACAATACATTTGGGTGGACTTACCAAGTTCATAACTTGACTAGAATACATGGAATCCATATTTGGTTTTATGGCCTCTTGCCATTTTCCCGGAGTCAATAACACTTATTGTCTCCTCAAAGGTCAGGGGATCATTATCCTCAATGTATAGTACCTTATTATTCAAATTAGAGATATGTCCAACATATCTTCTTAGTTCTATAAGTACTTGGCCAGACCTATGAACAGCTTGTGTGTCAACTTGAATAGGTTCCTAAGTTGACATTATGCTTTGTAGTTCTAGAACTTCTTCTAGATCTACTTTGCTCCCACTGTTCCCACAAACTCTTGATACTTGCAACGTTTGCAATATCCGAACCAATTTATCCCCTAAATCACCATGATCTTGTAGCAGCACAACAAATCAAAGTGACTTAGCCAAGTTGGTCCATCAATACACAGAAAGCATAGATTAGTGTTATAGCCCTTATGGTGGCACAACAAAGCTACAACATTTCTCTACCTCTCTTAAAGGGATCATTATGTCATAGACTTAGACAAACCCTTAAGTCAAATGAGCCTTGTGGTAGCACAACAAACTCGTTTGAAATAGGAATTAGCCTTGGGTCTATTATGATGGTGGGCTACATGGTGTATTCTTAATAACATATGTTTAGTGGGATAGCCCAAAATCTTAACATGCTTAAGGTCAGTCATTCCCCCTTTCCATATCTCATATGGTATGGAAGACATCGATTTAAACAGAACCTTATTCAATATATAAGTAGTGGTCTTTATGGGAAGACACCCTAGAGAGACAAGGGTAACCAGCAAAGCTAATTATGGACCATACCATGTCCTACATGGTATAATTCCTCTTGTATTCTACACCCCATAATTGAGATAAGAGTAAGGAAGCATCCACTAAAATAATACGCCATTATCCCTAAGGTATATTGTGATGTATGTACTTGAGTATTTTCCTCCTCGATCCGATCGAAGAGTTTTAATACCCTTTCCAATTTATTTCTCCACTTCAGTCTTAAACTCTTTAAATTTCTCAAAAGCTTAATATTTGTACTTCATCAAGTACTCATATCAAGGCATAGAGAAATCGTTAGTGAAAGTAGTGAAGTAAGAAAATCCTCCTCTAGACTAGAAATAAATCAACATACATCAGAATGTATGAGTTCAAGTAACTCCATGTCTCTTTCTCCATGTCTACTAAATGGAGAATTGGTCATCTTACCCATGAGGTATAATTCACACATTGTAAATGATTCATAATCAAATGGATTATAACATCCATTCTTATACAACATGTGAATCCTTTCCTCATAAGACGACCAAACCCATAGTGCTAGAGATAGGCTTGATTTACATCAATCCTCTTCCTACCAGGGAGCCTTACCACACTAACTTTAGGAGCACTAGTACTTAGAATAAACAGATCATTACATAAACTCCCACCGACAAACTCTTTGCCATTCAAGAACATTACATAACTATTGTTTCCAAAACTAACATCAAAACCACGAGGGTTTAAAGTAGAATTGGAATTAATATTATTGATGAAGGGAGAAACATAATAGAATTCTATCAATTCTAAATAGGTCGTGAAGGCATCTCGAGGTCGGTAGTCTCTAGTGAAATGACAGCAACTTTTACTCCACTTTCAATCCGTAGAATACCCTTGACCTTGACTAAATGCCTTCTACTTGTCAGCATCTGAAGGTTCACTAAGCTTCTGCTTTGCCTTCCCTACAATATTCAACGTGTAGTTCTTCTTCCAATAGCCATCCCTATGGAAATGGAAGCACTAGCCTTAGTCTCTCATAGTCTATCTCTCTTGATGGCCTTAGCCAGCAGTAACAGTTTTTAGTATTGTCTTTCAAAGAGTTGCTAAGCCCCCTTCTACTTGTTGGTCTTACCAACAAATATTAATAAGGTGGTACAATCAATATCTCATCAAGAACATAGACTATTTCCCTTTCGAGTCATGAGAACTATTCTCAACTTCATGAGCCAGTCATAAATTTTTTATTCAGTGAATCTTTGTTGGCATCTAATATGCCACAACAATATGTGATTTGACATTATTAATATAAAAAGGAGATGCACAATAATAATATTACAGACATTCATTTAAAATATGGTCTTTTATTTTAATTTAGAGCTCCCACTAATTTTCAGTGACTTTACATAACCCCCATTATGTAAAGATGGGAAACTCCGCCAGCTTCCTAGTGGGGACTAGAATCCCATTAACATTACAGCAGTGGTCTTGTGGTAGCACAACAAACCACCCCATACTTAATGAGTAGGCAACTATTGCCAATTGCAATTTCTTGCAATTTCTAGTCTTATTCGACCTCCAGAACACTTGTGATCTTGTGGTAGCACAACAAACCACAAAGTCTGGTTAGGTTACACCCATTATTACGTGGTGAGCATGGATTTGTGATGCATCCCTTGTGGTAGCACAACAAATCTACACTAGTCCTCCACCCCATACATGGCATAAACATGCCGTAGTTTAGGTCACTGACCCCTTACTAAGTCGGCCTTGTGGTAGCACAACAAACCTTCCTAGTTTAGGACTAGCTCACCCAAATTATAATAATGGAAGGCCACATGGGTCATTCTTAATGCCTCACGTTTACAACCTAATATTGATCGACGGGGGAATTTTTTTATTATATTTAGTCTTATCAAATAGTGGTACATAATATATATATCGCATATATTATATTTACCATACTTAATCGAAATAGATTCAAAATCAATTCTAAAATAAACAAATAAGAAACACATGCTATGGGTGAGTATGGACAGCTTATAGTGACCAGACTAGATCTAGATAGTTAGTCACAAACCCCTAAAAATCATCACATGACAAACCATACACATCGCATGCATATCAGCACTTAGATAGATCCTGGCAGCATACAACTTGCAGTTGAATCAAATGGCACCTCCTGTTGATGGATCATCCTCGTTCTCACGTACACGCCTCCGCAAATTCTTCAAATATATTCATATGTACAGACAAGAGTAAATTGGCTAAATTTTACATTTAATATAAAAGAAGATGCCTTATGGCGAGTACATAACCGAGTGGGAGGTAGAATTTACAGCACGGAATTTAAAGAGAGGAGGGAGGCACGCAGGCCCCATAAAATACATTCATCAACAGAAATAAATCATTCACCATTCATCACATGAATGTAACAATCACATCTAAGCGTTGTCCATATTCACCTAATCATCGCACCCATGGCATGCTCAAACAAAATTTTATTTTCTCAAAGTAAAATAATTTTGACCTTTTAAACATGGGTTTCAATCAAAATCAATATTTTGATTATTTTGAAAAATATATTTAATCAAATACAATCTATCATCCAAGGTGAAATTTTAATTCTGTAATTTTTGAATAATTTTCTGGGATTTTATCATTATCAAAATAGAACAATTCTATTTTAAAATAAATTTCCTAAATTAATCATCGCATGAAATTTAGAAAAATTATTAAAATTGAAAATTTTAAAATCTTCAATTTTAAGTCTGGCATCCCGGGCTCAGAATGGAGGCAACTGGATATAACTATTATTTAAATCCAAAATAGAACAATTCTATTTTTAAATTGTAGAAATAGAACAATTCTATTTAAAACAAATTAATTATATTAATCATCACATGAAAATATAAGAAATTATTATAATAGAAAATTATCAAAATTTCCCACTATATAACGTGGCAACCCAGGCCGAGAATGGAAGCAAACAGATTTAAATCCCATTTAAATCTCTTAATGGGGCTCGGGCGGCGCATTGCGCCAAGATCCATTGTGCCGCATGGGTTGGACCATCCCCCTGGCGCACCAAATGTTCGGGTGGACCATGGCGCACAGCGCCGTCGTCTTCCCTACCCCCACGCATAGGAACCCTAGCGCCTGCCTCCTGTGAACCAGTTTGCTGTCGCCGCTGCCAAGGGCGGCCACCACCAGCCACGCCCGACCACTATGATGCACGGGCACCGCCGTCGGACACCGGTGATCGACCGGCGGGGGTCACATGAGCCAAACGCCGTCGTAATCCCCGGCCAAGATGGGTTTCTCAATTCCTAGGCATCTACGCAAACATGGGATTCTCCCCATGGTTTTCCGGTGCTCCAGTCGGCCATCAGGGCCACCCACGACTGTCGTAGAGGTCCCAATGCTGCGCCCTTGAGTCGCCATGCCCTGCCTCGACGCTATGAATGATCTGTAACTATAGCCAAGAGGGGCTTCATGCAGGGCGACTCCAACGAACCCAGGGAAACCAATGCCCAAAGCACCTCCGGTAATCATCCCAGATGCCTTCCACAATGATCTGATCTCCATCTCTATGGAGATCGATCCCATCACATGGGACCGTTCTTCCGCAATGAAAAATCCCAAAAAAATAATTATGAAAATACCAAAAAATTCCTAAAACAAGTGGGAATCACGAGCGATCAACCTGGCTCTGATATCACTGTAAGGATCTAGGCTAGGATCAGGAAGAGCACAACGGAAAGTTGAAATTAAAATTTTAACCCGACCGAGTTGATCGCTCTTGTGTGCTTCCCGATGATAATCTAAAACTACGTGGTTCAACCTTTACCTATGTGATGCTTAGATCGCAGGTAAGTGGAAACAATCCCTCGTGGCGGTAATCAATTGCGCAAGTGCATGGCCTCTAACGGCGTCCACACGGGCATGAACGGTGGAATCTCCTTATCGCAATGCCCATAAACGATCTCATCCATAGCACCTCCACAATCTCTACACTAGAGACGAGCGGGAGAAGAGAGAGGAGAGAGAGGGGGCACCCCTCCCTCAAGAGAAGAGAGAGAAGGAGCAGCCGAAACTGAGAAACCCTGGATGCCTAGCCCAGGGTTCTCCTATCGTAACTATTTAAAGACATCTCAATCTTTCACAAAAACTCTTAATACTCTAACATTGCGAATATACTTCCACCGTCCATAACCCTAATGTGTGTGACCCTCTAGGCCTAGTGTCAGTCTAGTTTTAGGCCCAATAAGTTTAAAAACTCCTTCTTAGCTTTTCCAGATTATTAATTAACATGGAATTAATTATTTAATCATATCATGACTTAAATAATCAATTAATCATCTTATGATGAATAATCATTTTATCATGAATAATCATCTCATAATTCTTCCTCTGATGGGCTTTCAGACCACGGTAAGCACCAAGCAACACTCCATGACCCCATAAGACAAAGGGGGTCCATAAAATCACTCTGGGACCTTTCCGTCAACAGTTATCACACAGCTATAGTCCTCCATTCATACCCAATACCCTTGGTCCTAATTAAGGGTTTGGTCATACTGTCAAACCTTTCTTATCTATGACCTGATGAACGTACTCCGAGTCCCAATGGAAAACTCATTTTCCATTGAACTATCTACATTGGCCAAGGATTTAACCGAGTACCATTCATAGGGCATTCTCCCTCATACTATATCTGAGAGTGAATGATTCACTATTGTCACTCAATTACCTTCGCATATATTTCGCTGTATCTGAATGCTTGAGTATCCAGGACTTATTGATAAAGTCCCTTTGCTAGCAATCAAAATATAGAAGTCATCATGCAAGGTATCTTTGGTGACTCATGTCAAAGGACCAACTGTGCAACTATGACTAGAGAATCTCTTGGTTGACATTTAGATATAATTCAGATCTAGAGATTCTTAATCAGATAAGTTTAGTGAACCCTATTCTTATAATGGGCACCTGCACATATATCTTAGTGTCTCCACACCAGTGACTGTGAGATCAGTCACCCTCATCATATGAGAGAATACCATGTGCACTGGTCTATCTGGATTCTTTGATGTCCTATCTCAAATATCATACGACCAAGAAAATTTAGAACACATGCATCTAGAACGTTGATCTCACTATCATAATATCATTATGAATCAACTTTCATAGCCTACATTCAAGGACTTCATCATGTCAAGCGGTAATACGCATAAATAAGTAAGACATAATGAAAAAAAATCACAAACACGAATGAGAATATATAAGAAATGATGCCATCACTTCATAAGCGATTGGCTTGCAGAGCATACACTTCTTTCAGTCTAACCCAAGGACTAGGCGCAAGAGGAGGTACTGCCGCTTCCACCACGACCATGGCCACTACACAGCCGACTGCATCCAACTGAAGGATGTGATCGAGGACCTTATTTGGCGAGGGCTCCTCTACAAGTTTGTCACCAAGGCTGTGGAAAAGTGACAACAGGAGCGGACCCCTCTGCCCATCGATAATCGACCCAATGGAAAAGAGATCATGATGATTTCTGGAGGATCGGCATCGGGCGGTGATAGCTCTAGGAGACGTCATAGGTACGCATTAGGAGTGAACTCCGTGGATCAAGGTGACAAGAGCCACCGTGACACCACTGCTCCAGATCGCCTCAAGGATCCGATCATCTTTTCATATGACGACCTTGAGGGTGTGACCACTCCCCACTCTGACACTCTTGTGGGCTCCATGACCATAAACCAATGCACTGTACGACGAATCCTCGTCAATAATGGAAGTGGCCCCAATGTAATTTCTTATGGCTGCCTTGTGCTCATGGGTGTGGATATGTCACGAATAACATCATTGCACACACCCCTATATGGCTTCTCCGGCACAACCGTTCTCCCCAAGGGATGTATATCGTTACCGATCACACCCCCGAAGACGTGACGTTCCTGGCGGACTTCACGGTCGTGTGCGGGATGACCGAGTATAATGCCATAATAGGTAGGGGCATTCTCGGCACTCTGAGGGGCATCCCCTCGTCCTACCATCAGAAGTTGAAGTTCCCGACCCTCGCGGAGTAGGGGAGGTCCAAGGAGACTAGGGGGAGTCACAGAGGTGCTACCTAATCTCCACCAAAGAAAGGTGAGCCGAAGAGGCTCCCCCCGAGAAGGAGATGAGGACAGAGGACATTGGGCCCAATGGTAGCATTTCAGACAAAGACATTTTCCTCATTCAAGTGGGGGAAGGTTCGACCAGAACACTCCGTATCGGGGTGATGTTGTCCGAGCAAGAGAAGGAAGACTATAGGAACTTCCTGATCAAAAATCAAGTTGTTTTCGCTTGGTCTGAGAATGAACTCCCAGGGATCCCACCGGAGGTCATAACCTAAAAGCTAAGGCTGGATCCGAGCTGCCGCCCAGTTCAACAATGTAGTAGGCGTTGTAACCTCGAGCGACAGGCGATCGATCATAAAGGAACAAGTGGGCAAGAAGCTACGCTTGGGACTCCTACGACCGACCCAGTACCCGGACTGGGTTGCCAATGTGGTCGTCCCCAAGAGCAACGGGAAGTGACGTATGTGCGTAGACTACACGGACTTCAATAAAGCCACTCCAAAGGATAGATTCACTATGCCACGAATCGACCAACTGGTCGACACCACAGTCGGGCACGAGATGCTAAGCTTCCTAGATGCGTACTCTGGGTACCACTAGATCAGCATGCACGAGCCCGACTAGGATAAAACCACTTTTGTCACCGACCATGGGCTTTACTGCTATACGCGTATGCCCTTTGGGTTGAAGAATGTTGGAGCCACGTACCAGCGCCTCGTCAACCACATGTTTGATACTCAGATCGGCCACAACATGGACATCGACGACATGCCTATGAAAAGCCTCCGTGCGACTGAGCACTTAGAGGACCTGGCAGAAACGTTTGCAATGCTCCAGAAGTATAACATGAAACTCAACCCCAGCAAGTGCACCTTCAGAGTCAAGTCGGGTAAGTTCCTCAGTTTCCTTGTGACCCACCATGGAATTGAAGCAAACCCCGACCAAATCTAAGCAGTACTAGAGATGAAGTACCCAGAGTGGGTAAGAGATATAGAATGCCTCACCGGTCATGTGGCCGCCCTTACCCGGTTCCTATCTAGAGCCGCGGAGAGATGCCTACCCTTTTCCGGCTCATCAAGCAAGCAAATAAGTCCCCGAAGAAGAGGGGGCAAGTCGACTGGGGTCCGGATAACTGTCACGTCCCGAGACATATGTACCGCGGAAGTAATATCGGGAACGTGAATAGTTGGCTAGTACGCCTCAAGCGAGCAATATAATCAGAGCGCTAACACATTCACACATAAGAAATGAATGCACAATATTTGGATAAAATCTTTACTTTATTTAAATAATAATCAAAAGTACATAAGGTTGACTCTTGACTCTTTGACTAACTGGACTCAATAAAAATAGAAAATTACATAGCAACTCTTGACTATCCACTAATGACAATCTAAGGCTTCGCTCCTTCTTTAATCATTCTCGGATCCATCACTTGAACAATCTGAATCTGACACGCTAGAATTTCTTAAAAATGATTAGAAAAGTAGGGAATGAGCACACATGCCCAGTAGGTATCTTCGTATCAACATGAAGGCAATGTTTAAGTAATTAATATTTTAGCTCAAGAGTGTAAGATAAGTCATAGAAGTACAATGAAACACGTGAATAGAACAAAAGTAACACAAGTAACAAGATATGATCAAGGTGAGATTTGAGAATTCATGTAGACTAGAAATATAATCAAGCAAGAATATAACATGAATATAATTTGACATTTCATGAACAAGAACGTACTTTTTCATAATCATAAAGGCTATGCACGAGAAAGTCATGTAACGAGAATGTACTAGCAAGCATGTCATTTCACAAGATTACCTCGTGGATTTTCACTCATTTATAAAAAAAATACTCCCAGCGCAATGCGACGCCAATATTCATTATATCCCATGGTTTATAGTATGCTTCCGGCTATCTACCGCGGGGACTAGAGTTGAGCCCTTGGACACTGTCCATGCCCGCTCTTGCATCTTCAAGTTATAAATCAAGCTACTTTCACGAGAAATATCAATAATTTAGGCCAATAATGAACAAGTTTAAACTATAGTTTCATGATAGCAAATATCAAGGTAAGAATGCACCAATTAAGAACATGAGAGTTCAAGATTGATTTAGAACAAAGTCATGCCATGGAGAAAATTCGGCAGCAAAACGACATATTCTTTAATTTCCATAATTCATAGGTAGCTTATTAAACAAGGTATTAACCTCTAGATAATCAATAAATCACCTAGGAATCATAGGAAAATCAACCTTTGGGTCAAACCTAGGAACATTAAAGACACTAGCGGTCATGATTGGACCATTTACAGTCTTTAGAGGTCAGTTCTGGATTGTTTAATGGCAAAGTCGACGCATGAAGAAAAGGAGTGTCGATGCAGTGAAATCTCTGGACCCTTGCGGTCATGGCAGGGCCGCTAGGCGTATTAGTAAATGGCCGCTACTAGACTCTTGTGGTCTACTGGATGGCCGCTAGGATCCAGAACACAGAAAACTCCGATAAAGTGCTTTCTAGACACTTGGGTTTTGAGGGTACAACCAACTCGGCGTCCTAGTGAGAATCTCAAGCTCGCAGAGTCTTATGGAGGCCTTGAAACAAGATCACCTAGTCCGGTGGAAGGAATATCCAACTGAGAGGATCACAAGTATAATATTGTGTGCTTATCATGCAAAGTGTATCTAATGGCCATGCACCGGGGTGCGTACCATGTACATATGAAAGACTCAAGGTGAGAGTGAGATCGTGAAATACATCGATCAAAACATCACTACAAAATCTTCGAATCTTATGAAATTATGATCATTAATACAAGAGTATAAGTTTTGGCATGAAATTATCATAAGTTAAAAATAAGCATCTAAACCATGTAAGACATGGAATCTATCAGGGATGGTGCATAATACAACCAATATTACGAATATAAAGTCAAAATTAGGGATAAAACCTCATTAACTAGGCTTAACATATAGTCAATAGGGTCAATCTGCCATCTCTTTAGAATTAACAAAGTGCATATTACAGAAATCTCTTAGCGGTCATAGGATGGCCGCTTACCAGGTCTTAGCGCTCTGTCGTAAGGCCGCTACGTACCCATGGCGATCACAGAAAGACCATTTCTTTCTGTCTGTGGCAAACAATATATAACCCAAAGCGTAGGTCAAATCTAAGGCAAATAGGTGCATAGAAAAATATGCCAGTAGGTAAATAAGGCCTGATGCAACTATATTAAAACATGGAGATGCATGGGTTGAGTGAAGTAAGTCAAAATTATCAATTTCCTATTGAGGGCAAGGTTCATGCATGCTATGTTAACCCTATATGCACAGTCATAATAAAACCTCAAATCTGTCATGTACAATCAATGAAAATATGATGGAACAGAGGTCTTTTCTTTCTAACACGTTAATTTAGCCTTTTCATGAGATAACCTACCTTTGATTCGATCCCTACACTTTGGATTTTTGACTGGAAGTAGACCCTAGTTCCTACACGTCCTGTGCCAAACCAGCAACTTCCCGTCCTTCTATCTCCTGATCCTCTTCGCCTAAATCCGTGAAAATTGGATGGTAGGTAGAAGATAGGAAGGTGAACAAAAATGTCTAAAGTATCAACTTGAACCAACCTCGTTTAGGGCTTCTAATCTCATGATCTTTACTGGACCGACGCTCTGGTTCTTGTGCAGATTGCAACGAACCAGCAACTTTCAGATGCTCTATCTCTCCAACGGCTGAGTCTTCTAGCATGAAAATTGGAGGTGTATTAGATAAACTAAGAAGAACATAAAGTTCTAAAGAACCAACCTAAGATATGGATTCCTTACCATCGAAATACGTGAACCAACATTAGGGTTCATATGAGTCAAAGTTAGGGTCTATTTATAGGGTTCACCAAGGGTTTAAGGGATTAGATCGAACCTAGAGTCCTAAATTAGAGTAGAGTTAATCCCTAGAGAGTTCTAGAGAGTCTTCCATGCCAGGTGTTGACACCCGTTTTATGACCAATAAGTTGGGTCATCCCCCTATCTTATTTTATGATGTCCCGGGTTGTTCACCGGTTAGTGGGCCATTTTTTGGTCAATTTCTGGGCTTATTTTATGGGTTGCTCTCCCTGGTTGGGTCTAGCTCCTTCTTTTTTCATCATTTGAGCTTATTGGGCCTAGATGAGGGCCGATAAGGATTTTGTTGTGGATTTAATCGAAGATTTATTTACCTTTATCTCTTTTGCCACGTCTCTTAGCCTTGCGGTCTATTGCAAGACCGTTAGTGGGACGTTGGCAGTCCTTTGCTAGACTGCTATGAGGCAGAGAGTCCCGTTAGGTTTCTTTGATCTTATCTATTTGTGGACGACTTGGCCTTGAAGTATATCGGTCGACCGTTTTCCGAGCCTTGTGGTCTATCGCAAGACCGTTAGAGGGGACAAAGAGTCCTACTCTCTCTGATCTTCCTCTCGCCGTCCATGGTCGAACTAGAGTCCATGATTTGATGATTTATCTCTGAGTGTTGATCCTCAGAAGCTTCTGTTTGTTTCTGTGGACTCTTGCGGGTATTATCTTTAAGATTTATCTAAGTTCAACCCTATTTTTGTGCTATTATCTCTCCCACTCGACCTAAGGTTTTGGAGATCTATAAATAGAACCCTTGACTTCATGGCTTGAGGAAGAGATTTCTGGAGTTTACGTCTAAGTGCTGCCACCTTCTGGAGCGAGTACCAACCAGGGAGAGTTGGTGTCTGCGTCCTAGAGTCTTCTGGTCCAGGGAGTAGCTGGTTCTTAAGTGTTTTTTGTGTTTTTCTTCTCTTAGTCTTTGTCTTTCTTTTGCATCATCATAGCATTCATCTCCTTCTTCCTCTACGTTCTTCTGAACTCACATCACGTTTTTAAACACCCTCCTAATGTTTTCACGCCCCATAGGGGTTAAAAAACCACCAACCCCCCAGGTATTCCCCCTTCCTTTTATGCATATTAGTTTCATTGCACTATAGATACTACACTTCCCTAGGGCTAATTGGGTTTCTTTCTTCTTGTGTCTACACCCTTTTTTAAGTCTACAGAGCTCATTACACGAGGCCCAACTCTTCTGGCCGGTCAGGAGGGGTGGAGATTCAAGTTCCACATCACACTTTTCTGGGTGCGCTTAGCGGCCGTCGCCAGACCATTTGGGTTTACTTGCGGTCTATCGTTCGACCATTTTTCTTCGCCTTGCAGTTGCATCAGGACCGTTTTCACGTCTGCACCTGGTTTTCTCTCCCGCGGGTGAGTGTGCTTCACTCGGCTTCTTTCCAAGGTACGTGGTGTAGTTTTACTACATTACTTGCTTTGGTGGCGATCACATCCTTCTCACTTGGGTACTTGTCATCATATTCTTCCATCTTGTTCTTTATTCTTTTACTTTAGTTGCTCCACACCCACGGTGTGTGTTTCCTTATTTCTTTTTTCGCTCCACGCCCATGGCGTGTGTTTAGTTCTTCCTATTTACTTTTCTTTACACTGTTGAGATGACATGCCCACATGCTTTATACTTGATCTTATTGCTTGCCTGAGTTAGTACACATCACACATCACACCTACATATCTCACACACCTCATCACATCCCCACCTTCACATTAAAATATCAACAACCTCTATTTTTTGGTGATCACGGTGGGACATCTAGTGTCAATCGTGTTGAGTGATTGTTAGACCTGCTCTTAGTTTTTTTTCCCAGTTTGCCTTGTGTTTTCCTCGGTTTTCCCATTTTATTCCATGTTGTTTCTGCTCTCTGGTTGCCTAGCGGTCTCCTCCAGGCCATTTTCGACCTAAAAGCGGTCTAGTGATTGACTGTCTTATCTCCTTAGCGGTCCCCAGACGTCCGTTTCTCTATTAGAGGTACGCATCTCGAGGATTGCTCTTATTTCTACAATTTTGTTGATTCTTATTGTTCCTGGGTGCTATATGATCTCCTCCTTTGTTGTGGTGCATAATTATATTATTGTTTGCATATTGCTTGTATGTTTTTAGGCTAGAAATTGCATGCACTCCGGTGCATATAGGATCATTCATCTCTCATATCATAGTTGCATTTCTATCTTGGTGTGTGATCCTCTCACCTCCATATTCCTTGGGGTCGACTAGGTGACCATATCCGGGACCTCCGTAAGTCCCCGTGAGCCGTAGATGGCCACACGGACGTCGGGCCAGTTGTACCTTTACCACCCCGTGTCTAGGTTGCGTAAGTGACGGAGAGTTTACACCTAGAGTCAACCAAGTTCCCACTATCCTTTCCCATTAAGAACCTATTGTTGGAGAGAATATTTTATTCAAATCACTAAGTTTCTAAAGGAGAAACAAATAAAAATTTTGTCCATCATTATAACTTGGTTGATTTTGGTTGCTTCTCATCCCCTTCTTTGTTTGCATATTCCCCCTTTGTTCGATCATTGTATTTGGTTGCTTATTAGTGGTTGTTTGTGTTGTCTTCATTTGACAGGTGCCACATTGCATGTGGAGTTGCTTCAAGTCCATAGGTTCATCTCCTAGGGGCAATTCTTCCTTCATCTCCTATCTTAATCCTTTGTTCGATTCCACCATGTCTTCCTATGATTTCCATTCCCATGAGGACTCTCTTCCTCAAGGGCTCCTAGAGGACCCATCTAGGGTCATGCCACTTCGGTCTAGAGAAGGGTCTGACCCTCCTCCATCTTCTGCTACCATAGAGGGCGGTCATCCCTCTATTTCAAATTCCTCCACCAATAATCCCGCGAGTCACATACTCCAAATGATGACCCAGTTGGATCCGGACCAGCTTCAGGCCCTTTATCAGACCTTGCAGGGGTCAGTCACCCCATCCTCCACTATTTCACAAGGTCCATCCACTACTTCGATCTCTCAGTCTAGGGTTGATGGGCCCAGGGCTCCACCTGCTCCTATTGACCTTACCCCGGTCCAACCCAGGATCCTTCGCTTCTCCAATCTAGAGGCGGGCCAGTCCTCTGGTTCGGCCCATCACGCTCTTGACAAAGGGAAAACCCCTCTTCCCTCATCTACCCAGATTGATCCCTACAGGTCCGTTCTCTCGGTGCCACAAGTCCTTGTGGGCCCAGCCGATTTTGTTCGCCGTCAGCAAGGGGCGGCCCATGCTTATTCCAATTTGGGTCATGCCTCGGCCCAATGTCCTCCTTATGGCCCTCCCCTTCCTTCTATTTATCCTTCGACTCCTCGCCTTGAGCCCACATCTTTCACTCCACCTACTCCATCTCGAGAGCAGGAACTCCTTGATAAGTGGGCTGCCATGCAGCAACAACTCGACTTTCTCCAAAAGCGGGTCGGCCCACAGTCCTTGGCAGATGTTACCGTTCCTAGCTTTCATAACATCTAGTTTCCTCCTCAATCCGAGCTCCCTACATACTGCAAGTATGATGGGAGCAGTAACCAATATATTCATGTGAGGGACTTCATGCATGAATCAGCGCAGTTCCAACATGATGATCGCCTCATGCCGTATTTATTCCGCCGATCACTGGATGGAGTGGCATTGGAGTGGTTTTATTCCTTGCCACTGGAAGATGTTGAGAGCTTCAAAGTTGTCAAAGATAAGTTTATTCAGAGGTTCCAAGACCGAGTCGGCCTGGAGTATTCTTTCACAGATTTGGTTGCCGAGAAAATGAAAACTGATGAGGATTTTGCTACCTATGATGATAGATGGAGGCAGATGGCTGCCCATGTGCCTGGTCATATTCTGGAGGAGGAAAAGGTCAAGTTGCTCATCTGTATAGCTACGCTTACCTTTCGCAACATCTTGGCCATGAATGATATCGCAAACATGCGCCAGTTGTATAGCCGGGCGAGGTTTATCCAGACCCAATTTAAGGACTCCCCCATTCACTCTCTCTTTAAGGCCCAAAAGCCCAAATATAATAGAAAACCTCAGGGGGCCGTCACTGAAGGAGCCCAAACTCATGAGCAAATGCAAGCTGTTGCCTTCCCTTTCTCCAATCAATATGCTTCACACCGCTTTCCATTTCCCCCATGTAACCCTCAGTTCTCCACTCCACAAAATGCCCAACCCATTTTCTCCGCTCCACAGAATGCCCAACCTGCCTTCCCCGCACCTCAACATCCGCAACAACCCCCACAATACCACAATGTCCCTTCACCTAACGTCTACACACCCAAACGCCCGGCTCCAAAAAGGGCGCAATATCCTCCGTTGCCCGAGTACCTCCTTGACATATTTTCAGCCCTCATGTCCATCGGTGCGCTACAACTTCCTCTGGAATGGCCCAGTTGGAACCTGACTGTGAACTAGTCCAGATATTGCATGTTTCACCGGTAGCCCAAGCATATGATAGAGACATGCTTCCAATTCAGGGATTTTATTTACGATCTACATGAAGGGTAGAGTATAGACTGGGATGAAATGCATAATGTTATCATCAAAATCAAAGAGAAGAGAAGGCAAGCACCGAGGCAGCAAGTGCAGTAGCAAGCACCGCAGCCGTAGCCACAGTAGCAGTAGCCTGCGCAGGATCTGGGGATCCATCAAAACCCCATGCCGAATCATCCACCCGCTCTGCAACCTCAACCACCGGCACCGGCTCAAGTGAACCTTGTTCAACGCCCGGCTTCTGATGCCGGGTGGTCTTACGTTGATGACTCTTCCATCCAATGGCTCATGGCTCTCCACCATACCTACCGCAACCCTCCTCCGCCTTCTACTCCTATTATCCTCCTGCCAAACCAGCAAGCCGCCGCCACTACACCGCCTATGTCTGCTGTTCTCTACAAACCCCTTAACCTACCACCTGCTTCCCCCATTGTTCCGCCTGCCTTCACTCCCCCGCGAGTGCCCACACCGCCTGTCATTACCATGCCACAATCCAACCCTTCACCAGTCATCCTCCTAGCACGACCCATCACCACTACCCCCATTACCCCCATCGTCTCCATTACGCCTACTCCTACTCTTCTTATCCACCCCATCGGGCCCATTAGACCACTCACCATGAGCCCATCTGATGCCTTGCAGGCTCAAAATCTTGCCCTACGGAGCGGGCGTTTGTTCCATCAGAACTACCCTACCACTGGTGCATCCGCTGCTAGGTACTCAATATGATCTGTTACATTAGTATGACCGGATGCCCGCCAAAATTTTAGTTCTGGAATTGATTAAGCGGTCTAAGCTTCACCAAGATGCACTGCGGGATTTTTTACAGAAAGTTATAGTCCATGAAGACATGGCAGTGGATAGCTTACCAACTGCCATGGCCACAATCTCCAAGGGGCCAGCCATTACATTCTCAGAGACCGAGCTAGCACCACCCGAAGCTCGACAAATGTCGTTATGCATTTCTATTATCTTGAACAAAGTGAGCATAGATGCGACATTGGTAGACACTGGAGCCTCTATCAACGTCTGTCCATTAAGCACTATGAGAGCATGCAACATCTCGAAAGACTTGTTAAAGCCTACCCCGACCACCATCGCAGCTTATGATAATTCAACAAGGCTGTGCCACGGGGTGGTCACTATTCAAGCTGAACTTGGGCCACTAACGATGCCAATTGAATTTTATGTGCTCGACATCGACCCTATGTTCAAAGCTATTTTGGGCCGCCCGTGGATTGATAACCTTCATGATGTACCATCCACTGCTCATCAATGACTTAAATTCCCCTTTCAAGAAAGGGTGGTCAAGGTCAAAAGTATTTCCACGGTTCAGTCAATCGAAGCCATTTTAGAGAAGCTCTTACCGACACTCTAGCCCAGTAGTCAGCCTGTTATTTTGGTACTGGACCTTAATTTTCCCTAGGCATATGCACCATGCAAGCCAGCCGTCGCATAGGTGAATGTCAAGATAAAGCCCGAAATAAGGGATTCTAAAGGCTGGAAGATCATATTGAAGCTAGGCTACCAGCCGAGAAGAGGTCTCGGTGCCCAATTACAGTGGCGGACAAAGCCGGTCCCTAGGGGTAGAAAGATGAGCAAAAGGGGCCTCGATTATTGACAATCCACATTATCTATCCTGAGTAACGTACTGCCATTGACCTGGGATTATCGTCAGCACTTTGTCAAGCGGCCATTGTAGCCAGGTACTTTGAATGCCACGCCAAGTCAGACCGAGAAAGAAGATATCGCATGCATAGTTTCTGGCCCACCATTGCTGCCTAGGGGGCCCGTGGATGATATGGAAGATTTTATCGAAACCTTTGCCAGAATGTTTTATGAAGAGGACCGTCCAAGAAATCTGAAGGTGCGGCTTGTGCAGTACACGCAAGGAAAGTCGGCTTACCATACACGGTAAGAGTGGAGCTCACCCATTGTTTTCACTTGGTCTCCTTCCCTTCTGATGTCTCCTTTTCAAAGGCGGGATTTCATACCCCATTCACCTCCTATCATAGTTGATCCTTTGCTGCAGGAAATGCCAACTGAATTTCTGATTGTGACTTGTCCGTGTGGACGCTACCCGCCAATTGATCTCTCAAGTATGAGGTTCTTCTCTTCTTATCCCTTCTTCGATATCTTATGCCCGTCCATTTATCCTCTCGCCCTTCCTCCTCCTCTACTCTCCTCTCCATCTTGTTGCGTGCTCTCCACTGATCTCCAAAAAAAATGCCAATATTGAAACGGAGATTTCAGTGGAAGATTACGATGTGTTCCGTCCATCCTCCTCCTAGGGGCATGAGGCCCCTACTTTCCTTCCATTAGAGTTTCTCTCTCATAGGTTAGATTTATGGTTAGTCGAGTCCAGGGAAGTGGAGTCTGTTAAGTCTAGAGAAGTAGGGTCTTGTTCTAGTGCGTCCACCCCTTTCCCCGCGCCTGAGCCGCACCCGCTGGTGCCTCGTTCCAAATCTATTCCTGATAGGTTCTTGTAGGATCTAGCTCAGTGATGCCATGCTCTTCTTAAATGCCCGAAATTCGTAGCCACAGCAATTGCGCTAGAAGAAGACGAGGAGCAAGACGGGGTATGGAGTGACGATGGATTAGGTGTTTATGAGGTCGTGGATTAGCTCGAGTGGTGCGGATACCAGAGCTAGCGAGAGAAATGATTCGGCAAGCCATCGGTACCGAATGCACAGCACCACTCGAGCTACATCGGCATCCCTATGGCTTGGAGACAGTCAGGCATCTCCGTCTTGAGTCCTAGTATTTTTAGTATTTTATTTGTGTGTAATGTGTGCTTATTTGGATTTATTTGGATTGTAATAAGGATAGAAGAATGGGTTTATTTGTAAAGAGGGGCCACACGGGCCCCGCGGGCCCCCCACCTCCTTCTCCATTGGGCCACCTAAGTTCAGGGATCCATAGGGGCTGGCCCATAGTCCACCTTGGACTTGGACCATTGGACCATGGGAGAAAATTCAATTTTCTCCACTTAAAAAAAGGGGGCGCCCCTCTCTCTTGTCCTTATTAGGCTAGTTTTTTTATTATCATTGACCACATGTGAAAAATGGGATTTGGCCTCCCCTAATTGCCCCTCCCTAACCCTAGATCTGAGGGTAAGAAGGGTCATTTGTCTAGGGTGGCCAACTCATATAAAACCATTGTAATTTTATTTTCCATAGAATTAATAGATGAAAATTCAACAATTTCTTGGAGCCATCAAGCTTGGTGCGCAACCCTCTCTCTCCTCTCCCCCTTCTTGCAGCTGGGAAGGCTGTTCTCTGAGGTGTGAAGCCTCTCTATCAAGTCTCTTCCGAGTGGGAAGCTCAGAGCCGCCACTGCCGCCGCCACCGTTCCGCCGTTGCACCGCCATCCGCCGCCTCGCCGGAGATCTGCCTTCACCAACCAGCAAGCCAAAGATTGATTTTTCGTTTCCAACCCCTTGATTTGTTGGATTCCAAATTTTTAGGGTAAGTTCCCAAGGTCGATCCTACTTTCCACAAAAATTTTCAGATTCTCCACCCTTCGTTTTCCTATTTTCCCATTTAGTTTCCCACAGCCCTCCAGATCTGCCACTATTCTGTCTTTCGTCACAACAATTGTGTTCTTCCATAGTTCGACCTCCTTTCCCATGTCTGAATGAGTTGAAATTTTAATTGGGGATTCTTTCCACCTAATCCCCCTTCCACGATTTGTTTGAGATTTTTGGATCTCGTTTACATTTTCTAAAAAATCACTGTCAAATACCAAATTAGTCGTGTCCCTGCTGTCCAGATCCGACCCACTTGTGTTAGAAAATCCATTTCTTTTACCAAACCTCCACCATAAATTACAAAACAATTATCCACGTCTTCCTTACTTCCCCCTCTCCAACTTTGATAAAGGGCCCAACTCCCAGATCCACCATTAGCCTTTCGGTCAAATCGTAGTTTCAAGAAGATCCCAGTCTGCCCAGACTGTTCTGGATCTGTTAGGCCGCGGGTTGTAAAATCCACAACGGAAAATACAGGGGTAAAAAAATTCCTGTAATCACGGGTGTTCGAAGGTCTCCAAAGCATCTTCGTAAAGGCTCCAGTCTGGCGTCGATCTAATGTCGGGGCTGATCGTTGCACCTGATTTCGTCGAGTCATGCAGCAGGGAAACAGCAAAACAGACCCGGGGCAGCAACCACCACCGCCCGATGATCGGAGCCACCCAGCCTCCACCTGCTGTTCTGGCCCGACCGCCTTCCAAGGAAGCATTCCCCCAAGTGTCCCCTTCGCAACGGGACCCACCGTGCCCAATTCGGAGGTCCGAGCAATACGTGGGCCCCACAACCCGCAGCACGCATCGTCCGGACAGCACCGAACCGTGATTTTTCGGCCCCGACGGCGTGACTCAAAACGCTGCTCATCAACCCAAACTTGATATTCCTGGGCCTCACATGTGACCTATTACCTCCCTGCAAGGAGTGGGTTTGAATTTGTAACTCACAGAAAATTATTTAACCGGGAGTACGAGTTTGGCCGGGGTTGTCTTCCCCACCCCCGGAGCGTGGAGGTAACGATCTCACCTTCTTGGCATTGCATTTGATTATTTAGTATGTATTTATATGCCGCTGCTTGCGAGTGATAGGTCGCCTAGCTCGTAGTCATTTTTATTCACCGCTGTGAGTGAGAGAGCGAACTCGTCCCGTGGCTCGATCCGAGCACGGAAGTGAGTCGACCACCCTTGACTCTGTAGGTTACTCAATCGCGCGGATCCACGCTTTCACTCGCTTTGGACAACGAGTGAGCTTGCGTTTCTATTTTAGACATAGATCCCATAGGAGCTCTTAGTTTCGAGTCGAGATAGCTCTAGAGTTTGTGCAATTGCTAGTCGAGTCGCCAAGTGTCACATCATCACATCATATAGCGTAAAGTCCCTCTGTCCGTCCCGCCTCAGTTTGGTATCAGAGCGAGTTAGAGTCTAGGGTCATGTCTCATTGCATCCTTTACCCGGTATATAAAAAGGTGTCCCCGGAACGTTAGGTTACGCCTATCGGGAAGGAATACACTTGCGAGAGAGGACCTTCGGATCCCGCAACTCCGCCACGTACCGGATATTGGCTAAGTCTAGGTTCATCATCTTTGTTTTAGTCCGTGTATCCCAGTCTGTGTGCCATTTGCATGACCACCCGTAGAGGCACCCAATACTCACCACCACCACCTATGGCGGATCCCCGAGCCCGTAGTTCCGATGAGCCTTCGGTGGCTGAGATGTTCCGAACTCTCATGGATCGTCTTGATACACGTATGGATGAACTTAGTACGCGTCTAGATGGTGTAGGAACGCGTCTGCAAGGGAGGATGAAAGCCATAGAGGATTAGGCCGAAGCATCGGACCAGTCCATCTAGGGTCTTGTAGGGATGATTGTTGTCCTAGAAAGGGCCCCAGTGGAGGCGCAACCCACACCGAAAAATGTCCAACAGGAGTCGGTTCAGCAACTTGCTGCTCCGAGGGCTCAAGGGGCAGATGATAGGAAGCAACAAGTGCCCGAGGTGGCTGATTATGCATCCGATAACGAACAAGGGGGTTATGGTCATGACCGTCAAGCCCAACAATGGAATCGTTATTATGATGATGATGACCGCGTTCTTAGGACCCTGCGTGCGGACCCTCCCCTTTTTGATGGGTCCTTGGACCCTAAGATCTATTTAGATTGGGAGGCCAGCATGGACCGGTACCTCAAGTGGTTTGAGATGACGGACCACCGAAGAGTTCACTACGCAAAGATGAAGTTGCAAGGGCAGGCGTAAACCTATTGAACAAATGTAGAGAGCCCGTTGATGCAGCGACATCAACCCCAGATCGATACTTGAGATGACATGAAAATCAAGTTCTGGTAGAAGTACCTTCCTGCCACATATCGCTAGTGACTCATAGACAAATGGCAAAGTCTTACCCAAGGGAACCGATCTGTGACTGAGTACACCGCCGAGTTTGATGAGTATTATTTGCGGTGTGGAGTTACGGAAGAGAGCACCATGACCAACTCGCGCTTTCGAAGAGGTCTACGGACAAACTATCAATACGAACTTTTCCGCCGCAATGTGACCACTTTGGAATAGGCGTATCAGGTTGCTCTCGAATTGGAGCAGTTCGACGCCGAGTTTGAGCCTACGCAATGGTTGGGCCCCTTCCCTCTCCGTAGTGTCGAGCCCCGTGGCTCTTCAGGTGCATATCAGAGGGCCCCCATGGCTCGACCTCAGGAGCCCACCCGTCAGGAGCCATTCGCTCCTAGGCCTCACCCTCCACCTCTGAGGGATTTTCCTCAACCCCAACCTCCGGCACCCATTGCTCGTCCACCAACACCCACACCTCTTGCTCGTCCCTTGTTGCCTACACCTCATGTCCATCGGGAGGATAAGGGTAAAGGACCTTTGATCAGGGAGCCTAGTGGATCACGACAGTAGTGTTTTCGCTACAATGGGTTTGGCCACTTTGCCAACCAGTGTCCCACGCGTCAATCTCTAGTCATTGGGGACACACATGTCGGGAACACCTCATCTTCCAAGCTTGTGTCAGTCAGCTATGAGGCAGAAAAGGAATTAGCTAACAAATTCTTTGAAACTGAAGATGATGGCCAGGATGCTCAGCATTCCAACGATACCCACTTGGGGGTCGTCAGGTGTATTCTCACCCAGCCACAGGCCAGTGATGACTGGCGTCGGACCACTATCTTTCATACATATTGTAGGCTGGGCGGGAAAGTTTGTAAGGTGATTATCGATAGTGGGAGTTGCATCAATGCAATCTCCACGGGCACTGTTTCCCATCTTGGTCTTACTCCCGTGGACCATCCTTGCCCCTATGGAGTATCTTGGGTGGATTCCACCTCCATTCCGATCAGGCTGTGGTGTCTAGTCCCACTGCAGTTCCATGCCCAGCGTGACGAGATCTGGTGTGATGTCCTCCCCATGGAGGTGGGCAGTATTATTCTTGGTAGGCCGTGGTTGTTTGATCGGGATGCCACACTCCATGGCCAGTCGAACACCTGTACCTTCAACCATGGTGGCCAACGGATTACCCTCCACCCCTCTCAGCCTAAGAGTCCTTCCGTTACGGGTCCTACTGGTCCAAATACTCCGGAGCCTTCTGTCCCTAGACCCAGTACCCCATCCCCAGCTTGGGCCATGACCGTTACATCTGGCACATGCGATCCCCCATCTAGGAGGTTGATGTTGATTCACTCCCGAGAAATGGAGCGGGATGCTAGTAGGGGCAGCCCTGTGTTTGCTATCACGGTCCGTGAGGTGGAGCAAAAGTCCGAGGGTGAACTCCCACCCGATGTCATTCCCATTATGCAGGAGTTTACTGATATCTTTCCCGAAGAGCTTCCCGAGGGACTCATACTTATGCGGGATATTCAACATGCTATTGACCTGATTCTGGGATCCTCATTGCCCAACCTTCCCCACTATCGCATGAGTCCCACTGAGCACGCCGAGCTAAGGCGACAAGTCGATGAGCTTATGTAGAGAGGATCTGTTCGGGATAGCATGAGTCCGTGTGCTGTGCTCGCATTACTCGCCCCAAAGAAGGATGGCACTTGGAGAATGTGTATTGATAGTTATGCCATCAACAAAATCACTGTGAAGTACATGTTCTCTATTCCCCGCCTGGATGATATGCTTGACATGATGGCAGGTGTCACTATCTTTTCGAAGATCGATCTTAAGAGTGGCTACCATCAGGTGAGGATTAGGCCAGGTGATGAGTGGACGACTGTATTTAAAACCAAGGATGGTCTATATGAGTGGTTGGTTATGCCATTTGGGTTGACCAATGTCCCTAGCACCTTCATGCGACTCATGACTCAGTCCTTCGACCATTCATTGGAGTCTTTGTGGAAGTGTATTTTGATGATATTCTTATCTATAATCGCACTAAGGGGGATCACTTGGACCATCTACGACAGGTCTGCCTACTTTTGAGGCGAGAGCAGTTGTTTGCCAACCACAGAAGTGTGCCTTTATGACTCCTCAACTTACCTTCTTGGGTTTCATTGTGTCTAGTACTAGGGTCTCCGCTGATCCGGAGATGGTCCGGGCCATTGTTGAGTGGCTGGAACCCCGCACGATCCATGACGTCCACAGCTTCCATGGGCTCACAACGTTCTATCGACGTTTCATCCGTAGATTTAGTTCCGTCACTACCCCGATCACGGACTGTATCAAGAAGGGCACATTTGTATGGACGAAGGCCGCTACTGCTATTTTCAAGGACATCAAGGAGCGCATGACCCAGACACCGATCCTTCGATTATCAGATTTCTCGAAGGTGTTTGAGGTCTCTTGTGATGCGTCGGGTGTAGGAATTGGAGGAGTGTTGAGTCAGGAGACGCACTCGATTGCATATTTCAGTAAGAAGCTGAATGATGCGAAACTGTGATACTCCACTTATGATAAGGAATTCTATGTAGTTGTTCAGGCTCTTAGGCATTGGAGGCACTATCTATTACATCAGGAGTTTGTCTTGTACTCCAATCATGGGGCTTTGAAGTTCCTCCATGCCCAAAAGAAGCTTAATGCGCGTCACATCAGATGGGTTGAGTATCTCCAGCAATTCACATTTGTGCTTAAACACAATGCTGGAGTGGAGAACAAGGTGGCTGATGCCTTGAGTCGACGTGCATGTCTGCTGACTACCATGAGTGCCGAGGTTATAGGGCTAGAGAAGATGAGAGATGCATATGTTGATTGTCCTGACTTTGGTCAGATCTTTGCCGCTCTCTAGGCCGGACCCTCGAGAGACCATGATGATTATGTGCTTCAGGAGGGTTACCTCTTTCGAGGAGGCAGGCTTTGTGTTCCCCGAACTTCGGTTCGTAACTTCTTAGTCTGGGAATTATATGCGGGAGGTCTAGCCGGCCACTTGGGTCGGAATAAGAATATTGAGACTGTCGAGCACATATTCTATTGGACAAGCTTGAAGAGAGATGTTGCCCACATTATGGCCTAGTGACGTACATGTGTTATGGCCAAAATGAAGAAGTAAAGCTCGGGCCTCTACACACCTCTTCCTGTGCCTGATGCCCCGTGGCATGATGTTAGCATGGATTTTGTTTTGGGATTGCCACGCACCTCTAGGAAGCATGATTCGGTCTATGTGGCAGTAGATTGATTCTCGAAGATGGCCCTTTTCATTCCCTGCTCGAAGACTCCGGACTCTTAGAGGGTAGCCCGACTTTTTCTTACTCATGTGGTGTGTAAGTTTGGGTTGCCTCGTACCATAGTGTCTGACCGTGATTTTAGGTTCACCAGTTATTTTTGGAAGACACTATGGCATATGTTAGGTACTCACCTCAAGTTCTCCACTGCATACCACCCCCAGACAAATGGTCAGACTGAGGTGGTCAATAGGAGTCTGGGTGATCTGTTGAGGTGTCTTGTTAGGGACCGTGCATGGGATTGGGATCTCATGTTACCATTGGTTGAGTTTGCATATAATGACTCGGTCAACAGGTCTACTGGTATGAGTCCGTTTGAGATTGTCACAGGTCGTAGGCCTAGGAAACCAGTGAATCTTGTTCCCATGCCCATTCATGCACGAGTGTCAGAGTCTGCTGAGTCATTTGCTAGGCATGTTAGGAGTCTGCATGATGACATCTGTCGTCATATTGAGGCCAGCAATGCGTGGTACAAAGAGTTAACCGATGCCCACCGACACCACCTTCAGTTCCAAGAGGGTGATTATGTCATGATCAGGATTAGACCTGAACGATTTCCCTCTGGAACCGTAAAGAAATTGTAAGCTTACGGAGCCGGTCCATTTAGAGTGTTGAAATGCGTCGGATCTAATGCGTATGTTGTGGACCTACCAGAAGAATATGGCATACGCTCTACTTTCAATGTGTCGGATCTAGTTGCTTATAGGGACCCATCGGTGATCCCTAGTGAGCCTTTCGAGCCATCTTCTCCCATTGAGAGTGACCCCGCACCTGAGTGTCCACCACCAGCCTCATTTCCACGGCAGCGAGAGCATATAGATCATATACTCGATGAGCAGGTGAATGTTACCAGGAGTGGATCCTACCCGCGCTACCTAGTGCGATGGAGAGGGTGACCCGCCATAGAGGATGCTTGGATCACCGGGGCAACGTTGTAGAGGATAGATCCGGACATACTGGAGAGCTACCAGAGCGATGTAGACCCTTACTCGATAGGGTCGAGTTTCTCCCACCCAGGGAGAATTGGTGCGGACACTAGAGCTAGCGAGAGATATAATTCGGCGAGCCGTCGGTATCGAACACGCAGCACCACTCGAGCTACATCGGCATCCCTATGGCTTGGAGACAGTCAGGCATCTCTGTCTTGAGTTCTAGTATTTTTAGTATTTTATTTGTGTGCAATGTGTGCTTATTTGGTTTTATTTGGATTGTAATAAGGATAGAAGAATGGGTTTATTTGTAAAGAGGGGCCACACGGGCCCCGCGGGCCCCCCCACCTCCTTCTCGATTGGGCCACCTAACTTCAGGGACCCATAGGGGCTGGCCCATAGTCCACCTTGGACTTGGACCATTGGACCATGGGAGAAAATTCAATTTTCTCCAATTAAAAAAAAGGGGTGCCCCTCTCTCTTGTCCTTATTAGGCTAGTTTTTTTAATATCATTGACCACATGTGAAAAATGGGATTTGACCTCTCCTAATTGCCCCTCCCTAACCCTAGATCTGAGGGTAAGAAGGTTCATTTGTCTAGGGTGGCCAACTCATATAAAACCATTGTAATTTTATTTTCCATAGAATTAATAGATGCAAATTCAGTAATTTCTTGGAGCCATCAAGCTTGGTGCGCACCCCTCTCTCTCCTCTCCCCCTTCTTGCAGTTGGGAAGGCTGTTCTCTGCGGTGTGAAGCCTCTCTATCAAGTCTGTTGTTAGTGGGAAGCTCAGAGCCGCCACCGCCGCCGCCGCCACCGTGCCGCCGTTGCACCGCCACAGCCGCCTCGTCGGAGATCTGCCTTCGCCAACCAGCAAGCCAAAGATTGATTTTTTGTTTCCAACCCCTTTATCTGTTGGATTCCAAATTTTTAGGGTGAGTTCCCAAGGTCCATCCCATGTCCCAGAAAAATATTCAGATTCTCCACCCTTTGTTTTCCTATTTTCCCATTTAGTTTCCCACAGCCCTCCAGATCTACCACTGTTCTATCTTTCGTCACAACAACAATGTTCTTCCATAGTTTGACCTCCTTTCCCATGTCTGAATGAGTTGAAATTTTAATTGGGGATTCTTTCCACCGAATCCCCCTTCCACGATTTTTTTTGAGATTTTTGGATCTCGTTTACGTTTTCTAAAACATCACTGTCAAATCCCAAATCAGTTCTGTCCCTGCTATCCAGATCTGACCCACTTGTGTTAGAAAATCCATTTCTTTTACCAAACCTCCACCATAAATTACAAAAAAAATTATCCACGTCTTCCTTACTTCCCCATCTCCAACTTTGATAAAGGGCCCAACTCCCAGATCCACCATTAGCCTTTCAGTCAAATCGTAGTTTCAGGAAGATCCCAGTCTGCCCAGACTGTTCTAGACCTATCAGGCCGCGGGTTGTAAAATCCACAACGGAAAATATAGGAATATAAAAAATCCTGTAATCACGTGTGTTCGTAGGTCTCCAAAGCAACTTCGTAACGGCGCCAGTCTCGCGTCGATCCGACGTCGGGGCTGATCGCAGTAGTAGATTTTGTCGAGTCACCTAACAGTGAAACAGCAAAATAGACCTGGGGCAGCAACCATCACCGCCTGGCAATCGGAGCTGCCCGGCCTCCACCTGGTGTTCCAGCCAGGGCCGCCTTCCAGGGAAGCGTTCCCCCAAGTGTCCCCTTCACAACGGGACCCACCCCGCCCAATTCGGAGGTCCGAGTAGTACGTGGGCCCCATAACCCGCAGCAAGCGCCGTCCGGACAGCACCGAACCGTGACTTTTCAACCCCGACGGAGTGATTCAAAACGCTACCCGCCAACCCAAACTCGATATTCTCGGGCCCCACATGTGACCTATTACCTCCCTGCGTGGAGTGGGTTTGAATTTGTAAGTCACTGAAAATTGTTTAACCGGGAGTACGAGTTTGGTCGGGGTTATCTTCCCCACGCCTAGAGCGTGGAGGTAACGATCTCACCTTCTTGGCATTGCATTTGCTTATTTAGTATGTATTTATATGCCGCTACTTGCGAGTGATAGGTCGCCTAGCCCGTAGTCATTTTTATTCACCGCTGTGAGCTAGAGAGCTAACCAGTCCCGTAGCTCGATCCGAGCACAGAAGTGAGTCGACTGCCCTTGACTCTCCCGGTTACTCAACCGCGCGGATCCACGCTTTCCCTCACTTGGGACGATGAGTGAGCTTACGTTTCTATTTTAGACATAGATCCCATAGTAGCTCTTAGTGTCGAGCCGAGGTGGCTCTAGAGTTCGTGCAATTGCGGGTCGAGTCGCCAAGTGTTGCATCATCACATCATATAGCGTCGAGTCCCACTGTTCATCCCGCATCACCCGGTCGATCTTGAGGATAGCTATGTAGATGACACTGCTGACTTGTATGTGCAAGGTTTGAAGAGGTTCGATGAGCCATCGTCAACAGTGGATGAACCTACAAAAGAAATTAATTTGGGAACTAATGAGGATCCCAGGCCTGTCTTTATTTCTGCTAATCTCCCTCCTAAGGTTGAAGAGGCGTTGATTATGGTTTTGAGAGAGTATAGCGATTCTTTTGCCTAGTCTACAAGGACATGCCAGGTCTTGACCCCTCTTTGGTGGAACATCGACTTGTACTTAAGGAGATTTCACCCTCACATGGCCTTGAGAATGAAAGAAGAAATTGATAAATTACAGAAGGCTAGATTTATTCGGGTTGTTCTATATCCTCAGTGGGTGGCGAACATAGTCTATGTCATCAAGAAAGATGGAAAGGTGCAAATTTGTATTGATTTCAGGGATTTAAACAAGGTATGTCCCAAGGATGATTTCATGCGGCACATAGATGTGTTAGTGGAGAACACAGCCGAGTATGAAGCTTTGTCATTCATGGATGGCTATTCAGGCTATAACCAGATCCGTCTCGCTCCAGAGGATCAAGAAAAAACTTCCTTCACCATGCCCTGGGGTACTTATTGCTATGTGGTAATGCCGTTACGATTGAAGAATGCTGGCGCCACCTATCAAAGGGCGAAGATGGCTATATTCCACGATATGATGCATGTGTACAAGGAAGCTTACGTAGATGATATTTTGGTGAAGTCAAGAACCAAAGAGAAACACCCCGCTATTTTGGCTAAGGTGCTTCAGAGAGCTAGGGAGTATAAGCTAAAAATGAATCCTAAGAAGTGCGTATTTGGAGTATCTTCATGGAAGCTACTAGGTTTCAAAGTTAGCAAATGGAGGATTCAAATCGATCCTAACAAAGCTAAGGCCGTCATGGACATACCCCGCCTAGGAACATCACGGAGCTTCGAGGACTGATTGGACGTTTGCAGTTCATTAGAAGATTCATATCCCAACATTCTCAGAGGTGCCGCCCGTTCTATGAACTGCTAAAGGCGGGGGTCAAATTTGAATGGAATGAAGATTGTCAAAAGGCCTACGAAGATTTGAAGGTGTTTTTGTCCAATCCTCCGATTTTGCAGCCTCTTGTCCATGGGAAACCCCCGATCCTATACATTTCTATCATTGAGGACTCCCTAAGAGCTGTCCTGGCGCAGGTGGATGATGAAGGCAAAGAGCGTGCAGCTTATTACCTCTATAAGTTGTTTAACCCGGTAGAGGTCAAGTACACTGCCATGGAGAAGACTTGTGCCGCATTAGTTTGGGTAGCTCAGAAGCAGAAGCACTATTTTCTAGCCCACCAAGTTAGGTTGATCTCTAGAATGGACCTGATCCGCTATCTCTTAGAAAAACCCATCCTTTGTAGCAAGTTAGCTCGGTGGCAGAGCTTCCTCTCCCAGTTTGATATCACATTCATCGTTCAAAAGGTAATCAAAGGATATGCCATCTGTAGCACCCTGGATAAAAATAATAGAGAAATTGAACTTTTTCCTAAAATAAATAACTCTATATGAGGGCAAAATAAAAAGATATACCATAGCCCCATACTTGATGAGGGTCACTGTATATACATACATAGATTTAAGAGGCCCAACATCACTTAAAAATCCACACATAGATGACACGCATAGGGGTTTTCCTATTTTTTTCCACACAGAAAGAATGGGTGCCCCTGTCTTGGGCGCCAATTGCTTTTGACTGGGTCAACCTAGTTAATGGGCGCCCCTATACAAGGGCGCCAATTGTCTTTTGACTGAGTCAACCCAGTTAATGGGCGCCCCTCCATAAGGGCACCGATTGTCTTTTGACTGGGTCAACACAGTCAATGGCCGCCTCTCCACAAGTGCGCCAATTACCCTTTGACTGGTCAAACCAGTGAATGGGCGCCCTCCTGAAAGGGCGCCATTTCCATTAATAAACACCCTCATACAAGGCCGCAGATTAAACGGTGCCCCCCCTTTGGGCACGAATTCCTAATAGGGCAAAACCTTGTTCTTCCAGCTGTTCGTCTAGAAGTGTTTGAAAGACGAATATTAAGGTTTTAAAACCTTCGCTGGCAATGGACCCTTAGCATTATCTTTCCCTATAATTATTTCCCTCCATCGGACAGGCAGTGGATTATTGCCGACATCTTACTGCTATTTGTGTCTCCACCTGTAGAAGAGAAGGATCTTCCTTCTCTTCTTCCTCTCACGAACGTGAAGAAGACGTGAAGGGCATCTTCTTCCTGTTGCTGAAGCTCATTTTCTTCCTACGTTCTCCTTCCTACTACTGAAGCTTTGCTGAAGAGAATGTGAAGGGGCTTGGCTTTCTTTATTCTTTCTTCTATTACCTGTACCTCGTTATTCATGCCAAAAAGGTAGGTTTTCTCAAGATCTAGCCAAACTCGTAGTTTATATAGGGTAACAAGTATGAGTAGCAGTAGTCTAGCTTCCATCTTGTACATCTTATAGCCTGTTACACTAATTTTTTTTCGGAGAACAATGCATGTTGTAAATGGCACCCATCAGGCTGCCATCAATTAATGGGCGACAAGCCCCCTAGGCGCCCATTCATGAATGGGCGACCCAGTGAATGGGCGTCTAGTAATTAATGGCAGAGGGGCAGGCGCCAATTCCTTTTCTTATGAATTAATAATCAATGTATTTAGAAATTTTATATCTATGAAACTAAACCCTAATATTCTCGCATGAGCATGATTCTGAGATCCTGATATTTTTCTCTGTCTACCCATGTCTTTACTTCCTGATTTCATGAAGTTTAGAAACTATGAATAGTGTTTTGTGTCTCAGAACGTACCAGCCCAGTGTGTGGAATCACATAGAAATGGGCGCCCATGTCTGGGGCACCATTTACTTAAATACTGACCATCCGTAGAGTCACTAATTAAATGATGACTATGTGAGGGGGCATCATTTTCTTTAGGGAAAAAAAGGGAAAATGAATGAATATTTGATTGGGTGCCCCTATCCCTGGGAGCCAATTCATTAAATAATGGCATCATAGAAGGCACCATTTTGATAAATAATGGCACCCTATAGGGCGCCATTTAGACAAGTAATGGCACATGTCTAGGTGCCAATTTGTCCTAAGAGCTATTTTATTTTGAACCTGTCCAGTTCACAGAATAAGCCCCCCTCCGTGAGCAGGCCAATTCTGAAAATAATGGCACCCAGAAGGGCACCAATTCAAAATTTTGTGGCAGCCAGAGGGGCGCCAATTCCATCCAGATTCCCGACTGGTCTCGTGGTTTGTGTCGATATAATCTTTTTTTTTTTTGTAAAAAAACCTTGCCTAGGAGTGAATGGGAGAGTGCACCCCTTACTAGAGGTAAAGGGAACAGCCACACCATCCAAGCCTAAGGGGTGAAGTTTATTGATAAAAAGAGAAAATTACATCACATCAGACGGATGCTAGGCATTCCTAGCTTATCCAGTCGAGCTGCACCTTTAACAACATGAGGAAGCTCCTTAGAAGCAAAAAAGGAGTTACACTTGGTGCTACAAGCTAAAGATGCCAAGGAATTAGCAACAGTGTTGGCTTCTCTGAAGATGTGTGAGAAATTATCATCTGAGTGAGAGATGCGCCAGATATCTCTTACATAAGGGAGAATGATCCATGGGCAGGGAATTTCCTTTGAGATAGTCTGAATTAAAATCTTGGAATCACACTCAATGGTAGCAGGCCTGTCTGAAATAGTGTGGAGATATTGAAGACCATCATATAATGCCCTTGCTTCTACTATAAGGCTGTTAGAGTTACCATAAAAGTGTGAGAAAGCAAGGATGACATTTCCAGCATGGTCTCGGATGACACCACCACCACCCGAAATACCAGTAGATTTGTAAGCACCATCAGTATTCAATTTGATGAAAGGCCATGGTGGACACAACCACTTTATAAGCTTTGGACGCGGGCAATCTGTAGCAGCAACTTGAATATTAAAATCAGCCAATATAATCTGATTGTTATTTGATTTTTCCTTGAGGCCTGAAAGGGCAATGATTTCCTTTGCTTGAGTAGTGATTTTGTGGAGAACAACATGCTTGGATATTCTCCTGTCTTCATATTTAACCATATTTCTGTATGCCCATAGTTCCCACATCCCATAAGCAATAATGGACAGAGTGAAGCAATCCAGTTTAGACTGTCGGTTGAGATTTTGAACTATATTGAGAATGATGTCTTTGGCATTTCTTCCATGAATCTGCAAGCCTTTGGATTGAAAAGCCGACCAAATGAAAGATGCAATGTCACTTGTGATAAATAAATGGTTTGTTGTTTCCTCAGATGGTGTATTGCAGCAGAAGCATTTTGAGCACATAGGAATGCCAATGGATTTTATCCTATCATCAGTTGGTAGGTAGTTGTGAATGATTTTCCATAAGTGGATTGAGAGTTTGGCTGGCAGCCAATTGAACCATAAGTTGTTCCATTTAGGATAATGCTGCTGAATTTGGACAGATAGAGCTTTTTTGTAAACAGAGGAGACTATACAGTCACCTGTGGATGACAAACTTCAAATTTCTTGATCTCTGTCCTGAGAGAGGGAGGTGTTCTGAACAGCGGCCATAATGTCATGGGGTAGATAACTGCTAAGTAGATTCCGCAGGTCAGTGCTAGGCTGAGTATAATAAGCTTGGACTGACAGATTGGGGCTTTGAATCAGATCAGCAGGAACAAAAGAAGCCATAGTTTGGTTTCCAAGCCAAATATCACTCTAGAAATTGGTATTGAATCCATCACCAAGAATGCATAATTTGTGCTTGACAATTAGATCTCTAGCATGTAGCCAGGATTTCCGAGCATAGCCCTTCATGTTCTTGAATTGGGCAGTAGAAATGTGACTACCTCGGATATATTTTGCTCTAAAATAATCTGCCCACAGTGATTCAGCATGGATGGCTCTCCATAACATCTTGACCCTTAAGGCTATCTCCATCTGCCGAAGGGACATGACACCCAGTCCACCCTGAGATATAGGCTTACAGATTTTGGTCTAGGATTTCCAATGCTTTTTATTCCCAAAGGGGGAGGATCCCCAGAAGAAATTTGCAAAGCTTCTTTCCAAGGCGTTGTGTGTTTCAACATGAAGAGATGAAGAGGCTAGGTAATAAATGGGAATGGAAGTCAGCACATGTTTAATCAAACACAATTTAGCTCCTTGGGAGAGAAACTTTGCCGACCAACCTTGAATTCTTTTCTGGATGGAGGATAGAATACCTGCAAAATGCAGTTTTTTCTTCCTGCCAATAATCAGAGGGTAGCCCAAATACTTGTGGGGGAAAGTATGCTTAGAGAAACCTGTCAAACCATGTATCTTCTGGGCAACAAAATACTTCACATTTGGGTGTAAGAAGTAACCACTTTTTCCAATACTGATAAGTTGACCAGAAGCCTGTTCATAGATTTTAAGAAGGTGCAGTAAGTTCCTGACAGAGGTAGCTGAAGCTTTAGTGAAGATGAGGGTGTCATCTGCAAACAACAAATGAGAGATGGTGGGGCAGCCTCTAGGACCCTTAAACCATTCCACCGCACCTATATTGAAAGCATTCTGCAAGCATCTGCTTAGGGCTTCTTCTGCAATGGGATCCCCTTGTCGAATTCCTCTGGAAGATTTAAAAAACCCTGCAGAGTCACCATTCAGTAATACCGAAAACCAACAATTGCTGATCATGTTATCAATGAGAGAGATAAACTCCAAATTGAAACCAAATTTCCTAAGCACTGCATATAGGAAGTACCATTCAAATCGGTAATAAGCTTTGGCCATATCAAGTTTAAATATCACATTGCTTCCCCTTGTTTTTCTTCCAAGTTCTTGCACAAGTTCTTGAGTCAATGCTATATTCTCCACTATAGTTCTCCCCTTCACAAAAGCAGACTGTTGGCTAGAAATAATTTTTGGAAGGATGCCTGCTAACCTGTTGTTTAGAATAGTT
Organism: Amorphophallus konjac; assembly: GCA_022559845.1. NCBI lineage: Eukaryota > Viridiplantae > Streptophyta > Magnoliopsida > Alismatales > Araceae > Amorphophallus > Amorphophallus konjac. Next base: position 276,549,807 of record CM040123.1, on the reverse strand, counting down.
GGAATGATCTTATAAAGAAAATTGCACAGGCTAATAGGTCTGAAATCAGAAATGTCAGTGGCACTGCTTTTTTTTGGGATGAGAGCAATTAGAGCAGAAGTAAAGCTTCTAGGAAGAGGACATTTGGTGTTGAAGACATACTGAATAGTAGCAACAATATCCCTGGCAATGATGGACCAAGCACACTAATAGAATGCTCCTGAAAATCCATCTGGCCCAGGAGCACTGTCAGCAGACATATGGAAGACAACTTCTTTGATTTCTGTTTCAGAGGGAGTACCACACAGCAATTCATTATCCGACACTGTAATCAAAGAAGGAATGCATTCAAGGATATTAGCATCAATGTAGTGATCATGAGATGTAAAGGCATGTTTAAAGTGATCAGCAGCAATTGATTTCATTTGATCATGATCTGAAGTCAGCATTCCATTTGAATTCTTCAACTGTAAGATGATGTGTTTCCTTCTATTAGCCATTGTAGTCATATGAAAAAATTTGGTGTTCTTGTCACCTTCACAAAGCCACTTGATTCTAGACTTTTGTCTCCAAAAGACTTCCTGTTGTAGCAGGCAATTGGATTGAATAGTTTTAGCTTTATAGAGAGCTGCAAGGTTAACTGGAGAAGGGTCCAGGTCATAAGTAAGTTCAGTCCTCAGCACCTCATCTTCAGCAGCAGCAAAGTTCATGTGCACATTACCATAGATATTTTTATTCCAACCCACAAGCATGTTTCTGAGGCATTTCAGTTTCAGGTGTAATGTGGTGAGTGGGGAGGTTGCCAATGGACTAGTATTCCAACACAGTTCAACATCTTTTAAGAAATTCTCGTGCAAAGTCCACATTTTCTGAAAGAAAAATCTGCTCTTGAATCTTCTGAATGAAGGCATCTTGATGAGAAGGGGAGCATGGTCAGATGCTTCTCTCGAAAGGTGCTCAACTGTGATAGGTAAAATTTTAAGCCAATCAGCATTGAGAAGAGTTCTATCCAATCTAGCCCAAATACCTCTGCTACCTGATTGCTTGTTGTACCAGGTAAATTTAGATCCCATATAACCAGCATCAAAGAGTTCACATTCCTGAATGCAGTCTTTGAAGTCTGAAATAGAACTCAGGTTTGGAGGACTACCTCCTAATTTCTCATCAATATCCAATATACAATTGAAATCACCAGCTACCAACCAAGGGCCGGATATAAAAGCATGACAATTGGTTAATGAAGACCAAAGAGATTGCCTTTCATTTCTGGAACATTTAGCATAAACAAAGGTAAAGTGAAATTGTGGCAGAGAAGAATCTGTTTGAAGTATAGTTATTTGCTGATCATCCCTGAAGATATGACAGAAATCCAATGGTTCTTTCCACATAATCCAGATGTGAGCATTATCATCTCTATTAGCAAGGGCCTTGTCCATCCCCAGTTTTTTACACAGTCTGTCCAAATTTGAAACAGGAATTTTGGGTTCCAATAAAATAAGACACTTAACATTATGGTCTTTCAGGTGAAATTTCACTCTACCTTGAGAAATATCATTCCCTATACCATGTATATTCCACACAATAATAGACATAGTTAATTGTGGATGTTAGGAAGATTACCGGTGGAGCCAACCTTCTGCATTGACCTGGTAATAACCCCAGCTTGGCCTTTTTGCATGACCCGAGCATTATTAATAGAAGCAGACTTAGCAATGTCCTGTCTAGCAGCTTGAATTTTCTCTTGAGAATTGATAATAGCTAAATCAAGGTTAGTGCCTTCCTTTGGTTTATGTGGTGAACTAGTTCCGGTATCCAACTCAATTTGGGTTTTGGGATTTGGAGTAATGTTCTGATTTTGATAATACAATCCATCCTCCTGGCTCTTGCCTTTACCTTTTGTAATCCTTTGAGCATCAACAATAGCCAACTCTAGTACAGGGGCAATAGTTCCAATTGAGTCAGCCTTTTGGATTGAAGGGGGCTCCAATTGACCACTTGAGACATCAACCATCACTGAATGGTTCAAAGAACCTAATTGAGATTGTCTCTCAGAAAGAAAAGCAGTGCCGGGGTTGGATTCAAGGACTAGATGATCCATACTCACAGGATTAGACTCCAAAGCCAATGGGTTATTCCCGAATACTGAGTTGCCCTGAGTCTTGCGAGGATTAGATGAAGTAGGCAATTGAGACTCCTCATTGGTGACCATCAGAGCAGGGTGATCATTCAAGTTCTCAGAGCTGTTCTTTGGAGACAAAACCATAATGTTAGCCAGTCCTTCAGCAGAAGAGGAGGGGAGGGTTCCGTGGGCAGCTTCTGGGAGGACCAAAGTCCTTTTCAATGCCACTGGCTGCCAGCATTGCTTTGTAATATGGGGCTTGGATACATCCGAAGGCATAGACGATCTTTCAGACAATTTGCAGTCAACCAGAGAGTGGCCAAGTCTGGAACAAGAAGAGCAAAATTGAGGAAGTTCTGGAAAATAGATTTCTTGCCAAGTCCCACCCCCTGGGAATCCAATCCATATTCGAGAAGGATGGTGTTTGGAAACATCAAGCTCAACACAAGCACGCTCTGCAGCAGTGTTTGATAGGTTATGATATGATGGGTCGATTTTCAAAACCCGACCTATGTTGCCAGCAATCGACCGAATCATATGTTCTAAATTGAAATTTACCGGAAGGCCAGGGAAAGAAATCCATATAGGAAGAATAGGAGAATCTGAATCCGGAGAGAATTCCATTGACCACTTGAAGAATCGAAAGAATCTTCCTTGGACATACATAGAATCCCTCAGAAGCAGCTGCAAGTAGTCTTCATAGTTCCGAAACCTCAGAAGAAGATGGCGGGCATCCAAGGCACTTATCATGAAATCTTCTTTGAAATTGCATCGGTTAGAAAGATGGCTTCTAATCTCTGGAAAAGCAGGTCTTCCGCAGGGGGTGCGAGGCACTATGGCGTATTCAAACGGGAGCAAGCTTTGAACAAATTCATCCTTTGTGAAAAATACAGCGGGCTCTCCGCTGTCTGTAGATGCCGGGGCATGAATCGGACCACGAACAACAGGAGGTGTCATAGAGGAAGCCAAAACTTCAGCAAAAGAACGCGCCAAGGGCTTTGGCACAGGCGGGGAAGACGGTGGGACAGAGGCTTGACCATGGGGGGGGGCATCGAGGGCCCCCCATGGTCCACCATTGCAACAGAGTCGCCGGAGGAGTCAACCTAGGTCAAAGTCGCCGGTTCGCCTTTTCGTATGTCGATATAATCATAGTTCATTTCCTGCATAATAATCTAACCTTGAACTCCATTCATGAAATCTACCTTATATTCCTACAAAGGTTAAACCCTTGGAATTCTATATTGGCTATAAACGAGAGTGGATATCGAATAAATACATGAATCAATGCTGGCATTAATGGGGCTCGATATGGTCCTAGGAGGAGCACCCGAAAGTACTTGTGCCCATGGCAGCTATAATGATCACGGTGGTAGCATTGCACTGAAGTACTTGCATTCTTGACATGAGGCATTCCACTCACTTTCTCGTGACAATACTTGACATGACTTGCGTGCTTGACTTGACTTGCGTGGCCTGGAATGGGCAAAGTACTTGCTTGAATGAAATAGCCAATTCTAGTTACATGTAGTTGATATTACATGCTTCAACGTTGGTTCTTACTCTCCTGGAAAAGTTATGCAAACACTTGCTAGTACCTTATTGATACCTTGAAATCATGTGATATTCTTTCTATAAAGTTTTTGATATCTTGCTCGTCCATCATGCATAGCTATATCTTGATATCTTGCTCGTCTATCATGCGTAGCTATACCTGCATTGCACGTAACACGTAACATGTAATTTACTTAAATATTTCTAGAGCTTGAGATATAATTCTACTGAGCGATTTGCTCATGTAGTTTCATTCCAACATTTTTCAGGTAACTCTAATAGCGACAACCATGTGAATGGGAATGAGACCGAGTGAAGAGTGCTAGAGTCACCGATCATCGAGCTGTTATCTAGTCATGCCCCTTTGATTTCCTCGAGTCCTTTACCATCGTACTTTTCAGTTATGTCGGTTAGTTGGTTAGAACTTGTTAAGGCTTGAAAGCCTCATAGTTAGTATGGGTCCTTATCATTATGGTTACTTAGAACTTTGTCATGTTGGAATATTAGTACTATTATGAATATTTAATTTGGTTATTATTATTCTAGTCTTTTGCGCACTCTATCTTTGTGTCAAAAATCTTATTGCTCTGATTGACATGAGATCTATATAAACTCACCACGCTATCAGGTCCCTTCCGCGCTTGGGGTGTGACAATTTTCGTAGTATCAGAGCGGCTTTCAAATTCCTAGGAAACACAAGTCCAAGGATAGGAGTACACCTTATACCCGGTGAGATGGATAGAGCCATGGGTTAAGTTCTATACTGACATCCGACCTTATAATCAAACACGATGCTTATTATACTTAAATTCTCTTGTAGGATTATGGCCACTGAAAGAGCACAATGGAGCGAGATGCAGCGCACAGTGCAAGGCCATACCCAGGCACTACAACAAGTGCTGCAGAGATGAATTTGTTGAACATTTCAACAACAAGTACTTTTTCGACCGCATCCAAGAGAAGAAGGCCGTGAAGTTTGCCGCACTGAAACAACGGACCCTGAAAATGGCCGAGTATGAGGCCCAATTCTCGAGACTGTCCAGGTATGCACCCCACTTGGTGTGTACTGAAAAGATGAAGGCAAGAAGGTTCCTCAAAGGGCTTCGGCCCCAATACATTACACAACTTGCACCGATGGACATCCAAGTCTATTCAAAAATGGTTTGGCATGCCCAGTTGCTGGAAGACGCCACTGAATTATCTGACAAGATTCGAGGAAGGGACAAGAAGGAGCCTGTCACAAGCCCCGGAAATTTCAAACCATCATTTAATAAGAAGAGGTTCTACAATAGAGGGGAGTCCTCCTAGGAAAAGAAATTTCAGAAAGATGACAAGTCATTCTCCATCACCACATCTTTCAAGGAAGTTTGTAAACACTATGACAAGGCTGGTCATAAGGCCGAGGAATGTTGGAGGAGACTGGGAGCCTGTCTTTGATGTGGGAGCCGAGAACATCGAATTCCTAATTGCACATTGATGAACGAGCAAGCCACTAAAGATGAAAAGCGTCCGACAAAGAAACAAGGTCGTCTGCAAGCTCTCCAAGAAACGGAACCAACAGAAGGTGGAATCGTGGAAGGTACACTAACTATTAGTTCTAAGACTACTCAAGTTTTATTTGATACCGGAGCAACTCATTAATTTATTTCCAATAAATTTGCTGCTTAATTTTTTATGGAGCCCGAATGGTTAGACTTAGTCATATCTACACCTCTCGGGAGCGAGTCCGATATCACATATCAATACCCAAACTATAAGGTTATGGTTAAGGGAAACAATCTACCTGTCAACCTGATATGCCTAGATATGAAGGGGTATGATGTCATACTAGGTGCTAACTGGTTATCCACCCACCAAGCTACTGTAGATTGCCGGAATGGCAAGATAACTTTTGCGGATTTCCCAGAGCTGGTCTACATTAGCCCTCGGAATATATCACCTCTCATCTCAGCTCTCCGAGCTAGCAAACTTATAAGTAAAGGATGTGTGGCTTCCATAGCATTTGTGACTACCACGGAAGTCAAGGAGTCTAAACTTGAAGACATCCGTGTAATTTGGGATTTTCTCGACGTTTTTCCAGAAGAATTGCCCGACTTACCCCCAGAGCGGGAAGTGTCGTTAAAAATTGACCTTGTCCCTGGTGCTGGTCCTGTTTCCAAGGCACCTTACAGAATGTCCCCCGCTGAGCTGAAGGAGCTAAAAGAGAAGCTAATGGAGTTATTGAAAAATGGTTTCATCAGGCCAAGTGCTTCCCCATGGGGAGAACCCGTGCTATTCGTCAAGAAGAAGGACGGATCGATGAGACTATGCATTGATTATCGGTAGCTGAACCACCTTACAATCAAGAACAAATACCCGCTGCTGAGAATTGATGAGCTGTTCGATCAATTATCTGGCGCTAAATACTTCTCCAAGATTGATCTTCGGTCTGGTTACCACCAACTAAGGATCAATGAAGATGACATTCATAAAACTACATTTTGAAGTAGGTATGGGCATTACGAATTTATTGTTATGCCTTTTGGACTAACAAATGTCCCCACGACTTTTATGCAGTTAATGAACAGCATCTTCAGGCCCCACTTAGACCAATTTATTGTGGTCTTTATTGATGATATTCTGATCTATTCGAAGCCCGAAGAAGACCATGAAGTACATCTGAAGAAGGCATTACATGTATTGAGAGATAATAAATTGTATGCCAAATTTAGGAAGTGCAAGTTCTGGCTCGAGGAAGTGTCCTTCTTGGGCCATATAGTCTCGAAGAACGGAATTTTCGTGGACCCATCGAAGGTCGAAGCCGTGAAGAATTGGGAATGACCAACGAATGCAACGGAGATTCGAAGTTTCTTGGGGCTAGCTGGTTACTACCGGCGTTTCATCAAGGACTTCTTAAAAATTATTGTTCCTCTCGCTAGGTTGACTCGCAAGGAAGTGCCTTATGAGTGAAATGAAAACTTTGATAAGAGTTTTAAAGCTTTGAAGGATCTCTTGACCACTACTCCAGTATTATCATTACCAATTGAAGGAGAGAAGTACGAGGTATATACCGACGCTTCTGGTATTGGCCTCGGGTGTGTATTGATGCAAAATGGAAGAGTCATTGCATACTCTTCCCCGCAACTAAAGAAACATGAAGAAAACTACCCGGTGCATGATTTAGAGATGGCCGCGGTAGTATTCGCCTTAAAAATATGGAGACACTACCTCTACGAAGAACAATTTATTGTGTACTCCGATCACAAAACCCTCAAGTATCTATCTTCCCAGAAGGAACTAAACATGAGGCAAAGGCGTTGGCTTGAATGCCTCAAGGATTTCGACTTCACTATACAATACCATCCTGGTGAGGGTAATTATGTAGTAGATGCCCTCAGTCGAAAGCCAAGAGCGATATTGGCCAATTGCATGATTCAAGAATGGAAGTTATTGGAGAAATTATCTGAATTCAACATAAGCACGGATAAGAAGAACGGGTGTATTACTCTTTCTCACATGAGTCTACATCTGGATTTGCTACCTGAAATTAAGAAGCTACAAGAAGAAGATCTTGCGCTAGTGGAAATAAGGGACATACTGGATGAGAGACTTGATTTCAAGCTGGCATTCGATGGTAGATTGCTATTCTGTGAACGGACATGTGTACCGGAATGCCCTGAGCTGAAGAAGAAGGTTCTTGAAGAAGCTCATCGCTTAAGATACACAATTCACCCTGGAGCCACTAAGATGTACCAAGACTTGAAATGGACTTTCTGGTGGCCTAATATGAAAAGGGAGGTAGCGAACATCGTATCTCGCAACCTGACATGCCAACAAGTGAAGGCGGAACACCAGAAACCTGTCAAAAAATTACATGATATTCCCAAGTGGAAGTGGGAAGACATCAGCATGGATTTTATCATGGGCTTGCCCAAGTCTAGAGGCAGACATGATGAAATTTGGGTAATCGTCGACTGTTTAACTAAATCGGCTCATTTCTTACCCATTAAGAGCCGATGGTTAGTTGATGTTCTTGCATCCATATACAACCGAGAGGTTGTTAGATTGCATGGAGTTCCCGTGACAATCGTATTTGACCGAGACCCGCGCTTCACTTCTCATTTCTGGAAGGGTTTACAACACTCTCTGGGGATGAAACTCAATTTCAGAACTGCTTTCCATCCCCAGACAGATGGTCAGACTAAGAGGACAAACCAAGTTGTTAAAGATATGTTAAGGGCATGTATTATAGACTTTGGCGGAAGCTGGAACGACCACTTACCCTTGGCCGAATTTGCATATAACAACTGCTATCAAGCCAATATCCAAATGGCACCTTTCGAGGTGCTTTATGGCAGGAGTTGCCGATCTCTAATATGCTGGGATGAAGTTGGCGAAAAATAAATTCTAGGCCCAGATATGGTAAGAGATTCAACTGAGAAGATACACCTTATTCGAGAAAGACTCAAGATCGCACAGTCCAGGCAGAAGTCATATACTGACAATAGAAGAAGAGATATGGAATTCCATGTTTGAGACCATATTTTTCTCAAGGTATCTCCCGGCCGAGGTATTAGAAGATTCGGTGTTAAGGGAAAGCATACACCGAGGTTTATTGGTCCATTCGAGGTATTAGAAAGAGTGGGTGACGTGGCTTACCGCATTGCCTTGCCTCCACAACTAGCAGAAGCGCACAATGTATTCCATATTTCTACGCTAAAGAAGTATGTGCATGATCCTTTCCACGACATTGACCATAATGACTTAGTGATACAGAAGGACCTTACCTATGAGCAAAAGCCGATGAAGATCCTCGACCGAGAACTCTGAGTTTTGAGGAACAAGACGATCCCTATGGTGAAAATCTAATGGAATCGATGCTTAGAACAAGAAGCTACATGGGAAACCAAGGAGTCTATGAGAAGGAGATTCTTGGAGCTATTATAGTCTGTAAGTACTTCACACCCTCCATGTCTCCATATATGCAATTGAATTTGGGGACCAAATTCTTTTAAGTGGGGGAGGGTGTAGCACCCCGGATAAAAATAATAGCGAAATTGAACTTTTTCCTAACATAAATAACTCCATATGAAGGGCAAATAAAAAGAAATATCATAGCCCCATACTTGATGTGGGTCACTATATAAACATACATATATTTAAGAGGCCCAACATCACTTAAAAATCCACACATAGATGACACGTATAGGGGTTTTCCTATTTTTTTCCACACAGAAGGAATGGACGCCCCTGTCTTGGGCACCAATTACCTTTGATTGGGTCAACCTAGTTAATGGGCGCCCCTTCACAAGGGCGCCAATTTTATTTTGACTGGGTCAACCCAGTTAATGGGCGCCCCTCCACAAGGGCGCCAATTACCCTTTGACTGGTCAAACCAGTGAATGGACGCCCTCCTAAAAGGGTGCCATTTCCATTAATAAACGCCCTCACACAAGGGCGCAGATTAATGGGCACCCCCCCTTGGGCGCCAATTCCTAACAGGGCAAAACCCCGTTCTTCCAGCTGTTCTTCTAGAAGTGTTTGAAAGACGAATAGCAAGGTTTTAAAACCTTCGCAGGCAATGGACCCTTAGCATTCTCTTTCCCTATAATTATTTCCCTCCATCGGACAGGCAGTGGATTACTGCAGACATCTTGTTGCTGTTCGTGTCTCCACCTGCGGAAGAGAAGGATCTTCCTTCTTTTCTTCCTCTCACAAACATGAAGAAGACGTGAAGGGCATCTTCTTCCTGCTGCTGAAGCTCATTTTCTTCTTACGTTCTCCTTCCTACTGCTGAAGCTTTGCTGAAGAGAACGTGAAGGGACTTGGCTTTCTTTATTCTTTCTTCTATTACCTGTACCTCGTTATTCATGCCAAAAGGTAGGTTTTCTCATGATCTAGCCTAACCTGTAGTTTATATAGGGTAACAAGCATGAGTAGCAGTAGTCTAGCTTCCATCTTGTACATCTTATAGCCTGTTACACTGATTTTTTTTCGGAGAACAATGCATGTTGTAAATGGCGCCCATTAGGCTTCCATCAATTAATGGGCGACCAGCCCCCTGGGCGCCCATTCATGAATGGACGACCTAGTGAATGGGCGTCCATTAATTAATGGCAGAGGGGCATGCGCCAATTCCTTTTCTTGTTAATTAATAATCACCGTGCTTAGAAATTTTATATCTATGAAACTAAACCCTAATATTCTTGCATGAGCATGATTCTGAGATCCTGATATTTTTCTCTGTCTACCCATGTCTTTACTTCCTGATTTCGTGAAGTTTAGAAACTATGAATAGGATTTTGTGTCTCAGAACGTACCAACCTGGTGTGTGGAATTAGACAGAAATGGGCTCCCATGTCTGGGGTGCCATTTACTTAAATAATGACCCTCTGCAGAGTCACCAATTAAATGATGACTCTGTGAGGGGGCGCCATTTCCTTTAAGGCAAAAAAAAAGGGAAAAGAAATGAATATTTGATTGGGCGCCCCTCTCCCTGGGCGCCAATTCATTCAATAATGGCACCATAGAAGATGCCATTTTATTAAATAATGGCACCCTGTAGGGCGCCATTTAGACAAGTAATAGCACCTGTCTGGGTGCCAATTTTTTCTGAGAGCTATTTTATTCTGAACCTGTCCAATTCATAGAATAAGCACCCCTCCGTGAGGGCGCCAATTCTGGAAATAATGGCACCCAGAAGGGCGCCAATTCAGAATTCTATGGCAGCCCGAGGGGTGCCAATTCTATCCAGATTCCCGACTGGTCTCATGGTTTGTGCTGATATAACCATAGTTCATTTCCTGCATAATAATCTGACCTTGAACTCCATTCATGAAATCTACCTTATGTTCCTACAATGGTTAAACCCTTTGAATTCTATATTGGCGATAAACGAGAGTGGATGTCGAATAAATACATGAATCAATGCCGGCGTTAATGGGGCCCGATCAAGTCCTGGGAGGAGCACCCAAAAGTACTTGTGCCCATAGGAGCTATAATGATCACAGTGGTAGCATTGCACCGAAGTACTTGTGTTCTTGACATGAGGCATTCCACTCACTCTCTCGTGACAATACTTGACATGACTTGCGTGCTTGACTTGACTTGCGTGGCCCAGAATGGGTAAAGTACTTGCTTGAATGAAATAGCCAATTCTAGCTACACGTACTTGATATTACATGCTTGAATGTTGGTTCTTACTCTCCTGGAAAAGTTGTGCAAACACTTGCTAGTACCTTATTGATACCTTGAAATCATGTGATATTCTTTCTATAAAGTTATTGATATCTTGCTCGTCCATCATGCATAGCTATATCTTGATATCTTGCTCGTCCATCATGCGTAACTATACTTGCATTGCACGTAACACGTAACATGTAATTTACTTAAAAATTTCTAGAGCTTCAGATATAATTCCTACTGAGCGATTCGCTCATCTAGTTTCATTCCAACATTTTTCAGGTAACTAGGATAGTGACAACCATATGAATGGGAACGAGACCGAGTGAAGAGTGCTAGAGTCACCGATCATAGAGTTGTTATCTAGTCATGCCCCTTTGATTTCCTTGAGTCCTTTACCCTTGTACTTTTCAGTTATGTCAATTAGTTGGTCAGAACTTGTTAAGGCTTGAAAGCCTCATAGTTAGTATGGGTCCTTATCATTATGGTTACTTAGAACTTTGTCATGATGGAATATTGGTACTATTATCAAATCAAATTTTAATTTGGTTATTATTATTCTAGTCTTTTGCGCACTCTATCTTCGTTTCGAAAATCTTATTGCTCTGATTGACATGAGATCTATATAAGCTCGCAAAGCTACCGGGTCCCTTCCGCGATAGGGGCGTGACACTATCGCTGAGCATCTAGCCCATCTTCCTATTCACTGCCCTGACTCTATTCAGGATGAGTTCCCTGATGAGCATCTTGATGTTCTTACCCACCACCCCTTTTGGTCTCTGCACTTCGATGGTGCACTCAACTCTCAAGGCTGAGGGATAGGTGTCGCTCTCCTCACTCTAGAAGGAGTGACGATTCCTCTCACTTATCAGCTCCGCTTTCCTGCTACCAACAACATTGTTGAGTACGACGCTCTCCTAGCTGGTTTGAAGTAGTAATACCTCTTAGGTGCGTGTTACTTGAATATTGTAGGACATTCTTAGCTTGTTCTATGCCAAGTTCTGTCCACATACCGCACTCGTGACTCGAAACTCAAGCCATATCAAGATTTGGTCACTCTCTTGGCTAGGCAATTCCGCAAATTGATCTACATTCATACTCCTCGATCTCAGAACATCCTTGCCGATGCTCTGGCATCGCTTGCTTCCTCCCTATCTTTTCCTCTCAGTCAGAGTACTGAGACCATCGTCATCCAGAGATTGGACGCCCCTTGTCTTCAGATCCTTGGTTTGACAACCTTAGGAAGACTGTAGAGGTGAAGGCTGAGAAGAAAGATTTGAAGGAAGTTTCTTTGACAGATTTAGAAGAGATCTTGGAAGAAGAAGAATTGCCTTGGTATCATGAAATTGAGCTGTATTGTAAGGATGGATCGTTCTCAAAAGGGGAAAATGCTGAGCAGCGTAAGGCTATTAGAAGAGCCGCTTCGAGGTACACCATCATTGCTGGAGATTTGTACAGGCGCACTCTCAATGGAATACTCGTGAGGTGTCTAGATGACGATGAAGCTTTGAAGGTGGCTGAAGTAGCTCATTCAAACGAGTGCGGAGGTCACGTCAATGGCCAGGCTCTAGCAAAGAAGATCCTTAAGCAGGGCTATTATTGGCCCACTCTAGAGGAAGATTGTTGCCTCTATGTCTGGAGGTGTCTTAAATGCCAACTCCATGCTGATAAAATCCATGCTCCTGCTTCATCTCTCCATCCTCTCTATGCTCCTTGGCCGTTCTCTATGTGGGCTTTCGACATTGTAGGCCCTCTAGGTGATCCCAATTCTCAGATCAAACAAAAATCTTTCATTCTTACCGCTACTGAGTACTTCACCAAATGGGCCGAAGCGGAAGCGTACGCAGAGATTAAAGCTACCACGGTGTGCCACTTCATCCTAAAGAACATCATCTCGCGGTTCGGAGTGCCAAGCAGCATCGTCACCGATAATGGGCCCTAGTTCGTCTCTCAAGAGCTCCAGGACCTCTGTAAGAAGTTCAATATTGCATTACACCATTCATCTCCATATTATCCTCAAGGCAACGGTCAAGCTGAAGCCACTAATAAAACCCTTCTTAAAATCATAAAGAAAATATGTGAATCTCACAAATTTGTTGATTGGCCTGAGCGATTAGTGGAAGCTCTATGGGCTTATCATACCTCCGTCCGTACTCCTATGGGGAAAACCCCCTATGCTCTCACTTATGGGATGGAGGCAGTATTTCCATATGAGATCTTGATCCCTTCCCTAAGGGTGCAGCTTGAGAAGGAACTTAATCTCAACGATGTTGGGTTAGATGGACGCAGTCTATCTCCACTAAGTGTGGATCTAGAGGGGGGTGAATAAATCAACTTGCCTAATTTAAAACTACTGTATGTTCTAAAGCGGAATTTAGGCAAACATCAGTTAAGCTAAATGAAGAGTGCTAAGCAAAGGGTCGACCCATGAAAGCCATTCACCATATCTTATATCGAAAGCTAGACATAAGTATGAGCGATATAATCAATGAAGCTAAGCAAAGGATACCAGCACACACAGTTCATAAGCAATCACACAAACACAATGCACACACAATTTTTAGGTGGTTCGGTCAACGACCTACGTCCACCCTACACTCAACCGAGTATGGCTTCATGCTGCGCAGCACAGCTTGCGTCCGCTACGCTTTACAGCTTGGCCAAACAATCCGCTGATACATAGCTTCGCTGGGCACTACAGCTTGCCGACCAGAGGATCTGATCCTTTGCAACCGCAGGGGAAATACAGCATAACCCATCCAGTGGAGACTACCACTGCAAGACCGCTGACACACAGCTTGAAGAAACAGTATTCGGAAATGAAAGACAGAATCAAAACGAAAACAGAAAAACTCAAAAGCAATATAGCTTTAAGAGCAAAGCTCAGCTCTGGTTTTGAACCACGAGACTGAGATACAAGCTCACTCTCAATCTCACTCTCAATCAGCTCTCTCTCAGCTCATCTCTCTCGATCTCTTCTTCTCTCATTTTCTTCTTCTCTATTTCTTTTCTTCTTCTTCTCTGTATTTTCTTCTTCTCTCTTTTCTCTCTGTGGATCGAAGGCTCACTGCTGCTGAATGTATAGACTTTCTCTTCTTCTCCTTAGATCAGTCTTCTTCTGTGGAAGAAGGCTTGTTTATATAGCAGCAACAGCAGCAGGCATGTGCTCTCCACGTTTCCCGCCCAGCAATTTGGACCACGTGGCAGCATCCAATCGAGTGTCAGTACACGTGTCCTCATCTGGATACCTTGTCCTTCTCGGATCACGAGCCAGGCACCTCGGATCACGTGCCCCTCATTAGTACGCTCAGCAACTGGAGTTAGATGGCGTCAACCCACTTGCTCCAAGGAGTTGACGCACCCTTCAGAGATCTTCAACCCTTTTTAACTGCTGTGTCGACACTTCCAACCCGTGGCGTTCACGCATTGATGCGTTCCAGTGAGCAGGTCTTCAGCAGATAGACATGCTGCGTTCACGCTCTCAGCATGCTGCGTTGACGCATGGAGCTGCAGCGTCGATGCTGCCAATGTACTCCAGAGGCTACAATAAGGGATACTTGAACTGATGCGTCCACGCTACTTGATCAATGCGTTGACGCACCAGAGTAATCCATAAGCTTCTTTCTTGATTGTTTGAACTACTGCGTTCACGCCACTTGATCAAGGCGTTGACGCATTGGTGTGTTCCAGCAGCGAAAATTGGATGACTTCAGCCCTCTTGCTTTAAGGGGTTCATTAGCCTCTTCAGTCCCTGTCAGACAGATGAAACGAAGTCATCAGTTCTAAGTTTATGCATTGCATTGTATAGACTTTGCTGTGAAAGTAAAGTCTAAAGCAACGTACAGACTTTATGATACTTAGATGAAAAACAGGCGAAAGCAATGTAGAGACTTCAGACTGCAGGAACGTGTGAACAACCAATGTGTAGACTTGAAGCTCCTGAAGCAATGTACAGACTTCAAAGATCACTGTGGATGTATAGACTTTGGGGACATGAAGCGATGTATAGACTTCAAAGAAGTTGGCGAGTCAATGTACAGACTTGATGAAGCGAAGCCAATGTACAGACTTAATGTGTAGCTGAAGCCTTGAACGTAGGAATAGGCTGGAGTGTATAGACTTCAGGCTTCAGAACCGAATGTTCAGACTTCGCCTAAGAAACGTAGGGAAAGTCCCCAGTGTATAGACTTTGCCTTGAGCGAAAGGTAAGTGATGAATGTATAGACTTTCACGATGTGTAGACTTGAATATGTGAAAGCTACAGTGAAAGAGTGTATACACTTGACCAGATCAAGGGTAATTCGGATGTACAGACTCTGAGGTTCAAAGCCAACGGTTGTACAGACTTAGAATATTAAGACTGATGTACAGACTTCATGCGTTGATGCTGTACACACTTAGCGAGTTGACGCTGTACACACATCCAATGAAGTGCGTTGACGCTATAACATGAGCCAGTGAGATGCGTTGACACTGTACACACTTAACCAATTCAAATGAAATGCAGTGTGTGGACTTTATCTAAAATGGACGATGTATAGACTCAATCGATATAAGAGTTTCCAGTGTATAGACTCAGTCTAAACAAGTCTGCTGGAGGAGTCGACCCATCCTCTGATGTGTCGACCCATGACAGTGAGAAATGCAGACAGCAGTGTATTAAATGCAAAGAACACATAGTCAATCTGATAGAGCAATTTCATCAAATCAAAAGTAGTTGCCAATCAATCAAAACAATGGTGTTTCCAATGAAATAAAGTAAGTGCCAACATCATCAACATAGAGGGGTCACAACAATCTCCCCCTTTTTAATGATGGCAACCCCATATGAAGTAGAATAGCAACATCCTGTCATATAGATATATGTTTGATGAAAGACATGATGTGTTATGCAGATTGACATGCAGATGCTATGAATGCATGCAACTCACTGCCTCAAACTCTCCCTTGGAATGAATTCAGAATTGAATTCAGAATTCAGACAGATATGTATTCTCCCCCTAGACATCCCCTAGATAATATTCTCCCCCTTTGCCATCAACAAAGTGGAGGGAAAAAATTAAATACAATGGAGGAATCAAGAGAAGAACTGACTGGCATTCTGAGCAGGTAGTTCATGAATAAGCATTCTAAAGCATAGAGTTTTCAGTCATATGAATTTATAAACTGCTATCAAAAAGATTTCTGGTTTAATAGTGATAAAATTTGGAGTTCATGCACTACAAGCAATAGATAAGTTCACTGTGCATGATAAAACAATAAACTAGAATCACATTTACATGAAAAATTCAGTTTCATAATATCTTACTTTCATAGTCTCAAAAAAATTTGAGAGAAATCAAGTCATGTATTGAAACTAAACAAATTTACACTCATGAACTTTTCTTTTGAAGGAGCAGCATTATCAATATTAGATCATTTTGAGCATTTAGGTACCATAAGTCTTTCTTCGTAAGGGTATACATTTATCAGACGCCAATACCCCTAGATAGTCAACACGATGGACCATTCTTCCTATGATAAAATTCAACAGAACTGAGTTATACCTTTTTATATGAGGGTACACATTTATCAGACGCCAGTTACCCCCAGGTACTCAGTGAAACCAGCCTGCTGTTTTGAACATTTTAAACATGGATAGCTGATACACTTCATGACATGAGTGATGTCCACTTCTTTGATGGATCACTCATTTTCTCAGTGATTTACCAGTCATTGCTCTGCCAATATTAATTTTTAATGATTTTCAATGTTTTTCAATATCTTTCTTAGCTGTCCTTTTTTTTTTGTTTTAGAATGACTTGTTTAAGAACAATACACATACTTAACTTCTCTAACATGATTTCAGATGAGTTTTCAGATTTCAGATATGATTAGCTTTGTCTGACATGAAATAAGAAAGAGGTTGAGAGTTTTATCAATTTTCAACTTACTTATATATTGATTGCAATCTTTAAACTCCAACCATTATAAGATTTAAACCATTACATCAGTCTTTGAACAAATCAAATTCTTATAAATGAAGAAGTCCATTTTCTACTGCTTAGAAATCAGAACTGACCAACAGATTGCCATAATGTCAGAGAGAAGTATTCAGAGTTAATGGTTGAATGACTTCAAGAAAGTTGAAACCACTCTGAATTTCTAGCAATACTCCCCCTATCTATATGCAATGTTTTCTTTGAACACTGAACAAAGTATTTTGAATAGAGAAATGCAATGCAGGACAGTTCTACATGCATGTTCAGTAATGATTATGAGTCTGTTTCAATATTCACATCCACATGAATTATCCAAGCAATAAAATGCAAGTCCACATCAGAAATTTTATTCACAGCAGTTAAACAATCATTCATCATGCTGAAATTTACATAAGCCAAGTTCTCTTCTAAGAAACTTAAATTTTTCATTCCCAAGAGGCTTAGTAAAAATATCAGCATATTATTTTTCAATTTCTATGAAATTCATTTCAATCTCCTTTTTATTTACAGCATCTCTAAGAAAATGATGTTTTATCTCTATATGCTTAGTCCTTGAATGGTGAACAGGATTTTTAGCAAGGCATATAGCACTAGTATTATCACATAAAATTGGAATGCATCCCAGATTTATCTGATAATCAGCCAGTTGGTGCTTAATCCAAAGTACTTGGGCTGCACAATTACATGCTGTAACATACTCCGCTTCAGCTGTGGATAATGCTACAGTGTGTTGCTTCATAGATGCCCAAGACACTAGACAGCCACCAAGGAATTGACAGTAGCCACTGGTGCTTTTTCTATCTACTCGACACCCAGCATAGTCTGCATCAGTGTAGGCTAGAAGCTCTAACTCACACTTAGCAGGATACTAGAGACCTAGTTCTTGGGTGCCTAGTAAATACCTAAAAATCCTTTTCACAGCTTTAAAGTGAGTTTCTTTAGGACTGGCCTGAAATCTAGAGCATAAACACACAACAAATTGTATATCAGGCCTAGATGTTGTAAGATAGAGAAGAGATCCGATCATACCTTTGTATAGCCTTTGGTCCACAGGTTTACCTTTAGAATCTTCATCCAAACTGGTTGAGGTACACATTGGAGTAGCTATTTCCTTGAGGTTGTCCATTTTGTACTTCTTCAATAAGTTCTTTACATACTTGGACTTAGAGATGAAGGTGCCATCATCTGTTTGTGTAACCTGCAGTCCAAGGAATAGTTTGAGCTCACCCATTGAGCTCATTTCAAATTCATTAGTCATTATTTGAGAGAATTCCTCACACAATTTGGGGTTAGTTGACCCAAACACAATGTCATCCACATAAATCTGAATGATAAGAATATCTAGATGGCTTACCTTGGTAAACAATGTTTGATCAACTATACCTCTTGTGAAGTTCTTGTCGGTGAGAAATTTGCTCAACCTGTCATACCAAGCTCTAGGAGCTTGCTTTAAACCATAGAGAGTTTTATTGAGCTTGTAAACATGATTAGGAAAATCTAAACATTCAAACCCAGGAGGTTGTCTCACATATACATCCTCATTAATTTCCCCATTTGGAAAAGCAGATTTCACATCCATCTGCTGAAGATTTATTCCTAGGGAACATGCATAAGCCAATAAAATTCTTATTACTTCTAACCTAGCTACAGGGGCAAAAGACTCTTCAAAGTCTATTCCAAATTCCTGATTGCACCCCTGAGCTATAAGTCTGGCTTTATTTTTAGTAACATTCCCTGCTTCATCATTTTTGTTTCTAAATACCCATTTAGTTCCTATGACTGTTTCATGATCAAGAGGTGGAACCAAAAACCACACCTTATTCCTGTCAAATTGATTGAGCTCCTCATGCATGGCATTAATCCAATGCACATCTTGGAGAGCACAGTCAATGGACTTGGGTTCTGTGTTTGATACAAAAGCATAAGCATTCAGTTCATGTTGAATTCTTAAGTGGCCTCTAGTCCTAGGAGGGTCATGCAGATTTCCAATAACATTATCTACAGGATGATCCTTGAGATATCTAATATTTGTAATTGGACTATCATGAACTTGATTTACCTCCCCCTAAACTGTAGGCTCCTCTTCATTAAGCTCTTTATGTTCTTCTTCATCCTCGGATTTGTCTGCAGGATCTCCTTCCTTCAGAATTTCACCATTGTTTTCATTCCTGCATTGACCAACATTAGAATTTGCCAAGGATTCATCAAAAACTATGTGTGGAGATTCTTCAACAGTTTTAGAGTTCAGATTGTACACTCTGTATGCTCGGGTGTTTTCAGAATAGCCAAGAAAAATTCCTGGTTCTCCTTTAGGTTCAAATTTATCAAGGTCCTTTTTATCATTTATGTGAATGAAACATTTACAACCAAAAACCTTGAAGTGAGCAATAGAAGGTTTCTTACCTTTTAATATCTCATATGGTGTTTGCTGGGTAGAAGGTCTTACCATGGCTCTGTTAATTACATAACAGGCAGTGTTCACTGCTTCAGCCCAAAATTTCCTTGGTAGACCACCTTCGACAAGGAGTGTACGACCCATTTCCACTAGGGTTCTGTTCCTTCTCTCCACAACTCCATTCTGCTCAGGTGTCCTTGGTGAGGAGTACCTGTGGTTGATTTCATTTGACCAGCAGAATTCATCAAATTGTGAGTTTTCAAACTCACCTCCATGATCAGACAAAATGTTTTCAATTTTTTGATTTGTTTTAACATAGAACTCCTGAAATTCTGAGAAAGTATCACTCTTATTAGATAAGAAATAAACCCAAGTATACCTAGAAAAGTCATCTACCATGACAAACCCATACCTCCTCCCTGATAGGCTGACAGATCTAGTTGGCCCAAAAAGGTCCATATGTATCAGCTCATAGGGTTTGGAAGACATATTTTCAGTTCTAGACTTAAATGACTTTCTAGTTATCTTTGATTGAGTGCATGCATCACAGATTTTATTTTCTTTCTTGAATGAGACTTCAGGAAGTCCTCTAACCATGCCATGCTTATTTAATTTGTGCAAAACAGTGCAGCTAGCATGACCTAACCTACGATGCCATAAAAATGCTATGTCTTCTCTACTGGCAGTAAGGGAAAGGTTAGTGTGTTGAATTTCATCTAAATTTATCATGTAAGTATTATTTATTCTTTTTCTAGAAAATTTGACAATATCAGAATCAGGTTCAAAAACCTTGCAGCATTGAGAATTAAATAAAATATTGTAACCTTTATCACATAACTGGCTGATGCTAAGTAGATTATAGGCTAACCCTTCAACCAGCATAACATCATCAATGCAGCAGGTAGAACACTTACCTACCTTACCTGATCCGATAATCCTACCCTTTGTGTTGCTTCCAAAGGTGACAAGGCCTTCTACTTTCTCAGTCAGTATGCAAAATTTGGCCTTATCTCCTGTCATATGCCTAGAGCAGCCGCTATCCATGTACCACAAGTTGTTCTTGGCTGCCAGGCATACCTGCATACCCAATTAGGTAGAGAAGTTTGGAACCCAAGACTGAATGAGCTCCAATGTAAATGAACTAGAAGCAAAGCAGGAAAGCAAATGTTTTAGAATCCACATTTGTTTAAATGAATTTTGTTCAGTGGATCCTACAGATTTTCTTCTGTTGTTGTTCCTTTTCTTTTTATTGTTCTTTTTCTTATTGGCAGCAGCATGATTATTGACAGTATTGTTATTTCTGTGCCAGTGCCTTGGCCAGGCTATGTCCACAAAATTTTGGCCATAGTAGTTCCTGGGCTGGCTATGAAAATATTGATTTCTAGATGTCCAGTAACCATACCCATTGACCCAATTTTCACTGTAAGGTCTTTGGTTTTGAGCACCCTGGTATGCAAGACCTGTAAACCTACCCTGAGTTCTAGACCAATTTGACCTATTAAAGTAGGTTGGCTGTGCATTGTAGTGGGTCTGAGCTCTGGGTTGATAAAAATAATTGGGTTGACTCCTAGCAGCACTCTGTCTCCCCTGTACTTTGGACCCTGCTGACCTATACACAGGTTTGTATTGGGTCTTCTTAAGAGGTGGAGGTGTTGGTGGAGACTGGGTTACCTTGACCTGAGGTTTACTGGACTGTGTAGGTTGACCCCTAACCTGAGTCTGAGCCCTAGGATTCTGGTTGGATGTGCTGGCTCTACTAGGCTCATTAACCTTTTGTTTGCCCTTCTCCTCAGCACTGGGCTTTTTCAGATTAGCAGTTTTGTTCATTAAATTTGTTGAGTTCATGCTAATCAGAGGTCCCTTTTCCTTTTGAGCAACAAATGAAATTGTTTTCATCCCGAATGTTTTTGTTACACTAGAATTAAATCCTAGGCCCTCTTTTCTGAAATTAACATTTGACCCTAATAAAGCATTTAAGTTATCTGTTCCTTGGGTCATTTTCTCAATGGTTTTCATTTTGTCCTCATTGTCTTTCTGAAGTTCATCAATAGATTTTTTCAGTTCATTGTTGACATTGAGGACAGCTTCATATTTTTCAGAGATAATTTTGACTTCACTTTCACATTTCTGAATCTTCAGCTTCCATTCATCAATTTCATTTTCAAGCCTTAGATTCTCTTCCTTAGAAGCTTTTAACTCATTTTTGATTTCATCTTCTTCAGAGCATGTGAGTTTCAATTCATCAATCTCAGATTCCAAACATGCAATTTTATCAGTTAGTGTTTTATCATTTTACATGGAATTGATTTTTCTTCTAAGATGCCTATTCTCTTTTCTAATATCATCAGCTCTATCAGCTATGTCATGATAAGCATCTACCCAATCAACAATTGTGAAGTTTTCAAATCTAGTGATTACGTCATCTGTGTCCTCCTCTCTATCTTCGGAGCTTGTTGCCATAAGGCAACTGGGCTGTTCAGATTCGGCTTCACTATCTGAGCTGCTGCTGAAAGAGCCTTCATCTTCATCACTCCATGTGGTGATCATAGCTCTTCCCTTCTTGGTTTTCTTCTTTGACCTGTCCTTGTGTTTCTGATTGTCTGGACAGTCAATTTTCAGATGCCCTGGTTTCCTGCATTGATAACAGACATTAGCTTCATTTTTCTTTGCAGGTTTAGATTTATACCTTTTATCCTTTCGGCCACCACTGTATTTCTTCTGGTCGAACCGTCCTGCTCCCTTTCT
This sequence comes from Amorphophallus konjac, assembly GCA_022559845.1. Classification (NCBI taxonomy): domain Eukaryota; kingdom Viridiplantae; phylum Streptophyta; class Magnoliopsida; order Alismatales; family Araceae; genus Amorphophallus; species Amorphophallus konjac. Next base: position 276,527,876 of record CM040123.1, on the reverse strand, counting down.
GAGAAATCGCCTGAACTCTCTAGTCATCATGGCTATCTCAGACCGAGTCACATCTTCTTCTTCATTTAGGCTCTCCTCTGATGATGAAGAGCTGCTGGAGCTGGATTTTATTGATTTACTGGAACTAGCCTTCAACGCTATCGGCTTCTTCTTCCTCTCGGCTTCATCTGTCCTTGACATGTTTATCTCATATGCCATTAGTGAGCCAATCAGCTCATCAGCTTTAGTATTACGCAGGTCCCTTGACTCCTCCATCACTGTTGCTTTGGTGTGCCAAATGGGAGTCAGGGAGCGCAGAATTTTCCTCACTACATCATATTCTATATGAGGTTTCCCAAAACCTCTGAGGCCATTGGTTATGACAGTCAGCCGAGCGTACATTTCGCTGATGGACTCGTTCTGCTTCATCTTGAAGGCTTCATACTCAGATACAAGAAGATTGGCCTTCTGCTCTCTTACTTGAGATGTACCTTCATGAATTACTTCCAGCGCATCCCACATCTCCTTAGCTGATTTGCAAGCAGACACACGGGAGAATTCTGTAGGATGCAGAGCGCACTGGATAGCATTTATAGCACTCCAATTCAGCGTGGACCTTCTGATCTCCTCCTTGGTCCATACATCTTCATTCGGGGACAGCTCATAAGGTCCCTTGCTGACAATCTTCCAAATCTCATAATCCTTAGCCCTGAGGAACACTTGCATACGGTTCTTCCAGTATGCGTAGTTTGATCCATCAAAGAATGGGGGCTTCGTTGTTGAGTGACCTTCGGCAATCATCCCTCGAGCATCCATCTCTGCCTATTCTCTTCGGGCGATGAGTCCCTGCAGAAGAGTTAGGCTCTGATACCAAGTGTTGGGTTAGATGGACGCAGTCTATCTCCACTAAGTGTGGATCTAGAGGGGGGTGAATAGATCAACTTGCCTAATTTAAAACTACTGTATGTTCTAAAGCAGAATTTAGGCAAACATCAGTTAAGATAAATGAAGAGTGCTAAGCAAAGGGTCGACCCATGAAAGCCATTCACCATATCTAATATCGAAAGCTAGACATAAGTATGAGCGATATAATCAATGAAGCTAAGCAAAGGATACCAGCACACACAGTTCACAAGCAATCACACAAACACAATGCACACACGATTTTTAGGTGGTTCGGTCAACGACCTACGTCCACCCCACACCCAACCGAGTATGGCTTCCTGCTGCGCAGCACAGCTTGCGTCCGCTGGGCTTTACAGCTTGGCCAAACAATCCGCTGATACACAGCTTCGCTGGGCACTACAGCTTGCCGACCAGAGGATATGTTCCTCTGCAACCGCTGGGGAAATACAGCTTAACCCGTCCAGTGGAGACTACCACTGCAAGACCGCTGACACACAGCTTGAAGAAACAGTATTCGGAAATGAAAGACAGAATCAAAACGAAAATAGAAAAACTCAAAAGCAATATAGCTTTAAGAGCAAAGCTCAACTCTGGTTTTGAACCATGAGACTGAGATACAATCTCACTCTCAATCTCACTCTCAATCAGCTCTCCCTCAGCTCATCTCTCTCGATCTCTTCTTCTCTCATTTTCTTCTTCTCTATTTCTTTTCTTCTTCTTCTCTGTATCTTCTTCTTCTCTCTTTTCTCTCTGTGGATCGAAGGCTCACTGCTGCTGAATGTATAGACTTTCTCTTCTTCTCCTTCGATCAGTCTTCTTCTGTGGAAGAAGGCTTGTTTATATAGCAGCAACAGCAGCAGGCGTGTGCTCTCCACGTTTCCCGCCCAGCAATTTGGACCACGTGGCAGCATCCAATCGAGTGTCAGTACACGTGTCCTCATCTGGATACCTTGTCCTTCTCGGATCACGAGCCAGGTACCTCAGATCACGTGCCCCTCATTAGTACGCTCAGCAACTGGAGTTAGATGGCATCAACCCACTTGCTCCAAGGAGTTGACGCACCCTTCAGAGATCTTCAACCCTTTTTAACTGCTGCGTCGACGCTTCCAACCTGTGGCGTTGACGCATTGATGCGTTCCAGTGAGCAGGTCTTCAGCAGATAGACGTGCTGCGTTGACGCTCTCAGCATGCTGCGTTGACGCATGGAGCTGCAGCGTCGATGCTGCCAATGTACTCCAGAGGCTGCAATAAGGGATACTTGAACTACTGCGTCCACGCTACTTGATCAATGCGTTGACACACCAGAGTAATCCACAAGCTTCTTTCTAGATTGTTTGAACTACTGCGTTCATGCCACTTGATCAAGGCGTTGACGCATTGGTGTGTTCCAGCAGCGGAAATTGGATGACTTCAGCCCTCTTGCTTTAAGGGGTTCATTAGCCTCTTCAGTCCCTGTCAGACAGATGAAACGAAGTCATCAGTTCTACGTTTATGCATTGCATTGTATAGACTTTGCTGTGAAGGTAAAGGCTAAAGCAACGTACAGACTTTATGATACTTAGATGAAAAATAGGCGAAAGCAATGTAGAGACTTCAGACTGCAGGAATGTGTGAACAACCAATGTGTAGACTTGAAGCTCTTGAAGCAATGTACAGACTTCAAAGATCATTGTGGATGTATAGAGTTTGGGGACATGAAGCGATGTACAGACTTCAAAGAAGTTGGCGAGTCAATGTATAGACTTGATGAAGCGAAGCCAATGTACAGACTTAATGTGTAGCTGAAGCCTTGAACGTAGGAATAGGCTGGAGTGTATAGACTTCAGGCTTCAGAACCGAATGTTCAGACTTCGCCTAAGAAACGTAGGGAAAGTCCCCAGTGTATAGACTTTGCCTTGAGCGAAAGGTAAGTGATGAATGTATAGACTTTCACGATGTGTAGACTTGAAAATGTGAAAGCTACAGTGAAAGAGTGTATACACTTGACCAGATCAAGGGCAATTCGGATGTACAGACTCTGAGGTTCAAAGCCAACGGCTGTACAGACTTAGAATATTAAGACGGATGTACAGACTTCATGCGTTGACGCTGTACACACTTAGCGAGTTGACGTTGTACACACATCCAATGAAGTGCGTTGACGCTGTAACATGGGCCAGTGAGATGCGTTGACGCTGTACACACTTAACCAATTCAAATGAAATGTAGTGTGTGGACTTTATCTGAAATGGACGATGTATAGACTCAATCGATATGAGAGTTTCCAGTGTATAGACTCAGTCTAAACAAGTCTGTTGGAGGAGTCGACCCATCCTCTGATGTGTCGACCCATGACAGTGAGAAATGCAGACAGCAATGTATTAAATGCAAAGAACACATAGTCAATCTGATAGAGCAATTTCATCAAATCAAAAGTAGTTGCCAATCAATCAAAACAATGGTGTTTCCAATGAAATAAAGCAAGTGCCAACATCATCAACATAGAGGGGTCACAACAAACGAGCGTCGGGAGGTGTTGTTGGTCCAGCTCGAACTCTTGGATGAGAAGAGGATGAATGTGGCCGATCACGTGTCTGTTTATCAAAAGAGTGTCTCGCGTTATTTTCAAAAGAAGGTAATTGAACACAAATTTTAAATAGGTGATATGGTTTTGAAACGCAACTTTATTAGGTCTGGAGGTCTTAGGTCCAAATTGCAACCTAACTTGGAAGGTCCATTCGTAGTGAGGGAGGCTTATCCAGGGAACGCGTATCGTCTAGTTAACGCGGAATGTTGGGAGTTGTCTCACGCTTGGAATAGGTTGTATCTTAAGCATTTTTACCCTTAGAGTCAAGTTAATGACAACCCGGTGGCGAGGTGTCTCTTCCCTTGATCACAAAAGAGGACCCCCAGCACGATAATCACACACTACACCGCAATTCTGGTCGGGTTTCCCTCTATTATGTGGCACCGTCTCTCCTTTGGCCATGCCTAAGGGAACTGAAAGTCCCTACTTTTCTCTCTTCGGTCGGGTGCAGGGGCAAGGGGTGAATAAGGGGGAGATGACCAACCTAGACACCCTAACGAGAGAGGTCTCAAATAGGGGCAGTCCATTATGACTTGATTCCACAAGTGGAGAAGAAAGAAAAAAGAAAGAAAGAAAAATCAAATCAAATCAGTAAAAAGGAGCATGAATCAAGGCAAAAGCCACAACGTCTATCAAAAGCACAAAGTGCAACGTCCAATTGCTCCTAGAAAAATAAAATATTGAACTGGGCATGGCAAGAGTGGCAGTATAGTTTTCCCGCGGGACGATATGAGCCCGGTCGTATGCGTGCCTAGAATGGATGAAGGTTCGATGATGGACAAAAAACCCCAGCACAACAGATCGAATCTCCAACCGAGTCATCACGGGAGGAATTCGAGCCCTAAAAACTTCTCTCCCTACGCTAGGTTTGCCCCCAAACTACATTTCTCTCTCTCCCTCAAAAGACTGGAATATACCCTGGGTATGGCCCTTGGAGAGGCATCGTTATATGAATGAGGTCGGCTCGGCGAGGAATTGTCACCCCTAAATGCACGCCAACCTCGGGGAATTCTTAGTGGAATAGGCAGGACCCTCGTTGCGGGGGCGGAACTAGTATCAAAAGAAAAAAAGGAATGAAAAAGAAAAAAAAATCAGATATTTCAAAATTTCAAAAAAATCAGATATTTTAAAAATCTAAAAAATCAGATATTTCAAAAATCCAAAAAAATAGATATCCTCAATATCCAAAAAAATTAGATATTTTAAAAATACAAAAATCAGATATTTCACAAATCTAAAAAAATCATATATTTCAAAAAGCCAAAAAATCTGATATTTCAAAAATCCAAAAAATCTGATATTTCAAAATTTCAAAAAAAATAAAATATTTCAAAAATCTAAAAAATCATATATTTTAAAAAAATCTAAAAAATCAGATATTTCAGAAAAAATCACATCATCTTCTACATTTCATAACATGCATTGCATTTATTCTTATTATGTCTTCACCTATTTAATAAGGCTCTGCCCCTTGACCAAATATCAAGGATTGGTCATTTTCTAACTTGCTCCAGGCAAGGGGTTGAGCCTTAGAATGGATCTAACTTGTTTTTTATTTTAGTGTGCGCAGGAACGGGTTGCAATGCCCGACACCCAAAAACTCGCAAGTTCCTCAAGTTCTCTTTACCTTGCGGTCTTTTGTTAGATCGCTAAGATTCCTTAGCGGTTAAGTTATGACCGTTATCCACACCCGAGAACTAAAACTCTCAGGTTTCTCTGTCTCTTCCCCCTTGCGGTCTTTTGTTAGACCGTTAAGCTCCTTCTAGCGGTCCAATGATGACCGCATGCCTCACCCGAGAGCCAAAAACACAGAGTTTTCCTGTGCCCCTTTCTCTTTTGGTCTGTCGCCCGACCGTTAGGCGATCCTAGCGATCCTTGGTGGACCATTTATCAAACAGAGAACTCTGCTCCATCTGATCATTTGTGCCAAAAGGAACACTTTCACAAGCAATGGTTCAATCAATCCTTTTATTCATTCATTCAAGGTTCATAGTACATCATTCTATTAATAAAGTTTAATACATGATAATGGAACTCAAATTACATTCAATTTCACATCCGCGTCAGGCCGGACCTTGCATAATTCCTTCACGTAAGCTCAGTAGCTCTCTTCACCCTCTGTCACTTCTACTTGCAAGGTACGGACTCGGCTGATCTCCCGCATGGTCAAAGCGCTTCGAACCGCTTGCTCATCCTCCTCGGTCCTGATCTTCCGAGCTTGAAGGGGAGGGAAGTGAGATAGTACCGGAACCATAGTACGAGGAAGCCCAACTTGTAAGTAGCACCGGTGAGGGTTGTAGAGTGCCAGGGTGGTGTTTCCCACTAGCTGGAGGTCCAATCCCAGTCGTCGGGGTAGTCTAATAGTGGTGCCTTGAAGAGCCCGTGGTCGCATCATGAATTTGTCAAGTGGCAAGGTGTTGAGTAAAAGGCGCCAATCATCCCTTATCTTCTTATCCGCAGTCCGGCATTCAACCTGTTGAGGAAACCCAAATGCACCTCCAACAAAGAAGAGTGGATGGCTTCCAAATATGCGGCTAGCTGATGGCACATCCTCTTTGGGTAGAAATTTCAACCTAACCCCCACTTGTTTTTGCAATGGGCGGTGATCCACTGGGCCATGGGTATCAAGTGAATATGGCGGGAGCTGATCATGGTTTTTACATCCTTTGGGTTTTGTGTGAAATCCCCCAAGATGAGTGATGGGTCTATAGGGTCAACCATATGACACAATAGTTCTTCATCTCCCACCTTAGTCCTAGGAAGGGCTAGGTAACTCTCAACCTCTTCTATAAGGACACTGGCTTCAAAAGTTGGGAACACAAAAGTGTGTGTTTGAGGATGCCATAGCTCCACTAAAGTTGAAATGCTAGACCAATCTAAGGAGATTTTCTGAAATTTTTTTGCTAAGAATAGTAAAGGGTGGAGATGCCATGGCCTTAAGATTGAGATGACTTCTAAAGGGAGTTCCTTTATCATGGGAGCCACCCACTTCAGGCTAGAGTAGCATCGTGGGCCAGGAAGGAGCTGAAGAAAAGGAAGAAGAAAAAAGAGAAAAAGAAGAAAGAAGAGAGGAATGACATGAGGAAAATGATGGAGTAATGAACTTTTAATTTGGCTTACCTCTCATGAAGGGCTTGTGCTCAGATGCTTCGAGATGGAAGTAAGCCGATGCAGCTCCTCATGCTCCTTTCTAGCTAGCTTTGGCTCGTTGTAGGCAACTTCACCCACGGTGTTGGCTTCAAAGGTTCTCTTCATGGTGATTTGAGTGGTTTTAATGGGGTTTCCAAGGCTTAAGGAGGAATTTTCTATGAACTGTGAATTTTGGGTGTATTCCTAGATATAGGGCTTTGATGCTAGTCTTAGTGCATTGGGATTGAGGCTAGCAGGCCTCATTTTGAGTTAGGACCGTTCTTAATGCAGTTTGGGTGCTCCTATCTATGGGTTGGGTGATGCGGGACGGACACGGGGACCGACTCTAAGTGATGCGGACCTCAGACTCTAAATGCGGACACGACCAGCAACATAAAACAATGGAGACACTTTAACACGACACTAAGAATTCCTATGGGCTATATGTCGCTAACAGAATCGCAAGCGAGGGGAAACGCGGATGCGCGCGGTTGAGAAACCAACAGAGTCAAGGGTGATCGACTCACTTTCGTGCTCGGATCGAGCCACGGAACGGGTAACTCTCTCGCTCACAGCGGTGTCATGGACTCACGGGCTAGGTTCCTATCGCACTCAGCAGCGGCACATGACCATATACTAGCTAAGCAAGTAAATGCCAAGAAGTCGAGATCGTTACCTCCACGCTCCCGGTGTGGGGAAGACAACCCCGACCAATCCTGTACTCCCGGTTAAACAAATACACTGTGGTACAAAGATTTGACCCACTCCACGTAGGGAGGTAATAGCTCACATGTGGGGCCCGGGAGTAGCGGGAATTAGGTTGACGGGCAGCATCTTGATGTCATCCGTCGGCGCCAAAACCCACGTTTTAGTGCTGTCCGGATGGCGCGATCTACGGGTTCGTGGGGCCGACGTGCTGCTCAGCCCTCCGGATCTGACGGGGTGGGTCCCGCTGTGGTGGGGACACCTGGAGGCACGCCTCCCTGGACGGCGGCAGGGCTGGAACGCCGATCGGAGGCCGGGCGGCTCCGATCACAACTTGTCGGAAGTGCTGACCACGGATCTGCAACCTCTATTTTCTGGCACGCGACCCGGCGAGATCGACTACTACGATCAGCACTGATGCCGGATCGGCACGAAACCAGCATCGTTGGACCGCTGACTTGAAATCCTTCGACCGTATGAGACTCAAAAAAATTCATCGGAGCCGTGCTTCTGATGGGCGATTTTGAAACTAGCCTGTTCTCAGTTTCAAATCTGGCCAGGTAGAACTGAAGTTTCCTGATATTTGGCATTGACCGTAGGGTAGAACTCTGATTCAGACTTTGAGCTATTCATGAAAGTTGTAGAGGCGAGAGAGAGGAAAACGTCAATAATTCTTATGACTGATTTGGTGGAGTTTTAGATGGGGGAAGATATTTTATACTGGTGGGTGGTTGGATCTGGACAGAGGCAGATAGAACTGAGTGGGATCTGAAAGTGATTTTTAGAAAATAGGTGAAGGCCTTTAGAAATTCCACGAAAATTCTTGGATGGAGGGGGTGTTGGACAGAACCTGCAGTAAAATTGGGGGCTCAAGAAAAAATCAAGAAGAGGTCCGAAGAGGGGAAACCCAGAGCTACTGTGAATCTGGACCGAAAGCTGACAGATCTGAGTGGAAAGGAAGAATGAAAATGAAAATTTTCAAAATGGAAGCTTGAAGCTCAACCAAATTTTTTGGGACGCGGTGAAGACCCCTGGAACTCACCCTGAAAGTTGGGGCTCCAGATGAAGTCGTGGCTGAGAGTTAAAAATCTGAGAGCAGCCTGCTATCACCCGATTGGCAGAATACCGACGGAGGCAGTGGTGGTGCAACGGCGGCTCGATGGCGGCGGCGGAGGCAATGACGAACTCCACACCAGATAGATGAGGCTTCCCACCTCAAAACACAGCCTTCCCAGCTGTAAGAAGAAGAGAGGAGAGAGAGAGAGGGGCGGCCCTTGCTCTTTGGAAGAAATTCCAGATTTTCATATGCATTAATTCTAATCAAATGACAATACAAGGTATTTATGTGAAATGACAAAAGACACTAATTAACCCTAGATCTAGGGTTGGGGAGGGTAAAAGAGGGAGTCCACAAACTATTTCTCCCATGTGGTTTGGAACAAATAGAATAAGAATAAAAACCCTATTAAACTATAATAAAAATGGGGCGCCCCCTTGACTTTGTGCCATATTTTTTTGAATTTTGCTACCCTTTGTCCCCCCCTTCTAGAAGCCCACCATGGAGGTTTGACTGACCCCACATGGGCCCAAGAGATGAGATGGATCAATGGGAGAAGAGATGGGGGGCCCGTGGGACCCAGGTGGTCCCAAATTACAAATAAATCCCTCTTACAATCCGAATTACAATCCGAATAAAACACACAATACACACAAACAAAGTCCCAATAAAATTTAAATAACGAGACTCAAGGGGGAGTCTCTAGGCTGTCTCCGAGCCAGATGGAAGCCGAGGTAGCCCGAGTGGTGCTCCGCGTACGGTATCGATGGCTCGCCGATTCGTGCTTCTCGCTCACTCTGGTGTCCGGACCAATTCTCCCCGGGTGGGAGAAACTCGACCCTGTCGAGTAAGGGTCAGCATCGCTCTGGTAGCGCTCCAATAGGTCCGGATCTATCCGCTGCAACCCTCCACGGGTGATCCAAGTATCCTCGGTGGCGGGTCGCCCTCTCCATCGCACTAGGTAGCGCGGGTAGGATCCACTCCTGGTAACTGTCACCTACTCATCCAGTATATGATCTATATCCTCTCGCTGCTGTGGAAATGTGGCTGGTGGTGGACACTCAGGTGTGGGATCACTCTCAATGGGAGGAGATGGCTCGAAAGGCTCACTAGGGATCACCGTTGGGTCCCTATATGTAACTAAATCCGACACATTGAAAGTTGAGCTTATACCATATTCCTCGGGCAGGTCCACAAGATACGCATTGGATCCAACGCGTTTCAACACTCTAAATGGACCGGCTCCACGAGCTTGCAATTTCTTTATGGTCCCTGAGGGAAACCGTTCAGGTCTTACCCTGATCATGACATAGTCACCCTCTTGGAACTCACGGTGGTGTCGATGGGCATCGGCTAAATCCTTATACGTGCATTGCTGGCCTCAATGTGACGACGGACGTCGTCATGCAGACTCCTAACATGCTTAGCAAAAAGAAAAACACACGGATGCACATACAACCCTAAACAACCCTACGGTTAGTCCGACCCAATCATAGGCAAGGTGGTCCAGGACATCCGAATGTGTACCATGCATGCATTTGACGTAACCGGAGGTTAACGTCATGGTGGACTGCTAGACATCCTACGATGCACCAATCATGGACATTGGGCTAGGATGTGGGAAGTCCGGGAGGATCGGGTGGTTTAGGTGGACCGGGGGAACCAAAGTCTTCATTACCCCCAAATGACGGTTCGAACCTATTGCCATGTGAAGGTTGCCAGGCCCAAGTGGGAGGGGTGTGGTAGTGGACTCCCTCAAAGAAGTGAATTTTATATGGTGGGTCTAGGGGTCCACTAGGGAATGGGTCAAAGGGATCAAAGAAGGTATGACCCTTTGTTGTGGGTTCCCACAAGTCACTATCCCATGTGTGGTAGTCGTGAAGGTGTGGATGATCACCTTCATGTATTGTGGTAGGTGGGACGGTGATCATGTGTATAAAATAAGATTCCTCCCTTGGGCAAAAGGGAATGAAGTGGGGCTCGGCCGACATAGGGAGGAATAGAAGAATCTCTGTGGTGACACAACCCACGGTGCACACGGAGGTAATGGACCCTAAGGCCGGATGGATGAAGCTAAGACTAGTGGGTTGGTCGAAGTCTCGGGCCAATGAGTGCGTCAACGTCCATTGCCGGTGTAGACCCATAATAAGGTCACCCAAGGTATCAACGTGGTGATTAGACTGGAATGTGGTATGAAATGAGTTGACCAGCACTAATGGTAGGGTGGGGTCCATAGATGGGTAGGGAGGTGGGACCAAGCCATGCTTGAGCCAACTAAGGAGTGGCTCGGCTATGAGTAGCTTTCCCGTTAGAAACACGGGTAGCTATGGCTGAGGTGGCTCCGAATAAAGATCGGAGAGTTACGCTTCTCCAACCCTTTTCCCTAGGGCTAGAGATGTTCGAGTGGGACACTGTCCGGCAAAGTGGCCGAACCCCTGGCAGTGATAACACTGCTATCGTGACCCACTAGGCTCCCTGATAAGTCGGTCCTGACCCTTACCCTCCCGACGGACATGGGGTCTAGGCAATGGGGCTCTCGTGGGTGGGGGAAGAGGATCCATCATGATGGGGATAGGGCCTTGGGATGGCACCTTAGATGGCATCGGGTTGGGGCTACCGTTTGCTACCTCCTTAGGCTCGTGCTTGGTTCCATTCTGTCTAGGATGTAGGCAAGGGGGACCAAGGACTTGATATAAGCACACCTCCTATCCACTCTATCCGAAATGATCTGGAAGAGTTCAGCAATGGTGGGGTTTGGAGTAGGAGTAAGGTGATGGACTCTCCCATATGAACTCATCTTAGTCGTGGACCTAGGCTCTTCTACATGCGCGGCGCTTTACCTTCGATTATGGCCCTCTTGGGTGGGGTTGGTTGGAGGTGATCGGGCCGGGTAGGTAGACCATCCAAAGTTCACCCTTCATCTCATGCCATGACTCGATGGGCTTTTGCCTCTTAACCTCTCTCATGCGCTCAATGCTCTCCCATTTCCAGGCGGCTTTGTGGACAAGCCTCTCTTGGGTAAAACTGACTTGCATGGCATCGGACATGGTGTAACATTCAAACTATTTGTCCATGGCGACCTCCCACTTGAGGTAGTTTCCCGGGTCATTGGAGCCATACAAATCCGAGACTTCGGGCCTACGGAAGTGGAGAGGGTGGTTGTCAAGCCCATGGGTGTGCCAACGGTCATATCGCCTGGGCGATCGAGATTCCATTAGAAATGGGGAACTAGAAGACGGACATGCTGACACATGGATAAGACACTAGACATGACTATGCAAGGTTGGAATGCACTAACTAATGCACACTAAGAACCCTAGACTTAAACCAAGATCAGGTACGTTGGCGGAGTTACATGATCCGAAGATCCTCTCGCGCAAGTGTGCGGTCTTCTCGATAGGCGTAGCCTAATGTTTGGACAACACCTTTTAATATACCGGATAAAGGTATGCGATGTAACCTTAGACCGACTTAAACTTAGACTCGACTTAAATGACTCTTTTTTTGTATTTTTGTTAAGCAATGATGAATGACTACCCTAGACTCAACTCTCTCTGATACCAAACTGATGCGGGACGGACACGAGGACCGACTCTAAGTGATGCGGACCTCGGACTCTAAATATGGACATGACCAGCAACATACAACAATGGAGACACTTTGGCCCGACACTAAGAATTCCTATGGGCTATACGTCGCTAACAGAAACGCAAGTTCACTCGTCGTCCCAAGCGAGGGGAAACGCGGATCCGCGCGGTTGAGAAACTGGCAGAGTCAAGGGTGGTCGACTCACTTCCGTGCTCGGATCGAGCCACGGGACCGGTCACTCTCTCGCTCACAGCAGTGACATGGACTCATGGGCTAGGTTCCTATCGCACTCAGCAGCGGCACACGACCATATACTAGCTAAGTAAGTAAATGCCAAGAAGTCGAGATAGTTACCTCCACGCTCCCGGCGTGGGGAAGACAACCCCGGCCAATCCTGTACTCCCGGTTAAACAAATACACTACAGTATAAAGATTTGACCCACTCCACGCAGGGAGGTAATAGGTCACATGTGGGGCCCGGGAGTAGCGAGAATTGGGTTGACGGGCAGCATCTTGATGTCGTCCGTCGGCACCGAAACCCACGTTTTCGTGCTGTCCGGATGGCGCGATATACGGGTTCATGGGGCCGACGTGCTGCTCAGCCCTCCGGATCTGACGGGGTGGGTCCCGCTGTGGTGGGGACACCTGGAGGCGCGCCTCCCTGGACGGCGGCAAGGCTGGAACGCCGGTCAGAGGTCAGGCGGCTCCGATCACAACTTGTCGGAAGTGCTGACCACGGATCTGCAACCTCTATTTTCTGGCGCGTGACCCGGCGAGATCGGCTACTGCGATCAGCACTAATATCGGATTGGCACGAAACCTGCGCCGTTGGAACGTTGACTTGAAATCCTTCAACCCTATGGGACTCAAAAAAATTCACCGGAGCCGTGCTTCTGATGGGCGATTTTAAAACCGGCCTGTTCTCACTTTCAGATCTGGCCAGACAAAACTGAAGTTTCCTTAGAGTTAGTGTTGACCGTAGGGTAGACCTTTGATTCAGACTTAGAGCTCTTTATGAAAATTGTAGAGGGGAGAGAGAGGAAAACGAAATAATTCTTATGACCAATTTGGTGAAGATTTGAATGGGGAAAGATATTTTATACTGGTAGGTGGTCGGATCTGGACAGAGGCAGACAAAACTGAGTGGGATCTGAAAGTGATTTTTAGACAATAGGTGAAGGCCTTTACAAATTCCACGAAAATTCTTGGATGGAGAGGATGTTCGACAGAACCTCCAGTAAAACTGGGGGCTCAAGAAAAAATCAAGAAGAGGTCCGAAAAGGGGAAACTCAGAGATACAATGAATCTGGACTGAAAGCTGACAGATCTGGGTGGAAAGGAAGAACAAAAATGGAAAATTACAAAATGGAAGCTTGAAGCCCAACCAAAATTTCTGGGACGTGGTGAAGACCCCTGGAACTCACCCTGAAAGTTTGGGCTCCATATGAACTCGTGTATGAGAGTTAAAAATCTGAGAGTGGCCTGCTGTCACCCGATTGGCAGAATATCGACGGAGGCAGTGGCGGTGCAACGGCGGCTCGATGGCGGCGGCGGTGGCAACGACGAACTCCACACCAGATAGATGAGGCTTCCCACCTCAAAACACAACCTTCCCAACTGCAAGAATAAGAGAGGATAAAGAGAGAGGGGCGGCCCTTGCTCTTTGGAAGAAATTCCAGATTTTCATATGTATTAATTCCAATCAAATGAAAATACAAGGTATTTATGTGAAATGATAAAAGATAATAATTAACCTTAGATCTAGGGTTGGGGAGGGTAAAAGAGGGAGTCCACTAACTATTTCTCCCATGTGGTTTGGAACAAATAGAATAAGAATAAAAACCCTATTAAACTATAATAAAAATGGGCACCCCCTTGACTTTGTGCCATTTTTTTTTAATTTTGCTACCCTTCGTTCCCCCCTTGGTCCAACCCTTCTAGAAGCCCACCATGGAGGTTTGACTGACCCCACATGGGCCCAAGAGATGAGGTGGATCAATGGGAGAAGAGATGGGGGCCCGTGGGACCTAGGTGGTCCCAAATTACAAATAAACCCCTCTTACAATCCGAATTACAATCCGAATAAAACACACAATACACACAAACAAAGTCCCAATAAACTTTAAATATCGAGACTCAAAGGGGAGTCTCCAGGCTGTCTCCGAGCCAGATGGAAGCCGAGGTAGCACAGGTGGTGCTCCGCGTACGGTACCGACGGCTCGCCAGTTTGTGCTTCTCGCTCGCTCTGGTGTCCGCACCATTGGGACTCTCCTGGAGAGTCCTGCTCAGATTTAACTGAGAATTTACCCTTGCGGTCTATCACGCGACCGCTAGGCTCCTCTAGCGGTTGTCAGATGCCCGTTTGTCCCCTCCCTTCACCACCTTCCCTCTTGTTCTCCTAACGGCCATGACGCGATCGTTTATTCTTTCTTGCGGTTGGGGAGTCCGTTTTCTTACTTTTTTAGTTCTTCATCGTCTACCCCTAGCGGCCTTTTGCAAGACCGCCACCTAGGGGGTAGCGGCCCTATTTGGACCATTTTCTCCACTTAACCACCATTTTCTCTCCCATGTTCTCCCTCTCTTTGGGCTTTGTGTCTTCAAGCCCATTATCGTTTGCTCTCTCTTGCTCTCTTTCCCTTTGTCAGTCCTAAGAGTCGTCATTGTTAGTCGAGTCAGCATTAACATCCACACATTTGTATTTAGAAAACACCAAAAGGGTCAGTTTTCATTAAGTAAAAGGTCATGTACACGCATGCTCTCAGGTCGGTCCCTTTCCAGGACCCTCACTGTCACCAATTCCCTCATGCTTCTTCTCTGGCAGGCCCATGGCGGTGCTGCCCTCCTCTCGCCGTCATTATCTCTCTGCCTCATCGTTCCTCCGATGGCCTGAGGAGCTAGAAAGGAAGTCTGGGAACGCGCTGCTCCACGCACCACTCTGTGACGCACTCCGCTCAGGCCCTCGGCCCATTATCCAGACCGTCCGCTCCAAGACCCGCAGCTCGATCTTTGAATCGTAAGCCTGGCGCCGAGCCTCCCTCGCCTCCGTACGATAGCGCTCCACGTCCGCCGCTCCCATACTCAGTCGCTCTAAGTCCACATGGAGACGCTCTGCCTCTGCCCAGAACGGTCCTACCTCGCTTAGCGTGGCCGCTAACTCCCTCATCTGCACAAGCATTCATCATGGTCAGTCACTTGCATAGCATAAGTATTAAGTCAAAGGAAGTCTGTTGTTTTGCTTACCCTCTCCGCGAGAGTGGCCTCGGCCTCCACGGCCCGAGCAACCGCCCGTGCGAAGTCGGCATCCCGCTCAGCCTGATCTACTGGTAGCTGGGAGGAAGAAGATGGAATGTCTGGACCCTACCTCTGTGCTCCCTCAGCCTGCTGCATTTAGAAGTCAAGGAAATCTGTCAAGTTCATAAGCATTAAGTCTAAGGTTAAGTAAAGCTCACCAGAAGCTCCAGCGCGCGTTGGAACTCATCCCTCTACTGGATGGTAGAGTGGAGGAGACCCTGGAGCTTCAATATCCGCCCCTGTCGGTCTAGCTACATTTAGAAAGTCAAGTCATCAGTGCATTATAAGTCATTAAGGAAGCATAAGTTTAAAAGTCGTACTGGTCATCGGGAGCCACGGAAGATCTGGTCTCCGTAGCATCTGGCGTAGGCCTTTAGGTAGGCCTCGTCACTAATTGCTCGGGCTCGCACTACCTGACCTTGCCTCGTCCAGTCGCGTATATGTTCCACCGCTTGGGCGACCTAGTCAATCTCACCGGTTAGTCCCCGGGAAGATCGCCCCACACACTCCTCATCTCTTGCCGGGAACTCCACCACTGGCTGGTGGATGCCCCTGTTCTTCATGATCAGGCGGTGGTGCAGTGGCTTGATGATTTTCATGCAGTGAAGCCACACATCTCATCCCGCGTACGCCTGGGCTACCTCCACCCAAGGCTATCCCTCGTGACCCTTGTCACGGTACGGTGTCCAGCGCACCTGAAAGGATAGGCATTAAAGTTAAGCGTCAGTATTTAGAAGCATTTAAGTGCATTTAGGAGTCTAGAGTTTTGATTCTTACCGATGCATCAGGCAATGTGTCGATGTCATCCTGGATCGCCAGCGGCAGGCATTGCAGCGACCCAGTGTCCCGTACCGCCATCCACCGCCTCGTAATGGGTACTCGATCCGGCTGTACCTCCTTCCCTCTCCCTAGGCCAGGGAGGTACATGTAGGTCCATGCCTGCATTGTCAAATGTTAGCATGTATCAAGTCATATAATCATAATTGCACAAGCATTTAAGGTAGAGGGGTTACCTGAAGTAGAGGCGAGAACCCACCTAGCATCGTCTACCGGTCGGTGGTGCTGAGAGAGTCGAACAGGAATGCTAACGCGGAAGCACCCCACGCGTAGCCTCCAACTCCATCTAAATCTGCCAGTAAAGGGAGGAGCTTGCAGCTCACACTGTCCACCCTCATTGCAAAGATCAGCTACCCGAACAGGAACATCAGGAAGTGACGGAGCACTACATCTGCCTTTGGGCATGGTCACGCGGCCACCCTCTCTCTCGCTCGATCTGTCATCTACCCTAGGTGCTCCTCTGGCAGCTCTCCCATGGCTATCACCACTCCTCTCAATCCCAGGCTCTCATGGAGGGTCGCTCAGTCTAGCATGGACAAGTGGTGTCCTGGTCTCGTCAGCTCTAACCCTAGAAGCTCGCACGCCAACTCCTAGTAGTCAGTGTATGTCCTCCCAGTCACTGGTGCTCCATGAACTCTCAATCTGGTGATCCGTGCCACGTCCTCTAGCGTGGGGATCATATGACCCCACGGGAGCAAGAAAGCTCTACTGACTGGATGCCATCGATCATGGAGCACGTACAGAAGGGTGGTGTCCAGCCTCATTACCTCTATCTCGAGGAACTCTGCGAACCCCATCGCAGCTAGTCTCTCTCTCTGGAAATTTGGTAGTGCCAGGTACACTGCTCGGACCTGCAACCATGATATCCTCGTCCGTCGCTTTCCCTGCATGCATTTAACAGTCAATGTTAGTCATTCATATAGTTTAATAAGTCATGCATTGCATTAAAAAAATCTACTACCCTCAGAACCCTAACGGTCATCCCTTGACCATTTTTCTAGCCTTAGTGGGTCTAGGTCAGACCGTCTACCGCCCTAGCAGTCGCTGGAACGACCGCTAGGCACTCACCGTAATGGTCGTGTTCTCCCTGTTTCCCAAGCTCTGGAAATGGCTCTAAAGGCCTCTACATGTATTCTATGGGTTCCCTAACCCATTCCCTTGCTATCCTACCTGCATGCATGGTATAGAAAAATTAAAAATTGGGTTTTTAAGGATCTCGGCCTACCTCGGATGAAGGGGTTCTGGCCGCCGCCTCGGGCGCTTCCTCGGCCGTGTGCTCGCCGTCGTCCTCCCCAGCACCTCCCTCAGGCAATGTGGGCGCCGTTGATGGTTCCCCGGCCTCTGCCGGTGGTCTCTCCTCCGTTTGATCCACCAGAACCGCGGGCTCGTTCTCCCTAGCTATACAGTGTTAGAACCACCGTATTGCCCTCTTCTTCACCATCCTTAAAGTGTGAGTATGTGTTTTTGCAATGGGAGGGTGAGGAAATGACGGTGCAGGTGGTGGTCGCCGCCGGTGGTAGTGTAAGGGTGAACTTATGGGTGAGAGTGGGAGAGTGAACGGTCACCATGGGTTTTTGAAATCACCAAGAGCCTAGCGGTCGCACGATGGACCATTAGGAATTCCTTGGCGGTCCTCCCTGGACTATTTTTCTCAGGGTTTCACCCATGGGAGAATGTGAACCGCCTCAAGGGTAGCGGTCTATCTCTAGACCGTTAGGCTTCCCCTTGCGGTGCTGGAACGACCATTTAGTTGTTGAATGCTGTGATGTTTGAAATGCTATATTTGCTCCATGTCTTGTGTGCCCTTTGCCTTATTTGATGCATCATGCTTATCTCTTTTGCTTGATTATTGATGGCTAACCCCCTTTAATTGTCAAAATCATGAGCGCCATCGCATCACATCGCTTCTTCTCATTAGGCAGGTAAGTCAGGTATGTATCTCGATCCTTAAGTCCTTAATGCATTATTATATGGTATCTATGATGTATTATCTCAAGAACCGGCTGGTAATTCATGTGTTCGGGGATCTGATGTTCCCCTTTAACAAAAATGATGATGATCTAAGTGCACATGTTTAATTGTTAGATAGGCCGTTAGGTTGGAAGAGTTGGGGGACGATGGTTCTATCTTACACGCTGTTGTTGCAGATAGTGTCTTGACCCTAATTTGTCCAGTCTAGCAATACTATTCTTGAGTATCTTTCTATTTTATGGTTTCTTTGCATTCATTTTGATGATTTCTTTTATTTTTATCCCAGCATGCATCATACGCATCTTTGAGCATTCATGAGCGTGAATCTGTCTGAAGTGTCTCAGTACTGGTGGATAACTATGTCCATGGTCTTGGATAGGGAGAGTGTTGTGACCCCTCTATGTTGATGATGTTGACACTTGCTCTATTCTTTGGCAACACCATTGTTTTGATTGATTGGCAACTGAGTTTGATTTGATGAAATTGCTCTATCAGATTGACTATGTGTTCTTTGCTTTTAATACACTGCTGTCTGTAATTCTTACTATCATAAGTCCACACACTGCATCTCAATTAAATTGATTATGTGTGCACAGCGTCAACGCATCATGTTACAGCGTCAACGCATAAGTCCACACACTACATCTCAATTAAATTGATTATGTGTGCACAGCGTCAACGCATCATGTTACAGCGTCAACGCACCGTTGGCTTTGAACCTCAGAGTCTGTACATCCAAATTGCCCTTGATCTGGTGAAATGTATACACTCATTCACTGTAGCCTTCACACATTAAAGTCCATACATTCATCAATTACTTTTCACTCAAGGCAAAGTCTATACACTGGAGTCTTTTCCCTACGTCTCTTAGGCGAAGTCTGAAAACTCGATTCTGAAGCCTGAAGTCTATACAGTCCAGCCTAGTCCTACGATCAAGGCTTTAGCTACACTCAACTCTGTACATTGGCTTCGCTTCATGAAGTATGTACATCGCTTCATGTCCTCAAAGTTTGCACATCAACAGTGATCTTTGAAGTCTGTACACTGCTTCAGGAGCTTCAAGTCCACACATCGCTCAAAGTTTGTACAAAGTCCAGCGTCTCAGTTAGCGTCTCATGCACTTGAGCAAAGTCTGTACATCCACAATGTTACTCAAAGTCTATACATTAATCTTCTAATCCAAAGTCTGCACATTGGTCTTCGAATCCAAAGTCTATACAATGGTCTTCACACTTGAAGTCCATACATTCGATGTGCAGAGTTGATGTCTATATTGTGTCCTTGCTGATCAAGTCTACACTATGGTCGGTGACAAGTCTGTACACTGGCCTCAGCCTTTCAAGTCTACACACTGATGGCTGAACTAAGAACCCTATACATCGTCTGTCTGCACTAGAGTCTCATGGAGTCTATACATTACACTCGTCTTCTAAAGTCTATACACTGTAGTCTTCGCATTCGTTTGCATTACATGAAGTCCATACAGTGGGTAAAAGTCTGTACACTGTCCATGCTTCATGCAGCGTCAACTCAGTGCTTTATGCAGCGTCAACTCCTCAAGTATATACAATGCAATGTACATACTTAAATCTTATGTCTTTAATCTTGTTGCTGAAGGGAACAGGGTCGACGCCTGGAGCTTAAAGCATCCGCGCATCAGTAGACGAAGCATGCGATATTTTCCACTCGTCAACGCCACAAGCAAGCAGCGTCGACGCAGCAGTTGAAGAAGCATTCATCTTCACAGGCTCTTCCACTGCGTCAACGTCACAAGCAAGCAGCGTCGACGCAGCAGTTGAAGAAGCATTCATCTTCACAGCCTATTCCACTGCGTCAACGCCACAAGCAAGCAGCGTCGACACAGCAGCTAAAGAAACGAGGCTAATGGCTACTAGAATGCCTCACTGCGTTAACACCATTAAGTGAAAGCGTCGACGCAGCAAGTCAGATTGATGACTTTGAGCACGTGAACGGAGAACTCTATACATCGGACTGAAGAAGCTAATGAGGGGCACGTGATCCCAGGTACCTGGCTCGTGATCCGAAAAGGACAAGGTATCCAGATGAGGACACGTGTACTGACACTCCATTGCATGCTGCCACGTGGTCCAAATTGCTGGGCGGGAAACGTGGAGAGCACACGCCTGCTGCTGTTGCTGCTATATATACAAGCATTCTTCCACAGAAGAAAGTAGATCGAAGGAGAAGAAGAAAAAGTCTATACACTCAGCAGCAGTGAGCCTTCGATCCACAGAGAGAGAAGAGAGAAGAAGAATATACAGAGAAGAAGAAGAAGAAATAGAGAAGAAGGAGAAAAGAGAGAGAGTGGGGTGAGAGAGAGCTGATCGAGAGTGAGAGTGAGAGTGTTTGTATCTCAGTCTCGTGGTTCAAAACCAGAGCTGAGCTTTGCTCTTTAAGAGCTACATTGCTTTTGGGTTTTTATTTTTTATTTTGATTCTGTATTTCATTTTCGAATGCTATTTCTTCAAGTTGTGTGTCAGCGGTCTTGCAGTGGTGGTCTCCACTGGACGGGTTAAGCAGTATTTCCCCAGCGGTTGCAGAGGATCAGATCCTCTGGTCGGCAAGCTGTAGTGCCCAGTGAAGCTGTGTATCAGTGGGTTGTTTGGCCAAGCTGTAAAGCCCAGCGGACGCAAGCTGTGCTGCGCAGCAGGAAGCCATACTCGGTTGAGTGTGGGGTGGACATAGGTCGTTGACCGAACCACCTAAAAATTGTGTGTGCAGTGTGTTTGTGTTTTTGTGTGATCTGTGTGCAATGGGAATTTCTTGCTTAGCTTGTTTGATTGCATCGCTTATGCTCATGTCTAGCTTTCTACCTTTTGCTTAGCACTTTTCATTTAGCTTTATTGATGCTTGCCTAAATTCCGCTCTAGAACTTACAATAGTTTTAAATTAGGCAAGTTGATCTATTCACCCCCCTCTAGATCCACACTTAGTGGAGATAGACTGCGTCCATCTAATCCAACACTTGGTATCAGAGCCTAACTCTTCTGCAGGGACTCATCGCCCGAAGAGAATAGGCAGAGATGGATGCTCGAGGGATGACTGCCGAAGGTCACTCAACAACGAAGCCCCCATTCTTTGATGGATCAAACTACGCATACTGGAAGAACCATATGCAAGTGTTCCTCAGGGCTAAGGATTACGAGATTTGGAAGATTGTCAGCAAGGGACCTTATGAGCTGTCCCCGAATGAAGATGTATGGACCAAGGAGGAGATCAGAAGGTCCACGCTGAATTGGAGTGCTATTAATGCTATCCAGTGCGCTCTGCATCCTACAGAATTCTCCCGTGTGTCTGCTTGCAAATCAGCTAAGGAAATGTGGGATGCGCTGGAAGTAATTCATGAAGGTACATCTCAAGTAAGAGAGCAGAAGGCCAATCTTCTTGTATCTGAGTATGAAGCTTTCGTGATGAAGCAGAACGAGTCCATTAGCGAAATGTACACTCGGCTAACTGTCATAACTAATGGCCTCAGAGGTTTTGGGAAACCTCAGGCAAAGTATGATGTAGTGAGGAAAATTATGCGCTCCCTGACTCCCAATTGGCACACCAAAGCAACAGTGATGGAGGAGTCAAGGGACTAGCGTAATACTAAAGCTGATGAGCTGATTGGCTCACTAATGGCATATGAGATAATCATGCCAAGGACACATGAAGCCGAGAGGAAGAAGAAGCCGATAGCGCTGAAGGCTAGTTCCAGCAAATCAACAAAATCCAGCTCCAGCAGCTCTTCATCATCAGAGGAGAGCCTGAATGAAGAAGAAGATGTGACTCAATCTGAGATAGCCATGATGACTAGAGAGTTCAGGCGATTTCTCAGAAAGGGAGCAGGACGGTTTGGCCAGAAGAAATACAGTGGTGGCCGAAAGGATAAAAGGTATAAATCTAAACCTGCAAAGAAAGATGAAGCTAATGTCTGTTATCAATGCAGGAAACCAGGGCATCTGAAAATTGACTATCGAGACAATCAGAAACATAAGGACAGGTCAAAGAAGAAAATCAAGAAGGGAAGAGCTATGATCACCACATGGAGTGATGAAGATGAAGGCTCTTTCAGCAACAGCTCAGATAGTGAAGCCGAATCTGAACAGCCCATTTGCCTTATGGCAACAAGCTCCGAAGATAAAGAGGAGGATACAGATGAGGTAATCACTAGATTTGAAAACTTCACAATTGCTGATTGGGTAGATGCTTATCATGACATAGCTTATAGAGCTGATGATATTAGAAAAGAGAATAGGCATCTTAGAAGAAAAATCAATTCCATGCAAAATGATAAAACACTAACTGATAAAATTGCATGTTTGGAATCTGAGATTGATGAATTGAAACTCACATGCTCTGAAGAAGATGAAATCAAAAATGAGTTAAAAGCTTCTAAGGAAGAGAATCTAAGGCTTGAAAATGAAATTGATGAATGGAAGCTGAAGATTCAGAAATGTGAAAGTGAAGTCAAAATTATCTTTGAAAAATATGAAGCTGTCCTCAATGTCAACAATGAGCTAAAAAAGGCTATTGATGAACTTCAGAAAGACAATGAAGATAAAATGAAAACCATTGAGAAAATGACCCAAGGAACAGATAACTTAAATGCTTTATTAGGGTCAAAGGTTAATTTCAGAAAAGAGGGCCTAGGTTTTAATTCTAGTGCAACAAAAACATTCGGAATGAAAACAATTTCATTTGTTGCTCAAAAGGAAAAGGGACCTCTAATTAGCATGAACTCAACAAATTTGATGAACAAAACTGCTAATCTGAAAAAGCCCAGTGCTGAGGAGAAGGGCAAACGAAAGGTTAATGAGCCTAGTAAAGCTAGCACATCGAAGCAGAATCCTAGGGCTCAAACTCAGGTTAGGGGTCAACCTACACAGTCTGGTAAACCCCAGGTCAAGGTAACCAAGTCTCCACCAACACCTCCTCCTCTGAAGAAGACCCAATACAAACCTGTGTATAGGTCAGCAGGGTCCAAAGTACAGGGGAGACAAAGTGCTGCTAGGAGTCAACCCAATTATTTTTATCAACCCAGAGCTCAGACCCACTACAATGCACAGCCAACCTACTTCAATAGGTCGAATTGGTCTAGAACTCAGGATAGGTTTACAGGTCTTGCACACTAGGGTGCTAAATATCAAAGACCTCACAGTAGAAATTGGGTCAATGGGTATGGTTACTGGACATCTAGAAATCAATATTTTCATAGCCAGCCCAGGAACTACTATGGCCAAAATTTTGTGAACACACCCTGGCCAAGGCACTGGCACAGAAATAACAATACTGTCAATAATCATGCTACTGCCAATAAGAAAAAGAACAACAGAAGAAAATCTGTAGGATCCACTGAACAAAACACATTTAAACAAATGTGGATTTCGAAACATTTGCTTTCCTGTTTTGCTTCTAGTTCATTTACATTGGAGCCCAATCAGTCTTGGGTTCCAAACTTCTCTACCTAATTGTGTATGCAGGTATGCCTGGCAGCCAAGAACAACTTGTGGTACATGGATAGCGGCTGCTCCAGGCATATGACAGGAGATAAGGCCAAATTTTGCATACTGACTGAGAAAGTAGAAGGCCTTGTCACCTTTGGAAGCAACACAAAGGGTAGGATTATCGGATCAGGTAAGGTAGGTAAGTGTTCTACTTGCTGCATTGATGATGTTATTTTGGTTGAAGGGTTAGCCTATAATCTACTTAGCATTAGCCAGTTATGTGATAAAGGTTACAATGTTTTATTCAATTCTTAATGCTGCAAGGTTTTTGAACCTGATTCTAATATTGTCAAATTTTCTGGAAAAAGAATAAATAATACTTACATGATAAATTTAGATGAAATTCAACACACTAACCTTTGCCTTACTGCCAGTAGAGAAGACATAGTATTTTTATGGCATCGTAGGTTAGGTCTTGCTAGCTACACTGTTTTGCACAAATTAAATAAGCATGGCATGGTTAGAGGACTTCATGAAGTCTCATTCAAGAAAGAAAATAAAATCTGTGATGCATGCACTCAATCAAAGATAACTAGATAGTCATTTAAGTCTAGAACTGAAAATCTATCTTCCAAACCCTATAAGCTGATACATATGGACCTTTTTGGGCCAACTAGATCTGTCAGCCTATCAGGGAGGAGGTATGGGTTTGTCATGGTAGATGACTTTTCTAGGTATACTTGGGTTTATTTCTTATCTAATAAGAGTGATGCTTTCTCAGAATTTCAGGAGTTCTATGTTAAAACAAATCAGAAAATTGAAAATATTTTGTCTGATCATGGAGGTGAGTTTGAAAACTCACAATTTGATGAATTCTGCAGGTCAAATGGAATTAACCACAGGTACTCCTCTCCAAGGACGCCTGAGCAGAATGGAGTTGTGGAGAGAAGGAACAGAACCCTAGTGGAAATGGGTCGTACACTTCTTGTCGAAGGTGGTCTACCAAGGAAGTTTTGGGCTGAAGCAGTGAACACTGCCTGTTATGTAATTAACAGAGCCATGGTAAGACCTTCTACCCATCAAACACCATATGAGATATTAAAAGGTAAGAAACCTTCTATTGCTCAATTCAAGGTTTTTGGTTGTAAATGTTTCATTCACATAAATGATAAAAAGGACCTTGATAAATTTGAACCTAAAGGAGAACCAGGAATTTTTCTTGGTTATTCTGAAAACACCCGAGCATACAGAGTGTACAATCTGAACTCTAAAACTGTTGAAGAATCTCCTCACATAATTTTTGATGAATCTTTGGCAAATTCTAATGCTGGTAAATGCAGGAATGAAACCAATGGTGAAATCCTGAAGGAAGGAGATCCTGCAGACAAATCCGAGGATGAAGAAGAACATAAAGAGCTTAATGAAGAGGAGCCTACAGTTCAGGGGGAGGTAAATCAAGTTCATGATACTCCAATTGCAAATATTAGATATCTCAAGGATCATCCTATAGATAATGTTATTGGAAATCTGCATGACCCCCCTAGGACTAGAGGCCACTTAAGAATTCAACATGAACTGAATGCGTATGCTTTTGTATCAAACATAGAACCCAAGTCCATTGACTGTGCTCTCCAAGATGTGCATTGGATTAATGCCATGCATGAGGAGCTCAATCAGTTTGACAGGAATAAGGTGTGGCATTTGATTCCACCTCCTGATCATGAAACAGTCATAGGGACTAAATGGGTATTTAGAAACAAAACTGATGAAGCGGGGAAAGTTATTAAAAATAAAGGCAGAGTTGTAGCTCAGGGGTACAATCAGGAATTCGGAATAGACTTTGAAGAGTCTTTTGCCCTTGTAGCTAGGTTAGAAGCAATAAGAATTTTATTGGCTTATACATGTTCCCTCGGAATAAACCTTCAGCAGATGGATGTGAAATCTGCTTTTCTAAATGGAGAAATTAATGAGGATGTCTATGTGAGACAGCTGTTGTGCATCCCTTGGTTTTGATGATGACAATAGGATATGTTTGATTAATCAAGTTCTATCTTGTTTCATAACAAATACAAGTGGTTTGATTGTTCCTTCAAAGTATTGGACTCATTCAATTTACCTCTGATAAGTTAAGTAATTTCAGGTCCACTGAAATCCAAGTGGAATCAACAAATCAGAAGAAGTGTCAAAGGTCGCTTGTCGACCAGGGAAGTGGTTATGGTCGACCAACGAACTCAACCAGAAAAGCATCAGATCATCTGTCTTCTGGAAGCATCTTGGCTGTCGACCAAAGCCCCGCCTCTGGTCGACCACAGAAAAGACAGAAGCAACAGACAGAACTGCTGGCCATCTGGAAACTGCCCCCTGTCGACCAGCGACCAGGCTGTGGTCGACCAACGGGCGACGTGAGTTTCAGCCAGAAGAACCGGCCGTCTGGGGACTGCCCATTGTCGACCAGCGACAGGGTCATGGTCGACCACGGGTTTATATATCGTCCAAAACCGAACTCTAACCGAATTCTGTTTTGGTTCCTTAAAACCTGCAGATGGTTGTTGCAGGTTGTTGGGCTGCTCAGGAGATAAGCTTCCGCACGGGAATCAAGGAAACAATCTTGCTTAGAAGTGGTCAAACTCGTTCTAACGATTGGATTTAAACCGATCCCTGTTTTCTAGCAGATTGGCGCTCGATCTGAAAATTGAGCGGGAAGAACTTTATTCTTGAAAATAAAAAGAGCTATATGAAGAATATAAGGCAACTAATCACGAAGAAGGAAGCGGTGAGAGAGCACGGAATAGAAGCCAAGGAAGATACACACAGAAGAGGAAGAAGGAGCTCTCCACCAATCAAAAATCTGCAGAAAGGTTAAAGGCAATCTCGTTGCTGCAGAAGGAAGACTTAGCTCAAGACTGTGTGATCTCCAGCAGCAGAACAATCGAAGGCAACTGACTGGAAGATCAACAGGGAGTCTAGGCTTCTTCATAAGCGTGATCAAGTCCCAGGCTGAACACCTATTCTTCTACACACGCCAATATTCAGTCCTGTCTTTCATCACCTGTTCTTATCATCTTTTCATTTCTGATTACAATTATTGTCAAGCTGTGAGGCAGCAGAATCAAGCTGTGTGTCAGCAGGTACAAGCTGTGTGTCAGCTGTGTTTTGGTTGAGATCAGAGATTCTCATAGTGAAGCCTTGCTTGAGTTAAGCAAGGGGTGGATGTAAGTCTCAGGAAGAGACTGAACCACCTTAAAAATCCTTTCTTGTGGTGTGCTTGTGTGTGTTTGATTTCCTATACGTATGCTTGCATCTTTACTATCCGCATTAGTTCTATGATTCATTAATTACCAGTAGCTCATCTGGTCGATAGTCAGTAAATTATCAAAAAGGGGGAAAGATCTATTCACCCCCCCTCTAGATCTATTCAGTCCGTATCCAACACGTGGTATCAGAGCAGGTTCTCCAAAAATGTGGTCTAACAACCAGGAGAGACCGGGCGGACTGAACTCTAAAAGCCTCATAGCTGAGGGGCACTCTGTAACTAGACCTCCATATTTTGATGGAACTGATTATTCTTATTGGAAAAATCGTATGCAGGTGTTCTTACGTGCGCAAGACCACGAGATGTGGAGGGTAGTGAGCCGCGGACCTTTTGAGCTACCGGAAGATGAAGAAACCTGGACCAGAGAACAGGTCAGGAAATCAACTGTCAACTGGGGAGCCATGAACGTGATGCAGTGCTCACTACACCCCACAGAATTCTCAAGAGTTTCCCAATGCGCAACAGCCAAAGAAATGTGGGATCGTCTAAAGGTAATCTACGAAGGTACTTCCGAGGTAAGAGAGACAAAAGCAAATATGCTAGTCTCAGAATATGAGATGTTTAGGATGAAAAATGATGAAAGTATTTCTGAGATGTATGCCAGATTAGTACAATTGACTAATGGCTTGAAGAGCTTAGGGAAGACATACAAAGAGCAGGAATTAGTGAGGAAGATTTTAAGGTCTCTCACATCGATGTGGCATACCAAGGCCACAGTCATTGAGGACTCAAAGGATCTCACAACAATGACAGTGGATGAGTTAGTAGGATCCCTGATGGCCTATGAGGTCAATCTGAAGAGAAAGGAAGATGAGGGCAAGAAAAAGAAGCAACTTGCCCTAAAGACTAAGACAAGCACCTCTGAGGTGTCTGACAATGATGACTCATCTAGCTCAGGTGAAGAATCTGGTGAGCTAGCCATGCTTACAAGAAAATTTAAAAAATTCCTGCGGAAGGAAGGTAAAGGATTCAGAAATCCAAAGGGCATGGTAAGGAAGTCATCCCAGTTTAAATCTGATAAACATAAGGCTCCTTCTAACAAACTCATTTGCTACAATTGCAGGCAGCCTGGACATATGAAGGCTGAATGTCCAGAAGCTCCTAAGAAATCAAGCTTCAAGTGGAAAGGCAAGAAACCCAAGGCGATGATTAGCACTTGGAGTGAGGAGGAAGAGAGCAGTGAAGAGGAAACAACTTCCGAGGAAGAAGAAGGAAAGCTCTGTCTGATGGCCAAGGGAGACAACAGTGATCTTGAGGTAAGTTCCCCATTTCAAGACTTCTCTAGTTCGGATTGGGAAGAAGTATATTCAGAATTGCTTGATACTTATGAAAGAATAAGAAAGGAAAATAAACATTTGAAGAAGAAGATCAGTCAACTGAATAAAGACAGCAATTCAATGGAAAACAAAACTGAACTAGAAATGGAAATCAAGTCACTGAAAAACAAGCTGAATCAAATGGACTTAGATGAAGAAAACCACAAGAGAATGTCCGAAGAGAATGAAATGCTAAAAAACGACATTGATGAGTTAAAACTAAAGACTCAAGAATATGAACAGGAAACTAAGTTAAGTCAAGAAAGAAACAATTCACTCAAGGAAGAAAACAACCAACTCCTAAGAGAAATAGAAAGAATTAAGAGTGACCTGAAAAACAAACAGGAGACCTTGGAAAAAATGACTCAAGGTCAAGAAAACTTAAATGCTGTCTTGGGAATAAAAGTAAACTTTCAAAAAGAAGGGTTAGGATACAATCCTACGGCTAAAAAGGAATTCCAAATAAAAACCGTAACTGGGATTGCTGACTCAAAAGGAAAAAGGCCCCTGATTAATCTATACCAAGATAAACAAGAGGATGTAGCTGAATGCTCCTCCAAAAGGAACAATGTCACCAAGGAAGAGAGAAATTTTAAAGAGAAAACAGTCAATCAATATAAGATTCAAAATAATAAACAAGAAACCCAAATTCACAGAAATCACCAAACAAACCAAGGACTAAACCAAGTTAAAAGACATAAATCTGGAAAACAAGATGTCTGGAGACAGGCTGGTCGACAACAGACCCTTCATCTGTCGACCAGAGGATCTGCCAGAACAGGCGCTGGTTACTGGAGAAGCAGTGGTCGACCACAGGTACACCAGATGTCGACCAGAGGTGCTGCCAGAACAGACGCTGAGTTCTGGAGACGCGATGGTCGACCACAGACATACCAAAAGTCGACCATGGCCAGACAAGCAAACAGAAATCACAGGTTTTCTCGGGTAAAACAAAATGAAAACTTGAATACACAAAGGTGGACTCAGATTAAAGAAGCTTTAGAACAAAAGCAACCCAACCTGAACAAGTTCAGAAATAAAAATTTACACTGCTCTAACAGAATCTGGGTTCCCAAAGGATTACTGCAGCAATTTCATAATTTCACAAGCTATCTTGGACCCGGGTACCATTGGGGTCCAAAAGTTTCTGTGTAACTTGTGATGCAGGTGTGTTTGGCAGCTATACACAACAAGTGGTACTTAGATAGTGGCTGCTCAAGACATATGACAGGGGACAAGGCAAAATTCTCCGAGCTAAACTCAAAAGATGGAGGACATGTGACATTTGGAGGAAATAACAAAGGCAAGATCATTGGGAAAGGTAAGGTAGGTAAGACATCTACAAATTGCATTGAAGATGTACTGCTAGTGGATGGCCTGGAATATAATCTTCTAAGCATCAGTCAGCTATGCGACAAAGGCCATCAAGTAGTCTTTGATTCTAAGATCTGTAAAATTCTTGAACCAAATTCGGCTAAAGTTAAGTTTATGGGCAAGAGAGTAAATAATGTCTACATGATAGACTTGGATGATCCAGCCCACTCCAACTTGTGCCTCACCGCCAAGAAGGAGGACCTGACTTGGTTGTGGCACCGAAGGCTAGGGCATGTTAGCTACAGGGTGCTGCACAAATTGGTTAAGAATAAAATGGTTTCTGGTTTACCTGAAATTTCGTTTGCTCAAAATGTCAAAGTATGTGAATCATGTACCCAAGGTAAGCAAACAAGAAAATCATTCAAAGGTAGAACTGAAAGTCAATCTTCTAGACCACTAGAACTTGTGCACATGGACCTTTTTGGCCCAACAAGAACTGCTAGTCTTAGTGGTAAGAGGTACGGTTATGTACTAGTTGATGATTTCTCTAGATTCACATGGGTAATGTTTTTATCACATAAAAACGATGCCTTTCATGAATTTCAGGATTTTTACAGAAGAATGAAGCAGGATGGTAAGTCCAAAGTGTGTTCAATAATATCTGATCATGGGGGAGAATTTGAAAATTCAGAGTTTGATGAATTCTGCAGGAACAAAGGAATAAATCACAGGTTCTCCTCACCAAGGACGCCAGAGCAAAATGGAGTGGTGGAAAGAAGGAATCGCACACTTGTTGAAATGGCCAGAACCTTGTTAGTTGAAGCCAATCTTCCAAGAAGATTTTGGGCTGAGGCGGTCAATACAGCATGTTATATTGTAAACAGGGCAATGGTAAGACCATCTAGTGCGAAAACTCCATATGAGGTGTTCAAAGGTAAGAAGCCATCTCTAGCTCATTTTAGGATCTTCGGTGTAAGGTGTTTTATTCATAACAATGACAAGAGATCATTGGACAAATTTGAACCAAAGAGTGACCCAGGAATCTTCTTGGGATACTCTGACCGATCAAGAGCCTATAGAGTCTACAACACCAAAGATCAGCTAGTTGAAGAATCCCCACATATCACATTTGATGAAAATAATGACTTTGACAAAACTGGACAGGTAGGCAAAGATGAAGATGGGGAATTTCTGGAAGGCAAAGAGGAACCAATGGAGACTGAAGCAGAACCAAAGCAAGGTGATTCCAATGATCAACCCGAAGGAGAGATCATCCCAGGTAACAATTCTGAAAATCTGAGATTTCTCAGAGATCATCCTCTAGATAACATCATTGGAGGAATTAATGAACCGAGGAAAACTAGATCTCAGCTTAAAACAGTTGATGAATTAGATCAGCTAGCCCTTGTATCTCAAGTTGAGCCTAAAAATGTAGAGGAAGCTTTAAGAGATGAATCTTGGATAAATGCCATGCATGAAGAATTAAATCAATTTGAAAGAAATCAGGTTTGGAAACTTGTTCCCAGACCCTCATCTCATCCTGTTATTGGAACCAAATGGGTTTATAAAAATAAGCTTAATGAAGAAGGAGTTGTTATGAGGAACAAGGCTCGGTTGGTGGCTAAGGGGTATAACCAAGAATTTGGAGTTGATTTTGAAGAATCATATGCTCCAGTTGCAAGGTTAGAAGCCATTAGAATATTGTTAGCATTTGCGGCGTCCCATGGAATTAAATTGCAGCAAATGGATGTAAAAAGTGCCTTTCTAAATGGCTTTGTAAAGGAAGAAGTCTTTGTGGAACAACCCCCTGGTTTTGAAAATGATGATCTTCCTAATCATGTCTTTAAACTGCATAAGGCTTTGTATGGTTTAAAGCAGGCTCCTAGGGCATGGTACGACAGACTGAGTTCATTCCTCACCAAAAAGGGCTACACAAGAGGTAAAATTGATCAAACATTATTCTCCAAGACCCAAGGTAAGAATATACTAATTGTGCAAATCTATGTGGATGATATTGTGTTTGGATCCACTGAAGCTTCATTATGTACTGAATTTGCAAATCTAATGACCAATGAGTTTGAAATGAGTTTAATGGGTGATTTACAGTTCTTTCTTGGATTGCAGATTCTACAATGTAGAGAAGGCTACTTCATAAATCAATCCAAGTACATAAAGGAGATGCTGAAAAAGTTTGGCATGGAGAGCTGCAAACCAATAGAGTCACCCATGGGGACAAATGCAACATTGGAGGCTGATGTAAAAGGTAACATGGTAGATGCCAAGAAATACAGAGGTATGATCGGATCCCTACTATATTTAACTGCCTCTAGGCCAGACATTCAGTTCAGTGTATGCATGTGTGCTAGATATCAATCTAGCCCTAGAGATTCACATTTAGGGGCTGTCAAGCGTATCCTTCGTTACCTTGCCGGTACCCAAGAATTGGGTTTATGGTATCCTACTTATTGCAAACTAGATTTAATTTCATATTCAGATGCTGATTATGCTGGTTGCAAAATTGATAGGAAGAGTACTAGTGGTTATTGTCAAATATTAGGTGGATGTTTAATATCATGGGCTTCTAAAAAACAGCATTCTGTGGCACTCTCCACTGCTGAGGCTGAGTATGTCGCAGTAGGGAGCTGTGGTACACAGGTTTTGTGGATAAAACATCAACTCCAAGACTACAATGTAGATCTTGGATGTGCACCTATTTTCTGTGACAACACTAGTGCTATTAATTTGTCTAAAAACCCCATTCAACACTCTAGGACAAAACACATTGAGATCCGTCATCACTTTCTAAGAGATGAGGTCTCCAAAGGAAATTTCATGCTTCATTTTGTAGAAACTGAAAAACAACTGGCAGACATTTTCACAAAACCCCTTAACAATGACAGATTTTCAACTCTAAGAAGGGAGTTAGGAATTTGTAGAATTTCTCCTGAAAATTCTTGAAATAATCATATTCATGTGTTCACTGCATAGATTCTGTCATTTCTGTCTAAGTTATGTCAACTAGGTCTCTAGTACTGGTCAAGTTTTTGAGTTTGGAAAGTCTTGTGTCGGGTGCTACTTCAGCAAGTTCTACAGAATACTGGTTCTCTACGGCTCATCTCTTGTGGTCGACCACAGACAAGGCGCTGGTCGACCAAGGCATCAGGACAGGAAATAGTTAGCTCTGGGAATTCGCAGCTGTCGACCACAGGCGATCCAATGGTCGACAACAGGTTTGTCAGAACGCAGTCTTCTCAACAGGCAGGTTCTGTGTCAGCACAAAGGTCGACCACAGGCCACTCCATGGTCGACAAAGGACCTGAAAAAGGGAAATTGGATCTAATCAAGCTGCTGGCTTTGGTGGGAAATCTTCTGAACTTTTTGGACTCTGAGCTCAGTTTTGCTTTACTCACTCATCCTTGTTCACACTTCCTATTCCTTGTGTCTCTATATCTCTTTGTGGCCAACTTATTGTTTTCTATCTTCAGCAAGGACTCACAAATTGAGGGGGAGTAAAAAGTGTAAACTCATTCCTTAATAAATCATTGAACAACCTAACCATATCTTACAAGAAAATCACCAAAGTCATCAATGAGAGTAAAGGTTAAGTGTAGTAATGAGAATTTGACCTGTACTACTGCAATAAATTCAAACCATAACTATGACTCTGACTCAAGACTATTGAGAACTTATGTTTTTAGTAATGAGACTGTTTCTCTACCTGTGTCTGTGTTGGACAGTGAAAATAAACGCTGCTATAGCATGAATGTATATGGAATACGCCATAATTCTGCCTTCTTGGTAGAGCAATGGACTGAGTTCTGAGAAACTACTGTTCTCTATCACAAAGCAAAATTGGCTGAAAAATTAAGTGGGAGACATGTATGTCATGAAGACTCAATCTACCTCTGCCACTCTCAAAATTATTAATTGGGCATCCTGAGTAACTGGGGATATTGGCGTCTGATAAACGTATATCCTCACGGATAAAAAGTGTGTCCCAGTTAAAAATGGAATGGTTAGGCATGCTAAGTAGCCGGGGTTTCTGGCGTGTAAAAAGCGTGTCTCCTCGTGTGGAAAAGCATGTGATAAACCTGACCACAGCTCTTAAATATTTCAAAACGAAAAGGCAACAAAAATGGTTGACCTAATGCACTATATGCAAATAGAGGCATAAAACACTGTTCAGCTTGTTCAGCTAGTAAAATTATCTCATGAACAATATTATAAGTTTAAGGAGCCGTGAGTAAGAAAGTGGATATGGGGAGTCAATTTATTGGGGCAATACTTTCAAATTCTTTGAACCACAAGACCCACTCGAATTTGTCACAAGGTGGTCTTTGAGAAAGGGAGGAAAGGTTACTTAATTGTCTTATTAAAGAAAGGGGGTACACTTCAATAATTTCCCAAAATATGAGTTATGCTGATTAATCGTGACCGCTCGTTCTTTGCATCGCGATGGTTCACTGCCCTAACAATTAAGGGCCAGCCTTAATGCCCTACCCTATAAATTGTCTCGGCTGGGTCCCTGAAATTTTCCCATTCGCATGGCAGAGAACGTGAAGCCAGAGACCTCCTCATCCTCCTCAGAGGGATTGTTCAAATGATCTTCTTTTTGCTGTTGACAAAGGGGGAGATAGGACTTTATGTGTCATTGTGTGTCTAGTTGTGTGTCTAGATGTGAGTCTAGATTGTCAAATTTACTTTGTCTACGTGTCCTCAGTGTCTTTATCCTTTTTTGAGTCTCTCATGTAATTAGTGCTATTGTTTTTGAAAGACACATCAAACGAATTGACTGAATGAAATCTGTGCTATGATAGCCTTGCATGCAATATCAAATGAATTTTATAATCTGTTGTTTGTCACAATGACTCATGGTTGTCATCATCAAAAAGGGGGAGAATGTTGTGCATCCCTTGGTTTTGATGATGACAATAGGATATGTTTGATTAATCAAGTTCTATCTTGTTTCATAACAAATACAAGTGGTTTGATTGTTCCTTCAAAGTATTGGACTCATTCAATTTACCTCTGATAAGTTAAGTAATTTCAGGTCCACTGAAATCCAAGTGGAATCAACAAATCAGAAGAAGTGTCAAAGGCCGCTTGTCGACCAGGGAAGTGGTTATGGTCGACCAACGAACTCAACCAGAAAAGCATCAGATCATCTGTCTTCTGGAAGCATCTTGGCTGTCGACCAAAGCCCCGCCTCTGGTCGACCACAGAAAAGACAGAAGCAACAGACAGAACTGCTGGCCATCTGGAAACTGCCCCCTGTCGACCAGCGACCAGGCTGTGGTCGACCAACGGGCGACGTGAGTTTCAGCCAGAAGAACCGGCCGTCTGGGGACTGCCCATTGTCGACCAGCGACAGGGTCATGGTCGACCACGGGTTTATATATCGTCCAAAACCGAACTCTAACCGAATTCTGTTTTGGTTCCTTAAAACCTGCAGATGGTTGTTGCAGGTTGTTGGGCTGCTCAGGAGATAAGCTTCCGCACGGGAATCAAGGAAACAATCTTGCTTAGAAGTGGTCAAACTCGTTCTAACGATTGGATTTAAACCGATCCCTGTTTTCTAGCAGATTGGCGCTCGATCTGAAAATTGAGCGGGAAGAACTTTATTCTTGAAAATAAAAAGAGCTATATGAAGAATATAAGGCAACTAATCACGAAGAAGGAAGCGGTGAGAGAGCACGGAATAGAAGCCAAGGAAGATACACACAGAAGAGGAAGAAGGAGCTCTCCACCAATCAAAAATCTGCAGAAAGGTTAAAGGCAATCTCGTTGCTGCAGAAGGAAGACTTAGCTCAAGACTGTGTGATCTCCAGCAGCAGAACAATCGAAGGCAACTGACTGGAAGATCAACAGGGAGTCTAGGCTTCTTCATAAGCGTGATCAAGTCCCAGGCTGAACACCTATTCTTCTACACACGCCAATATTCAGTCCTGTCTTTCATCACCTGTTCTTATCATCTTTTCATTTCTGATTACAATTATTGTCAAGCTGTGAGGCAGCAGAATCAAGCTGTGTGTCAGCAGGTACAAGCTGTGTGTCAGCTGTGTTTTGGTTGAGATCAGAGATTCTCATAGTGAAGCCTTGCTTGAGTTAAGCAAGGGGTGGATGTAAGTCTCAGGAAGAGACTGAACCACCTTAAAAATCCTTTCTTGTGGTGTGCTTGTGTGTGTTTGATTTCCTATACGTATGCTTGCATCTTTACTATCCGCATTAGTTCTATGATTCATTAATTACCAGTAGCTCATCTGGTCGATAGTCAGTAAATTATCAAAAAGGGGGAAAGATCTATTCACCCCCCCTCTAGATCTATTCAGTCCGTATCCAACAACAGCCTCCTGGGTTTGAATGTTTAGATTTCCCTAATCATGTTTACAAGCTCAATAAAGCTCTCTATGGGTTAAAGCAAGCTCCTAGAGCTTGGTATGGCAGGTTGAGCAAATTTCTCACCGACAAGAACTTCACAAGAGGTATAGTGGATCAAATATTATTTACCAAGGTAAGCCATCCAGATATTCTTATCATTCAGATTTATGTGGATGACATTGTGTTTGGGTCAACTAACCCCAAATTGTGTGAGGAATTCTCTCAAATAATGACTGATGAATTTGAAATGAGCTCAATGGGTGAGCTCAAACTATTTCTTGGACTGCAGGTTACTCAAACAGAAGATGGCATCTTCATCTCTCAGTCCAAGTATGTAAAGAACTTATTGAAGAAGTACAAAATGGACAACCTCAAGGAAATAGCTACTCCAATGGGTACATCAACCAGTTTGGATGAAGACTCTAAAGGTAAACCTGTGGACCAAAGGTTATACAGAGGTATGATCGGATCTCTTCTCTATCTTACAGCATCTAGGCCTGATATACAATTTGTTGTGTGTTTATGCTCTAGATTTCAGGCCAGTCCTAAAGAAAATCACTTGAAGGCTGTGAAAATAAATTTTAGGTATTTACTAGGCACCCAAGAACTAGGTCTCTGGTATCCTGCTAAGTGTGAGTTAGAGCTTCTAGCCTACACTGATGTAGACTATGCTGGGTGTCAAGTAGATAGAAAAAGCACTAGTGGCTACTGTCAATTCCTTGGTGGCTGTCTAGTGTCTTGGGCATCTAAGAAGCAACACACTGTAGCATTATCCACAGCTGAAGCTGAGTATGTTGCAGCATGTAATTGTGCAGCCCAAGTACTTTGGATTAAGCACCAACTGGCTGATTATCAGATAAATCTGGGATGCATTCCACTTTTATGTGATAATACTAGTGCTATATGCCTTGCTAAAAATCCTGTTCACCATTCTAGGACTAAGCATATAGAGATAACACATCATTTTCTTAGAGATGCTGTAAATAAAAAGGAGATTGAAATGAACTTCATAGAAACTGAAAAACAAATTGCTGATATTTTTACTAAGCCTCTTGGGAATGAAAATTTTAAGTTTCTTAGAAGAGAACTTGGCTTATGTAAATTTCAGCATGATGAATGATTGTTTAATTGCTGTGAATAAAATCTCTAATGTGGACTTGTTTTTGATTGCTTGGATAAATCATGTGGATGTGAATGTGGATGTAGAACTGTCCTGCATTGCATATATTCAGGGGGAGCTTGTTGTGTCTTTGCATGTCTTTGCATATCATTCATTCATGACCTATGCATAAGCTCTCTCTCAATTAATTCTTGCCATGCTGCATGCATATAGACAGGGGGAGTATTGCTAAGAAAATCAGAGTGGTTTCAAATTTCTTGAAGTCATTCAACCTTTAACTCTAAATACTTGTCTCTGACATTATGGCAATCTGTTGGTCAGTTCTGATTTCTAAGCAGTAGAAAATGGACTTCTTCATTTATAAGAATTTGAATTGTTCAAAGACTGATGTAATGGTTTAAATCTTATAATGGTTGGAGTTTAAAGATTGCAATCAGTATATAAGTAAGTTGAAAATTGATAAAACTCTCAACCTTTTTCTTATTTCATGTCAGACAAAGCTAATCATATCTAAAATCTGAAAACTCATCTGAAATCATGTCGGAGAGATTAAGTATGTGTATTGTTCTTAATCAAGTCATTCTGAAACATAAAAAGGACAGCTAAGAAAGATACTGAAAAACGTTGAGAAGCATTAAAAATATATATGTTGGTAGAGCAATGACTGGTAATCACTGAGAAACTGAGTGATCCATCAAAGAAGTGGACAACACTCATGTCATGAAGTGTATCAGCTATCTCTGTTTAAAATGTTCAAAACAGCAGGCTGGTTTCACTGAGTACCTGGGGGTAACTGGTGTCTGATAAACGCGTACCCTCACACAAAAAGGTGTAACTCAGCTCTGTTGAATTTGATCATAGGCAAAATGGTCCATCTTGTTGAGTATCTAGGGGTATTGGCGTCTTATAAACGTATACCCTTAAGCAGAAAGACTTGTGGTACCTGAATGCTCAAAATGATCTAATATTGATCATGCTGCTCCCTCAAAAGAAAAGTTCATGAGTGTCAATTTGTTTAGTTTCAATACATGACTTGGGTTCTCTCAATTTTTTTTGAGACTATGAAAGTAAGATATCATGAAACTGAATCTTTCATGCAAATGTGATTCTGGTTTATTGTCTTATCATGCACAATGAACTTATCTATTGCTTGTAGTGCATGAACTCCAAATTTTATCATCTTTAAACCAGACCTCTTTCTGACAGCAGTTTCTAACTTCATATAACTGAAGACTCTATACTTTAGAATGCTTATTCATGAACTACCTGTTCAGAATGCCAGTCAGTTCTTTTCTTGATTCCTCCATTGTATTTAATTTTTCCCTCCTCTTTGTTGATGGCAAAGGGGGAGAATATTGTCTAGGGGATGTCTAGTGGGAGAATACATATCTGTCTGAATTCTGAAGTCATTTCTGAATTAATTCCAAGGGAGAGTTTGAGGCAGTGAGTTGCATGCATTCATAGCATCTGCATGTCAATCTGCATAACACATCATGTCTATCATCAAACATATATATCTATGACAGGTTGTTGCTACTCTACTTCATATGTGGTTGCCATCATCAAAAAGGGGGAGATTGTTGTGACCCCTCTGTGTTGATGATGTTGACACTTGCTCTATTCTTTGGCAACACCATTGTTTTGATTGATTGACAACTGAGTTTGATTTGATGAAATTGCTCCATCAGATTGACTATGTGTTCTTTGCTTTTAATACACTGCTGTCTGCAATTCTTACTGTCATAAGTCCACACACTGCATCTCAATTAAATTGATTATGTATGCACAGCGTCAACGCATCATGTTACAGCGTCAACGCATAAGTCCACACACTGCATCTCAATTAAATTGATTATGTGTGCACAGCGTCAACGCATCATGTTACAGCGTCAATGCACCGTTGGCTTTGAACCTCAGAGTCTGTACATCCGAATTGCCCTTGATCTGGTGAAATGTATACACTCATTCACTGTAGCCTTCACACATTAAAGTCCATACATTCATCAATTACTTTTCACTCAAGGCAAAGTCTATACACTGGGGTCTTTTCCCTACGTGTCTTAGGCGAAGTCTGAACACTCGATTCTAAAGCCTGAAGTCTATACAGTCCAGCCTAGTCCTACGATCAAGGCTTTAGCTACACTCAACTCTGTACATTGGCTTCGCTTCATGAAGTCTGTACATCGCTTCATGTCCTCAAAGTTTGCACATCAACAGTGATCTTTGAAGTCTGTACACTGCTTCAGGAGCTTCAAGTCCACACATCGCTCAAAGTCTGTACAGAGTCCAGTGTCTCAGTTAGCGTCTCATGCACTTGAGCAAAGTCTGTACATCCACAATGTTACTCAAAGTCTATACATTAATCTTCTAATCCAAAGTCTACACATTGGTCTTCGAATCCAAAGTCTATACAATGGTCTTCACACTTGAAGTCCATACATTCGATGTGCAGAGTTGATGTCTATACTGTGTCCTTGCTGATCAAGTCTACACTATGGTCAATGACAAGTCTGTACACTGGCCTCAGCCTTTCAAGTCTACACACTAACGGCTGAACTAAGAACCCTATACATCATCTGTCTGCACTAGAGTCTCATGGAGTCTATACATTGCACTCGTCTTCTAAAGTCTATACACTGTAGTCTTCGCATTCGTTTGCATTACATGAAGTCCATACAGTGGGTAAAAGTCTGTACATTGTCCATGCTTCATGCAGCGTCAACTCAGTGCTTTATGCAGCGTCAAGTCCTCAAGTATATACAATGCAATGTACATACTTAAATCTTATGTCTTTATTCTTGTTGCTGAAGGGAACAGGGTCGACGCCTGGAGCTTAAAGCGTCCACGCATCAGTAGACGAAGCATGCGATATTTTCCACTGCGTCAACGCCACAAGCAAGCAGCGTCGACGCAGCAGTTGAAGAAGCATTCATCTTCACAGGCTCTTCCACTGCGACAACGTCACAAGCAAGCAGCATCGACGCAGCAGTTGAAGAAGCATTCATCTTCACAGGCTATTCCACTGCGTCAACGCCACAAGCAAGCAGGGTCGACGCAGCAGCTAAAGAAACGAGGCTAATGGCTACTAGAATGCCTCACTGCGTTAACACCATTAAGTGAAAGCGTCGACGCAGCAAGTCAGATTGATGACTTTGAGCACGTGAACGGAGAACTCTATACATCGGACTGAAGAAGCTAATGAGGGGCACGTGATCCCAGGTACCTGGCTCGTGATCCGAAAAGGACAAGGTATCCAGATGAGGACACATGTACTGTCACTCCATTGCATGCTGCCACGTGGTCCAAATTGCTGGGCGGGAAACGTGGAGAGCACACGCCTGCTGCTGTTGCTGCTATATATACAAGCATTCTTCCACAGAAGAAAGTAGATCGAAGGAGAAGAAGAAAAAGTCTATACACTCAGCAGCAGTGAGCCTTCGATCCACATAGAGAGAAGAGAGAAGAAGAAGATACAGAGAAGAAGAAGAAGAAATAGAGAAGAAGGAGAAAAGAGAGAGAGTGAGGTGAGAGAGAGCTGATCGAGAGTGAGAGTGAGAGTGTTTGTATCTCAGTCTCGTGGTTCAAAACCAGAGCTGAGCTTTGCTCTTTAAGAGCTACATTGCTTTTGGGTTTTTATTTTTCGTTTTGATTCTGTCTTTCATTTTCGAATGTTGTTTCTTCAAGCTGTGTGTCAGCGGTCTTGCAGTGGTGGTCTCCACTGGACGGGTTAAGCTGTATTTCCCCAGCGGTTGCAGAGGATCAGATCCTCTGGTCGGCAAGCTATAGTGCCCAGCGAAGCTGTGTATCAGCGGGTTGTTTGGCCAAGCTATAAAGCCCAACGGACGTAAGCTGTGCTGCGCAGCAGGAAGCCATACTCGGTTGAGTGTGGGGTGGACGTAGGTCGTTGACCGAACCACCTAAAAATTATGTGTGCAGTGTGTTTGTGTTTTTGTGTGATCTGTGTGCAATGGGAATTTCTTGCTTAGCTTGTTCGATTGCATCGCTTATGCATGTCTAGCTTTCTACCTTTTGCTTAGCACTTTTCATTTAGCTTTATTGATGCTTGCCTAAATTCCGCTCTAGAACTTACAATAGTCTTAAATTAGGCAAGTTGATCTATTCACCCCCCTCTAGATCCACACTTAGTGGAGATAGACTGCGTCCATCTAATCCAATAGAGAGTCATTCCACTATGAGTTGGAAGGTTTCCTTCGGTCTATTTTGCTTGGTTTGGTTAGCTGAGGATTCTTGTCTGGAGTTTAGTCGCTTGTCTTTTTAGTTTTTACTTACTCCGATCACCTATCAGCTGTGTGTTCTAATGAGGAGGTTGGTCATCTTTTAATTTACTTAGTTATTAGTTTCTCTAGGCATGTGTCATTCGGTTTGGCCGTTCTTTGTAATTTGTTCAGAGTTTTCCAGAAGGTTCCGATGGCTCGTTGGTTGAGGACGGGTGTCGTTTACCTTAACACCCGCTTTTCAGTCCACTCCGCTTGGTTTCTGCTTCATCTTCATGTTCCATTTCACTTTCACTTCACCTCCGCTTGCTCCCCTGCAAAGAGAATGTTAAGGAGGGGCATCTGTTGACACCCATTTTATGACCAATGAGTTGGGTCATCTCCCTATCTTATTTTATGATGTCGGGGTTGTTCACCTGTTAGTGGGCCATTTTTTGGTCGATTTCTGGGCTTATTTTATGGGTTGCTCTCCCTGGTTAGGCCTATCTCCTTCTTTTTTCGTCATTTAAGCTTATTGGGCCTAGATGAGGGCTGATAAGGATTTTGTTGTGGATTTAATCGAAGATTTATTTGCCTTTATCTCTTTTGCCACAACTCTTAGCCTTGCGGTCTATCGCGAGACCGTTAGTGCGATGTTGGGGGTCCTTTGTTCGATAGTTTTTCTTCGCCTTGTTGTTGCATAAGGACCGTTTTCACGTCTGCACCTGGTTTTCTCTCCCGCGGGTGAGTGTTCTTCACTCGGCTTCTTTCCAAGGTACGTGGTGTAGTTTTACTGCATTACTTGCTTTGGTGGTGATCACATCCTTCTCACTTGGGTATTTGTCATCATATTCTTCCATCTTGTTCTTTGTTCCTTTTGCTTTAGTTGCTCCACACCCACAGTGTGTGTTCCCTTATTTCTTTCTTTGCTCCACGCCCACGACGTGTGTTTAGTTCTTCCTATTTGCTTTTCTTTACACTGTTGAGATGACATGCCCACATGCTTTATACTTGATGTTATTGCTTGCCTGAGTTAGTACACATCACACATAACACCTCCATATGTCACACACCTCATCACATCCCCACCTTCACATTAAAATATCAACACCATATAGCTTCGATCTAAGGTGATTTGGTCGACAAAGCTCCAAACCTTTTCACGTTTCTACGATTCATGGAACTGGGGTTGATTAGCGATGATAGCCAGACCGCTAGGTTGTACTTGGCGGTCTCGCGATAGACCGACAGGCGGCGCTTAATCTGAAAAATTTAGATTTTCTTATTATCTCTCTTTTATCCCCCAATTGGTATATATATCCATGTTAAATCCGTAATTTACCCAATTTATATTTCTATTAATGGGCTTGGGTCTAAAAGTCCTGGAATTTGGGTCTTTGGGCATATATGAGTTGGGCTTAACCCTTTGGTTAATATAGGGCCTTTAAATAGATCCAATAAATCCTTAATTCTTCTTAATAGCCCATTTAAGCCTTTTAAATTACTTAGTAATTATATTTTAATCTTGAAAAAATTCCTAAAAAATTCTCGGGCATTACACCCTCCCCCACTTAAAAGAATT
Source organism: Amorphophallus konjac (assembly GCA_022559845.1). NCBI lineage: Eukaryota > Viridiplantae > Streptophyta > Magnoliopsida > Alismatales > Araceae > Amorphophallus > Amorphophallus konjac. The sequence continues at coordinate 276,485,160 of CM040123.1, read as the reverse complement.
TGGTTCTCAAATTCATCGTAATAAGATTTTCACTTACAATCGAATAGCTTCGGTAACCTTTTGCGTATGGCTTCTTCTGTTTCCCATGTCACTACGTGTGGCAAGATTTGCTCCATTGGACTTTGACCATGGGAATAGTTTTATTCCGAAGTTGACGTACTTCTCGTTCAATTATTTTGATTGGCTTTTGCTCATACATCAAATCCTTTCTAATCTCCAGGTTGTCATAAGTTATGACATGGAATGGATCGGGGACGTACCTTTTGAGCATTGAGACGTGAAATACATTATGGACTCCAGCTAATTGAGGGGGCAAAGCTATTCGATACGTGACTTCACCAACCCTTTCGAGAATTTCAAAGGGGCCAATGAATCTTGGAGTGAGCTTGCCTTTGATGCCGAATCTTCGAATACCTCGACTCGGGGAAACCTTAAGGAATATGTGGTCTCCTATTTGGAATTCCAAGTTGCGCCTTCTGTTATCAGCATATGATTTTTGCCTATCTTGAGCCATCTAGAGTCTCTCCCGAATAAGCTTTATCTTCTCGGTAGTATCCCTGATGATGTTAGGGCTGAGAAATTACCTTTCTCCTACTTCATTCCAACATATAGGTGAGCCACAACTTCTTCCATAATCAACTTCTTAGTGTCAGTATGATCCAGCACACATATTCGATTTTTGAACAATAATCTTCCATCAGTTGAAATGGAGAATTCCGACGTTTGATTAATATTGTCCTTTATTTATATCAATGTGGGGTCATTTTCTTGTAATTTGACTAGATCTTCAATCAATGTAGGTTGTGACCTTATATTAGTAATTATACATCCTTCATCTTCTTTGTCAACATCGATATTCAAACGAACAAACTCCCCGATAAGATAAGTCATACCTTTCCTGAGACTTGCTAGAGTTGCCATTGGTCTTCTACTAAGAGCGTCAGCTACAACATTTGTTTTGCCTAGATGATATTGGATAGTAAAGTCGAAGTCTTTGAGATACTCCAACCATCTGTGTTGCCTCATGTTTAATTCCTTTTGGGTGAAGAGGTATTTCAGACTTGTGTGATCTAAAAATATAGTGAACTTCTCCCCATAGAGGTAGTGTCGTTAGATTTTCAAGGTGAATATAACCGCAGCTAGTTCCAGATCATGCACGGGGTAGTTTTCTTCATGACGCTTTAACTGCCTTGATGAATAGCAAATCACCTTGTTATTTTGCATAAGAATACATCCAAGGCCAATGCTAGATGCATCGGTATAGACTCCAAAGCCACCACCCTCAATGGGTAGTGCCAATATAGGGGCTGTAGTGAGATGATCTTTAAGAGTTATGAAACTTTCTTCGCAATCCTTTGACTGTTGGGTCCCGCGAGGTGCAAATCCTATAAAGTGAATGAATCCTTAAAGGTCCCGCGGATCTAGAAGGGGGGTTGAATAGATCCTATCAAAAGCTTTGACCTATTTAAAAACTCTTAGCTATCGGAAGCATGAACCACTCTTATAAAGTGAATGAATCACTTAGGTACAATGCACAACGTAATTAAGTAGAGTGGCTCAAATGAAAAGACTTGGATTACAAGTAATGCAGCGTCAACTCTTCTTTAAGAACATTTGTGATATTTGAGAGATACAAGCCTTGTAGTGTAGGGATCATAAAGCATAACACTAGAGCATGAAATAGCATGCAACAATCATGTGTGTGTGTGTGCTATGTTGATCACTCAAAATGCATATGTCTGTGAATGTAGTGGTGATCAACCAAGGTGCATGCGAGTCTAAGCAAGGGAAACACTTAGCAATACTTTCACCTTGGCGCCTGTGTGCAAGGGTGCAGCATGCCGCCCAAGGGATGCAGTCAAAGTGCTAAGCCCAATTAAAGCACAAATAAAACCGAAGGTGCAAATCTGAGTGCTTGAGTGTGTAAATAAGATAACCAAGTTTGGAAGCACACGAACCTGTGAATGGGGGTAGAAGATATAGAGCAATCGCAGACGATGAACAACCCACAACACAAGGATTTTTAAGGTGGTTCGGTTGCAACCCCGCAACCTACGTCCACCCCTCACCAAAACCCGGTGAGACTTCCCTATTGACTCACAGCTTGACCGGGGACACGCCCCAAACCACAGAATAGAGAGAACCCTCTTTCTATCTTCCTACACACAAAGCCGGCAGAGACGGCTACACCGCAGATCGAAGAACTCCCGATTACCTTCCTACTAACCACCGGTAGGGACGATCTTCAGTTTCAATAGATTGAATGAAAGGAAAATAGAACAAGATGAAAATGCTTAAACAAGATATGAAGATATGCTAGAATGAACTAGATCTTGTTTGAGATTGTTGAATCTTGAATCTGTTGCTTTGATCTTCCTTTGATCCCTTTGAGTTGATAGAGAAGATACAGGATGTAGCTTTGATCTTCCCTTGAGTTGATGAAGAGGTTTGGATGTAGCTTTGATCTTCCTTTTTATCTCCATTGTGAGCTTGCTTGCTTCTCTTCTTCCTTGGAGAGTGAGGACTTCAGATGTAGGCTTGAATCCCTTGGATTAGATGTAGAACTTCTGCACGGAGTACTGTTCACGACTACAATACCTCTTCTTCCTTGGAGCTCCTCTAGCCTCTCTTCATCTCTCTTTGCTCCAAATGATCAACTAGGGTTTCTAACCCTCTTGTGTTGGTTTTATATCTCTTTGGATGGTCAATAAACACATCCCAGACCAGATCCACATTTTGTGGGTGATTAGGTGACTTTTGGATTAAAGAAATCCATGGAGAATGGCCTTTCTCGAAGTGGGAAAACAAAGTCAACATTGGTTGGCTCGGGGCTGGCGGTCGACCTGCAGCTTCTGGCGGTCGACCGCTATTGAGAAACCTGCAAACGGGCGGTTCCTGAAAATTCCGATCGACCGCTACTGGGCTGGCGGTCGACCGCTACTGAAAGAGTTGCAATCTGGGGGTTGCTGGCTGGGGCAGTCGACCGCCCCTGGGCTGGCGGTCGATCGCCAGCTGGGCAGAACCTGGGTTTTCCCGGGTCGGTCCGTTAACTTCTTTAGCTCTACCGCTTAAGTTCTTTAGCTGCCCGTTCATGTCTGTAGTAGCAACCTTGACTGTCTTGAAGATTTCTATTGATTATATTGCTCTTATAATCAAAATTTTGTTCCGGGGGCTCCGCCCCTAGAAACCCCCTCAAGGGGCGCTGCCCCCTTGACCCCCGCGACCTGACCGGGCAGGTCGATCCGCGTGCGAGGGCACAATCATTGAGCTTTCACTTTTTCCAACTCCACTCCATTCCTTGGATTATCTTGTAGCATGCTGTCAAGAAGTTGCACCGACCTTGAACCATCCATAAGGCAAGACATGCACTGACCATATGAAGAATATGCAATGACCTTATGTGTGATGCTATTCAGCTTGATTTCTGTGATTGAAACATGCTAGATTTTCGTGCATCCAATATTGTCATATGACTTGATATCTGTGTATCCAGTTGCCTAGATTTATGTGCCATTCTTGATCTTTTACACTAGAAGTATAATGACCACCAATATTGTATTGTCATATGCCTTGATATCTGTGTACTGGAAGTATGATGACCTGAAATGTATGAATATTAACATTATCAAATGCAGGTATAGTTCATTAATGACTACAGAGGCAAACATCATCAAAATCATAAAATTAATCATGTTGCACACATGTTCAACATTGACCATATAAAAGGGTTCTCCTTCTTTGTAAGTCTAGTGAAAGGGACGGCGATTTTAGAGAAATCTTTAATGAATCGCCTATAATAACCAGCCAGACCCAGAAAACTTCTAACTTCCGATATGGTCGTCGACCAGCTCCAATTCTTGACAATTTCTACCTTTGAAGGATCGACAACGATTCCTTCTTTTGAAATAATATGGCCGAGGAAAGAGACCTCCTTTAGCAAGAACTCGCACTTGCTAAGCTTTGCGTAGACTTGATGCTCTCTTAGGATTTGCAAGGCTATTCTTAAGTGTTCTTTATGTTCCTCCTTAGTCTTGGAGTATATTAGAATATCATCAATGAAGACGACCACAAATCGGTCAAGATAAGGCCAGAGACATTATTCATAAGTTGCATAAATGCTATCGGGCCATTAGTTAACCCGAATGGCATCACCACGAATTCGTAGTGCCCATATCTGCTCCAGAAAGCAGTCTTGTATATATCTTCGTCTTTGATCTTGAGCTGATGATAACCCGACTTAAGGTCTATCTTGGAGAAATATTCCGCTGCCAAAATTTTATCAAAGAGCTCATCAATACGCGGCAGCGGATATTTGTTCTTGATAGTGAGTTGATTAAGTCGCTGGTAGTCGATGCGTAGTCTGAGAGATCCATCCTTCTTCTTGACAAATAATACTGGCACACCCCAAGGGGATGTACTGGGTCGAATGAAGCCCTTATCTAATAACTCCTGAAGTTGCTTCTTTAATTCTTTGAGTTCTATAGGGGACATCCTGTAGGGAGCTATTGAAATAGGTGCTACTCTGGGAACAAGTTCAATGGAGAAGTTTACTTCCCATTCAGGTGGTAAACCGGGTAAATCCGATGGGAACACATCAAGAAAGTCATTCACAATGGGAATATCATCTAAGATGATTTCCTTGGATTCAATAATGATTATGGAAGCAAGAAAAGCTTCACATCCTTGCGACATGAGTTTGCAAGCATGAAGAGATGAAATAATGATAGGATGCTTCCTGTAGTTGATACCATAGAAAGAAAATCATGGGAGAGCTGGTTTCCAAAAAGAGATTCTCCTATTGCGATAATTTATATAGGCGTCGTGGTCTACAAGCTAATCTACACCTAGGATGGCATCATAGCCTTCCATGTCAAGGCACACGAAGTTTGCAGGAAGATTATGACCTTCTACCATCACCTCACTATCGGGGTAGTGGGTTGTAAGTTTAGTTCCGGGACCTAAGGGTGTGGTGATAGCTAGGTCCGAAGGTAGAGGAACTGATGAAACTGGCAGGGTTTTTGCAAAAGCAGTTGATATAAAGGAATGAGAAGCACCAGTATCAAATAACATGAATGCAGGATGGGAATAGATTTGAACGGTACCTTCCATTAGCCCATTATCATTGGGTGCTTCATCATCATCCAGAACAGCATTAGAATAAGCCTGTCGTTTCCGTCCACCGCTGAAAGATTGATTCTTCATGAGGGGGCAATCCCGCATGCGGTGCTCCCGACTTCTACATCTTAAGCAAGCGCTGCGATGCTTCCAGCATTCCTCGGCCACATGGCCAAATTTCTCGTAGAACGTGCAAGCCGCCATGACTTGCTTATCTTCCTCCTTCGCCTTTTTATTCTTGTGGTAGCCACTACCACTCCCATTCCGGGATCTCTTCTTACTATCACGGGATTTGTAAGGTTCAGTGATGTTGAACTTCTTCTTCTTTTCACGCCGATCAATCTTTCGGCTAGACTCCTCTCCTTTGCCTTTTAGTTTCTTGACCTTTTCCAAGGTCCTTTCATATAGATGGGCTCGTTGGATCATCTCCGCATAGGTCCGAATATTTTGCGAGCCAAGTTGTTGAATGAAGACGGGCCTTAACCCATCCAGAAAATGGTTGGCCTTCAAAAGATCTATGCTTACCAAATGCTCGGCATAAGGGGCCAAACGGGAGAATTGGAGTTCATATTCCGCCACCGACATCATGCCTTGGCGTAAAGAAGCAAATTCTGCATCCTTTCTCTCTTGGGGTTGTGCCGAAGTGGTCTTCCACCAAGTATGCGCATCCTTATTAAGTTGAAAAGTGGCGAGACGGACCTTCTCTTGATCCGCGCACTGCATAACATTGAAAATTCTTTCCATTTCATCAATCCAGTTCTCTACTTCATCTGGATTTGAAGAGCCAGAAAACCATGGACGATTTAAACTCCAAAAATTGCGATGCAGATCACCAGCACCTGCCCTAGTGCCGGCTTGGGCCATATTTTGCAAGGCCTGGGTGAGACCTGCAACAGTCTGTTGCATCCCATCCCAGTCAACACAGTGTGCCATCGTGAAAATAAGGTACCTGAGAGGATAATCAATTAGTTAATTCCTATGGAATTAATATAACTACTTTAGAGAAAATTTCTAATTTACTATCTCATCCCGGCTCTACACATTCTCACATGGTTGGAAATTTCTTTCCTTATTTCATAGGAATGGGTCCTTAAGCCTTGGACTTAGCCTATGACATGACATTTTCCTAGGAATAAGTAAGTCCTTAAACCTAGGCTCTGATATCACTTTAACTATCACGTCCGGAGACATATGTACAGCGGAAGTAATATCGAGAACGTGAATAGCCGACTAGTACGCCTCAAGCGAGCAATATAATCAGAGCGCTAACACATTCACACATAAGAAATGAATACACAATATTTGGACAAAATCTTTACTTTATTTAAATAATAATCAAAAGTACATAAGGTTTACTCTTGACTCTTTGACTAACTGTACTCAATAAAAATGAAAAATTACATAGCGACTCTTCACTATCCACTAATGACAATCTAAGGCTTTGCTCCTTCTTTAATCACTCTTGGATCCATCACTTAAACAGTCTGAATCCGACCCGCTAGAATTTCTTGAAAAAGATTAGAAAAGTAGGGAATGAGCACACATACCCAGTAGGTATCTTCGTATCAACATGAAGGCAATGTTTAAGTAATTAACATTTTAGCTCTAGAGTGTAAGATAAGTCGTGGAAATACGATGAAACACATGAATAGAACCAAAGTAACACAAGTAACAAGATATGATCAAGGTGAGATATTAGAATTCATGTAGACTGGAAATATGATCAAAAGCAAGAATATAACATGAATATAATTTGGCCGTTCATGAACAAGAACATACTTTTTCATAACCATAAAGGCTATGCACTAGAAAGTCATGTAACAAAAATATACTAGCAAGTATGTAATTTCACAAGGTTGCCTCGTGGATGTTCACTCGTTTATAAAAAAAGTACTCCCAGCGCAATGCGATGCCAATATTCATCATACCCCATAGTTTATTGTATGTTTCCGGCTATCTATCGTGGGGACTAGAGTTGAGCCCTTGGACACTGTCCGTGCCCGCTCTTGCATCTTCAAGTTATAAATCAAGCTACTTCAACGAGAAATAACAATAATTTAGGCCAATAATGAACAAGTTCAAACTATAGTTTCATGATAGAAAATATCAAGGTAAGAATGCACCAATTAAGAACATGAGAGTGATTGATTTAGAACAAAGTCATGCCATGGAGAAAATTCGGTAGCATAACAACATATTCTTTAATTTCCATAATTCATTAGGTAGCTTATTGAACAAGGTATTAACCTCTAAATAATCAATAAATCATCTAGGAATCATAGGAAAATCAACCCTTGGGTCAAACCCCGGGTTAAGAACATTAAAGACACTAGTGGTCATGACTGGACCGTTTACAGTCTTTAGCGGTCAGTTCTAGACCATTTAATGATAGAGTCGATGCATGAAGAAAAGGAGTGTCGACGCAGTGACATCTCTGGGACCCTTGCAGTCATGGCAGGGCTGCTAGGTGTCTTTGGCGGTCAAGTAAATGGCCGCTACTAGACTGTTGCGGTCTACTGGATGGCCGCTAGGATCCAGAACACAGAAAACTCAGGTAAAGTGCTTTATAGACACTTGGGTTTTGAGGGTACAACCAACTCGGCGCCCTAGTGGGAATCCCATGCTCGCGGAGTCTTATGGAGGCCTTGAAACAAGATCACCTAGTATGGTGGAAGGAATATCCAAGGGAGAGGATCAAAAGTCCAAGATTGTGTGCTTATAGTGCAAAGTGTATCTAATGGCCACGCACCGGGGTACACACCATGTACTTATGAAAGACACAAGGTGAGAGTGAGATCGTGAAAGAGATCGATAAAAACATCACTACAAAATCCACGAATCTTATGAAATTATGATCATTAATACAAGAGTATATGTTTTGGTATGAAATTAACATAAGTTAAAAACAAGCATCTAAACCATGTAAGACATGCAATCTATCAGGGATGGTGCATAATACAACCAATATTACGAATATAAAGTCAAAACTCGGGATAAGACCTCATTAACTAGGCATGACATATAGTCAATAGGGTCAATCTGCCATCTGTTTAGAATTAACAAAGTGTAGATTACATAAATCTCTTAGCGGTCATAGGATGGCCGCTTACCAGGTCTTGGCGGTATGTCGCAAGGCCGCTAGGTACCTCTGGCGGTCACAGAAAGATCATTTCTTTCTGTCTGTGGCAAACAGTATAAAACCCAAAGATCGAGTAGGCCAAATCTAAGGCAAATAGGTGTGTTGCATTCTATGTTTTGATGATGTCAATGTTTTCATGATGTCAACCGTTATGACTATATTTGACTGAAAATTAGGAAAGGGTGAAGTATGCTGAATTACTTGAATTGAATGATGTTATAAGGATTGAGTTGTACTTATTTTCCTATGCATGATGTCATAATTGTTGAATCATTCCTTTGATAGATAAGTCGGTGCACATACTGATGCGGGACGGACACGGGGATCGACCCTAAGTGATATGGATCTCGGACTCTAAATGCATACACGACCAGTAACATACGAGCATGAGAGACACTAGGAGGCAAAGGCCCATCGAGTCATGGCATGAGATGAAGGGCGAACTTAGGAAGGTCTACCTACCCGGCCCAGTCACCTCCAACCGACCACACCCAACCACCTCCACCCAAGTGGGCCATAATCGGAGGCAAAGCACCGCGCATGTAGAAGAGCCTAGGTCCACGACTAAGTTGAGTTCATATGGGAGAGTCCATCACATCGCTCCTACTCCAAACCACACCATTGCCAAACTCTTCCAAATCATTTCGGATAGAGTGGATAGGAGGTGTGATTATATTGAGTCCCTGGTTTCCCCTTGCCTACCTCCTAGACAGAATGGAACCAAGCACGAGCCTAAGGAGGTAGCAACCGGTAGCCCCAACCCGATGCCATCTAAGGTGCCACCACAAGGCCCTCTCCCCATCATGACGGGTCAAGATCGACTTACCAGGGAGCGTAGTGAGTCACGACAGTAGTGTTATCACTGCCAGGGGTTCGGCCACGTTGCCGGACAGTGTCCCACTCGGACGTCTCTAGCCTTAGGGGACAAAAGAGTTGGAGAACCCTTACTCTACGATCTTTATTCGGAGCCACCTCAGCCACCGCTACCCGTGTTTCTAACGGGAAAGCTACTCATAGCCGAGCCACTCCTTAGCTGGCTCAAAAATGGCCTGGCCCCATCTCCCTTCCCATCCATGGACCCTATCCTACCTCTAGTGCCAATCAATTCATTTCACACCACTTTCCGGTCTAGTCACTATGTGGATACATTGGATGACCTTCTTAAAGGGTTAGACCGGCAATTGACATTTACGCACTTGTTGGCTCCAGGCTTCGACCGACCCACAGGTCGTAGTTTCACTCATCCCGCCTTAGGGTCCATCACCTCCGTGTACACCGTGGGTCATGTTACCAAGGAGGTTCTCCTACTCCTTCCGTTACCGACTGAGCCTAACTTCATACCATTTACCCCGAGGGAGGAACCCTACCTCCTATATAAGATCACCATCCCCTATACCCACATGTGTGAAGGTGACCATCTACACCTTCAAGATTTCCAAATGTGGGACCATGACTTATGGAGGTCCAATTCAAGGGGTGATACCTTCTTTGATCCTTTCGATCCCTTCCCTAGTGACCCACCTTATCCATTCCATCTCATTAGGGAAGCCGCCTATCACACCCCTACCCCGTAGGCTAGTCCATCTATACTCCGCACGGAATCCATTCATTGGGGTAAGGAAGAAGGTGAATTCGGTTCTCTTGGTCCTCCCACATCCAAGCCCAACATACGTGAATGGTGCATCGTAGGATGTCTAGGAGTTTCCCATGATGTCAACCTCCTGTTACGTCAAGTGTATGCATGGCACACATTCGGGTGTCCTGGTCCACCCTTGCATGTGTCTGGGTCAGACTAATCGTAGGGTTGTTTAGGGTCGTGTGTGCATCCGTGTGTTTTTCTTTTTGCTAAGCATGTTAGGAGTCTCCATGACGACGTCCGTCGTCACATTGAGGCCAGTAATGCACGGTATAAGGAGCTCGCCGATGCCCATAGACACCACCGTGAGTTCCAAAAAGGTGAATATGTCATGATCAGGGTAAGACCTGAACGGTTTCCATCTGGAACTGTAAAGAAATTGTAAGCTCGCGGAGCCGGTCCATTTAGAGTGTTGAAACGCATTGGATCCAATGCGTATGTTGTGGACCTGCCCGAGGAATATGGTATAAGCTCAACTTTTAATGTGTCGGATCTAGTTGCATATAGGGACCCAGCGGTGATCCCTAGTGAGCCTTTCGAGTCATCTCCTCCCATTGAGAGTGATCCCACACCTGAGTGTCCACCACCAGCCCAATTTTCACGGCAGCGAGAGCATATAGATCATATACTGAATGAGCAGGTGACTGTTACCAGAAGTGGATCCTACCCGCGCTACCTAGTGCGATGGAGAGGGCAACCCGCCACCGAGGATACTTGGATCACCCGTGGAGAGTTTCAGCGGCTAGATCCGGACCTACTGGAGCGCTACCAGAGCGATGCTGACCCTTACTTAACAGGGTCGAGTTTCTCCCACCCGGGGAGAATTGGTGCGGACACCAAAGCGAGCGAGAAGCATGAACCGGCGAGCCGTCGGTACCTTACGCGGAGCACCACTCGGGCTACATCGGCTTCCATCTGGCTCGGAGTCAGTCTGGAGACTCCCCCTTGAGTCTTAGTATTTATCATATTTATGGGAATTTTATTTGTGTGTAATGTGTGTTTATTTAGTTTTATTCGGATTGTAATTCGGATTATAAGAGGGGTTTATTTATAATTTGGGACCACCTGGGTCCCGCAGGCCCCCCATCCCTTCTCCCATTGATCCACCTCAGCTCTTGGGCCCATGTGGGGTCAGTCAACCCTCCAAGGTGGGCTTGTAGAAGGGTTGGACCAAGGGGGGACAAAGGGTAACAAAATTCAAAATTTGGAACACATAAGTCAAGGGGGTGCCCCATGTATAATATAGTTTATTAGGATTAAAATCTTATTTTATTTGTTCCAAACCACATGGGAGAAATAAATTATGGACTCCCTCTTTTACCCCCCACCAATCCTAGATCTAGGGATAGAACTAGTCTTTTTGTATTTTCTATAAGAACCTTGTATTTTCATTTTGAGTGGAATTAATGCCAAAAAAATCAAAATTTTTGTTGGAGCCTCCAAGCTTGGTGCGCACCCATCCTCTCTCCTCCCCCTTCTTGCAGCTGTGGAGGCTGCTTCTAGAGGTGTGAAGCCTCTCCTTCAAGTCTCTTCTGAGTGGGATGCTCAGATGTATCGCCGCCGCTGCCATCGAGCCACCGTCGCACCGCCACCGCCACCTTATCGGAGTTCTGTCTTCATCCAACAGTAAGCCCTTCCACGAATTTTAACTCTCAAATCCGAGATCTTCTGAGTGCCAAATTTTCAGGGTGAGTTCTTGGGATCCAAACCACATTCCAGAAATTTCGGTTTGGCCTCTAGTTTCCAATTTCCATTTTTCCATTTTCATCCATCATTTCATTCCATATCTGCCAGGTTTCTGTCTACTGTGACAGCAACCCTGATCTTCCCATCTTAGACCCACTTTTTGATTTTTCCTTGAACCCCAAAATTTACTGTAGGTTCTGTCCACCCTCCCTACCACCCAAGAATTTTCGTGGAATTTCCACATGACTCCACCTATTTTCTAAAAATCATCTTCAGATCCCCTTCAGCTCTATCTGCTTCTGTCCAGATCCGACCACCCAACCGTATAAAATAGCTTTCCCCATCCAAATCTCCACCACATCAGTCATAAAAATTATTCCCGTTTTCCTCTCTCTCCCCCCTTAAACTTTCATGAAGAGCTCGAGATCTGATTCGGAGGTTTGCCTAGCGGTCAATGCCGACTCTCAGAAAACTCATTTTCTGCCCAGTCATATATGAGACTGGGAACATGCCGGTTCTAAAATTGCCCATCAGAAGCACAGCTCCGGTGAATTTTTCTGAATCTCATAGAGTCGAAGGACTTCGAGAGAGCTTTCCAACGGTACCTCTTGTCCATCGATCCGACATCGGGAGTGATCGCAGCAGCCGATCTCGCCGGATCGCACGCCTCAAAATGAAAGCAACCAGTCCGTGGGCCACAAGTCCAAAGCTTGGAGATCAGAGCAGATCGGCCTCCGACCGGCGTTCCCGCCCGATCGCCATCCAGGGAGGCGCGCCACCAGGGGTCTCCATCACAGTGGTACCCACCCCATCAGACTCGGAGGACAGAGCGGTCTGTGGGCCCCACGAACCCGTAGATCGCTCCATCCGGACAGCACAAAACGCAGATTCGGCACCGGCGGAGCGACATCAAGATGCTGCCCATCAACCCAATTCACATGACGCCCGGGCCCTACATGTCACCAATTACCTCCCTGTGTGGAGTGGGTCAAAACCATTGTACCACTGTAATAATTGTTAACCGGGAGTCTGGAGTTGGCCGGGGTTGTCTTCCCCACGCCGGGAGCATGGAGGTAACGGTATTAACTCCTTGGCATTCATTTGCTAGTTTAGTATATGGTCGTATGCCGCTGTGAGAGCGTAGGATTCTAGCCCATGAGTCCATGTCACCGCTGTGAGCAAGAGAGTGACCCGTCCCGTGGCTCGATCCGAGCACGGAAGTGAGTCGGACTACCCTTAACTATGCCGGTTCCTCAACCGTCCACGATCCGCGTTTCCCTTGCTTGGGACGACGAGTGAGCTTCCGTTTCTGTTTGCGACGTATAGCCCTTAGGAGCTCTTAGTGTCAGGCCTAGTGTCTCTAATTCTCGTATGTTGCTGGTCGTGTATGCATTTAGAGTCCGAGGTCCATATCACTTAGAGTCGGTCCCCGTGTCTGTCCTGATAGGGTGCTAGGCCCAGATACAGAGCGGGGTGAATGTAACCCTCTAGAAAATATACCCCAAATTAAAACATTAAAGCTCAGATATGCGGAATAAGACTAATGAGCTTTCCAAGATGAAATGACAAGGCAACACATGGACAAACAGTTGGACTGCAACAATGCAGCCACCTGATCAATCAGAAACGAAGGCAGAGCTAAACAACGCAAACACACTAAGTAGAATATAATGCTCAAAAATTAACTCTCTAGATGATGCAACTAGCCAAGCATGCGCAACCTATGAATGGGAGGTAGAAGATATGGAGCTAACGCAAGGCAAACCACTGCTCAAATAGTTTTAAGGTGGTTCGGTCCTTCAGACCTACATCCACCCCTCACTCCCAACCGGAGTGAGGCTTCACTAGTAAACGCTAGAACCATGCAGACTCAGTCTACAAACAGTTGCTGCCACACAGCTTGACCAGGGGAACAGCCTCCCCTCTTCCTCCCAACCGGAGGGACACCCAAGTGACTCCCAGCCACTTGGAAACCAGAGGTCGAAGACCTCTCTTCCTCCAGACTAGGAGGGACCCTTGGACTTGCAACCCACAAGCCCAGAACCGGAGATCAGATCTCCCTTCCTTCAAACCGGAGGGAACACACAAGTGACTTCCAGCCACTTGCAAACTAGAGGTCGCAGACCTCTCTTCCTCCAGACCAGGAGGGACCCGACCTCAGTCCAGAGGATCGGAAGTACAAAGCTAACAAAATGAAAAAGGGAAAATAAGAAAGGAAAAATACACAGCGATCAGAAAGCTGTAAAGAAAGATAACACAAATGTGGCTCGCATGGAGCTGACTGGCCTGGATTTGATCCACGGTCCAGTAGACAGATCTTCAGGTAAGCTTCTCTTCCTCTTCTCTTCTCTCTCACTTTCTTTTTCTCTTAACCCTCACGAGCTCTCTAACTCTCTCTTTCTCTTCTTCACCTTCTGCTCTTCTTCTCTTTCTTTTCTTCTTCTTTCGCAGGCTCTCCCAGTCTCTTCTCTTCTCTTCTTCTTCTGCTTTCTACTGTAGCTCTTTTCTTCTTCTGCTCTTTTCACTCTCTTGATCTCTACTCCTCTATTCATTTTGGCTCACCCCCTGTCGCTCGATCAGCTTTTCTTCTTTTTATAACAGCAGCCAGCAGGAGGGCAGCACTGGGCGCGTGTGGCTTCCACATTTCTCGCCCAGAACTTTTGGCAACGTGTCAGTCTCTCAGCGAGCTTCAGCACACGTGTCACAATCCTGTCTGCCCTTCCAGCCTCGGATCACGTGCCGCCCAGTCACTGGGGAATATTCGTCCTCGGACCACCTTCTTCTTTTTTGTTTTTCTTCTTCTCCTGCAAAAAGATTAAAACCATTAATACTCAGGGTTCTCTATATATATATATATACCTGAAATAAGTCGGTTGACACTCAAGCTAAAGCTGCATGAGGTGTGTAGGAACAACAAAAGGTGCACTATACTGAGAACGACACGAGATACATAAGATGACTACAGCACGAGATAAAGAGAGAACGACACGAAGTACCACAGTAACAAAGCTAACACTACAAAGAGAACGACACGAAGTCAGATGAGAACAGCACGAGGTAAAGAGAGAACGACACGAGGTACCACAGTAACAGGGCTAACACTACAAAGGGAACGACACGAAGTCAGATGAAAACAGCACGAGATAAGGAAGGAAATAACACGGAGTAAAACAGTAGTAAAACACGCGATCAGAGGAAACCTGGACGAAGATAGAAAGAAGCAACACGAAGACATAAAAATAACACTAAGACACAAACACAGAAATGACATGAAGACTCAAACACACATTTAACACGAAGACATAAAAACAACACGAAGACACAAATACAAAAATAACATGACGACACGATAAGAGACGATCAACGAGACGCAGACTTTGTACAGACTTAAGCTAAAGCAAGACAGTCGATGTATAGACTTGATGGAGCGAAGCCAATGTGTAGACTTCACGCTGTACAGACTTTCCAAAGGGAACGTAACGCTGTACAGACATGAATTGAAGACCAATGTATGGACTTCAAAACAGATGCTAAGGCCAAGAGGAGTGTATAGACATGAAGCTTGACAATCCAGTGTATAGAGTT
This sequence comes from Amorphophallus konjac, assembly GCA_022559845.1. Taxonomy (NCBI): domain Eukaryota; kingdom Viridiplantae; phylum Streptophyta; class Magnoliopsida; order Alismatales; family Araceae; genus Amorphophallus; species Amorphophallus konjac. The sequence goes on along the minus strand of CM040123.1, from coordinate 276,469,999 downwards.
GAAGCTTGGAAGGATGTATAGAGTTGAGCTGTACTGACTATGGCAATGTGTAGACTAACTGGTCGGGCAGTGTACAGACTTAGAATATTAAGACCAGTGTATAGACTTCAGTTAGAAGATGCCCGATGTACAGACTTGAAGATGATATGCCAATGTACAGACTTAATCGATCAAGCTGGTGTATAGACTTTGGTAATCTTCAAGGCACAATGTCCAGACTTTGCCACTATAGAGACTTGAAGAAACAGTGCAACGTATGGACTTGATCTCAAGAAATGTAAGCGATGTACACACTTAGCCAATGTATAGACTTGCTCATATGAGTGAACAATGTATAGACATTAATGACTCATGCAACCAGACACGTGAAAGCACAAACCAATTTATCACAGCATGACTCAAGCAAACACATGCATTCTTCACAATTCAGACATGGCACACTCATGCAATTTTCAGACTTCATTGTAGACTTGGAGAACCCAGACACTTAATGTTCAGATGCGTCGACCCATCAACACAATGAGTTGACGCACTGCTGTGTAAAACATAAAACTGTGTAAACTGTGCAGACAGAATGTAGACAGAATTGAGTAGAGCATGTTATCTAACAGCCATATGAACTCCATTACTTTACATGACAAAACAGGAATTAATCGAGCATATAAAAGACACAGCAAGATGACTCACAGTGAATAACTCATCCAAAGGCCAATCATCAAAACCACTATTAAGACCATGATCAAAATCACAAGGGCACAACAATCTCCCCATTTTTGATGATGGCAACACTACACAGTGAGTCAATCTAATGACTCAAACTATTCTCCCCCTTTGACTTCATCAAAAAGAAAGTAGTTTGAGAAATTAAAGCATGTATAAAAATTCAGTCAATTAGAGCATGAGTTAGATATGATCAAAAGGAACCTGCATGCAATGATTGAATGATATTCTCCCTCTTTGGCAAAACAATCTCCCCCTTTGGTATAATCAAAATAAACCATGGGAAGGGGAAATGCAAAAATGCAGATGCAACAAGAAATGCAATAGTTCCCTCTAAGTATATGAATGCAAGGTCACAAATGATATAAACATGATTCAGTATGACAGGGAATGCTCCCCCTGAATAGATGCCAATTGATATGCAAGTGATGCATGACATGGAAACTCCCCCTCAATAAGTGGAATCTTATGAGATAGATGAGAAGGAGACCACAAGGGCAGACAAGGAGAAGTTCAGGTCAATGAGCCAAGGACATGAGCAGAAGAGTTTCAATTAACATATTTTTCAAGGATGCTCCAAACACAAGAAATTCAGCCACATTGTCAAAGAGATATCAATCTCATAAATCTAAAACATAAATTTTCAAAGTCTTCCATTATAAAGGCTTATGAATGAGATTTATTGAATAGCATGGTTTAAACATGATGTATGCAGAGTTTATCAATAAAATTCTGTATTGATATCTAAAACCATGTTTTAATAAAAATGAACCAAGCCTTCATATTTATATTGATTCTCCTCCCTTTGCCATACACAATCAAATTTATTGACTTCTTTCAGAATTACATGCACTGGTATTGAGATCAAGCAATTATGAAGTCATATGATTTTATCTAGGGTTGTAGCAATTTGATTTTAGCATCAATATTCAGATATTTCAAGTTGTTCAATAAATTTTTTCATGCTACAAATTTTACGAGCAGTCTAGTTCAGTGCACACCTTGTAACTAGAGGATATACCTTGATCAGAGGCCAATATCCCTAAGCACTTAGTGTGACTAACTGTCATGCTATATATGAACAGAGATAGCATTTACATATCATGACACACTCCAAATCATTTCTTGATGAGTGAGTTGTATTTCTCAGTGTGCATGCCATTGCTCTGCCTGAATTTTAATAAATTCTTAATCAGAGTTAACTAAGGCACCTCATGACACAGTCCTTTGGACATGTGTTTCTCAGTGACCAATGTCATTGCTCTGACAAATATTACCCTTTAGACATTTCAGAAACATTCATTTTCTTCAAAATAATATTAATCTCATGTACTTAACCAAATAAAGTCATGTATTCAAAAGTGCAGATATCAGAAGTTTTTTGCAAGACACGGCATGAAACAGTTGGTTAAGATTTATTAAACATGATTCAAATATGTTAAGAGATTTTAAAGCTAAACTCCATGAATACATTAAGCTTAAACCACATGAGTTATTTCAGACATTCATAAAAGCGTATAATAGAAGATTCCTAGTTCAAAATTTCTTAGATTTATAATCGAGATAACCCATTGAAATCTTCATGAAGGACTGAAATAATTCTGATACCAAATGATACCAATTGTTACCAATTGATAGGAGAGATTTTAAAGCTCAGTGTTTTCAAAATGATCACGGTTTGGTTAAATAGAATCAATGAAAGGGATATGCACACAAGGCATGATATCAGGAGGTCAGGCAAGTTCCAGGATGTTCAAAGTTAATCATGCAATGAACTCTGACATAAATGTATGCACATGACTACCTTCATGCAATGTATTGACTCCCCCTGACACTATGCATTCAATTACCCTTTTTGGTATTTTCAATGCAGTAAAATGCAATGTAATTAACTACATGCATGCAAAGACTCAACACTGAATGCTATGCAAGGACATGCAATTAACTCCCCCTAAAAAACATGCAATATTTGCCATGAGACACTGAACATATGATTTTGATTCATGCACATTCAGACTGTCCTAACCAGCAAAGTGACCCATGGTACGAGGCGGAGCACTTGGTCTAAAAGACCACCTCACACATAGTAAGAACCTCCAGACAGACCTCCCTGCCTTTTGGTACCTTACCATTTATATACCATTGAGGTCATGCATGATTATTCAACATGCAGTCCTATATGCAATTCAGAATTTCAGTGAGCTATTGCAACACACAAGTTTCAAGTCACACTCATAAGCAGTTCATATTTTCCAAAGAATTCGAAATGCAATTTATTTTCAGAGTTTATGCATAACACAATTATCAAGCAATTACAATTAGCCTATGTATGCATCAGATACAGATAACCCCTTTAAACTCAAATTTGCACAGAACACTCAGCAAGTGCATGATCAGAAAATAATGCAACTGGCAGATGATGAATGAATATGCAAGAACAGATTTAGCATGCATGCACTAGATGAATTTTAAAACATGAAATGAAGAGAAGTTTACCTGAACAGTGTGAGAATGGGGTTATTCATCCTTGAGTGCCTTGGATCATTACCCCTTTTTATTCCAGTCCCAAGGCACACCTGCAAAACAATCACTTTGATCTTGCAGGAACCCAAGCAGCCTTGGGTCCTGTTTTATCCCTCACAAGTGTTCTAAATAATTTCTTAGCAGTATTGTCATCATGATCCACCAGGTAACAGTTATCCATGAAATGACCAAATTTTCCACAATCTCTACATGATGTAGCAAACCTTGAATTCTTTTTGTGGACATTATTATCATCATGGAATCTATGTGAGTTTGCATGAAAATTTCTGTTACTTGCATGAGGTTTTGATTTAGCATTGCCTGCCCACAAGCATTCAGAAGCTCGGTGGCCAGGTTTTTCACATTCAAAACATCTTAGGTGCTTACCTCTTGAACCATTATATCCCCATGAAGTCCTAACCCAACACTCAACAGCTTGATGACCACGTTTGTTACAGTTATAACAAATGATGTGTTGGTTTGAAGCATACATGCTTCTTTTGGGGTGATGATGAACAGAAGACCTAGCATGCATTTTATCATCTTGTTTCATGATGAAACAGGCATCCATGAAATGACTATGCCTACCACAGTAATGACAAGATGTATCAGACTTCCTAGTAGCATGATTTATACCAAATGAATTTCTCGAATGCAATGTTTCACTTGCATGCCCATCTTCAATCAATAATCTGCAATCATCCATTACATGGCCTACCTTGCCACAATAATGGCATGAAACACTCTTATCAGATGCATACGGATAATTAATTGAGCTATGAGTAGTATGCATTGAGTCATCAAATGCAGTATAGGTAGCAGATTTAAAGACACAAGTAGGGACATTTTTATCCTTATTTTTTCTTACCATTTTTGCTGATTTGTTTACCCTTGTTCATAACTTTTATTTGTTCTTCATTTTTCTGGGCCTTGAATTGGAAAACAGATGATGTAGATATTTTAGGAGGCCCAGAGCAGCTTGCAATGTCAGAGCTGCGAACAAAAGTAGTGTACAACTTTTTCTTAACAGATTTTTCAATTTGGGATTTGCATCCTTACTCTCCACTTGATTTAGTGGCGTTATCACACAAAGGAACATTCATTTTCTCTTTTCCCTTGATAGATTTAGACATGGAACGAACAAGTTTACTTATTTCAGATTGGAGAGAAAATTTTTCAGTTCTGAATTAGTCATGTCTTCCTCACATGTGATAATTTGTCTCTGCATGACATCATTCAAATTTTTAACTATTTCTAGTTCCTGTTTCAGTTTCAATTCATTCTCAAATTGAATTTCCTTATCAGCAGATTTTTCTTTTTCAAATGACAACCATTTTTCAGAAAAGACAGTATTAAGAACCATTAGTCTTTTATTTTGATCTTTTAGATGAAAATTTTCTTCAATCAACTTGTTTTCAAATTCTTCATCCAATTTCAATTCAGATTTTAAATTTTCATTTTCAGCCTTTAGACTTGTGATTTCAGCATTTTTCTCTTTTCTTAATTTTCTCTTTTCTGACTTAATTCTTTCACATTTTTCCAGTAGATGCTTATGCATGGCAACTAAATCATCATGACCAATATACTCGGTCTCAGAGTTTACCTGGATGAGGACTCATCTGATTGATCACTCCTTCTTGCCATGAGACATTCTTCTTCCTTTCCATTGTGGATGTGAAGCAATTCATCCAATATTTTCTTTGCCGAGCTACAACCTGAGAAAGAGGAAAAATCATCAGAACCGATTGCAGCCTTCATTAAATTTAGAGCTCTCACATTATCATCATTTTTCAACTTGTGAACATGAGTCCACTTGGACTTATCCTTAGGAAGTTCATGTGGACTATGAGAGATAACCTTCCACAATTGTGGATTAATAGAGTTAACGTGCTTGTGCATACGATATAGCCAGAATTTAATATTTGAACTACTGAATAGTGGAGGATGAGCCATGAGAACACAACAGATTAATGCAACAGGAGTATTGATGCACTAAAAATAAATTATCACCCAAGACTACAAGATCGGATCTGCAGGTCGCTGGACCTACTAAGCAGAAACCTGGCTCTGATACCAACTGATAGGGTGCTAGGCCCGGATACAGAGGGGGGGTGAATGTAACCCTCTAGAAAATATACCCCAAATTAAAACATTAAAGCTCAGATATGCGGAATAAGACTAATGAGCTTTCCAAGATGAAATGATAAGGCAACACATGGACAAACAGTTGGACTGCAACAATGCAGCCACCTGATCAATCAGAAACGAAGGCAGAGCTAAACAACGCAAACACACTAAGCAGAATATAATGCTCAAAAATTAACTCTCTAGAAGATGCAACTAGCCAAGCATGCGCAACCTGTGAATGGGAGGTAGAAGATATCGAGCTAACGCAAGGCAAACCACTGCACAAATAGTTTTAAGGTGGTTCGGTCCTTCAGACCTACATCCACCCCTCACTCCCAACCAGAGTGAGGCTTCACTAGCAAACGCTAGAACCATGCAGACTCAGTCTACAAACAGTTGCTGCCACACAGCTTGACCAGGGGAACAGCCTCCCCTCTTCCTCCCAACCGGAGGGACACCCAAGTGACTTCCAGTCACTTGGAAACCAGAGGTCGAAGACCTCTCTTCCTCCAGACCAGGAGGGACCCCTGGACTTGCAACCCACAAGCCCAGAACCGGAGATCAGATCTCCCTTCCTCCAAACCGGAGGGAACACACAAGTGACTTCCAGTCACTTGCAAACTAGAGGTCGCAGACCTCTCTTCCTCCAGACCAGGAGGGACCCGACCTCAGTCCAGAGGATCGGAAGTACAAAGCTAACCAAATGAAAAAGGAAAAATAAGAAAGGAAAAATACACAGCGATCAGAAAGCTGTAAAGAAAGATAACACAAATGTGGCTCGCATGGAGCTGACTGGCCTGGATTTGATCCACGGTCCAGTAGACAGATCTTCGGGTAAGCTTCTCTTCCTCTTCTCTTCTCTCTCACTTTCTTTTTTTCTTAACCCTCACGAGCTCTCTAACTCTCTCTTTCTCTTCTTCACCTTCTGCTCTTCTTCTCTTTCTTTTCTTCTTCTTTCGCAGGCTCTCCCAGTCTCTTCTCTTCTCTTCTTCTTCTGCTTTCTACTGTAGCTCTTTTCTTCTTCTGCTCTTTTCACTCTCTCGATCTCTACTCCTCTATTCTTTTTGGCTCACCCCCTGTCGCTCGATCAGCTTTTCTTCTTTTTATAACAGCAGCCAGCAGGAGGGCAGCACTGGGCGCGTGTGGCTTCCACATTTCCCGCCCAGAACTTTTGGCCACGTGTCAGTCTCTCAGCCAGCTTCAGCACACGTGTCACAATCCTGTCTGCCCTTCCAGCCTCAGATCACGTGCCGCCCAGTCACTGGGGAATATTCTTCCTCGGACCACCTTCTTCTTTTTTGTTTTTCTTCTTCTCTTGCAAAAAGATTAAAACCATTAATACTCAGGGTTCTCTCTCTATATATATATATACCTGAAATAAGTCGGTTGACACTCAAGCTAAAGCTGCACGAGGTGTGTAGGAACAACAAAAGGTGCACTATACTGAGAACGACACGAGATACATAAGATGACTACAGCACGAGATAAAGAGAGAACGACACGAAGTACCACAGTAACAAAGCTAACACTACAAAGAGAACGACACGAAGTCAGATGAGAACAGCACGAGGTAAAGAGAGAACGACACGAGGTACCACAGTAACAGGGCTAACACTACAAAGGGAACGACACGAAGTCAGATGAAAATAGCACGAGATAAGGAAGGAAATAACACGGAGTAAAACAGTAGTAAAACACACAATCAGAGGAAACCTGGACGAAGATAGAAAGAAGCAACACGAAGACATAAAAACAACACTAAGACACAAACACAGAAATGACATGAAGACTCAAACACACATTTAACACGAAGACATAAAAACAACACGAAGACACAAATACAGAAATAACATGACGACACGACAAGAGACGGTCAACGAGACGCAGACTCTGTACAGACTTAAGCTAAAGCAAGACAGTCGATGTATAGACTTGATGGAGTGAAGCCAATGTGTAGACTTCCGCTGTACAGACTTTCCAAAGAGAACGTAACGCTGTACAGACATGAACTGAATACCAATGTATGGACTTCAAAACAGATGCTAAGGCAAAGAGGAGTGTATAGACATGAAGCTTGACAATCCAGTGTATAGAGTTGAAGCTTGGAAGGATGTATAGAGTTGAGATGTACTGACTATGGCAATGTGCAGACTAACTGGTCGGGCAGTGTACAGACTTAGAATATTAAGACCAGCGTATAGACTTCAGTTAAAAGATGCCCGATGTACAGACTTGAAGATGATATGCCAATGTACAGACTTAATCGATCAAGCTGGTGTATAGACTTTGGTAATCTTCAAGGCACAATGTCTAGACTTTGCCACTATAGAGACTTGAAGAAACAGTGCAACGTATGGACTTGATCTCAAGAAATGTAAGCGATGTACACACTTAGCCAATGTATAGACTTGCTCATATGAGTGAACAATGTATAGACATTAATGACTCATGCAACCAGACACGTGAAAGCACAAACCAATTTATCACAGCATGACTCAAGCAAACACATGCATTCTTCACAATTCAGACATGGCACACTCATGCAATTTTCAGACTTCATTGTAGACTTGGAGAACCCAGACACTTAATGTTCAGATGCGTCGACCCATCAGCACAATGAGTTGACGCACTGCTGTGTAAAACATAAAACTGTGCAAACTGTGCAGACAGAATGTAGACAGAATTGAGTAGAGCATGTTATCTAACAGCCATATGAACTCCATTCATTTACATGATAAAACAGGAATTAATCGAGCATATAAAAGACACAGCAAGATGACTCACAGTGAATAACTCATCCAAAGGCCAATCATCAAAACCACTATTAAGATCATCATCAAAACCACAAGGGCACAACACGTCCCGCATCACATACATTCATTGTGTCATATAAGGTCGATGCATATCATCTTCAGGTATGTGCACATAATACTAAGGTCGATGCTAATGTAGAACACATGCATAGTAAGGTCGATGTTAGTTGCCTGAGAGTGCAGCATAAAGTCTGTGCACATCATACTCGGGTCGATGCTTGTATGACAGGGGTAGAAACTTAAGGCCGATGCACATGCTCACTATTGCATATCAAGGTCGATGCTACCTCAGTCTTCACAAAAACAAGGTCGATGCACCTTATGATGGAGGCATCACCCACGACTCCCTCTGGCTCGGGTCATCATCACACCCCGGAGTTGTGTGAGCTCGGGCATCACTCTATGTGGGCCCAATTCTCTACTTTGAGCTTTCTATTTGAGTCTTTTAATGTATTTTTCCTTTTATTTGAGTCTTTTCCCTAGGTCTTTGGTTTATTTCCCTATGATTGAGTCATTATCCCCTTGGTTGGCCTATTGGACTACTTTTGTCATTACATGTAAAGCCAGGGGTAGTTTGGTCATGTAAAAGGTTGGGTCCCTATTAATAAGACCCCAACCCCATTTGAGGAGGTTAATGAAAGTGCTTCGGGCATCACTCCATGTGCCGTCCCGACCCTTCTCATCCCCAAGAAGGATGGATCATGGCGGATGTGCGTAGATAGTCGGGCCGTTAATAAAATCACCGTCAAGTATAGGTTCCCCATACCTAGGCTTGATGACATGCTCGACATGCTAGCAGGAGCTACTATCTTCTCCAAAATTGATCTTAAAAGTGACTATCATCAAGTGATAATTAGGCCCGGAGATGAGTGGAAAATGACTTTCAAAACTAAAGATGGCCTTTATGAGTGGCTAGTCATGCCTTTCGGGCTCTCTAATGCCCCAAGCACTTTCATGCATCTTATGACGGACGTCCTTAGGCCTTACATTGGGGTCTTTCTAGTGGTCTATTTTGACGACATCCTCATATATAGTCAATCCTGAGAGTCCCACCTGGACCACCTTAGACAGGTTTGCACTATCCTATGGCATGAGAGCCTATTTGCCAACCTAGGAAAGTGTCACCTCATGACCACGTCCATCACCTTCCTAGGATTTGTGGTTTCTACCAAGGGTGTCTCCATGGACCCCGAGAAAGTCCAAGCTATTCTTGATTGGCCGGAACCCCATACCCTCCATGAGGTCCGAAGCTTCCACGGGTTGGCCACATTCTATAGGAGGTTTATCCGGGGATTCAGCACCATCACCGCCCCCATCACTGATTGTCTCAAAAAGGGGACCTTTGTGTGGACCAAGCCAGCCTCCAAGGCCTTTCAAGAACTTAAGGAGATGATAACTTAAGCCCCAGTCCTATGCCTACCCGACTTATCCAAAGTCTTCGCAGTCACATGTGAGGCATCCGGGATAGGAATAGGAGGGATCCTTAGTCAAGAGGGGCACCCAGTGGCCTTCTTCAGTGAGAAGCTATGTGATGCTAGGAGAAGATACTCCACTTATGACATGGAGCTCTATGTCGTGGTTCAGTCCCTTCAACATTAGAGGCACTACTTGTTGCCCAAAGAATTTATCATCTTTTCCGACCATGAGGCCCTAAAATACCTCAACTCCCAGCAAAAGTTGAATGCCCGACATGCCCGCTTGGTTGAGTACATCCAATCCTACACCTTTGTGATCAAACACAAGACAGGAAGTGAGAACCACGTAGCAGATGCACTCAGTAGGAGGATCTCTTTGTTGTCCACTATCCATGTAGAGGTTACCGGGTTTGAGAGGCTCAAGGATGAGTACCCTGGCTGCCCTAAATTTGGGCACATCTATACCACCTTGACCACCCAGTCTAGCAAGGAACATGAGGGTTTTATCTTAGAGGATGGGTTCCTCTTCAAAGGGTCAAAGCTTTGCATACCACGAACCTCACTCTGTGATTTCTTGGTTTGGGAATTACATGCGGGGGGACTGGCTAGGCATTTTGGGGTTCATAAAACCATTGCTCTAGTTTAGGGTCAATTCTTTTGGCTAAGCCTTAAGAGAGACGTGGCCAAGATAGTGGGCCAATGCCATACATGTGCTTCAGCCAAACAGGTGAAGTAAAACACTGGCCTTTATACCCCTCTCCCCATCCCCGACCATCCATGGCAAGACATAAGCAAGGACTTTGTGTTAGGCCTACCCAAGACTCAAAGAAAACATGACTCGATCTTTGTGATAGTTGATAGATTTTCTAAGATGGCCCATTTCGTCCCATGCTCCAAAACCTCAGATGCTTCTCGAGTGGCCAGGTTGTTCTTTGATGAGGTCGTTCGCCTCCTTGTGTTACCCAATACCATAGTCTCCAAAAGGAATGTTAAGTTTACCAGCTACTTTTGGAAGACCCTTTGGCACTTGATGGGTACCCTCCTCAAATTCTCCATAGCCTATCACCCTCAAACCGATGGCCAAACCGAAGTTGTCAATCAAAGTCTAGGAAACCTCCTTAGGTGTCTTGTTGAGGATTGTCCAGGGAATTGGGATCTCATTCTACCTCAAGCTAAATTTGCATACAACAACTCTGTCAACAAGTCCATAGGGATGAGTCTGTTTGAAGTTGTGCATGGGTACAAACCAAGGAAGCTGTCACATCTCATTCCCCTTCCCCAGCATGCTAGAGTGTCCATTTTAGCTGAGTCATTTGCCTAACACATTAGAGAGTTGCATGAAAAAATCTGCAAGCACATCAGCAATAAGAATGAGGCTTATAAAAGGTAGGCTGACTCGCATCGGCGTCACCAAGAATTCCACGTGGGAGACTTTATGATGGTGAGGACGGAGAGGCTCTCCCCCGGAGCCATATCAAAATTGAGGCCTCGTGGGGCTGGCCCGTTCCAAGTTCTAAGACGCATTGGCACTAATGCCTATGAGTTAGATCTTCCCGAGGAGTACGGAATGAGCCCCACATTCAATGTGGCCGACCTAGTGCCATATAAGGGTCCCACGGTGGTACCCAGTTAGGATATTGAGCCCACTCCCCTCATTAAGAGAGCACCCACCCGTGAGAAGAGTCCACTAGCCAAGAGAGCCTAGCGTGAGCGAATTGAGCAAATATTGGATGAACATGTCATTGCCACCAGGAGCAAGGTGTACGAGCGCTATCTCATCAGGTAGAAGGATTGGCCTCCTTCAGATGATTCGTGGCTGAGTCGGGAAGATCTCCAGCAGTTGGATCCCGACCTTCTTAAGCAGTATCACAGTCAGATGGACCCCTACTCGACGGAGTCGAGCTCTTCGCAGCCAAGGGGATTTAATGGAGGCATCACCCACGACTCCCTCTGGCTCGGGTCGTCATCACACCCCGGAGTTGTGTGAGCTCGGGCATCACTCTATGTGGGCCCAATTATCCATTTTGAGCTTTCTATTTGAGTCTTTTAATGTAATTTTCCTTTTATTTGAGTCTTTTCCCTAGGTCTTTGGTTTATTTCCCTATGTTTGAGTCATTATCCCCTTGGTTGGCTTATTGGACTGCTTTTGTCATTACATGTAAAGCCAGGGGTAGTTTGGTCATGTAAAAGGTTGGGTCCCTATAAATAGGACCCCAACCCCATTTGAGGAGGTTAATGAAATTGGCCTATTTTGATTCCATAATTCAAATTTTCTAATGGAGTGAATCCTTTAGTGAGGGTGAGAAGCCCAAGGAGAGAATCCCCCCCACCTTCTCTCTCTCTCTCTCCAAGAGGGGTGTGCCCCTTTCTCTCTCCTCCCCCTCCCACCTACTTTCTCTCTCTCCTACCCTCATTCAATAGTCTCCACAACTTCCCACAACACCTCTTTACTCCACCCCAAGCCCCAAGGGAGACCCACCAATCTCCAAGCCACCCTCCAACCCCCAACCACCCACTACCCTTTCCCAAGCACCCTTCCATCTCCCCAAGACTGAAGGGGCTCAAACCCTAGGCCAAATTTGAAAATTTTCCCTCCTCTCTCACCTCCCCCATACCCTAGGTCGCCCCCCAAAGGGAGCCCCTTATTCTGGCCGCCCCATCCACTCTTCCCCCTCTATCACCCTAGCACATCCTCCACCTTCCCTCCACCTCCACCTTGTGCAGGGAACAACCCCCTCCCCCTTGCATCCCTCCCCTTCTCAGCACCTCCTGCCCCACTCTAGCTCCACCACACCTCCCTCACATCCCCCTCCTTCCATTCCACCATCTCCCTTCACCTTTCAACACCACCCCTACCCCATGTTATGTCCACTTGTTGCTGCACCGGCGGACCTACTCACGGCGGAGAATCTTGCAAAGAAGCAACAAATTTTAGAGCCAGCCACGACTTCATCCCGGTGCTCTAGGACTCACAAGAGGCATTGTCGGAAGTGTCTCCCAGTCCTCTTCGCAACGGTGGTGGTCTCGCCCCCATCTGAACTCATGGCTGCCCGAAGGAGTCGTCATCACCGGACAGCGCATCATCCCCCTGGCAGTCATCCAGAGGCACATTGCAGAGGCTCCCACAGCCATCCACCTGAAGTTCTTGAAGTGGGGCTTGGCTGAGAACTTCCACTACACGTCTCCTTCCAGTACCATGAAGCGGCTCTCCGTTTGGACCCCGGACTAGTGAGTTCCTAATTTTCTCCCTCAGGTGCGCTGATCAGTTCCCTCTAGAAATGATCTGACGCTCCGGCACTGTTCATGTTCTCGCCATCTGCTCCGACCTCTTCCAGCATCCCTGCAGATCTCCATTCGAAGAGCGTTCGACCATGAATCCAACGACTCCAGCCTCACCTGATTCAGAGCTCGGGAGCCTCCGTGGTGGCCTCGCCTTCTAGCTGTAGCGACTCAGAAGCTACTAGAGCCCGAGTCAAACAGCCCTGTTCATGACTCTGCCTCGACCGTCGCCGCCAACGAGAAAATCCCCAAAAATTCTGACGTCCTCCTGTGTCAACCCCGGAGGTTTTGCCACTGGTTTCGTTGCCAACGGAATTCGGAGGATTCCACAGCGGCACCAACACTGACTGTCTATCCACCGTTCCAGAGAGTGAATAGAACCGACGACCTCCTTGCAATTAGTTTCTAGATTAGCTTTCCCCTCCTCGCCTGGCCGGCTTACAGCCCCTCCCTGTGGGAGTTAGTGTTTGGATGTAACTTTGGCTTCCCCTCCCCTTGTTCATGTTAGGGTGCTAGGCCCGGATACAGAGGGGGGGTGAATGTATCCCTCTATGAATAATGGTCAAACAAAAACTTGGATGCTAGAAATAGACACAGAATAGAACCAATTCGATTCAACTCAAATACAAACACTTGGAGCGCGTCTATTCAAGCATCTAGTGGAAGCAAAGCAAACAATCAGATCACTGCACAAGAGATTTTTAGGTGGTTCGGTCCTCCAGACCTACATCCACCCCTCACTCCCAACCGGAGTGAGGCTTCACTAGCAAACGCTAGAACCAAGCAGACTCAGTCTGCAAACAGTTGCTGCCACACAGCTTGACCAGGGGAACAGCCTCCCCTCTTCCTCCCAACCGGAGGGACACCCAAGTGACTCCCAGCCACTTGGAAACTAGAGGTCGCAGACCTCTCTTCCTCCAGACCAGGAGGGACCCGACCTCAGTCCAGAGGATCGGAAGTACAAAGGTAATCAGAAAACAAAGGAAAACAATAAACGAAAATAACACAGCAATCAGAAGGCTGTAAAGATGAAAACACAGATGTGGCTCTCAACGGAGCTGACTGGCCTGGATCTGATCCACCGTCCAGTAGGAACTAGTCTTCAGATGAAGCTTCTTCTTCCTCTTCTCTTCTCTCTCACTTTCTTATTCTCTTAACCCTCACGAGCTCTCTAACTCTCTCTTACTCTTCTTCTCCTTCTGCTCTTCTTCTCTTTCTTTTCTTCTTCTTTTGCAGGCTCTCTCTCTATCTCTTCTCTTCTCTGGATCGAATCCTCTCTGCTGCACTCAGACTGGATGTATAGACTTTGCTCCTTTTCTTTTGATCTTCGATCACCCTTCTTTAGTGGAAGAAGGCTCATATATATAGCAGCAGCAGCAGCAGCTCCTGGGCACGTGGCTTCCACGTTTTCCCGCCCAAGGAATTCGCCAGAACTGAGGCAGCTTCATTCACGTGTCAGCATCTGCATACCTCGTCCTCCTGGGATCACGAGCCAGGTCATCAATCTCGGTAAGAATCCCTGTCAGAGATAGCATCGGAAAAGTCATCAGTTTAAGTCCAAACACCCTGTACAGACTCTGTGAATGCAAAGCATTGTATAGACTTTGAAATCAATCTAGCAAGTGTATAGACTTGATGATGCAGCGAGCATGCAATGTACAGACTCTACGTTGCAGGCAGACAGCAATGTACAAACTCTCCAATGTATGGACTTCAAATATGTGAAGCTATGCGATGTGCATACTTTGAAGAACAGCAAGTGAGTAAGTGTGTACAATGAGAGAATGTATAGACTTGAAGACTTTAGCAGATAAAGCAAAAGCAATGTTTATACTTGTGAGGATGAATGCATTAACAGAACGGGAGAGTGTGTAGACTTAGGCCTTCTGTTCAAGACAAAGACTAATGTACAGACTACATGCTGTACAGACTTGATGTTGATCAAAAGACTTTTGAACATCAGCCCAAGGCGTCAACGCTTCCAACGTGCAGCGTCACCTCAGCTTCTCAAACGAGATGCTCACGCCCTTGGCAACTGGCCAATGCGTCAACGCACCCAGTGTCAGCGTCGACGCAGTGAACAAGGCAGGTGATGAACAATGCATGCACTAGCTTTACTAATGTGTAGACTTCATGAGATGCAATGCAAACTCTGTACAGACTTTACTCAATGTATGGACTTCACATAAGAAGCCAACGGCTGTACAGACTTAGTCAACCTTCAACTCACTGCAATGTAAAGACTCTGAGGGACAACAGCCAATGTATGGACTTGCTCAGCTCAAGGCCAGTGTATGGACTTGATGAGACACTCATGAGTGTGTAGACTTAGAGTGAAGCATATAGTGTAACACTGCAACAGACTGTATAGACTTTGGTAAAAGCATGAGACGGACAATGTATAAACTTGCGTTATTGTAGCAATGTATATACTTCATGAACAGACGATGTACCTACTTGGAGTTGATGCATGCTGTGCAATGTACATACTTTGAAATCATGCAGGCTGATGTGCAGACTTCAGTTGAAATAATGTAGCTACAGTGCAATGTACATACTTCATGCAATGCAAAGCAGACCAAAGTACAGACTTCCTAAATGCTTCAAGACCATGCACATCAAATGTCTAGAATTCACGAGGTGAACGGCTGTACATACTTCCTATGTGAGGACAGCCGCTGTACAGACTTTGTTGAAGTGTGAAGGAGTTGAGTGTATAGGCTTCGCGATGTGAAGACTTTGTCAAAGATAGCAGGCCGATGTGAAGACTTGAGCGAGTCAAGGTCTGTATAGACTTGAAGATCATTCAACGACCAATGTATAGACTTTCCAATGGAAAGGCTGTACAGACTTGAAACAATGGAGGACAGTGAGTGTATAGACTTTGAAGTGCAACGTAGGTAAAACTTCCAATGTTCAGACTTCAAAGATGAACGTAGGTAAAGAACCCAATGTGCAGACTTGGAAGTGCAACGTAGGAACAGATGCCAATGTACAAACTTTGGCAAGTAACGATGTACAGACTTGCACAGTTCCAGCTGAAGAATGTATAGACTTTACCTATTGAGTGTGGCTGTACAGACTTGGAGAGTTGAACCCAATGTACAGACTTGTTGATACCAAACCGATGAATAGGCTTGCAATAGAGCTTGCAGAAGGCGATGTATATACTTGCCTAAGATGCAGCATGAGACGCTGGCTGAGACGGACGCTGTACAGACTTTAAATGCACTAAGACGCTGAACAAGACGGACCGATGTACAGACTTCTAAGTGCTGATGAACTATGTATGGACTTGGCTTGAGATGCTGCATGAGACGGTGCAGGATGTATAGACTTGCATGAGACAGTCAGTGAGACGCTCAGCAATGTATAGCCTTTGAAATGCTTGAAGAGGATGTACATACTTCAAGAGATGCAGCATGCCAATGTATAGACTTCATGAAGAAACACATGATGCAATGTGTGGACTTGGTGACACATGCAGACAGATGAGTGTACAGACTATGCCAGCAAGCTACACGATGTGTAGACTTAGAAGTGCCTACAGCTGTACAATGTGCCACCAGTGTATAGACTTGTCGTGCCTACACAGGGCGTTGTACACACTTGCTGCCTGATGCAAATGTGCAGACTCTATAAATGCATATGAATGCTTTATGCAGCATATTGAACAATCTAAATTTCAAATGCAATGACTCACAATATAAGCAGATAAACTGACTGAACATATGAAAGACTGAATGAACATTTGAAAGACAGACTGAATAAAAATATGGTGACTCACAGTGATTAACTCACATTAAAACCAATCATCACAAACCTCTAAAGCCAATCATCAAAACCACAAGCCACAGGGGCCAGGGGCACAACAGTTCAACCCCCTTGCATTGGGAGTAGTGGTGTAATTTCTTAAACAGGTGGAAGCTTCACCGGCGCAGCCCCGCCCGCCCACGTCTCCAAACGGGACCGGTTTCTTCAAACCGGTTGAGTAAGTGTTCTACTCCTTGCCCTCATTTGGTGCTTGTTTAATCAATATTCATTCATAGTTCGGCTGGGAGGAAGAGTGAGCGCCCAGTCCCGTTGGCACCTTCGCCTTCGAGAGCCCACTGTGGGAAGAGAGTGCAACCCGTGCCCTTGGCACCCGGTCGGCCCCTTGAATTGGGCCCTCATCCCTCCTTTGGGAAGAACCCTTGGCCCAACTGGCTCTCTCCTAGCATGCATCTAGCCCTCACAACCTAGACTCGGCATCGCCGAGTTACCCCCGGGTCTTGGGTGAGTGTCGGGTGAGCGGCCGCCGATACCGGTCCGTACTACTTGCGAATTGTGCCTGCTTGCTAGGTCTAAGGCACATTGGTCTTGTGGCTATCACCCCAAGGTGGTGTCACATCACCTTAGCTAATCCAGAAAGGAAGGTCGATGCACGTTTACACAAGGTCGATGTACATATGTCATTAAGCGGAAGAAAGGTCGATGCTACTTCAGTCTTCATAGAAGAAAGGTCGATGCACCTCAGCTAATTCAAGATGAATCATCGATGCACATCGGTTAACTCTGAAGAGAGGCCAGTGCACTTTGAGCAACCTCAAAAGGAAGGTCGATGCACCTCAGCTATTTCAGAAGAAATGTCAGTACAACTTTCTCCAATCTACCAGTAAGGTCGATGCATGCATTGATGCCTCAGTGGAAGCAATCATCAAATAGGTTGAGGCATAAATACAAGCCCAAGTAATTTGGTCGGTGCTAGTCTTCATGCGATACCAAGAATAAAGATCCAAATCCAGTTTTTTGTAACCTTAAACCAGACCCAATTGAGAATACCAACTCCAGCAACATAATGGCACGTGATCCAATAATATATGGCACATCTTTTCTTTTTTCAGAGGATTCTACAAGAAAGAATATTCAGTATGCCTGGTGGACCAATCAGAGCTCACTAGGTTTTCTACCTCATCCAATCTTTAGGGAGACCTTGTTCTATTTAAAGGGTGCCTCCTCCTTCGAAGAAGATGTGTGTGGCTAGAATTTCCATTGCATATTCAGAGAGAGAGCCACCCCCAGAAGAAAAAGAAAGAGAGTAGCTCCAGGAAGAAGAGAGAGAGTGAGAAGTTCATTTCAAAGAAAGAGAGAGAAAAGAAAATTTGAGAGTAGTCAGCCATTGCATCTGAAAGTGCTTCATCGAAGCTATATTCTGTGTTTATTTTCTATTTTCTATTTTCATTTGATCATAGCGTTTTTGTTTTCTGTCTCCCTCTAAGTACTCTTGGAGGAAGGGAGACATTGTCTCCGGTTCCGAGTGACGTGGGGTCACTCGTGGGTTCCCTCTGGTTCAGAAGAAGGGAGGAAAGATTCTCCGATTCTGGACTTGTGGTTTGCAAGGCCAGGGTGCAAGTTCTGTGGGGTATAGGACCCGGGTCGAGGGATTTGTCTCCCTAAGGGCAAGCTGTCAGGCAGGATATGTTCACAGACTGAGTCTAATTTTTCATTTTCCGTAGCACAAGGAAGCCTCGCTCGGTGTGAGCGAGAGGTGGATGTAGATCTCGGATTGAGATCGAACCACCTAAAAATTCCTTTATCTTCTGGTGTGATTGCCTTATTGATCTTCTCTATTATTGTGGATTTATTGTGTCCTATTGGTATATTAAAAGACCAGTCCGAACGATAGGTTAGGCCTATCTGAAAGATTGGTTTCTTGCGTGAGGAGTCTCTCATTTCAAACCTCTGCCAAGTACCACAAGCCAACTGCAGTTTCACATATGTTTCTCTATTACTTGAATTGAACTGAGTGTTTAAACTACATCGTTTACATTGCCCTTCTATGCTCATTTACTGTTCGATCATAAGTCTGACGATATCTCTGTGTTCATTCTGGTTATCTTATCCTCTGATAGATTGTTAAGATTGTGCTCAAGTGTGCTTAAATGTTCTGCATCGTCTCTCTGAGTTCATCAATTGTGTTCCTTTGATTTGGTTTTAATTTGGGGTGATCTATTCATCCCCCCTTCTATATCACTCTCTGGTATTTCTATCAATTGGTATCAGAGCAGGTTACCCAACATGTGGTCTAACGACCAGGGTAGACCTGGAACTAACACTCCTCTTAGCTTCATTTCCGAGGGACATTCAATTAACCATCCTCCCTTCTTTGATGATGTCAATTTTCTTTACTGGAAATATAGGATGGAAGTGTTCTTAAGAGCGTAGAGTCACGAACTTTGGAGAGTGATTACCTCATGACCGTTCGAGCTTCCAAAGGATGAGAATACGTGGACAAGGGAACAAATCAGGCTTTCCACTGTAAATTGGATGGCACTAAATATAATGCAGTGCGCAGTCCATCCAGAAGAGTATGCTAGGATATCAGCTTGCAAGACAGCAAAGAAAATGTGGGATGAACTAGAGCTTATGTATGAAGGTACATGCCAGGTGAAGGCTACAAAGGTAAACATGCTAACCTCTAAGTATGAATTGTTTAAGATGAATTATAAGGAGACAATTACTGAGATGTATGCTAGACTGTCGTTGATCATGAATAGCCTCAAGGGTCTAGGGAAATAGGTCCGAAAAGTGGATCTTGTTAATAAAATTCTCAGGTCATTGACTCCAACGTGGCACACTAAGGCCACAGTCATAGAGTTGATTGGATCCCTAATGATGTATGAATTAAATTTGAAAAGAAATATTGAAGAAAACCACAAGAAGGGCAAAAACATTTCTCTTAAAGTGTCCCGGAGTAGTGATAGTGAAAGAAGAGAGGAATGTGATAGTTTCTCTGATCTTGACTCAGAGCAGCAAGCCTTGCTGACTCGTAGGTTCCAACAATTCTGAGATCCAAGGGCAAGACGTTTAGAAAAAGAAGTTCACAATCATCTGGTAAGAATTTTAACTCCAAATCAGGCAAATTCAAGAGTACTAACAAGCTTACTTGTTTTCACTGTCACAGACCTGGTCATATGAAGAGTGACTGCCCCGATCTTCTGAAGAAGAACACCAAGGTGCAGAAGAAGAAGCCCAAAGCTATGGTCTGCACATGGAGCGATGAGGAGGAAGATGTTGAAGATAGCTCTTCTGAAGAGGAAGAGGAAAGACTGTGTCTAATGGCCGACACAGACACTGAGGTAAGCAATCCTTTTAAAAAATATACTTTAGATGATTGGGAGGATGCTTATTCTGACTTACTAGATAAGTTTAATTGCCAAACAAATGATTACAAAATGCTGAAAAAAAATGAATAACATGGTTGAGGAACAAAACTGTTTGAGAAATGAAAATGAAGAATTGAAAAATCAATTTGAAGAAGTAAGCTCCCTAAAGGATGACAATAAAAATCTTCAAAATCAATTTGAACAAGCTAAAACAAAGTTCAAAGTAAAATTTCAATAACTGAAAAAAGAAAATGCTCTCATTCTTGAGAAGTATGAAGTTGTAAAAATGGCTAACCAGGAAATTCAAAAACATTGTGAGAAAATTCAAAAGGAGCTTGAAGATAAATAATCAACTTTGGAAAAGTTTGTGCAGGGCAAGACAAACTTGGATACTATGCTAGGAGTTAAAGTGAATTTCAACAGAGAGGGCTTGGGCTATGACCCCTCTAATAAAAAACCCATTGAATTTAAAATAGTAACTTTCTACCATGGAAAGGGAAAGGAGAAGCTAGACACCTCATCCAGCTCAGACAGCAAATTCTAAAAATCTATAAAAACAAATTTCATTCCATCAATAATCATTTGAGAGGGGGATTTCCGCAGCCCACCACAAAGGCAGCCCAACAAGACCCACAAGGTCCAACCGGGCGAGCCCACCCGAGTGATAGCCCACAGGGCCCACTTAGGGAGAAAAGCCCAATAAATAAGACTCAAGGAACTAACTCTCCCCGGCGGCCTTCTAGGCTCGGAGGGCCCGAGACAACGGTCAGGTCCCGAGGAAGGTCCGGCCTAAAGCCCTCTCCCCGTCCGAGAGAGATAGGCTCCAGCCGACCTATCCGACCCCACCCTCGCCGGGCCATGCCTATCGCTCGGACATGAGCTAGCATCCCCGAGGCTCCGTAAGGCCGGTTGATTATCTGCAGGTGCAGCCGTTCAGAGTCCTCCGCCAGCGGGAGAGTCAGGGGAGCCGCCGAACTCCAAGGGGATAACGTTCCCACGATCAGGCCATGAAAGCCCCCGTTAAAGACGTAACTCCCGCCGGGAACCCCTCAGCTTACAGGACTCTGAAGGCGGTGCACTATTTAGGCAAGGGATCCCCTCCGGAAGATGGTAAGATGAACTAAGCATTCACACACCCTAAGCTCCTGAGCATGATTCGCTTCACCCTTTGGTTGAGAGGATTCTCGCGCATCAGCTCTCTCCTCCCCCCATTATTGCTTCCACCATAGCTCTACTGACTTAGCCATCGGAGGGTTTTGCCCCAGGGAGATCCCCTGGACCCTCTGATACGTTTCCCTCTCTTGCAGATTCATCTTCTGGTGATCCATAGCCCGCTCAGGATCCTGCGTGAGATCTCACCTCTTCATCTGGCGCCGTCTGTGGGAAACGCACGCAAAGTCGAGATGGTGAGAAGAAGCTCAGGGAGGAGATCCGCCGGTGGGGCAGGTAAGGCTATGGCGGCGGCGGGAGGCGCCCCCTCTAGGGTCTCGCAGAGCCCCCCCTCCAACGCCAGCATCCCCACCAACAGGCCACCACCCCCCCCGGCGGAGACAGGGGCACCCTTCGACGGCGGCGCCAACGCCTTCCAGGCCCTCAACGAAAAGATGGACGTCCTCGTGGAGCTCATGAGGGCCCAGGCGGCCTGGGACGCAATGTCCCGCACCCCGTCAGGAAGTCCCCCTCGAAGGAGTGCGACGTAGCACACCGCCGGAGGCCGCTTCACCCTCCGCGGCCGACAGCTCCTCCGCAACGACGTCGGAGGACCCTCGCAAGCTCCACCTACGGAGCAAGAGGCTTCCTCCACGCCGAGGAGAGGGAAGCAGGGGGCGAGGCTGCCGCGCCCGGGCACTAGTGCCCCGGGAGATCGCCAAGACGCCCCCCCCAGCCCCACGGTGCGACTGCGGCCAGAGCTGTCCCTCCGGCTGCGAGATTTCGAGAGAAGGTTCACAGAGCAAGAGCGCGCCCTCCGCGCCCTGCAGAAGACCTCTCTCCCGGAGGATGAGGAGAAATCCCCTTTCTCCGAGTACATCTTGAAGGCAGAGGTCTCTCCCAGAGCCTCCATTCCAACCTTCAAACTCTACGACGGCCAGGGCGACCCAGCTGACCACTACGATAGCTTCGACGCCCTGGTGACTCTTCATGGAACGCCGGATCCCATCAAATGCCGAGCCTTCGCGGCCACCCTGGTCCAAGGTGCTCAGGCATGGTTCCGGGCCCTCGCCCCTGGGTCCATTCGAGACTTCAGGCAATTCGGGCGAATTTTCAAGGAGAGTTTCACCGGTAGCGCCCCCCCAAGGTCAGTAGCAGGGCTCCTGGCCCTCAAACAGGCGCAACGGGAGAGGCTCCGAACTTACGTCCACCGATTTAAATCGGAAGCCCTCAGGATCCCCCACCTGGATGTGGCCTCAGCCACAACCGCACTGACCGGGGGCACCCGGGACGAGAATCTCCGCCGCGAGCTTGTCCTCCACCCTCCCTCGACCCTTGCCGAGCTAGTGACTCTGGCACTGCGCCACGCCGAGTGCGAAGAAGTACTCAGCGCCTGCCAAGATGCAAACGGCTCGGGTCGGGAGGGGGACAAAAAGCGGACCCCCGAGCCAAATCCTGGCTCGAGTAAGAAGCGCGATCGAGAAGGAGAGCGTAAAAGAAAGTACGAGCGGTACACCCCCTTGACCGCGCCAGTCTACGAGATCTATGAAGACATCAAAGACTCGGGACTTCTCCGCCAGCCCGAGCCAATGAGGTCGAAGAACCGCAAGCGGGACAGGCATTGCCTGTTCCACGGCGACCACGGGCACCACACCGGAGATTGCCATCAGCTCCGGGATGAGATCGAGCGCCTCATCCGTCTGGGGCACCTAGCCCGGTTCACGACTGGGCACAAAGAAGACCGAGACGCCGCAGAGGAGATCGACAACGCCCCCCGAGGGGTCCATATCAACGTCATCTCCGGAGGAGTGGCATCGGGCGACGACACCAGCCGAGGGAGGAAACGTCATACCGAGCGAGCCAGCCGAGCCTTAGAGCCCCCCAGAGTCCCGCCGATGGAGCCCCAGGTCATAGTCTTCTCCGACCAAGACCTGGAAGGGCTGAGCACCCCGCATGACGATGCCCTCGTTATCTCGGCCACGATAAATCACTGTAATGTAGACAGGATTTTGGTTGATAATGGGAGCGCCCCCGATGTATTATCTTATGACTGTTTTCTCAAGATGGGGGAAGACCCATCCAAACTCCGCCCGATCCGAACGCCCCTTTGCGGGTTTAATGGCCTGGCCACCTACCCCGAGGGAGCCCTAAGCCTGCCGGTCACTATCGGCACCCCACCCAAAACCGTTACGGTCATAGTGGACTTCATAGTGATTAAAGGTATGATAGCGTATAACGCCATTTTCGGCCGAAAAATTCTCAGCCGAATAAAGGCCGTACCATCTACCTATCATCAAAAAATGAAGTTTCCCACCAAAAACGGGTTGGGGGAAGTTCGAGGTAACCAGGCCACGGCTAGAAGGTGCTACAATATCTCGGTGGAAGCCTCAAGGCCGGACGGAAGGATAAGGGCCTCAGGGGAGTCGAAGGAAGAGCCGTGACCACCAAGCCCGGTGGTGAGTTATTAACGGTATTTCTGAACGACGACCCGGCCCTAGGAGTAAGGATCGGCGCCGACCTACCACCAGAGGAACAGCAGCAGTACAAAGAGTTTCTTTCTGAGTATGTTCGGGTCTTTGCTTGGTCCGATGATCAACTCCCTGGTATACCAGAGGAGACTGTGACGCACAAGCTCAACCTCGACACCACCGTGAGACCCGTACAGCAGCGGAGAAGGAAGCATGTGCCCGAGAAACAGGCGATCGTCAAGGGGCAGGTCACCAAGGGACAAGAAACTGGTCTTTTCAGACCGGTCTTGTACCCAACGTGGCTAGCCAACGTCGTCCTGGTGCCGAAGACTACAGGCAAGTGGCGAATGTGCGTAGACTTCACCGATCTGAACAAGGCCACCCCCAAGGACTGCTATCCGCTACTGAGCATCGACCAATTGGTTGACTCAACCTCGGGCAACGAGATACTCAGTTTCCTGGATGCCTATTCAGGTTATCATCAGATCCGAATGAGCCCTGAAGATGTCGAGAAGACCGCCTTCATCACCGACTACGGCGTGTACTGCTACACCCGGATGCCCTTCGGATT
Source organism: Amorphophallus konjac (assembly GCA_022559845.1). Classification (NCBI taxonomy): domain Eukaryota; kingdom Viridiplantae; phylum Streptophyta; class Magnoliopsida; order Alismatales; family Araceae; genus Amorphophallus; species Amorphophallus konjac. The sequence continues at coordinate 276,445,789 of CM040123.1, read as the reverse complement.
GAAGAATGTTGGAGCCACATACCAGCGACTGGTCAACCACATGTTCGAGGGACAGTTAGGTCGGAACGTCGAGGCCTACATCGACGACATGCTCATCAAGACCCCGAGGGCCCAAGACCACTTCACCGACCTCGCCGAAACTTTCGGCACCCTCCTGAAGTACAGCATGAAGCTCAACCCCGCCAAGTGCACCTTTGGAGCAAGATCCGGGAAGTTCCTGGGTTTCCTGGTCACTCAGCGAGGGATCGAAGCCAACCCCGACAAGGTCCAGGCCATCCTGGACATGCCCCCGCCCACTTGCATTAGAGACGTCCAGCGTCTGACGGGGCGTGTCGCTGCTCTCAGTCGTTTCCTGTCCCGTGCGGCCGAACGATGCTTGCCCTTCTTCAAGCTGATGAGGGGGCCCAAGATAGCATCTGCTACGTTCGCATGGGATGGGGAATGCCAAACAGCGTTCGCCGAGCTCAAAGAGTTCCTGGCTTCACCCCCGGTGCTTTCCAAGCCCGTCCCGGGCGAGGTCTTGTTGCTCTATCTCTCGGCGACGCCATCAACGGTCAGCTCGGTCCTAGTCAGAAATGACTCGGGAGTCGAGAGGCCATTCTACTACACCAGCAAGGTGCTCGACGAGGCCGACGGAGGTACCCCGCAACCGAGAAACTCGTGCTAGCGTTGGTTACCTCCGCAAAGCGCCTCCGACCCTACTTCCAGGGGCATCCCATCACCGTGCTAACCGGCGAGCCACTGAAGAAGATTCTGGCCCATCCCGAAGCCTCGGGGTGACTCGTCAAATGGGCCATCATGCTCGGGGCCTATGACATCTTGTATCGGCCGCGATCAGCTATCAAAGGACAAGCACTCGCCGATTTCATCACCGAGAGCACCGTTCCGGTCGAGGACAGGCCTCCGACAGCAACCGGGCCAACCTGGGAGCTGTTCGTCGATGGATCGTCCAACTCGGTCGGTAGCAACGCAGGGATCCTCTTAAGGTCCCCCGAAGGAATAGAGTTGCACTACGCCCTAAAGTTCAACTTTCTGGCATCCAACAATGCTTTCGAGTACGAGGCCCTTATCTCGGGAACCCGCATGGCCCGACGGTTGGGGGTCGAGCGAGTCAGGATCCACACCGACTCCCAGCTAGTTGCAAGCCAGGTCAATGGCGAGTACGAAGCTCGAGAGGTACCTATGATCAAATACCTCCAGTTGGTCCGGAGCCTGGCCCAGCAGTTCGAGGAGTTCGAGGTAGTCCGAATAGCTCGGGAGCAAAACTCTCGGGCGGACGCCCTCTCCCGACTAGCCTCCTCCCTAGACCCGGAAGGTACACGATCGGTCCTCCTAGAAGAGCTAGAGCGCCCGAGCATAGACTCGGAGCTCCTCGCCATTGACTCGGCCACTCCCGGCGACTGGCGCTCCCCCTACCGGTCCTGGCTACGGGACTCCCGGGAGCCCTCCGACCCTCGGGAATCCCGCCGAATGAAGTACCAAGCCCGGCGCTTCGTCATCCTCGACAACGCTCTCTATCGAAGATCATTCTCCGGGCCCCTTCTGAAGTGTCTCGGTCGCGACGAAGCAAGCCAAGCTGTTGAAGAGATTCATCAAGGCCTGTGCGGAGCGCATTCAGGAGGTCGGTCGCTGGCCAGAATCCTGCTAAGATAGGGGTACTGGTGGATGACCCTGCAGTGCGACTGCACGGCCTACGCACAACATTGCGACCATTGCCAGCGGTTCGACCATTTGGTCCATCAGCCGGCCACGGAACTTATCACCCTTACCGAGCCCTACCCTTTCGCTCGGTGGGGGATCGACATCCTTGGGCCATTCCCAACGGCTCAATCCCAGAAGAAGTTCATCATCGTCGCCATCGACTACTTCACCAATTGGATCGAGGCTGGAGCAACAGCTAGGATCACCGAGACAGCCGTCTGGGGTTTCGTATGGAAATCGATCATCTGTCGCTTTGGCATCCCCCGAGTGATAGTGAGCGATAACGGGCGGCAATTCGACTCTCGGTACTTTCGAGACAGATGCGCCGACCTAAATATCCGCAACCACTTCACTTCGGTCGCCCACCCTCAGGCCAACGGGCTGGTTGAAAATGCCAACAAGACCATCTTGAAGGGCATAAAAACCAGACTCGGCAAGGCTAAGGGTAGCTGGCTCGAGGAACTGCCTAGCGTACTATGGTCGCACCGAACGACCCCCAGGACGGCAACCGGTGAGACCCCTTTTCAGCTGGTATATGGCACCGAAGCCGTCGTTCCATTAGAGATCGCCAATCCGTCTCTCCGAGTGATCAGCTTTTCGCCCGAGGCAAACGAGCAGAAGTTGCTCGAGAACCTCGACCTGGCAGACGAACTCCGAGAGATCACGAACGTCCGAGCTACGGAATACCAGCGCCGCCTCACTCGGTACTACAACACCAAGGTCCGAGGCAGATAATTCCAACCAGGGGACTTCGTCCTCAGGAAGACCGAAGCCTCTCGACCATTGGAGGCGGCGGGCAAGCTATCCCCCAACTGGGAAGGCCCCTACCGAGTGATCGAGACGCTCGGGAAAGGTGCGTACAGGTTAGCCACAATGGAAGGGGAACCCATTCCCCGGACATGGAACGCAACCACACTACGTAGATTTTATTTCTGAAAACTGTATCGACAAATCGGGTAAAATAAACCCCCTTTTTTTGCATTCATTCAAGATAACTGTTGGTACATCAGAAAGGCAACTGCCAGTACATTACATAGTGAAAAGCAAAAATCCATCTAGCACCGCGGCAAACGGCCATCGCCCGACCGACCCGGTCTTGACCTTCTCGTATCCAGCCACTGACTCTGCCTCGCGTGGAAACTTGCTCGAACAAGAGATGGTCGACCCAGTTGGCTCGGGTGGACCGTGACAAAGGTGACAGAGGGACAGCAAGGAGAAGGCCACCTTTCACGTGAGGAAGGCTACCTTTCATGTTGGCAACAACCTGGAAAAAGGAGCGCCATGAAGGTCTCCTCTCTGCCAAACTACCAACTCTTTGGAGGCGAACAGAAAGCAAGCAGCCCCCGAAGAGTGAAATAAATGAAGAACAAAAGAGAGAGAAAGAGGCTGCGGACAGGGGTGAGGAAGGGACTGGAGCCGCCTCCTCCCCTCCCACGGAGGGGAATGGCGGCCAGCATCCCTAACTCCCCCATCCGCCCTCCATCTCGGCGTCCGCCCGGAAGCCTCGCCGGAGCCAAGAAGAGGCAAACGGCGTACCCCCGCACGTCGAAGCCCTCTCTAGATCCGCGCGGCGACCGTCGGACCCATCTCATGCACGCGCGGTGACCGTGGGACCCGACCGATATTCCAGGACAGCTGGAACCGGCCACTCCCCGTCGTCTGCGGCGTCATCTTCTAAAGGGTCCCCCATGCTCGGATCGCGGCGGTGCAACGTAGAGCGAAAACGAGGGAACAAGAGCAAACCGCCGGCGAGAGTCCTAAGTGTTAAGAGGGAAGGAGCACCCTTCGGTCCTTTTTATAGGCCAAAGGAGGCCACCCGCCTTAAATGACTCCCCCCTCGAAAACACGCTATAGGACCTCCCTTGGAAGGTCACCTCCAATTCCTCGGCCCCCGCCCTAGCGGGATTCGCGAAGCGCCTCGACTTTCAAAGCATGGTGGAATGAAAGGACGCCCCGCCGGAAGTCTCCCGAATCGGCATGCGAGAATGGTGCAAAAAATATCGACACCTTCCAACTGCCCCCGATACGCCAGCCAAATCACGACAAAGATAACGATCAAACGAAGTAAGTCCTTTATTGCCTCCCATAAAGAAATCCTCTTACAAAAGGAAAAACAGACAAAAAGGGGAAGGGGCAAAATAAAGCATAATACATCAGGCCTCGGGCCCACTTTGAAGCTCGGGAACAGCAGTAGGGGACGCGTCACCCCCGGTGCCTTCGGTGACGGCCGGCCCGGACACTGACCTCGCCTGTGCGAGAACTGTCTCGGTCGTGAGCCCTCCTGGAGCCTCCGGAGTTGGTGACCCCGCTGGAGGTGACTCCTCCTGTTCTTCCCCGGCCGAGGATGAGGAGCTGGAAACTGACTCATCCGAGTCATAACTCTGGCCGTAAGGAAAATCACCCCCGGCAAGGTGCTCATTGGCATAGCTCATCACCCGACGATAGCCCTGCCTGAATCCCTTTCGGGCACCCCGGCAAAGCGCTACCTCATATTAGGGTAGGGCAGCTTCAATCAGGTCGGCCGAGTAAGCTTCCGAGCCTTTGTAGCGCTCGATCGCCTCCGCCTCGACCTGCCCGTCCCGAGCCCGCTCCGCCTCGGCCGCACGCTCTTCCGCCCTCGCCAGACGCTCCTCCAGCTCGGTCATCCTCCGCTTGGCTTCGAACGTCCGACCCTCCGCCCGGGCTCGGTCCGCCTCGGCCTCAGCGCGAAGGCGCTCCGCGTCCTCCGCCCGATCCTGCAGCTCGCCGCGCTCAAGCTCCCAGAGGCCGTCCAGCTCGATGTGACGTTGACGCTCGTCCTCTAGACGTTTGCTCTTCCTCTCGAGCGATTCTCGGGCCCTTGCTAGCTGCTCGGCCAGCGCCTCGGCTTCCCGTCGGCTCGACCGCGCCAACTCCATGAATGCAAGGAACTCCCGCCGGAGCCCCTCGTGCTCCCCCTCGAGCCGGGCTAGTTTCCCCTCGCATCCACCAAGGGTCAAGGCGAGCCTCGATCGCTCCGCCTCCGTCCGGGCGTGCGCCTCTGCCATCACGGCCGCTGTCCGAGCTATGACCAGGCCGCCCTCCATCAGGATATCAAGGACCCCGGCGGGAGTGCTGCGCCTTTCTCCCCCCCTCGTCATCTCGGCGATCGACCGGCAGAGCCGGTACAAGTCGCCCGAGATACCGAGCCTGACCAGAGGTTCCGGCAAAGGGGACTGCTCCACCCTGGGCACCCCGCCAGAAGACCCTGTTCGAGCAGCGAAGCTGACCGCCCCGCTCGCCACGGTCGGTTGGGGTTGCAACGCCTCCCCGGGCGAACCCCCACCCTCGACCGGCGCCGCGGGATCAACCGCACCAGCAACTGCCGGCACTTGGGGTTGCGACGCCCTCGCGGGCGAACCCCCATCCGTGCCGACCAATCCCTCGGTCCCAGTGCCGGCCGCACCGGCATCGGCCCCCTCTGCCCCCACAGAGGGGAGAGCCGACCCATCACCTCCCTCTGCGGGGCCCCTGGTCTCCTCGGCCCCCTCTCGCCCGGCGGATGGGAGAGCCAGCCCGGAGGGGTCGGCCCCATCCTGCCCCCGAGGGGGGAGCGCCGCCGAGCCAGAATCACCCCCGACGGTGGTAGGAAAACCAGCTTTCTTGGCCCTTTTCCTGGCCTTCGCGGCCTCCCGCAACTTCCCCGCCAGGGGATCTTTGCGCTTCAGGCCGGTCGATCGAGAAGTCCCCTCGGGGGCCGCCCCCTTGCCCTTATCTCGGGCATGGACGCGACCCGCCGAGACATCGGGCTCATCAGCTGTCGAGTCGTCTCCCAGATCGATGACCTCGGCCGCCTTCTCCAGAGGCTCCCGCCTTACGTCTGCAACAAGAAGAAGCCCCAGTCAAGAGGAGGAAAAGAGCTACCACCCCCGAAAAAGAGCCGCAAGAGCCATACCCGTCGACGTCAGTCGCGAGAGAAGACACCGTTCGATGTTCTCCGGCGTCACCAGCTCCTCAGTCGATTGACGGTTCTCCAGCAGATGGGCAGCCTGCTGCTCCACGTGGGGAGGGAACTCCTCCTGGCGAGGGGGCAGATTCGGGTGAAAGTTGGGCGAGGTCCGGCATCTCCAGATCTCGTCCGTCGCCACCGCCTTCACCCAGATGAATTGGGTCTTCCACCCCTTGTGCGAGGAGTCCTTCGCCGCAAGCGAGATGCAGCTCCTATTCCTCCGCGCCTGAATGAAGTAGAAGCCTTTCCCCACCGACAGGTGCGCCTTCAACTCAAAAAAGAAGTGGAAGAGGTCCAAAGAAGGAAAAATGTCACGCTGACGACAAAGAATCCCGAAGGCCGAAAGAAGAAGATAGGAGTTGGCCACCAACTGAATAGGTGCCAACCGGAAAAAATTAAGAAGCTGCAGCACATAAGGATCGAAAGGAAGCCGAAATCCACTCTTCCAAGCCAGAAGGAAGGTGCAAATGAGCTCATCACGATCATCCAGACTCGTCTCGTACGGAGTGGCGGCGATGAAGCTGTATCTGAGAGGCAGGCGGAAACGATGCTCCAGCCTCCGCACCTCCGCTTCCCCCAACTCACTACAGTTGGGGACGGGTTCCCGCCTCACCGGCACAAGCTCCGAACTCTGATCCGCCATCGAGTCGGGAAGAGATCCCTCGTACGAGCTTGAAGACTCCGGAGGAGAAGGAAGTTGCTGGACCGCCTCTGCGGTTATCCTCGCCAACTCCTCGAACGCCGCCGCAAGGCTCCGCGTCTCCGCTGTGTTCTCACGGCGCATCAAGAAGCAAGGAAAGCCTAAAACCCTGGAAGCCTAGAACGATGAACAGCGCCCCCTATAAACCCCTGAGGGTGGCGGCGCGCCGTTCCGTGCTCTGAGAAAAGGGGGGCCCCTTCGTTTTGAATCCGTTAGGATCATCATTACGGACCTCGGCGACCGCTATAAGCGGCTCCATAACGCCAACGGAATTCCACCCACCTGAGCCACGCCGGTCCAAAGCCTCGAAAAAATACTCATCCGAGCCTCCTTGGCTCGGGAGTAGGAGGGGGACAAGTGGAGAGGGGGATTTCCGCAGCCCACCACAAAGGCAGCCCAACAAGACCCACAAGGTCCAACCGGGCGAGCCCACCCGAGTGATAGCCCACAGGGCCCACTTAGGGAGAAAAGCCCAATAAATAAGACTCAAGGAACTAACTCTCCCCGGTGGCCTTCTAGGCTCGGAGGGCCCGAGACAACGGTCAGGTCCCGAGGAAGGTCCGACCTAAAGCCCTCTCCCCGTCCGAGAGAGATAGGCTCCAGCCGACCTATCCGACCCCACCCTCGCCGGGCCATGCCTATCGCTCAGACATGAGCTAGCATCCCTGAGGCTCGGTAAGGCCGGTTGATTATCTGCAGGTGCAGCCGTTCAGAGTCCTCTACCAGCGGGAGAGTCAGGGGAGCCGCCGGACTCCAAGGGGATAACGTTCCCACGATCAGGCCATGAAAGCCCCCGTTAAAGACGTAACTCCCGCCGGGAACCCCTCAGCTTACAGGACTCCTGAAGGCGGCGCACTATTTAGGCAAGGGATCCCCTCCGGAAGATGGTAAGATGAACTAAGCATTCACACACCCTAAGCTCTTGAGCACGATTCGCTTCACCCTTTGGTGGAGAGGATTCTCGCGCATCAGCTCTCTCCTCCCCCCATTATTGCTTCCACCATAGCTCTACTGACTTAGCCATCGGAGGGTTTTGCCCCAGGGAGATCCCCTGGGCCCTCTGATACGTTTCCCTCTCTTGCAGATTCATCTTCTGGTGATCCATAGCCCGCTCAGGATCCTGCGCGAGATCTCGCCTCTTCAATCATCAATAAAAATTTTCATGCTAAGCCTACACTACATCAACGCAGCAAGACTGCTGCTTCAAGGAATCCCGACGTCTACAGAGGAAGTACAGCTCACTTTAATGGGATGCATCGAGGTAACAATTTTAAAAATTTGAAGCAGTTGAATCAACACAGATGGCCCAATCAAAACAGAAACTGGAATCATTATACATCAAATTGGGCACATTCTAATAATTCACAGAAGCAATTCAATCATAAAAGATTCTGGAAAAATTCATAAAGAAATACTTACAATTGGAACAACTCATTCTACAATAAGAACAAAACTCATCAAAATCCAATGACTGGAGCCAATAAAACTTTCGATGCTAAAAATAAAAACTTAGTTCACAGGAAGGGAACCAGACATATCTGGATTTCTAAGACTATTTTGGAAGGAATGAGCAACTTGTTTGGACCCAACCTTTCTTGGGTTCCAAATTCTCTTTGTTTGAATTGATTGCAAGTTGGTCTAGCAGCCGAGCATAACAGATGGTACGTGGATAGTGGCTGCTCCAGGCACATGACAGGTGATAAGACCAAATTCACTGAATTGGAAATGAAGGTAGGAGGTTTGGTCAAATTTAGAGGGAAGAATAAAGGTAAGATCATAGGAATAGGTACGATTGGTAAGTTTCCCTCAAATGTCATTGAAAAAGTTTTACTTGTAGAAGGTCTTCAGCACAACCTGCTTAGCATTAGTCAGTTATGTGACAAGGGTCACAGAGTAATTTTTTGATAATAAAGCATGCAAAATTTTTGAAGTTAATGCTGACAAAATCATGTTCATAGGACATAGAGTGAATAATATCTGCATTGTAGACCTTAATGAAAATTTAGAATCAAACCTTTGTTTATTTGCTGATTTAGATAATAATGCTTACAACTGGCATAGACGGTTATGCCATGCTAGTTACAGTACTTAAATAAATTAGTGAAACATGATCTGGTTAGAGGGTTACCTAAAATAAAATTCAACACAAATTTAAAAATCTATGATGCATGTGCTCTGGGTAAACAAACCTGGAAGTCCTTTAAACTAAGATCTGAGCCATCGTCCTCAAGGCCAATGGAATTGTTACATATGGATCTTTTTGGTCCCACTAAAACTCAGAATCTAAATGGTAAGAGGTTTGGTTTTGTGATTATTGATGATCATTCTAGGTTTTCATGGATATTTTTCCTAACCAATAAAAATGATACTTTTTAGAAATTCAAATAGTTTTTCAATAAGATTAAACAAGAAGGAAAACACAAAATCTGTTCAATTCAGTCTGACCATGGAGGTTTATTTGAAAACTCCATGTTTTCTGACTTTTGTGAAAATGAGGGACTAACTCATAAATTTTCTTCTCCCATGACACCCGAGCAAAATGGAATTGTGAAGAGGAGAAATCAAACTATTGTGGAGATGGCCCGAACTATGCTGATTGAGAGTCAACTACCAAGGAAGTTCTGGGCAGAGGCGGCCAACACAGCATGTTATACAATCAATAGGGCCATGGTAAAACAAATCCATAAGAAAATCTCTTATGAACTTCTGAAAGGTAAGAAACTAAACTTAGCTCACTTCAAAATTTTTGGCTCCAAATGCTTTATTCATAATAACGACAAGAAGGACCTGGATAAATTTGAAGCTAAAAGTAGCCCTGGAATCTTTTTAGGATACTTTGAAGTGTCTAGAGCATACATGGTTTTCAATATTTCTGAACAAAAAGTTGAAGAGTCTCCACATGTTATTTTTGATGAAATAAAAATTACCACTAATCTTGTAAAAGATGACAGGGACTCCAAGCATGATGGAGAGGTCCTAGAGACAAGCTGAATGAAGAAAATTCAGCACGTGTTGCATCAAGGGGTCCTACTCAGGGTGAGTCAGCCGAACCAGGTGAGTCCTCAATAAATTTAAAATTTCTGAAAGATCATCATGTGCAGAACATTATAGGCATCTTATATGAACCCCCTAGGACTAGGTCATATTACAGAGATGTAAATAACTAAGACTTAGTTGCATTAATGTCTCAAATTGAACCTAAAACTTTAGAAGATGCATTGAATGATGAATCTTGGGTTAATGCAATGAATGAGGAACTAGGACAATTTGAACGAAATGATGTTTGGAAACTAGTTCCCAGACCAGAAAATGCAACTATCATTGGAACAAAATGGGTTTTAGGAATAAAATAAATGAAGATGGAATAATTTCAAGAAATAAAGCAAGATTGGTAGCTAAAGGCTACTGCTTGGAGTTTGGAGTAGATTTTGATGAATCATATGCTCATGTTGCTAGATTAGAAGCAATAAGAATTTTACTAGCTTTTGCTTGTTCCAAAAACATTAAACTTCACCAAATGGATGTTAAAAGTGCTTTCTTGAATGGATTCATTAAGGAAGAGGTTTTTGTAGAAGAACCCCCTAGATTTCAGATGTCTGCACACCCTAACCATGTTTACAGGTTGAATAATGCCTTATATGGACTGAAACAGGCTCCTCGGGCCTGGTATGAAAGGCTAACAGAATTTCTGCTCAGTAAGCGCTACAAAAGAGGTAAGGTGGATCAGACTTTATTTACAAAGGTTCTAAATAAAAATCTCATCATAGTTCAAGTATAAGTAGATGACATTATTTTTGGCTCAACATGCACTGAACTATGCAATGAATTTACTGATTTAATGTCTAATGAATTTGAAATGAGCTTGGTAGGTGAACTAAAATATTTTCTTGGATTGCAGGTACAATAATTTGAGGATGGGTGCTTCATTAGCCAGACCAAGTACGCAATGGAAATTCTTAAGAGATTTGGTATGGACAAGTTGAAGTACATCTCAACTCCAATGGGTACCAATATATCTTTGGATGCAGACGAATCAGGTAAAGAAATTGATGCAAAATTATACCGAGGTATGATCGGATCCTTACTCTATTTAACTTTCTCGAGACTTGATATTCAATTCAGTATAGGTATGTGCGCTAGATATCAATCTAGGCCTATTGAATTGCATTTAGATGCTGTAAAAAGAATTTTTAGATACATTTCTGGGACTCATAATTTAGGATTGTGGTACCCTATGTAAAACTCTTTAGATCCCATATCATACACTAATGCTGATTACGTTGGCTGCAAACTAGATAGGAAAAGCACTAGTGGGCATTGTCAATTTTTAGGTGGGTGTCTGGTTTCTTGGGGCTCCAAGAAGCAGCACTCTGTGGCCCTCTCCACTGTAGAAGCTGAGTATGTAGCTGCAGGGAGTTGTGGTACCGAGGTAATCTGGATTAAACACCATCTTCAAGACTACCAAGTAGACCTGAGCTGCTCACCCATATACTGTGATAATACTAGTGCCATTAATCTTACAAAAAATCTTGTCTTACATTCATGCACCAAACACATTGAAATCAGACATCATTTCATAAGAGATGAGGTTTCTAAAAGCACTTTTGACTTAATCCACATTGGCACTGCACATCAGATAGCTGATATCTTCATTAAGCCACTAGACAATGAAAAATTCACCACCTTGAGGAGAGAATTGGGCATCTTTAAATCTCCTTGAATTCTGAATTCTTTGAATGAAATATATCCATGTTTCTGTGTCAACAATCAACATTGAGCTACATACCGTCCTCATTTGCATGCATCTACACTTAGCATTTGTCATACTTTAGTGAAATGCATTGGTATGCATAACCTGTTTGTATATCAAATGGAAAGCTGGGAGAAGGTCAAATCTCTTCTGACTGGAAACCCACATTATGTGTAAGGTGGTCATATGACCTACGTTCTCCGCCTGGTACCACGGGTTCATTTACGTGTAGATCAGGTTAAATGTCCATCAATATTTTTTTTCTCTCAGCATAGCAGTACATTTTGCATTCGAAGTGTCTGCATTTCTGATTCATAGTGTGAGGAGGAGCTTCATTATTTTATCAGTAGGTAAATTTAGGGGGCTGATTCAAAAGATGTTGAGAGATCTAGCTGCTACAAAAAGCTCATTAAAAATCTTATACAGTCTATTCACAACAGATAGAAACTCATGACTCTCTTAAACTTTTAAGTTTGATTAACTGAAATATAGCTAAAAAGCTTCCACCTAATAATCCTGTAAAGACCTGGACAAAGAATCTAAAGAATGTCTTCCTACATAATTAATGAGCATGGATCAAAGTTAAAATTCTTATGTCATGAAATATCCTAAAAGCTTGAAACTTAGAATTCTGGAAGCAAATTCTCCGAGGATTAGTACATGCGGTATTGTCTTCAAACATCACATACCAAAATAAAATAAAACCTTTTGGGGGTATCAAAATCTCAGAGCAATGATCTGGTTATCGAGAAACTAGAAGATTCATCAAAAAAATGAAAAATATTCTATGTCATGAAGTGCCAGAATATCTCTGTTTAAAAAGTTTGTGAAAAATTGAAATTCATGACAGAGCAATGGCATTTAAGTGTTGAGTAACTGGAGATTCTGGCCTCTAACCAAGGTGTCTCCTAACGTAAAAAGACACTTCAAATGCCAACTCTGCTCTAAAGAGAAGTAATATGGTTATCACACTGAGTAACTGGGAATTCCGGCCTCTAATCAAGGTGTCTCCTCATGTAATAATGTGTGATTTACCAAAATTACTCAATGGCAATTACGCTACTTAGAAAAGAAAAATCTTCAACCCCTCTGTTTTTGAAATAAATTATAGACTGTTTGTCCTCAATACCTTTGGAACAACCGTCAGTAGATGAGTTTCTAGTCATCTGATCAGTACAGCATCTAGAAAGATCTCTCTTGGCATAACTGTTAAACCTTGATTTTCCTTATTATTTCTGTACGATGGTAATCTTCACTCTTACTCTATGTCCATCCTTATTATTAGACCTGAAGAACCTGAGCTTAATTTAGTTCTCTTACTTACTGCTTTAAGAGATGGATTTGAAGTTTTCTATACTGTGAATTTCTTGTATTTAATTCAGTTCTTTCTCCACTCCTTTTGATGATGTCAAAGGGGGGGTGATTTTGGCTGGCATGAGTCATTGTGGCATGAGTCTGTGTTTTTTTGATGGAAAATAAAAGGTTGTCATTGTCAGGGGGAGTTAGTGTGAAGGAGTCAGTGTCATACTCCATGCATGCTAGGAACAGTATGCATACTTCAGTTTATCATCTCATCTTTAAATCTACCTATTCTGATTGCCCGAATTTCACCAATAAAATCTCAATAAAATATTCATCAATAACTCATACGATTGCCATCAACAAAAAGGGGGACTGTGTTGCATTATACGTTTTGATGATGCCAATGTTTTTATGATGTCAACAATTATGACTATATTTGACTGAAAATTAGAAAAGGGTGAAGTATGCTGAATTACTTGAATTGAATGATGATGATGATGTTATAAGTATTGAGCTGTACTTATTTTCCTGTGCATGATGTCATAATTGTTGAATGATTCCTTTGATAGATAAATCGGTGCACATACATTCATTGTGTCATATAAGGTCGATGCATATCACCTTTAGGTCTGTGTACGCAATACTAAGGTCGATGCTAATGTAGAACACATGCATAGTAAGGTCGATGTTAGTTGCCTGAGCGTGAAGCATAAAGTCTGTGCACATCATACTAAGGTCGATCATTGTATGACAGGGGTAGCAACTTAAGGTCGACGCACATGCTCACTATTGCATATCAAAGTCGATGCTACCTCAGTCTTCACAAAAGAAAGGTCGATGCACCTTAGCAACCTCAAAAACAAGGTCGATGCACCTTAGCTAATCCAAAAAAGAAGGTCGATGCACGTTTACACAAGGTCGATGTACATATGTCATTAAGCGGAAGAAAGGTCGATGCTACTTCAGTCTTCACAGAAGAAAGGTCGATGCACCTTAGTGATCTCAAAAATAAGGTCGATGCACCTCAGCTAATTCAAGATGAAAGGTCGATGCACATCGGTTAACTTTGATCAGTGCAATTTGAGCAACCTAAAAAAGAAGGTCGATGCACCTCAGCTATTTTAGAAGAAATGGCAGTACAAATTTCTCCAATCTACCAGTAAGGTCGATGCATGCATTGATGCCTCAGTGGAAGCAATCATCAAACAGGTTGAGGCATAAATACAAGCCCAAGTAATTTGGTCGGTGCTAGTCTTCATGCGATACCAAGATTAAAGATCCAAATCCAGTTTTTTGTAACCTTAAACCAGACCCAATTGAGAATACTAACTCCAGCAACATAATGGCACGTGATCCAATAATATATGGCACATCTTTTCTTTTTTCAGAGGATTCCAGAAGAAAGAATATTTAGTATGCCAGGTGGACCAATCAAAGCTCACTAGGTTTTCTACCTCATCCAATCTTTACGGAGACCCTGTTCTATTTAAAGGGTGCCTCCTCCTTCAAAGAAGATGTGTGTGGCCAAAATTTCCATTGCATATTCAGAGAGAGAGCCACCCCGAGAAGAAAAAGAAAGAGAGCAGCTCCATGAAGAAGACAGAGAGTGAGAAGTTCATTTTGAAGAAAGAGAGAGAGAAAAGAAAATTTGAGAGTAATCAACCATTGCATCTGAAAGTGCTTCATCGAAGCTATATTCTATCTTTATTTTCCATTTTCTGTTTTCATTTGATCCTAGCTTTGCATTTTTGTTTTCTGTCTCCCTCTGAGTACTCTTGGAGGAAGGGAGACATTGTCTCCGGTTGTGAGTGACTTGGGGTCACTCGTGGGTTCCCTCTGGTTCAGAGGAAGGGAGGAAAGATTCTCCGGTTCTGAACTTGTGGTTTGCAAGGCCAGGGTGCAGGTTCTGTGGGGTACAGGACCTGGGTCGAGGGATTTGTCTCCCTCAAGGCAAGCTGTCAGGCAACATCTGTCCGCAGACTGAGTCATCTTTTTCATTTGCCGTAGCGCAAGGAAACCTCACTCGGTGTGAGCAAGGGGTGGATGTAGATCTCGGATTGAGATCGAACCACCTAAAAATTCCTCTGCCTTCTGGTGTGATTGCCTCATTGATCTTCTCTATTAGTGTGGATTTATTGTGTCTTGTTAGTATATTAATAGACCCAGTCTGAATGAAAGGTTAGGCCTATCTGAAAGATTGGTTTCTTGCGTGAGGAGTCTCTCATTTCAAACCTCCGCCAAGTACCGCAGGCCAACTGCAGATTCTCATCTGTTTTTCTATTACTTGAATCTGAATTGAGTGTTTAAACTGCATCGTTTACATTGTCCTTCTATGCTCATTTACTGTTCGATCATAAGTCTGACGATATCTGTCTGTTCATTCCGATTCTCTTAACCTCTGATAGATTGTTAAGATTGTGCTCAACTATGCTTAAACGTTCTGCATCATCTCTCTGAGTTCATCAACTATGTTCTTTCGATTTGGTTTTAATTTGGGGTGATCTATTCATCCCCCCCTTCTAGATCACACTCTGGTATTTCTATCAAGGTGCATAGGAAAATATGCTAGTAGGTAAATAATGCATGATGCAACTATATTAAAACATGGAGATGCATGGGTTGAGTGAATTAAGCCAAAATTATCAATTTCCTATTAAGGGCAATGTTCATGCATGCTATGTTAACCCTATATGCGCAGTCATAATAAAACCTCAAATTTGTCATGTACAATCAATGAAAATAGGAGGGAATAGAGGGCTTTTGTTCCTAACACGTTAATTTAGCCTTTTCATGATATAACCTACCTTTGATTCGATCCCTAGACATTGGATTTCTGACTGGAAGTAGACCCTAGTTCCTGTACGTCGTGTGCCAAACCAGCAACTTCCTGTCCTTCTATCTCCTGATCCTCTTGGGCTAAATCCATGAAAATTGGAGGGTAGGTAGAAGATACAAACGTGAACAAAAAGTTCTAAAGGATCAACTTGAACCAACCTCATTTAGGACTTCTGATCTCCTGATCTTTACTAGACCCACGCTCTTGTTCTTGTGCAGACTACAGCGAACCAGCAACTTTCAGATGCTCTATCTCTCCAACGGCTGGATCTTCTAGCACGAAAATTTGAGGTGTATTAGATAAAACTGAGAAGAACATAAGGTTCTAAAGAACCAACCTGAGATAGGGTTTCTTTACCTTTGAAATATGTGAGCCAACATTAGGGTTCGCATGAGTCGAAGTTAGGGTCTATTTATAGGGTTCACCTAGGGTTTAAGGGGTTAGATCGAACATAGAGTCCTAAATTAGAGTAGAGTTAATCCCTAGAGAGTTCTAGAGAGTCTTCCATGCCAGGTAGCTTCGATCTAAGGTGATTTGGTCGATAAAGATCCAAGCTTTTTCACGTTTCTACGATTCACGGAACTGGGGTCGATTAGCGATCATAGCCAGACCGCTAGGTTGTACTTAGCGGTCTCGCGATAGACCGCCAGGCGGCGCTTAATCCAAAAAATTTGGATTTTCTTATTATCTCTCTTTTATCCCCCAATTGGTATATATATCCTATGTTAAGTTCGTAATTTACCCAATTTACGTTTCTATTAATAGGCTTGGGTCTAAAGGTCCTGGAATTCGGGTCTTTGGGCATATATGAGTTGGGCTTAACCCTTTGGTTAATATAGAACCTTTAAATGGATCCAATAAATCCTTAATTCTTCTTAATTGATCATTTAAGACTTTTAAATTTCTTAGTAATTATATTTTAATTTCAAAAAAAATCCTAGATAATTCTCAGGCGTTATAACGAGCAAGCTTTTGAAGAGGTCAACTAGTATCTGTCCTCGCCTCTTGTGCTCTCCAAGCCCCGGAACGTGGAACAATGATGTGAAACGACCTAGGGATGCCACGGGGATGACCCCTTGGACTTAGATTCGCAAGCAACCGGGCCGAACGGCGGACTCACTCAAGCGGGTTCACCAGCGTTGCGCACACCCGGGTCCGTAGGTGGACCGGCGATGGGGATGAGGGTCCGATGTTGGACCTAGAGATTCTAGGGGGTTGGCTAGTTTGGGATGGACCCCTATGGGCCAGGGATTCCCAATTCAGCGGGCAGTCGGCACGACGAGGGCGTGGGTTGTAGGGTCTCTCTCACAACTCGCTCCGCGGTGGCACTCAATTAGATGACTTACGGATCGAGCACTCTCTCACCATCCGACGGAGCTAAGACGCAATACTAACTAAGCAAGATAAGCCAGCAAAGGGAGGGGGTCAGAAGCTCACCTGATCAGTGTGAAGATGCCGATCCCGGTCGGAGACGATGGCGAGCGGGGATGCGTGGATATGCACCCGCACGCTGCGCCGATGAAGCTTTAACCTAAAAGAAATTAATTAACAACCACTACTCCTCACGCAGGAGGGGTAGACTAAGGGTGGGGAATTTAGAGTTACACACAAACACTACCTCCACACAGGGAGGGGCGCAAAGTCGGCCAGGCGGGGGTGGGGAGAACTAGGCAAAAGCCGAAATTGTGAACGATGCTGAATCTGCCTGCTTCTGGAACAGCACGATAGACAGTCGGTGATGGTGCTGCCACGGGCTCTGCCAAGCTCAGGTGAGGATGAAACTGGTGCTGAAACATCCGGGGTTGGCCCAGGAGGATGTCTGAATTTTCAAGGAATTTCCTGACGTCGACGGTGGCTGGGGCAGGGGCTGGAACAGGACCGAATGATTCTGGCTCTGACTGTTCCCAGATTGCCGTTGTAGGAAGACGAGGGCACCACGAGAACTCCCGAGGTCCGAATGATGCAAGACCAGAACCTCTGCGATCGTGGTCGAATCTTCTTCAAACGGAGACCAACAAGACTATCGTTGGAGGTCAGAGCTGACCGTGATGACTAGATCAGTGGAAGGAGGTCGGACCAGGTTCTAGGGAGCTGACCTTGCGCACCTCGGGGAGAAAAATTGGAATTCTTGACTCCGTGCTCCAAAAATTGTTCTGCTTCTTGGAGATGGCAGGGGACTTGCAGGAGAAGTCCTCAACCAAATGGTGCCTCAAGAAGCCTAGGGTGCTGGTCGTGGAAACATGTGCAAGTAGTTGCTGGTCGTCTACCTGGGAGGGAATGCGCAGTATGGGGAGATCGACTCCTCTGGGCAGCCTCGAAGTCGGTTGACGGCGAGACCACCTCTGTTGCGAAGCTGACTTGATGATATTTCCAGCAATAAAAGATTTTCCACTAGGTTCCTTGTGGATATGAATGGATAGCCTCTGCAATCCACAGCTTCTCTGCTGCCTGCGAGCTGCTATAGGATCTGCAGCTTGGTGATGGTAAATGGGGTAGGAGGGGGGGTGAAATACAGCAAGGGGTGATGGTTAATGGGTGTGGGGGATGGGGGAGGGTATTAGGGGTTGGTGGAAGTGGCTGGGAGAGGGAGGGGGCAGAGCTAGCAGAGGGTGGAGGGTTGGGGTCGCAAGTCTGCCAAGGGTGGGAGAGAGCAGGGCACAAATGGCCAAGGAAGGGGAAGTTTCACTAATTTTTGAATTTTGGTTTAACGTGGGTAGTCAATTGGGGTCTTGGAGATGTAGAGGGGTGTGTTGGGAGATGGAGAGGTCTATTTGGGAAGGGAAGGGGTTGCTTGGGAAAAGGAATGGTTGTGTTGGGAAGTGAAGGGTTGTATGGGGAGTGTCAAGGGTTGTCTTGGGAGGGGAGGGAGTAATGGTGGGATTAAATGGGGTATGGGGAGGGGAGAGTGGTCTTAATGGGAGTTGAATGGGGAGGAGAGAGAGAATTTCAAAAATTGGGGGAGGGGAGGAGAGAGAGAGAGAAGGGGCACCCCTTCTAGAGAGAGAGAGAGAGAGAGAGAGAGAGGGAGCTTCTCACTCCAAGGAAGAAAATTCTCTAGGAATTCAAATTTTTCTCAATATCTCATTAGTTTCAAATGGAAGAAATGGGGTCCTATTTATAGGGATCCCACAATTTACAATAAGTCCCTGACTTTTAGATTAATGACAAGAAACCAAGGGGGAAGGGGGTGCCCCTGGGCCTAGGTTAATGAGTCATTTACCAAAGTTGTCAGAAGCTCACCTGATCAGTGTGAAGACGCCGATCCCGGTCGGAGACGATGGCGAGCGGGGATGCGTGGATATGCACCCGCACGCTGCGCCGATGAAGCTTTAACCTAAAAGAAATTAATTAACAACCACTACTCCTCACGCAGGAGGGGTAGACTAAGGGTGGGGAATTTAGAGTTACACACAAACACTACCTCCACACAGGGAGGGGCGCAAAGTCGGCCAGGCGGGGGTGGGGAGAACTAGGCAAAAGCCAAAATTGTGAACGATGCTGAATCTGCCTGCTTCTGGAACAGCACGATAGACAGTCGGTGATGGTGCTGCCACGGGCTCTGCCAAGCTCAGGTGAGGATGAAACTGGTGCTGAAACATCCGGGGTTGGCCCAGGAGGATGTCTGAATTTTCAAGGAATTTCCTGACGTCGACGGTGGCTGGGGCAGGGGCTGGAACAGGACCGAATGATTCTGGCTCTGACTGTTCCCAGATTGCCGTTGTAGGAAGACGAGGGCACCACGAGAACTCCCGAGGTCCGAATGATGCAAGACCAGAACCTCTGCGATCGTGGTCGAATCTTCTTCAAACGGAGACCAACAAGACTATCGTTGGAGGTCAGAGCTGACCGTGATGACTAGATCAGTGGAAGGAGGTCGGACCAGGTTCTAGGGAGCTGACCTTGCGCACCTCGGGGAGAAAAATTGGAATTCTTGACTCCGTGCTCCAAAAATTGTTCTGCTTCTTGGAGATGGCAGGGGACTTGCAGGAGAAGTCCTCAACCAAATGGTGCCTCAAGAAGCCTAGGGTGCTGGTCGTGGAAACCTGTGCAAGTAGTTGCTGGTCGTCTACCTGGGAGGGAATGCGCAGTATGGGGAGATCGACTCCTCTGGGCAGCCCCGAAGTCGGTTGACAGCGAGACCACCTCTGTTGCGAAGCTGACTTGATGATATTTCCAGCAATAAAAGATTTTCCACTAGGTTCCTTGTGGATATGAATGGATAGCCTCTGCAATCCACAGCTTCTCTGCTGCCTGCGAGCTGCTACAGGATCTGCAGCTTGGTGATGGTAAATGGGGTAGGAGGGGGGGTGAAATACAGCAAGGGGTGATGGTTAATGGGTGTGGGGGATGGGGGAGGGTATTAGGGGTTGGTGGAAGTGGCTGGGAGAGGGAGGGGGCAGAGCTAGCAGAGGGTGGAGGGTTGGGGTCGCAAGTCTGCCAAGGGTGGGAGAGAGCAGGGCACAAATGGCCAAGGAAGGGGAAGTTTCACTAATTTTTGAATTTTGGTTTAACGTGGGTAGTCAATTGGGGTCTTGGAGATGTAGAGGGGTGTGTTGGGAGATGGAGTGGTCTATTTGGGAAGGGAAGGGGTTGCTTGGGAAAAGGAATGGTTGTGTTGGGAAGTGAAGGGTTGTATGGGGAGTGTCAAGGGTTGTCTTGGGAGGGGAGGGAGTAATGGTGGGATTAAATGGGGTATGGGGAGGGGAGAGTGGTCTTAATGGGAGTTGAATGGGGAGGAGAGAGAGAATTTCAAAAATTGGGGGAGGGGAGGAGAGAGAGAGAGAAGGGGCACCCCTTCTAGAGAGAGAGAGAGAGAGAGAGGGAGCTTCTCACTCCAAGGAAGAAAATTCTCTAGGAATTCAAATTTTTCTCAATATCTCATTAGTTTCAAATGGAAGAAATGGGGTCCTATTTATAGGGATCCCACAATTTACAATAAGTCCCTGACTTTTAGATTAATGACAAGAAACCAAGGGGGAAGGGGGTGCCCCTGGGCCTAGCCCACTTAATTTAGCCCATTAACTAACCTAACCAACCTAATGACAATTAACTTTGGTAAATGACTCATTAACCTAGGGACTTGGCTCAAATAAAAGAAAAATTACATAATTATGACTCAAAGAAAATATGAAAATTACATGCCATGACTCAGAAAAATGTGGCGAACATCATGGAGCACTGCTGGCGAACAACGGGATCCTCGAAAAAAATGGGATGGTCAGTGATGTCCCCATCAAACATTTACTCCAATACTTGTCCGTAACACCAAGCACTCTGAGCACCATGCTCACCCAGGAGGAGGACAAAGTTATAAAGCTGGTGTAGTACATGAACTGAGCACTCAAGGGCTCAAAGTTTCGGTACTCGCTGACGGAGAAGTTCGCGCTAGCCCTAGTCACGGCCGCACGAAAGCTGCGACCATACTTTCTCTCCCATCCAATTGCGGTCCTGACTAACCAGCCCCTGCGCCAAATCCTCCAAAACCTAGATGCATCGGGGAGGCTCATTAAGTGGGCCATTGAGCTAGGGGAGTTCGACATCAAGTTTCGCCTGAGGACAGTGAGCAAGCCTCAATCATTGGTAGATTTCATCACTGAATGCACGCTTCTAGATGAAGAGCTACCCGAGCAATACTCGGGACCGACGTGGGAACTTTACGTGGACAGTTCATCCTATGCCACTGGCAGTAGAGCAGGTCTAGTCCTCTTATCCCCGGAAGGGGTGGAGTTGCAGTATGCTCTCTGGTTCAACTTCCCAGCCACCAACAATGTGGTTGAGTACGAAGCTTTGCTCTCTGGTCTCTGCATGGTGAAACACCTCGGAGCAATCAACCTCCGGATTTACAGTGACTCCCTGCTCATCACCAATCAGGTCCGGGGAGAGTTCTATGCCCGGGAATCAGCGATGGTGAAGTACCTCAAGAAGGCGAAAGAAGCTACATCATCATTCTCACATTTCAAGATGGTTCATATCCCAAGAGAAGAGAATGTCCGAGCAGACGCCCTCTCTCGCCTAGCATCCTCTACAAACGTCTCTAATTCAAGGGCTATCCTGGTGGAAGAATTATTGGCATCGAGCATCAAAAATTTGAATCCCCAAATGAACACCATAGACTATACGCCGTCATGAATGGATCTGATCTTTGATTTCCTCCTACGATAACATCTCCCCAACGACCGCGTCGACGCTCGCCGCGTGCGAGCACGAGTAGCACATTTCATGGTCATCAATGGTCGATTATTAAGGCGATCACTCTCGGCTCCTCTATTGAAGTGCTTGTTTCCCACTGAGGCCAAACAAGCGATTCAAGAAGTCCATGAAGGTCTCTGTGGAAGCCATATCGGCGGGCGAGCACTCGCAAGGAGCCTCATCCGACAGGGATAGTGGTGGCCGACGCTACCGCAAGACTGCCTCAACTATGCTGGAAGCTGCCTCCAGTGTCATAATTTTGTGAACTTACATCACCAGTCGGCCACATAGTTGCATGCCCTAATAGAGCCTCGCCCATTTGCTCGGTGCGGGGTGGATATATTGGCGCCCTTCCCGAAAGCTCAGGCGAGGAAGAAGTTCCTCATCGTCTCCATCGATTGCTTCACCAAATGGGTCAAGGAAGAACTGTTGATTTTAGTTTTCTTCTCTATCTTCTTTTCCTTGGGGTCTTAATGATGATATGTAGCAAGATGACAAGCAAATAATCAAAGATCTGCACTCAACCTATGAACATGTGATCATGAACCTAGGCAACCAAAGCAAGCTGTAGCACGGGCATGCTATCTCAACCAAACTAAGCTAAGGAATAAAGGAAAACACACGCCGGGGCGTGGAGCAAGGAGTAAATAGAAACACACCACAAGGGGTGGAACAAGCAAGGAAATAAAAGATGTGAGATGAGAAAGAGAAAGCTAATGCCCAATACTTAAGAAAGATGTGATCGCCACCAAAGTAAAAACAAGCCAAAGACCTGAAAATACCTTGGAAATAGGTGGATGAAGCACCCGCCCACGGGAGAGGAAACCCAAAGAAGATCGGCAGGTCAGCTGAAAGTAACGGCCAGAACCCTATGCGTCACTTGGAAGTGACGGTCGCTCGATAGACCGCTGGAAGAATCTGACGCGCCTGCACAAGACCATCAAATAACCTGTAGTAGCAAAGCGTGAATCCTTTTAACTCCAACTCTTCCAGCCGGCTACAAGACTTGGGCCTCGTGCAAAGAACCTGTAAACCTGCCAAAGACATAGAGAACAAGAACAAATAACCTAAATTAGCCCTTTCAACAATATAGCATCAATTCTTCAATAGACTCAATATCATCAAAAGGAAAGGGGAATACCGGGAAGGTTTTGGTTTTTTAACCCCTCTGGGCATTTTTAAAAGATTGGGAGGATGTTTGTATGATGAAGAATAATGAAAAACATGGAGAAGGAAGTGGGAGAATGCTTATGATGAAAGGGAGATGGAAAGAAACTCAATATGCAATGATGAACTTTAAGAACCAAAGGAATAGATACTCCCTTCACCAGGCAGCAAACGAACATGGAAAACACTTCTCCTTGATCAAACGTGGCTCTAAAATGCGGTAGCACTTCGACGCAAACTCCAGAATTTCCTCCTCCCGGGCCATGAAGTCTAGGGTTCTATGTATACACCCTCAAACCCTAAGGTCGAGCAGAGGAAAATCCAGCAGGATAAAGGGATAACTCTTAGCAAATCCTTGAAGATAATATCACCAAAAGTCCATAGAAGCAAACAGAAGGTCCTGAGGATTAGATTTGGAAGAGATATCGTCAATCCAAGTTCTTATCTCGACCACGGAGTAGCAGAGAAAAGGCCTGAACTGCCAGGACTCTCTGAAGGAAGTAACGGCTGCACGACAGACAGCCACAGTGAAATAACGCATCAAGGAACATCCGTTACTTTCAACCTTATCCCCAAAGAGATAAGATCAACAGGAAGAAGATCAAAACAATAGGACTTTGTAAAGAAAGCAACGACCAAGGCATAGGCCGTCAGAATGAAACAACGGCTGCACGACAGACCGTTATATTCAACATATAGGCCAAAGGATAAGCTTTGGAACAAGACCTTAAGCTTCAGGACTCTTCAAGGAGCAACGGCCCAGGACCCATCCGTTAGAAGGAAGCAACGTGCCAGGGACAGACCGTTATTATTGATAGGATCGGTGCAAGGATTCAGAGGGGGGGTGAATGAATCCCACCCTTAAAAAACTTTTCGCTCAATAAAAACTAGAACACTAACTAGAACAAGATAGACAGACATGATAACTAATCAAAATCTCTTTTGAACCGAAGAACAAACGTCTATCTCGCGCCTAAACAATCAACTAGCGGAAGCAGCACAGATATAAACGAGAATGCTAAGGTAACCTGTGAATGAGGTAGAAGATAAGGAGCAAAGCACACCCACACTACACAGAGGATTTTTAGGTGGTTCGGTCACCAAGACCTACGTCCACCCCTCACTCCCAACCGGAGTGAGGCTTCACTAGCCAACGCTAGAACCAAGCAGACTCAGTCTGCGAACAGTTGCTGCCACACAGCTTGACCAGGGGAACAGTCTCCCCTCTTCCTCCCAACCGGAGGGACACCCCAAGTGACTCCCAGCCATTTGGAAACCAGAGATCGAAGTCTCTCTTCCTCCAGACCATGAGGGAACCAACCAGTGACTTCCAGTCACCAGCAAACCAGAGGTCGAAGACCTCTCTTCCTCCAACTGGAGGGACCCCTGGACTTGCAACCCACAAGCCCAGAACCGGAGACAAGTCTCCCTTCCTCCAAACCAGAGGGAACCCACAAGTAGCTCCCAGCTACTTGCAACCGGAGATCAGATCTCCCTTCTCCTGACCCACCAGGAGGAACCCGACCTCAGACCAGAGGTTCGGAAGAACAAAGATAACCAGATGAAAAGGAAAAAATAAGAAACGAAAAATACACAGCGATCGGAAGGCTGTAAATGAAGAACAAGAATGTAGCTCTCAAAGGAGCAGATCTGGCTTGGATTTAATCCAGACGCCAGAGGACATACCTTCAATAACTTCTTCCTTCTTCTCCACGAACTCTCTCTCTCTCTCTATCTCTCTTTCTTTCTCTTCTGCTCTCCTTTTCTCTCACGCTATTCTCTCCTTTTTCTCTGCAACCCTTTTTCTTCTGCCGGCTCACTCTTCTTCTATTTCTTCTTCTTCTCTTTTTCTTCTTCTTCTCTTTTTCTTCCTCTTTCTATGGATCGAAGACTCTCTACTGCTTGTTTCTCACTGTATAGACTTTTTCCCTTTTTCTCTCAGCTTCGATCAGTCTTCATCTGTTGGATGAAGGCTTCCTTTTATAAGCAGCAGCAGCAGCTAGGGCGTGAGCTTCCCATGCCTTCCGTCCAGAAGATCCTCCTTGGATTCACGTGCTCAGCACCCACCTCGGATCACGTGTCAGGTGCCAGCTTCGGGTCACGTGCCCATTCATCAGTACGCTCAGCAACTGGAGTTGAGGTGGCGTCAACACACTTGCTCCAAAGGGTTGACGCAGCCTTCAAAGACATTCGACCAGCAAAACTCAAGTCTGCTGCGTTGACTCCATCAGCCTGCTGCGTTGATGCATCGGTGATCCAGTGATCAAATCTTCAGCAGATGGGCGTGCTGCGTCGACGCTCTCAGCATGCTGCGTTGACGCATTTGGACGCTGCGTTGGCCCAATCATCAGTCTGAATCGTCTGCAAACAGAGATAAAAGGAATGTATATACTTAGTTAGTTCAGGCTCTTATAACAACGAGTGTATATACATTTGAACAATTATCACATGAACAGTGTATACACTTTACCGTAAAGGACAATGCATGAGTGCAGTGTATAGACTTGGTGTTTAACATGCATGAGAACCAGTGTAC
The DNA here is from genome assembly GCA_022559845.1 of Amorphophallus konjac. Lineage (NCBI taxonomy): Eukaryota > Viridiplantae > Streptophyta > Magnoliopsida > Alismatales > Araceae > Amorphophallus > Amorphophallus konjac. Next base: position 276,420,641 of record CM040123.1, on the reverse strand, counting down.
AGACATGTTGTCCTCACAGCTGACGACTCCAGTGTATAGACTTGCTGAGGGAGTGACTGTACAGAGTTTGGAATGTTAGAGCCAATGTATAGACTTCAGTAGGATTGCCAGTGTATAGACTTGTACAGTGCAGCGAGTGTACAGACTTTGAGTATTAGGGCCAATGTATAGACTTGAACGTCCACTGTGGATGTATAGACTTGACGACCCTGAGCCAATGTGTAGACTTTGCGCTGTACAGACTTTACGCTTTGAACGCTTGAGCTGAAGACAATGTACAGACTTAGCGATGTATAGATTTGGCCAGTAAAACGTAGGAAAAGGTATGAGTGTATAGACTTGGTGAAACAATGTCCAGTGTATAGACTTGGTGAAAACTGCAACATCAATCGGATGTATAGAGTTTGTGATGTATGGACTTAGGTGAGCTTGAGCCAGTGTATAGACTTTAGGCAAGGAGGCCGATGTATATACTTCGAGAAGTGATGCACTGTTCACGCTGTACAGACTTGACGTTGAAAGCTGAGGGCACATTATGATGTACAGACTCAGATTCTAGACCAGTGGCTATACAGACTCGATGCTCCAGCAGTGTATAGACTTCCAATGAATGAACTGAGGGGTCGACCCATCAGCAAAAGGGGTCGACGCACTACAGACCAGACCAATGAATAAATGTAGCAAAGTTAAAGAGGCACCAAGCGTCAACGCATTGCCCAAGCAGCGTGGACGCAGCAGATCAAATATTTCTTACTGCTACCTCTGAAGTGCCTTGGCAGCGTCGACGCTGCAGTTCGATGGGTCGACGGTGCAGTATCAAACTGCAGTCTAAAGGGCAACAGTAACATGACTGAACATAATCAAATATGCAATGCCATATCAGAGAGAATGAAGAACTGCATTATGATCAGAAAGTGAATGCTAGCATGAAGACTTACACAACAAGATGACTCACAGTGAATAACTCACTTCAAAGGCCAATCATCAAAACCACCATTAAAACCATCATCAAAACCACAGGGGCACAATAATCTCCCCCTTTTTGATGATGGCAACACTACACAGTGAGTCAGTCTGATGACTCAAACTATTCTCCCCCTTTGACTTCATCAAAAAGAAAATAGTTTGAGAAATTAAAGCAAAAAAATTCAGTCAATTCCTCCCCTTGCAAGAACAACATTCTCCCCCTTTAAGAGTTGCAGCAAAAACATGAGTTAGAAATGATCAAAAGGAGCCTGCATGCACTGATTGAATGATATTCTCCCTCTTTGGCAAACAATCTCCCCCTTTGGTATAATCAAAATACACCATGGGAAGGGGTATGAATGTAGATGTAGATACCAGAAATATGAATACAAGAGCACAATTCTTCTCCTTCTATGCAGCATGATGCATATGACAAGGAGGCTCCCCCTCAATAAATGGAACCTTATGAAATGAATGAAAAGGAGACCACAGGGGCAAACAAGGAAAAGTTCAGGTCAATGAGCAGAAGTGGTTCAATTAGCAGATTTTTGAAGAAGCTCCAATCTCAGAAAATTCAGTCAGATTTTCAGAGAGATATCAATCTCATAAATCTAAAACATAAGTTTTCAAAGTCTTCCATTATAAAGGCTTATGAATGAGCTTTATTGAACAGCATGGTTTAAACATGATGTATGCAGAGTTTATTAATAAAATTCTGTATTGATATTTAAAACCATGTTTTAATAAAAATGAATCAAGCCCTCATATTTATCTTGATAAATCTCCCTTTCTCTTACACAATCAAATTTATTGACTTCTTTCGAAATTACATGCATCAGTATTGAAATCAAGCAATTATGAAGTCATATGATTTTGTCTAGGGTTGAAGCAATTTGATTTTAGCATCAATATTCAAATATTTCAATTCGTTCAACAATTTTTCATGCTACAAATTTTACGAGCACTCTAGTTCAGTGCACACCTTGTAACTAGAGGATGTACCTTGATCAGAGGCCAATATCCCTAAGCACTTAGTGTGACTAACTATCATGCTTTATATGAACAGAGATAGCATTTACACATCATGACACACTGCAAATCATTTCTTGATGAGTGAGTTGTATTTCTCAGTGTGCATGCCATTGCTCTGCCTGAATTTTAATTATTCTTAATCAGAGTTAACTATGGTACCTCATGACACAGTCCTTTGGACATGTGTTTCTCAGTGACCAAGGTCATTGCTCTGACAGAAAATACCCTTTAGACATTTCAGAAAAATTCATTTGCTTCAAATCAATAACAATTTCATGTACTTAACCAAATAAAGTCATGTATTCAATAATGTAGATTTCAGAGGATTTTACAAGACACAGCATGAAACAGATGGTTAAGGTTTATTAAACATGCTTCAGATATTTTTAAGAGATTTTAAAGCCAAACTCATTGAATACATTAAACTTAAACCACATGAGTTATTTCAGTCATTCATAAAAACGTATAATATAAGATTTCTAGTTCAAGAGTTTTCAGATTTATGATCGAGATAGCCCATTGAAATCTTCATGAGAGACTAATAGAATTTTGAACCCAAATGATACCAATTGATAGGAGAAATACCAATTGTTAAGAGAGATTGTCAAGCTCAAAGTTTTCAGATTATGATCAAGGTTTGTCAACAAAATCAATAAGAAAGGATATGCAATGAATTCTGACAAATGTATGCGTTTAACAACCTATATGCAATGCATTGACTCCCCCTCACAATATACATTCAAACTCTCTTTTTGGCATTTTCAATATAAGGAAATGCAATGCACTATATGTATGCAAGGACATGCAAAGACTCAATATTGAATGCTATGCAAAGTCATGTAATTAACTCCCCTTGAAAACATGCAATGTTTGCACTGAAAACTGAACATATGATTTTGATTCATGCACATTCAGACTGCCCTATCAAGCAAAATGACCCAGGGTACTAGGCGGAGCACTTGGTCTAAAAAACCAGCTCTCACATAGTAAGGACCTCCAGACAGATTTTCCTGCCTTTTGGTAGCTTACCATTTGATATACCATAGAGGTCATGAATAACAAAGTTAAACCAACAGTCCTATATGCAATTCATGTTTTCAATGAACTATGCAACAGAGAAATTTCAAACAACATTCATATGCAGTCCAGATTTTTCAGAATGCAATTTATTTTCAGAGATTATGCATAACAACCATTATCAAACAACTGCAAATAGCATATGTATGCATCAGATGCAGACAACCCTTTTTAATCTGATATTTGCACAGAACTCTCAGCAAGTGCATGATCAGAAAATAATGCACATGGTAGATGATGAATGAAAATGCAAAAACAGATTTAACTTGCTATGCATTAAAACTAAAAACAAGAAGAGCAAGAAGTTTACCTGAAAAGTTCAGTATGGGGTTTTCTTCTTGAGTGCCTTGGATTATTACCCCTCTTTATTAATCAGCTTCCAAGGCCCACCTGCAAGTTAGCAAACTATTTTGCACAAATAGGCACCCAAGAAGTCTTGGGTCCTGACATGGCAGTATCACTCTTAGCAGGTTTTCTCAGCACATTTTTAACTTGATGATCATTAAATTTCATCAGAGGATGACCATCCATCAAATGTCCAGATTTGCCATAATGATGGCAAGAAGCAGCAGTTTTCAAATTTGATTTATGCACATTCTTGTTAGCATGAATTCTATGTGCATATGTATGAATTTTTTTGTTAACAGAATAAAAATTCTGTTTACCAAAACCAGTTTGGTTTCGATATCCTGCCAGCCAACATGTTGCAGCCCTGTGACCTGACTTTCCACAGTTATAGCATGAAAGTTTAGGAAATTATTTTACAGGGAATTTGACAATTTCAGAATTGAATTTCTTTCCGTGATTATGCCAGCAATCTTTTGCCCTATGGCCTGGCTTCCCACAACAAAAGTAATTCAGATTCTTTCTCCTAGGAACATGATTTCTAGCATGATATTTCTGTGCAGTAGTAGCAGCAAAGTCATCTAACTCCATTGATTTGCATTCATGCATGAGATGACCCATTTCATGACAGTAAAAGCATTTGGATACCCTATTTTGAGCAGAATAGGATTTCTTAGCATAAGAGGTTCTAGCATGAAATCTATCATTATCATTCTTCATGACAAGGCAATCATCAAGTACGTAGCCAGAATTTCCACAATAGAAGCATTCAACATTCCTTCCGTGAATAATTGGAAATTTTCTAGCCTTAGGCTTGTTTGCATGAAATTTACTATTCTTCTTCAGTGTTCTCATTTTCACATTTTCCTTCTATTTTTGAATCTTCTGATCATCAGACTGTTTTGAAGACGGTGCAGAAGTACTAGCTAAGTTTGAGCTACTCACAAATGTTGCGTATAGTTTGTTCCTTACAGCTTGCTTAACTTGAGAATTGCACATTTTCTCTTCATTCAATTTGGTGACTTCCACATTCAAAGAATCTTTCATTTTTTCTTTACCTTTGGCAAATTTTGACAGAGAGTTGTTTAGATTTTCAATTTCAATTTGCAAGGTCATAATGTGGTCTTCACACGAAATAACCTGATTTTGTAGCCCATCATTCAGACTTTTCAGGATCTCATTCTCCTGAGTTAACTTCAATTCAATGTTCACTTCTTTTTCTTTCAAAGCTGATTTTTCTCTTTTTACCGTTAGCCATCTTTCAGAGAAAACAGTGTTAAGGACCATTAGTTTTTTATTTTGTTCCTTCAGATGGATGTTTTCTTCAATCAGCTTATCTTTTAATTTATCAATTTCCTTCTTCTGAGTCAGCAGAGAATCATTTTCTTCTTTCAAGGAAGTGATTAAGTTTTTCTGTACATTATCATCAGAATGTAATTCTTCAATCAATTCCTTCAATTTAGATTTTAGATTTTCATTTTCAGCCTTTAGACTTGTGATTTCAACATTTTTCTCTTTTCTTAATTTTCTCTTTTCTGATTTGACTCTTTCATATTTATCTAGAAGATGCTCATGCATGGCAACTAACTCATCATGGCTAATATCCTCGGTCTCAGAGATTACCTAGGATGAGGACTCATCTGATTGATCACTCCTTCTTGCCATGAGACATTCTTCTTCCTGTTCCACATGTGTTGCAGTCACCCTATCAAAAATTTCCTTTGCAGTGCTACAATCTGAGATAAAAGAAAAATCGTCAGAATCAATTGCAGCCTTCATTAGATTTAGAGCTCTCACATTATCATCATTTTTCATCTTGTGATCATAAGTCCACTTAGACTTATCCTTAGGAATTTTATATGGACCGTGAGATATAACCTTCCACAGTTGGGGATTAATAGAGTTAACATGCTTGCACATACGATATAGCCAGAAATTAATATGTGAACCACTGAATAGCGGAGGATGAGCCATTAACACAGATCAAAAATAATTCAAAGCAGTGAATTCAAACCAATAAACCAAGTCTTACAAAAATGCACCGAAGACAGCAAGATCGGATCTGCAGGCCGCTGGACCTTCTATGCAGACACCGCTCTGATACCAATTGATAGGATCGGTGCAAGGATTCAGAGGGGGGGGTGAATGAATCCCACCCTTAAAAAACTTTTCGCTCAATAAAAACTAAAACACTAACTAGTACAAGATAGACAGATAGGATAACTAATCAGAATCTCTTTTGAACCGAAGAACAAACGTCTATCTCGCGCCTAAACAATCAACTAGCGGAAGCAGCACAGATATAAACGAGAATGCTAAGGCAACCTGTGAATGAGGTAGAAGATAAGGAGCAAAGCACACCCACACTGCACAGAGGATTTTTAGGTGGTTCGGTCACCAAGACCTACATCCACCCCTCACTCCCAACCGGAGTGAGGCTTCACTAGCCAACGCTAGAACCAAGCAGACTCAGTCTGCGAATAGTTGCAGCAACACAGCTTGACCAGGGGAACAGCCTCCCCTCTTCCTCCCAACCGGAGGTACACCCCAAGTGACTCCCAGCCACTTGGAAACCAGAGACCAAAGTCTCTCTTCCTCCAGACTAGGAGGGAACCAACTAGTGACTTCCAGTCACCAGCAAATCAAAGGTCAAAGACCTCTCTTCCTCCAATCGGAGGGACCCCTGGACTTGCAACCCACAAGCCCAGAACCGGAGACAAGTCTCCCTTCCTCCAAACTGGAGGGAACCCACAAGTAGCTCCCAGCTACTTGCAACCGGAGATCAGATCTCCCTTCTCCTGACCCACCAGGAGGAACCCGACCTCAGACCAGAGGATCGGAAGAACAAAGATAACCAGATGAAAAAGAAAAAATAAGAAACGAAAAATACACAGCGATCGGAAGGCTGTAAATGAAGAACAAGAATGTAGCTCTCAAAGGAGCAGATCTGGCTTGGATTTAATCCAGACGCCAGAGGACAGATCTTCAATAGCTTCTTCCTTCTTCTCCACGAACTCTCTCTCTCTCTCTATCTCTCTTTCTTTCTCCTCTGCTCTCCTTTTCTCTCACGCTATTCTCTCCTTTTTCTCTGCAACCCTTTTTCTTCTGTCGGCTCACTCTTCTTCTATTTCTTCTTCTTCTCTTTTTCTTCTTCTTCTCTTTTTCTTCCTCTTTCTGTGGATCGAAGACTCTCTGCTGCTTGTTTCTCACTGTATAGACTTTTTCCCTTTTTCTCTCAGCTTCGATCAGTCTTCATCTGTTGGATGAAGGCTTCCTTTTATAAGCAGCAGCAGCAGCTAGGGCGTGAGCTTCCCACGCCTTCCGTCCAGAAGATTCCTCCTCGGATCACGTGCTCAGCACCCACCTCAGATCACGTGTCAGGTGCCAGGTTCGGGTCACGTGCCCATTCATCAGTACGCTCAGCAACTGGAGTTGAGGTGGCGTCAACACACTTGCTCCAAAGGGTTGACGCAGCCTTCAAGGACTTTCGACCAGCAAAACTCAAGTCTGTTGCGTTGACTCCATCAGCCTGCTGCGTTGACGCATCGGTGATCCAGTGATCAAATCTTTAGCAGATGGGCGTGCTGCGTCGACGCTCTCAGCATGCTGCGTTGACGCATTTGGACGCTGCGTTGGCCCAATCATCAGTTTGAATCGTCTGCAAACAGAGATAAAAGGAATGTATATACTTAGTTAGTTCAGGCTCTTATAACAGCGAGTGTATATACATTTGAACAATTTGCACATGGACAGTGTATACACTTTACCGTAAAGGACAATGCATGAGTGCAGTGTATAGACTTGGTGTTTAACATGCATGAGAACCAGTGTACAGACATGCTGTCCTCACAGCTGACGACTCCAGTGTATAGACTTGCTGAGGGAGTGACTGTACAGAGTTTGGAATGTTAGAGCCAATGTATAGACTTCAGTAGGATTGCCAGTGTATAGACTTGTACAGTGCAGCGAGTGTACAGACTTTGAGTATTAGGGCCAATGTATAGACTTGAACGTCCACTATGGATGTATAGACTTGACGACCCTGAGCCAATGTGTAGACTTTGCGCTGTACAGACTTTACGCTTTGAACGCTTGAGCTGAAGACAATGTACAGACTTAGCGATGTATAGATTTGGCCAGTAAAACGTAGGAAAAGGTATGAGTGTATAGACTTGGTGAAAACTGCAACATCAATCGGATGTATAGAGTTTGTGATGTATGGACTTAGGTGAGCTTGAGCCAGTGTATAGACTTTAGGCAAGGAGGACGATGTATATACTTCAAGAAGTGATGCACTGTTCACGCTGTACAGACTTGACGTTGAAAGCTGAGGGCACAGTATGATGTACAGACTCAGATTCTAGACCAGTGGCTGTACAGACTCGATGCTCCAGCAGTGTATAGACTTCCAATGAATGAACTGAGGGGTCGACCCATCAGCACAAGGGGTCGACGCACTACAGACCAGACCAATGAATAAATGCAGCAAAGTTAAAGAGGCACCAAGCGTCAATGCATTGCCCAAGCAGCGTGGACGCAGCAGATCAAATATTTCTTACTGCTACCTCTGAAGTGCCTTGGCAGCGTCGACGCTGCAGTTCGATGGGTTGACGCTGCAGTATCAAACTGCAGTCTAAAGAGCAACAGCAACATGACTGAACATAATCAAATATGCAATGCCATATAAGAGAGAATGAAGAACTGCATTATGATCAGAAAGTGAATGCTAGCATGAAGACTCACACAGCAAGATGACTCACAGTGAATAACTCACTTCAAAGGCCAATCATCAAAACCACCATTAAAACCATCATCAAAATCACAGGGGCACAACAATTATCAATGGAGTTCAAAAGAAGGAATGAAGGTTTTGCTAAGCTATAGTCAAAATGAAATGCCACAAAGGGCCACATCCGATCAAGGAGTCAAGACCCAAGAAATGATCTTCAACTAAACAAAGAGACTCGATGAAGAGTGAACAACTCGGAGCATCATATATAATGAATAAAGAGATGACCCGACTTATTGGTCATAAAACGGGTGTCAACAGATGCCCCTCCTTAACGTCCTCTTTGCAGGGGAGCGAGCGGAGGTGAAGCGGAAATGAAATGGAACATGGAGATGAAGCGGAAGTAAAGCGGAGTGGACCAAAAAAGTGGGCGTTAAGGTAAAACGACACCCGTTCTTTACCAACAAGCGATAGGAATTTTCTGAAAAAACTTCGAACTGATCACAAGGAAATAGCCAACCAAAGGACGCATATCTGGAGGAACTAACAACTAAGGAAAGGAAACACGGCTAGCCGCCGGAGGCAACGAAAAGGAAATAGAACTGACTAAACTCCAGACAGGGATCTTCAACCAACCAAATCAAGCGAGTGATCGAAGGAAACCCTCTAATTCGGAGTGGAATAATTCTCCTTCATTCGAGATTAAGAACATAGCCATTCACCATCATTGAGATACCTTGAACAGATGAAGCACGTGAATGCTCAAAAGATGCGTATGATGCATGTTGGGCTAAAGGAAAAAGAAATCATCAAAACGAATGCAAAGAAAGATAAAATAACAAGATACTCGAGAATAGTATTGCTAGACCGGAGAAATCAGGGTCAGGACACCATCTACAACCACGGCGTACAAGATAGAACCATCGTCCCCAAAATTTTCCAACCTAACGGCCTATCCAACGATTAAACATGTGAACTTAGATCATCATCATTTTTGTTTAAGAGGAACATCAGATCCTGGAACACATGAATGACCAGCCGGTTCTCGAGATAATATATCATAGATAACATATAGTAATGCATTAAAGGATAAGGGAAAGAGATACAATACCTGACTTACCTGCCTGACGATCGACAAAGCGTGATGTTTGATCATAACTTCCTTCATGAAAGATAGGTTAGCCATAAATAAATATGAATATGAGCATGAATCAAGGCCTAACCATTTATACGTGCGAGAGGCATCAAAAATGAACAACATGAAAGGAAATGGAATCATTTTGACATCAATTAGACCATTTAATTCATCAAGAAACTTGCAAGTTTGTAATGGTCTAGGGCAAGGGCGTCACACCAAATAACGGACCAGCACTGGGCCGTCAAAAACCAAGCGGTTCACATTCTTTAATAAAACAGGGCCAACAGATGTAACGGTCGAAGACAGACGCGTCAGAAGGATGTAACGGTCGGTCGATAGACCGTCACATTTCCTGAGCGTTCAAAAAATAAAACCCGAACGGTCGTGGCCCATTCATTCCACATTAAACACCCTCAAACCCCCACTGAGAAACCCTCCAGCGACCACCAACCCCACCGCTCCAATGGCCGGTGACGAGCCATCCCAGCCGCCACCATAGAAGAGGGAGAGAGGAAAGAGGAAGGCAATACGGCAGTTCCACCGCCGGCTAGAATGGGAGGCCATCCCGCCGGTGGAAGAAGAGCAAACGGCGAGAAGAGATCCAAGGGAGGAAGAGGAAGCTCCCACGGCTGCAGAGGACCAAGAAGAAGCCCCCTTGGGTGAAGAGGAACCCAAGGAGCCAGCAAAGAAGAGGAAAAGAGGGCAAGATCACGAGGTTGGTCCCCTCGCCCTAATTTCAAAATTTTTATTTTTTATATATTATTATTTTTTTATGTTTTTATTATGGATGCATGTAGGATTGGGGGTAGAAATGGGTCCACAAACCCATTAGGATTGCTTGTAGGCCATTTGGCCAAGGTGGGAAACAAAATGGGAATGCAAAGGGAAAAAAACCAAAGGCAGACGATGTGACGGTCCTGCCAGTGACCGTCACACGCCTGACGCACTACCCCGAATGCGTCGGAGCCAAGTAACGCCCCACCCTAGGGCCATTACATCTACCAGAGACCCAAACTTGTTTTTAGGTTTTCCAATTTCTGAATTTTTGTTTTGTTTTCAATTTATAAATGTTTATGCAATGATTTTATGATGCAATTGACTAACCAATGATCTACATGAATGTAGGGAAAGAGAAGAACGCGGATCTCCTGGCTGCAGATCCGGACAGTGTACCAGGCATTACCCGATTACCAGAGAGAACGACTGGCCGGGATGGGATTCGCCGAGGTGCTCAGCATAGAGGTGATCAGGATGGACACACCCTTGCTGTACGCGTTGCACGAGAGGTGGGACCCGATCAGCACGGCGTTCGTCTTCCCGTGGGGCCACATGATCCCCACACTAGAAGACATAACGAGGATTACGGGATTGAGAGTCCATGGAGCTGCAGTGACAGGATGGACGTACGACGACTACCGGGAGATGGCACATCAGCTGCTCGGGTTGGATTTGATCAGACCGGGACAGTCCTCATCTCAACTCTCGAGATCAGTACTGCAGGAGAGCTTGGGGTTGAGAGGAGCAGCGATCGCAGTAGGGGAGCTACCCGAGGAGCATCTGGGCAGAGTGATAGACCAGGTGCGCCCTCACGTGGCGGCGGAGGTAGGACCTGAGGGAGATAAAGTACTGCGACGCTTCCTGATGCTGCTATTCGGGAAGCTCCTCTTAGCGACTCGAGCGAATGTCATCAGCTGCAGACTACTTCTGATGATAGAAAACTTGCACAGAGTCGGGAGATATGCATGGGGAGCAGCAGTGCTCGCGTTCCTGTTCGAGTCCCTCAGCACGACGGATCGACAGACGATGCTGGGCGGCTTCTCGCCTTTTCTACAGGTGAGTGCAATTTAAATGCTTTCTATGTTATTTATGCAAAAACGTTTATGCCATGATTATGCAATTTGACTGACATGATTTCAAAATGCATATCTGGAGCTACATGTATCTCTCGGGCATCGGGAGAGGCACACTACTCCACCCCGGTCGCATCCCGATCGCGAGGCGATGGACGGTAGCGAGGGACACACGGTCGATCATCAGACTGACCCGGGCAATCCAGGACGACCTAGACTCCTACCCACACACGTCGGTAAGTCCAGAACTTGAAATTATTTCTACATGCTTTTAAATGCTTCTACACGCCTTTAAATGCTTCTACATGTTGGTCAATATTTCTAAAAATGTTAATGAATGGACTGAATGCTTTCAAGTGAGATGGACCCCGTACTGCGGCGAGGGTTACACGGGACAGCCATGGATAGAGGTGGCCTTGTCGTACCGGGGACGAGACATATGGTTGCATTGCATCCATATCATCGAGCCTCTACACTATAGGCTGATCCTGCGGACTCGGGGACTACACCAGCCTGAGGTGCCTTTTCCACGCCGTAGTGATGACCACCCAGGCAAGTCGGCAAGGGGTATCAGCGGCAACGTGGATTGGTGCGCCAGGAAGGTGAAGTACGTCCACGACTGGAACAAGCGGGGCCGAGCGGTGAAGGAGCTAGACGAGAGCGATGAGGCATACCTGAAGGCCTTCGCTCGACTCTACGGCGACCGGGTGTACCGAGGTACCCGACGATCGGTATGCAATTCTAAACCTTAAACTCTTTTATATGCAAAAATGCAATGCTATATGTAAATGACTCACATGCTTTCTAAATGCAGCTAGACCCTGAGGGACAGATAGCCGAGCTGGAGGGATTACTTCACTCCACCATCCAGCAGCGGGACGAGTACCGGACCGCCCTGGAGCTCCTGGTGAGACTCTAAACTTAAACTTAAATGATTATGATTATTATGCTTAATGTGATTAATCATGACTCCTAACCATGATTTCTAAATTCAGCGGGCCGAAAGAGCCCAACGACCTGGACCGGATGCCCCATCGTCTTCCTCTCAGCCTGCGGGAGGCAGGGCAGAGCAGGACGTCAAGTTTGCTCGTGCGGTTGCCCGGGCCGAGGAGGCGGAGGCCACCCTCGCAGAGCGGGTAAGATGCTAAAATGCTTATGCTCATGATGATGCCAATTAAATGCCTTATGATTAACTATATGAAATGCAATCTGCAGGCGAGAGAGGTAGCCGTAGCAGTGGCCGAGGCGAGGCAGGCTCGGTCGGAGGCAGAGCGTCTCCAGGCGGAGATAGAGAGGAGCCGGGCTGAGACGGAGAGAGCCCGAGCAGAAACAGAGCTTGTGCGGGTGGAGATGGCCAGATTGCGAGCAGAGACCCCGCGACGCCTGGATGACGGAGAGGTGGAGCGACTCAGGGCTGACATCGCACGTGTAAGAGGTGAGCGAGATCAGTTCCGAGTGCAGACCTTCGAGATGAAGGGCGCAATTGGGGCCTTGAAGGATGCACTCCGGCTTCTAGGGAGGAAGTCGGGGATGAGCAGCCGGAGCCAGAGCGTGGCCCCTATCAGTGGAGTTCGCGGGTATTTTACCAGTTCGTCTGGCCATCGGAGGAACGAGGAGGTGGACCAGAGACGACAGCCAGAGGGTGAGCATAGCGCCATGGGACCAACAGCCAGGCGGCCCGAGGGTACCGGAGATAGTGATGGCGGCCCGGGAGATAAGCCGGCCGAGTGATATATATTTTTTTTTCTTTGCCTTTTGTTATCACTTGTACATGACTTATATAGAAAAATGGAGTGAAAATGAAATTTCTTTTTCGTCTTTTGTTTATTTTGTGCAGGAATGTGTGTTTGTGAAATGCCAAAAAACAAATGAAGGATTGTATGTGATGATGCATGTGTAAGATGTGTGTATGAATGCATGTGTAGGAATGCATGTATGTGAAGAATAAAAATAGTTGTGCATGAGAATGTGTGGAGAAGGAGGTGTAAAATGTGAAAGACCGCCAGGTCTAGGCAAGGGCAGGAAGGAATAGCCTCAATTCACCCTCAGAGAATGTAACGGTCCAGGTTCAGACCGTCATAATCAAATAACGCGCTGGATAAGGGCCGTTAACCATGACAGTGGTCAAATTGTAGCTGGGGCTGCAGGAAAAGTGACGGTCAACGGAAGGCGCGTCAAAGACAAGTAACGGCCTAATGCTAGACCGTTGATCATGGCAGAGCGATGGTTTGCAGGGCAACTAGCAGGAAATGCGACGGCCCAAAGGAGACGCGTCGGGGTGAAGCAACGGTCTTGACCAAGACCGTCGGGAAATGTTTAGCCCAGAAGCCAAGGAGCTGAACGGCTGAGGGTGTAACGGCTCAGGGTTCAGGCGTTACCAAAGAACGACGGTCAAACGCTGGACCGCCAAACCTCACAGAACAAGATCGGGCAAACTTGAACCTACAGGAAATGTGACGGTCCCATTCGGGTGCGTCAGAGACAAATGACGGTACCACGATAGACCGTTGGAGCCTGAGTTCTGTTCCGAGACGGATTGAGCTGTGAGAGCCTAAACCCGAGATTTATCCACTTAATCTCCTACTAGAACTTATCTAGATTGAAGATAAGGCCTCCTAACTCAAGTCTTATCCTTCTAAAACCAAAATCAAGCCTTTAAAACTTGGAAACTCAACCAAAAAATGTAGCTTTGCTGAAACCTCTGCTCTAGGGCTGAAAGACCACTCCTAAAGGTAGAAATCAAGATGAAGAGAAGCTTTGAGGTGATGGCTATGGAGGAGAAGGTCTACATCGGACCTAAGGCTACAAGAAAGGAACACAGAGAGCTTCAACGGCTAACCTCGATTCCCAAGCACCTAAGCTCTAATGCTCAAAGGGTGGTAAGTCCCAATAACCCAGCCAAGTTCAGAATTTTCTGCACTTCAATTCCTTTCATGACTTCTTCTTCTTCTCCTTCTTAAGCCCCTTCCTGGCCCAAGATGCTATTCAAATTTGAAGTGGGTGGCTCCCATGGTAAAGGCACTCCCTATAGAAGTCACATCAATCCTTAAAGCATGGCACCTTCAACCTCTCTTGGTCTTAGGCAAAAACTTCCAGAAATTATCTTTAGATTGGCCAAGTATTTCAGCTCTTATAGAACTATGGCATCCACAAACTCATACCTTCATCTTCCCTTCCTTTGAAGCGACAGTCCTATTAGAGGAGGTAGAGACCTACCTAGCCCTTCCTAAGACTAAGATGGGGGATGAAGACCAGGTTTGCTACACGGTTGAGCCTATTGACCCGTCCTTGATCTTGAGTGATTTTATCCATAATCCGAAGGGCGTGAGGACCATGATCAGCCCACACCACATTCATTTGATACCCTTGGCACAATGGATAGTGTCCCATTGCAAGAACAAGTGGGAGAGACACGAAGCAATAGCCAAGGCGGTGGCGGTGTGCTTATGCGGAGTCTTCCTTTTCACCACAACCGACCACCTTTTAGACATAAAAAATCTTAGCATTATTAGTGGGTTGTGGCGGGGAATGTCCCTCTCTCAAGCGATCCTCTCATACCTCTATGAAGGACTCAACTCGGCTTGCCTAGGAGGACCTTTGTTCGGCTCCATGATACTTCTTGAGTGTTGGATGGGAGTGAGAATCAAATTCCAACCAAAGGAAGACATAACTTCAGCCAGCCGAATATTCGGGAGCCACCCTCTCTTCTTCATTGGAGGGGCATTTGGATACTCTTCACAGGTTGAATGCAAGACGACGGATAAGAAAACTCGGGATGAATGGCGCCTCTTCTTCAACACTTTGCCAATAGACAAGTTTAATATGCGGCCAAGAACCCTTCGAAGCACTCCTCTTAAAATACCGCGGCATCAAGGCCTGGACCTCCAGCTATTGGGGAACACTACAATGGTGATCTACAACCCGCACCGGTGCCATCTTCAGATCGGACTTCCAAGAACCCAAGCTCTTGCACTATCACACTACCCTCCCCTTCTATCTAGGAAGATGGGGATCGAGGAGGATGAAAGAGCAATCCGGAACGCGCTGACCATGTGGGAGTTCAGCAAAGTGCGCCCGTGGCAAGAAGAAGTTGAAGAGAACGACGAAGCGCGCCGAGGCTACGTGAAAGAGTTGAGGAAGATCCGCCCTCTTGCAGATAAAAAACTGAATGTAGCTTGATTTATTTTTTTTATATATGAGAGATGTTGCTTGTATGAAAAAAAGTTAGAATTTTATGAATTCATTTTTCATTAAGCCTGATTGAATGAGATGAGATTGTCTCAGTTGAATGAGCAAGAGTTTTGTGGCTTGATCGTCTGGAATGATGTGAACAGGCAGAGCCTCTGGAGTATGTAACGGATGTGCAATGGGCCGCTATAAATAAATGACGGTCTGACGATAGGCCGTCAGAATGGAAGCACGAAGAACCCTGTTCTCTGAGGGATGTAACGGTCAAGAGTCAGGCCATTAGAGCAAGTAACGGTCATAACCCTGGCCGTTAGAATGATGGCTACTGAAAGAAAGAGAGCTTATGCAAGAAGAGGAGTGACGGTAAGGATATGACCGTTGGATGACTGTAGCGGCCTGGTGATGACGCGTTACAGCCTTTGAATCTGCATAATTGTGAGCTTCTCACTTTGATCTTGATCCTGTGTTCTACGCACACTTTAAACATGAAACAAGTTAGATCTGTTCTTAGACTCAACCCCATGCCTTAAAGCAAGTTAGATAATGACCGTTTCTTAATATTTGGTCAAGGGGTGGAGCCTTGTTAAATAGGAGGAAAACATAACAAAAATAATGCAATGCATGCAATGTATATGATGGTGTTTTTCAGGGGTTTTGGAAAATATATGATTTTTGTGAGACTTTGAAAAAATTTGATTTGTTTGGGTTTTGAAAATATTTGATGTTTTTGGATTTTGGAAATATTTCTATTTTTTTTTATTTTAGAAATATTTGATTTTGTGTGGATTTTGAAAATATTCAATTTGTTTGGATTTTGAAAATATTTGATTTTTTTGGATTTTGGAAAATATTTAATTTGTTTGGATTTTGAAAATATCTGATTTTTTTGGATTTTGGAAAACCAGTGCTTCCCCAGCAGTGTGAGCCCTTCGTTGTTGATATCGAGTCCGGGGGTTGGTGTGAGAGAAGGTGACGACCCCTGGACAAGGTCCAATTGTCATGACGGTGTTTCTGCCAGGACCATACCCAGGGTACTAATCTTGGTCCTAAAAGAAAAATAGAATACGGGGGGGTAAGCTTTAGGCCAGATATAGAAGTTTTTTAAGACTTTATTTCCTTTCCGTACAACCCATTAGAGATTTGGTCTGTTGTGCCGGGGCTTTGAGTCTATCATCGAACCTTAATCCACCCTAGACATGCATGCGACCGGGCTCATAACGTCCCGCGGGGAACTGTATTGCCACTCTTGTCATGCCTAGCTTTTCTTGTTTTACCTTTCTGGAGCTTTGGAATTCATAATTCATACTATATCGACTTTGAGGTGATGCTTTTGATTTTGTCATTGAGATTGCCCCTTCGCTGTCTTTTTTGTTTCTTGTGGCGTCAGGTCATAACGGACTGCCCCTATTTGAGACCTCCTCTCGTGAGGGTGTTTGGATCGGTTATCGCCTCCTTATTCACCTCTTGCCCCTGGTTTTAGCTGAAGGAAGAAACGGACAGGGACCTCGACTTTCCCCCAAAGCATGGCCAAGGAGAAACGTTGTCCTTTCTCAATGTGGAAAACCTGACCAGGGACGTCGTGTAGTGTGTGATTGCCTCACTCGGGACTCCTTTAGTGAAAGGAGGAACATCTTGCTGCCGGGGTAGCACATGGTTAGACTATAAGGAAAGAAACGCTTAAGATACAACCCATTCCACGGGTGAGAGAGCTCCTCACCTTCTGCGTTTACTAAACGATAAGCATTTCCTGGATAAGCTTCTTTTATGACAAACGGCCCTTCCCAATTAGGTTGTAATTTGGACCTAGGACCTGCAGACCGAATGAATTTTCGTTTCAAAACCATATCACCCTTTTGAAACTTACGTTCGATTACCTTCTTTTGAAAATAACACGAAACCCTCTTCTGATAAACGGATACATGATCGGCCACATTCATCCTCTTCTCATCTAAGAGTTCCAACTGAACCAGCAACGTCTCTCGACGTTCATCGAGATTAAGTTCCTTATTAAGCTGCACTCTAAGGGAAGGGATCAGGATCTCATATGAGAGCACCGCCTCCATCCCGTAGGTAAGAGAATAGGGAGTTTGTCCCGTAGGGGTACGGACGGAGGTGCGGTAAGCCCACAGAGCTTCCACTAATCTTTCTGGCCCATCAGAAAACTTATGAGCTTCACATGTTATCTTGATGATTTTAAGAAGGGTTTTATTAGTGGCCTCGGCTTAGCCGTTGCCTTGAGGATAATATGGAGATGAATGATGCAATGCAATCTTGAACTTCTTACATAGGTCCTTAAGCTCTTGGGAAACGAACTGGGGTCCGTTGTCGGTGATGATGCCGCTTGGCACTCCGAACCGCGAGATGATCTTCTTTATAATAAAGTGGCACACCGTTGTAGCTTTGATCTCTGCGTACGCCTCGACTTCGGCCCACTTGGTGAAGTACTCAGTGGCGGTGAGGATAAAGGATTTCTGCTTGATCTGGGAATTAGGATCACCGAGTGGGCCGACAACGTCAAAGGCCCACATAGAGAATGGCCAAGGAGCGGTCATAGGATAGAGAGATGAAGCTGGAGAATGAATTTTATCAGCGTGGAGTTGGCACTTAAGACACCTCCGGACATAGAGGGAGCAATCTTCCTCTAGAGTGGGCCAATAGTAGCCCTGCCTTAGGATTTTCTTCGCTAGGGCCTGGCCATTAACATGACCCCCGCACTCACTAGAATGGGCTGCTTCAGCCACCTTCCAAGCTTCAACATCATCTAAGCATCTCATGAGCATCCCATTAGTAGCGCGCCTGTACCGTTCTCCTGCAACAACGGTGTACCTTGCGGCGGCTCTTCTGATTGACTTGCATTGCTCAGCATTTGCCCCTTCTAGGAACAATCCCTCCTTACAAAACAACTCGATTTCATGATACCAAGGCAACTATTCTTCGTCCAGAATCTCTTCTAGCTCGGTTAAAGATACTTCCTTAAAATCTTCCTTCTCAGCTCTTGCCTCTACAGATTTCCTAAGATTGATGTACCAAGGATCCTGAAGAGAGGGTGCGTCCAATCTCTGAATGATGATAGTCTCAGTGCTCCGGCTGAGAGGGAAAGATAGGGAAGAAGCGAGGGATGCCTGAGCATCATCTAGAATGTTCTGAGAACGGGGAGTATGGATATAGATTAGCTTACAGAATTGCCTGGCAAGGAGCGTGACCAGATCTTGGTAAGGCTTGAGCTTGGGGTGTAGCAACCCTAATAAATGAATAATTGAAATAAATTAAAACATATATATATTACAGAAGTAATATATATAAAAGGAATAGGGTTAATTGGACGAAATAAAACAAATTAAAAATAACGCCTCTTATTAAGGCATTAATTTATAAAGAAACGCCTCTACCAATGGCGTGAATAAAGAAAGGACGCCCACACCTACGGTCGTCAGTTCTCACGCGACCAAATGGGTAAGTAAAAGAAACGCCTCTATCTTAGGCGTGTTTTAAAACAAGAAACGCCCTTTTTCAAGGCGCTTTTTAAGAAACGCCCTTATGCAAGGCGTCAATTCAAGAATACACGCCCTGACCTAAGGCGTTAATTCAGTTCGTGACTCGTTCGAACCCAGAGCTTATCCAGGGAAAGATTAACCTAATCTAGTAAGTATCTATTAGAGTAAGGACTCTATTAAGGATATATTACCCTCAATCAAACACTACTCTTGTTAGGACTTCAAAATCCTATAAATAACATGTTCGATCGAACCCTAAAACCCATTTGATCGAGCGTCTGCTGCTAGGTACGTGAAGAACAAACAGTTCTTCTTCCTTTCCTTGCTTTTGATAAACACATGAGGAGGTTTTAACCATCCTTCATCGTCTTTGCTATAGGTGGCTGCTTCTAGTGTTTGAAGACAAAGGGTCTTCATCATCATTGTCTTCATCACCATCAGGTAGCGGTGGCAACATCTTCCTGAAGAACGAAGGTTCTTCATCCACGAAGGTTCCAAACAGAGTATCAGTATTGTCAAACCATAAGGTAGGTTTTCTCAAGATACTGTAGCCCAAATAAAATTAGTGAAAGATATTATATAAGCATGGCATGCATACGGTCTATATACATATGGTTTCGGTGTGTTTTCTGAATTGTTTGAAAGAAACGCCCTGGAATAGGGCGCTATTTCAAAATAAACGACCATAACAGCGGTCGTCAATTTATTAAGAAACGTCCTGTACACAGGCGTTAATTTTACGAGATCATGACTTAAGCACGTTAAGAACGGATTATATATGAAACCTTGATTATTAATGCATGATCATGTCTCCAAATCTAATGTCCTGCAATTTCTTGTATTCACGGCCTGTACAAGGTCGTTTCCCACGTATTAACGCCTTATCATAGGGCGTGACTTTAAAAGTAACGCCCCTTACTAGGGCGTGTATATGTTAAAATCTTGAAATTCACGACTTGGACAAAGTCGTTTTCCCTATGTAAACGCCCCATCATAGGGCGTGAATTAAAAATAAACGCCCCTTACTAGGGCGTGTATCTGTTAAAATCCTGAAACTCACATATTCTGTAAAATGGAATTAGAAAGTAACGCCCCTTCCAAGGGCGCGTTTTTGATAAATTTCTGAGAATAATTATATCCTGTAGAATATGTAAATGATGAGACGCCTGCCCCTGCAGTCGTCAACTTTGAAGAAACGCCCCCAGGAAAGGCGTGTTTTTGATAAATTAATGAAATAAATGGAAATTCCGCAAATTGGCAATATATGTAAACGCCCTTCTGTTAGGCGTTAATTATTCAATACACGACTTGACCTAAGTCGTTATTTTACTGTAAACTGATTTTTCCTCTGATTTGCTAACCGATGGTTTATATATTATACATATATATATATATATATCGGCACTATTCTCCACTCCGTGAGTATAGTCCCATGTTTTCATGTTGATTTACCGACCACACTCAACTCTCATTGACATACAAGCTCTCCATTGGACATTCCGTTCCTTTGGACTAGCGAGTTAGTCATAGAGACCTCCGTAAGACTCCTCGTAGCCTTGGATTCCCTCAAGGCCGACTGAGCTGGTTGTACCCTAAAAAACCCATTACACAGTTTTTGCCATGTCAATCTAAAGAAAACATGGTATACCGGCCCTTATGATTATACAAAGAGTATATCATAAGAAATTCTTAATGGGATGATGATATCATGCCATATCGTGTCATTTTTGTAAACCCCAATTCTATGATAAGAATGAGGGTATCTTGCTTGATCTAATATTCATGTGGACCTCAATTCTATATAAAGAATGTCCATATTGATTTGTCATGGTACCTAAGTTAAGGGAACCATAATCTACCTAGTTTTATCGACATCGTGATTATACCGTTATTATCGCCATTCTATGTCCTTTGTCATATTTTGGACTCTATTCTATCAAAGTTGTCATACGTGTCTACAAGCTTGATTATTGAAATTCTATATTGGCTATATAAACAAGAGTGGATGTCAAAACACATGATAAATGCCTGCGCATATAGGGCCCGATCTGGTCCTGGGAGGAGCACCCGAAAGTACTTGTGCCCATGGGAGTTAAAATGATAAGGTATCTGGCATTATACCGAGTACTTGACTTGCTTGATTGGACATTCCACCCACATCTTGTACTTGACTCGTACTTGACATGAAATGAAATGCATGGCCCGAAAAAGGGTAATTTACTTGCTTGATACATGATAGCCAAAGTTCTTGACATGACTCGATAATGGTACTTGCTTGAATATCTTGAATAACTTGTATCTTGTTCATGAAAGTTCATCTTATTTCTTTGATATTACATTCTCTCTATCTTGTCGTTTCATGCGAGCATGCATAGCTTTATTGCATCCATGAAAATGTAATTACTTAAACCACTTGCTAGTACTTGAGATATAATTTCCTACTGAGCGTTCGCTCATTCCGTTTGTCCCTTTTACTTTTCAGGTAAGTCCGACGACGATGGAAGTCAATCGGATGGGAATGGTCAAGAGTGAAAGTGATAGAGCTTCTACAAGTGTCGTCTAGTCTTTTCCATAGTTTCTTGAGTCAACTATGTATTCTTTTCCTTTTTATTTAACAGAGTATTGGATTTGTAATAGTCTATCCATTATGAAATTAAGGATTGGGTTATCTTGCTATTTTGCGCATCTCTGTCTTTGTGTCGAATACACGACCACTCTGGTTGACATGATTGATATAGACACGTCGCGCATCTCCGGGTATCTTCCGCGCTCGGGGCGTGACAGTGGTTGTGGTATCAGAGCCTAAGGTATTCAATTCCTAGGAAACCCAAGTCCAAGGATAGGTTTCAAAACCTTTAACCAAGTGAGAGTGGGTAGAACCAAGGGTTAAATGATCAATGAGTCCTTTATAAGATCATAGTGATATAATACTAACATAGCTGTTATAATTGTAGGATAATGGCTGCCGAACGTGCTCAATGGCGCAACATGCAGCGTACCCTTCAAGGGATGACCCAAGTGCTACAACAGGTAGCACAAGGTGGTGCTCCACGAGCTGGAAGCTTACACCAAGCATTCAAGAATATGAATCCCCCGAAGTTCATGGGATCGACCGATCCAGACGATGCCGAGCATTGGGTTCGGGAGATTGAACGTATATTCCGTGTTATGCAATGCACGGATCAGGACAAAGTCTTATTAGCTACTTTCCAGTTAGAAAAGGATGCTAGATGCTGGTGGGAGTCGATTGAAGCTACAATTGACCCAACTCAAGTTACATGGGGAGAATTCGTTGAATATTTCAACGCCAAATATTTCTCTGATAGGGTCCAGGAAAAGAAGGCCGCCGAATTTGCCGCATTAAAGCAAAGATCTTTATCGGTGGCTGATTATGAAGCACAGTTCTCTAGACTGTCTAGATATGCTAAGCATTTAATTTGCACGGAAAAGATGAAAGCCCGTAGATTTCTTAATGGGCTTAGGCCCCACTACATTACTCAACTGGCGCCTATGGATATTCAAGTTTATACTGAAATAGTGCGCCGAGCTCAGTTGCTTGAAGATGCCACGGAACTATCTGATAGGATCCGTGGGAAAGACAAAAAGGAGCAAGTCACAAGTTCGGGTTCTTTTAAACCCAACTTTAAGAAGAGGCCCAATAATGGAGGTTCTTCCTCTCAAGATCAGAAGTTCAAGAAATCCAAGCCTTTCTCTATCACCACTACCCCTTCAAACGTAGTATGCAAGCATTGTGACAAGGCTGGTCACAAAACAGAAGAATGCTGGAGGAAACTGGGAGCATGTCTCCGTTGTGGGAGTCGTGAACATCGGATTCCCGATTGTCCATTAATGAGTGACCAAGACGGTGAGGGTAAACGCCCAGTGACAAGGAACGCGCGTCTTCATGCAATCCAAGAGACCGAACCAGAAGAAGAAGGCGGATTGGTGGAAGGTACATTAAAAATTTGTTCCAAATATGCACATGTCTTATTTGATACGGGTGCATCGCATTCCATTATTTCCAAGAAGTTTGCTGACCCATTACCTCTAGAACCAGAATGGATGAAGATAATATTGTCTACTCCTCTCGGAAACGAGACGGATATCACACATCATTACCAAAATTGTGAGGTATTGGTTCGAGGAAAGAATTTTCCTATTGATCTTATCTGCTTAGATCTAAAAGAATATGATGTTATACTAGGAGCAGATTGGTTATCCAAATACCAGGCAACGGTTGATTGCCGTGATAGCAAGATTGTTTTCAAGGAATTTCCGGAACTGACTTATACTAGTCCTAAGAGTCGAAGCAAATCCCCTCTTATTTCGGCTCTTCGAGCAAGCAAGCTCGTCAAGAAAGGATGTGTATCCTTCCTTGCTTTTGTCACTATTAAAGAAGCTAAGGAAACCAAGATAGAAGACGTTCAAGTAGTACGAGAATTCCCAGACGTATTTCCAGAAGATTTGCCGGGATTACCCCCGCAAAGAGATGTGGCCTTTACCATCGACTTAGTCCCTGGTGCTGGTCCGGTTTCAAAGGCACCATATAGAATGTCCCCTGCTGAACTCAAGGAGTTGAAGGAGCAGTTGATGGAACTAATCCGAAAAGGGTTTATTAGACCAAGTACTTCCCCGTGGGGAGCACCAGTCTTATTTGTAAAGAAGAAGGATGGATCCATGAGATTGTGTATTGACTATCGACAGTTGAATCATCTTACTATCAAGAACGAGTATCCACTGCCGAGAATCGATGAATTGTTTGATCAGATTTCAGGATCCAAATATTTCTCCAAGATTGATCTCCGGTCGGGATATCATCAATTAAGGATCAAGGATGATGACATTCACAAGACCGCATTCAGAAGCAGGTATGGCCATTACGAATTTGTTGTTATGCCTTTTGGACTAACAAATGCCCCTGCTGCCTTTATGCAGTTAATGAATAGCATATTCAGGCCTTACTTGGATCAATTCATAGTAGTCTTCATCGATGATATATTGATATATTCTAAGACTAAGGAAGAACATGAAGAGCATTTGAGGATTGCATTGCAAGTCTTGAGGACAAATCAATTATATGCTAAACTCAGCAAATGCGAGTTCTGGCTTGAAGAAGTGGCTTTTCTCGGACATGTCATATCCAAGGACGGTTTATCTGTGGATCCGTCAAAAGTTGAAGCTGTGAGAAACTGGGAGAGACCCACTAATGCAAGCGAGATCAGAAGTTTCTTGGGTCTTGCAGGCTATTATCGGCGATTTATCAAAGATTTCTCTAAGATCGCCGTACCACTTACAAGATTAACTCGTAAGGAGATCCGATATGAATGGAGTGAGGAATGTGAAAGCAGTTTCCAAACTCTCAAGGATCATCTCACCACAGCTCCGGTCTTAGCCCTACCAATTGAAGGAGAGGAATTCGAGGTCTACACTGATGCTTCTGGCATTGGCCTCGGATGCGTTCTAATGCAACATGGGAAGGTCATAGCATATTCTTCTCGTCAACTGAAGAAGCATGAGGAGAATTACCCCGTCCATGACTTGGAATTGGCCGCGGTAGTATTTGCCCTAAAGATATGGAGACACTATCTCTATGGGGTACAGTTTACTGTATACTCCGATCACAAAAGTCTCAAATATCTATTTTCACAAAAGGAGCTGAACATGAGACAAAGACGTTGGCTAGAATATCTCAAGGATTTCGACTTCAATATACAATACCATCCCGGAAAGGGTAATTATGTTGCTGATGCCCTTAGTCGAAAGCCGAGAGCAATGATAGCAAATTGTATGATACAAGAATGGAGGTTACTTGAACAATTCTCTGAGCTCAATATAAGCTTGGACATGGAATCCAAATTTGTCACACTATCTCATGTAAGCATACAGTCAGATTTGTTATCTGAGATACAAACACTTCAGGATGATGATCCTATATTAGTAGAAATCAAAGGCAGATTAGAAGGACAATCTGATTTTCAACTAACTTCTGATGGAAGATTATCGTTCAAAGATAGAACTTGTATACCCGATTGTCCGGAATTAAAGAAGAAGATCTTAGATGAAGCTCACAGATCAAGATACACTATTCATCCTGGATCAACTAAAATGTACCAAGATGTAAAAAGGAACTTTTGGTGGCCCAATATGAAAAGAGAAATAGCGGACTATGTATCACGCTGTCTCACATGCCAACAGGTCAAGGCGGAACACCAAAAGCCTGCGGGAAAACTACATCCTCTAGATATTCCTAAGTGGAAATGGGAGGATATTGGTATGGACTTCATCATGGGTTTGTCTAAATCTAAAGGAGGACATGATGGGATCTGGGTTATCATTGACCGATTGACTAAATCGGCACATTTCTTGCCAATCAAAAGCCGATGGTCGATTGATGTGCTAGCTGCACTATACATCAAAGAAATAGTCAGGATACATGGAATTCCTGTCTCAATCGTGTCTGATAGGGATCCCCGTTTTACTTCTCATTTTTGGAAGGGATTACAACATTCGTTGGGGACAAGGCTCAACTTTAGTACTGCTTTTCACCCACAAACGGATGGTCAGACCGAGCGAACTAATCAAGTTGTTGAAGATATGCTGAGAGCATGCATTATTGACTTTGGAGGAAGCTGGCATGACCACTTACCTTTAGTTGAATTTGCATATAATAATAGCTACCAAGCTAGTATCCAAATGGCACCTTTCGAAGCCTTATACGGAAGGAGTTGCCGATCTCCCATATGTTGGAACGAAGTTGGAGAAAAACAACTATTAGGTCCAGACATGGTAAGGGATACAACCGAGAAGATACTAGTAATCAGAGAAAGATTACAAGTTGCTCAGACAAGGCAAAAGGCTTATGCTGATACCAGGAGAAGAGATCTTGAATTCCAGGTTGGAGATCATGTATTTCTTAAAATATCCCCTGGACGTGGCATACGAAGATTTGGTGTTAAGGGCAAGCTTACGCCAAGATTTATCGGACCATTTGAGGTACTCGAAAGAGTTGGCGAGGTTGCTTATCGCATCGCGTTGCCTCCTCAGTTGTCCGAGGTACACAATGTATTTCACATATCTATGTTGAAGAAGTATGTGCACGATCCGTCACATATTATTGAGCATGGAGATCTGGTGATCCAGAAAGATCTCACATATGAACAAAGGCCCTTGAAGATATTAGATCGAGAAATACGAGCTCTAAGGAATAAGGTTATTCCCATGATCAAGGTGCAATGGAATAAGAATCCTGAACGCGAAGCGACATGGGAGACCGAGGAATCTATGAAGAAACGATTTCCCGAGTTATTCTAAGAGGTATATGTCCTACACTCTCCGCATGTATAATTATATATATATTGAATTTGGGGACCAAATTCTTTTTAAGTGGGGGAGGGTGTAGCAACCCTAATAAATGAATAATTAAAATAAATTAAAACATATATATATTACAGAAGTAATATATATAAAAGGAATAGGGTTAATTGGACGAAATAAAACAAATTAAAAATAACGCCTCTTATTAAGGCGTTAATTTATAAAGAAACGCCTCTACCAATGGCGTGAATAAAGAAAGGACGCCCACACCTACGGTCGTCAGTTCTCACGCGACCAAATGGGTAAGTAAAAGAAACGCCTCTATCTTAGGCGTGTTTTAAAACAAGAAACGCCCTTTTTCAAGGCGCTTTTTAAGAAACGCCCTTATGCAAGGCGTCAATTCAAGAATACACGCCCTGACCTAAGGCGTTAATTCAGTTCGTGACTCGTTCGAACCCAGAGCTTATCCAGGGAAAGATTAACCTAATCTAGTAAGTATCTATTAGAGTAAGGACTCTATTAAGGATATATTACCCTCAATCAAACACTACTCTTGTTAGGACTTCAAAATCCTATAAATAACATGTTCGATCGAACCCTAAAACCCATTTGATCGAGCGTCTGCTGCTAGGTACGTGAAGAACAAACAGTTCTTCTTCCTTTCCTTGCTTTTGATAAACACATGAGGAGGTTTTAACCATCCTTCATCGTCTTTGCTATAGGTGGCTGCTTCTAGTGTTTGAAGACAAAGGGTCTTCATCATCATTGTCTTCATCACCATCAGGTAGCGGTGGCAACATCTTCCTGAAGAACGAAGGTTCTTCATCCACGAAGGTTCCAAACAGAGTATCAGTATTGTCAAACCATAAGGTAGGTTTTCTCAAGATACTGTAGCCCAAATAAAATTAGTGAAAGATATTATATAAGCATGGCATGCATACGGTCTATATACATATGGTTTCGGTGTGTTTTCTGAATTGTTTGAAAGAAACGCCCTGGAATAGGGCGCTATTTCAAAATAAACGACCATAACAGCGGTCGTCAATTTATTAAGAAACGTCCTGTACACAGGCGTTAATTTTACGAGATCATGACTTAAGCACGTTAAGAACGGATTATATATGAAACCTTGATTATTAATGCATGATCCTGTCTCCAAATCTAATGTCCTGCAATTTCTTGTATTCACGGCCTGTACAAGGTCGTTTCCCACGTATTAACGCCTTATCAT
Organism: Amorphophallus konjac; assembly: GCA_022559845.1. NCBI lineage: Eukaryota > Viridiplantae > Streptophyta > Magnoliopsida > Alismatales > Araceae > Amorphophallus > Amorphophallus konjac. Next base: position 276,393,277 of record CM040123.1, on the reverse strand, counting down.
AGGGCGTGACTTTAAAAGTAACGCCCCTTACTAGGGCGTGTATATGTTAAAATCTTGAAATTCACGACTTGGACAAAGTCGTTTTCCCTATGTAAACGCCCCATCATAGGGCGTGAATTAAAAATAAACGCCCCTTACTAGGGCGTGTATCTGTTAAAATCCTGAAACTCACATATTCTGTAAAATGGAATTAGAAAGTAACGCCCCTTCCAAGGGCGCGTTTTTGATAAATTTCTGAGAATAATTATATCCTGTCGAATATGTAAATGATGAGACGCCTGCCCCTGCAGTCGTCAACTTTGAAGAAACGCCCCCAGGAAAGGCGTGTTTTTGATAAATTAATGAAATAAATGGAAATTCCGCAAATTGGCAATATATGTAAACGCCCTTCTGTTAGGCGTTAATTATTCAATACACGACTTGACCTAAGTCGTTATTTTACTGTAAACTGATTTTTCCTCTGATTTGCTAACCGATGGTTTATATATTATACATATATATATATATATATCGGCACTATTCTCCACTCCGTGAGTATAGTCCCATGTTTTCATGTTGATTTACCGACCACACTCAACTCTCATTGACATACAAGCTCTCCATTGGACATTCCGTTCCTTTGGACTAGCGAGTTAGTCATAGAGACCTCCGTAAGACTCCTCGTAGCCTTGGATTCCCTCAAGGCCGACTGAGCTGGTTGTACCCTAAAAAACCCATTACACAGTTTTTGCCATGTCAATCTAAAGAAAACATGGTATACCGGCCCTTATGATTATACAAAGAGTATATCATAAGAAATTCTTAATGGGATGATGATATCATGCCATATCGTGTCATTCTTGTAAACCCCAATTCTATGATAAGAATGAGGGTATCTTGCTTGATCTAATATTCATGTGGACCTCAATTCTATATAAAGAATGTCCATATTGATTTGTCATGGTACCTAAGTTAAGGGAACCATAATCTACCTAGTTTTATCGACATCGTGATTATACCGTTATTATCGCCATTCTATGTCCTTTGTCATATTTTGGACTCTATTCTATCAAAGTTGTCATACGTGTCTACAAGCTTGATTATTGAAATTCTATATTGGCTATATAAACAAGAGTGGATGTCAAAACACATGATAAATGCCTGCGCATATAGGGCCCGATCTGGTCCTGGGAGGAGCACCCGAAAGTACTTGTGCCCATGGGAGTTAAAATGATAAGGTATCTGGCATTATACCGAGTACTTGACTTGCTTGATTGGACATTCCACCCACATCTTGTACTTGACTCGTACTTGACATGAAATGAAATGCGTGGCCCAAAAAAGGGTAATTTACTTGCTTGATACATGATAGCCAAAGTTCTTGACATGACTCGATAATGGTACTTGCTTGAATATCTTGAATAACTTGTATCTTGTTCATGAAAGTTCATCTTATTTCTTTGATATTACATTCTCTCTATCTTGTCGTTTCATGCGAGCATGCATAGCTTTATTGCATCCATGAAAATGTAATTACTTAAACCACTTGCTAGTACTTGAGATATAATTTCCTACTGAGCGTTCGCTCATTCCGTTTGTCCCTTTTACTTTTCAGGTAAGTCCGACGACGATGGAAGTCAATCGGATGGGAATGGTCAAGAGTGAAAGTGATAGAGCTTCTACAAGTGTCGTCTAGTCTTTTCCATAGTTTCTTGAGTCAACTATGTATTCTTTTCCTTTTTATTTAACAGAGTATTGGATTTGTAATAGTCTATCCATTATGAAATAAAGGATTGGGTTATCTTGCTATTTTGCGCATCTCTGTCTTTGTGTCGAATACACGACCACTCTGGTTGACATGATTGATATAGACACGTCACGCATCTCCGGGTATCTTCCGCGCTCGGGGCGTGACATGGGGTCACGAGTACGGTAAGTGGTCAAAACTTGCCGTAGGACGAGCTGAGAATCTCCTATAATGTTTAAATAACACGCACCTAAGAGGTAGGCGTGCTTTAGTCCAGCCAGGAGAGCCTCATACTCAGCGATGTTGTTGGTAGCAGGAAACTGAAGTTGATAAGCAAAGGGGATGGTCACCCCCTCTGGAGTAAGCAGAACAGCACCGATCCCTCGGCCTTGAGAATTGAGTGCACCGTTGAAGTGCAAAGACCAGAAGGGGTGATGAGAGATAACATAAAGATGCTCATCAGGGAAATAGTCCTGGATGGAATTGGTGTGAGGAATGGGGAGATGAGCAAGATGCTCAGCAATGGCATATCCTTTGACCGCCTTCTGAACAACAAAGGTGATGTCGAACTGAGAGAGGAAGCTCTGCCAACGAGCCAACCTACTAGAAAGGACAGGCTTTTCTAAGAGATAGCGAATCGGGTCCATTCTAGAGATCAACCTAACTGGGTGGGCAAGAAAATAGTGTTTAAGCTTCTGAGCTACCCACACTAAGGCGGCACAAGTCTTCTCCATAGCGGTGTATATAGACTCAGCTGGGTTGAATAACCGAGAGAGATAATACGCAGCCCGCTCTTTCCCTTCATCGTCTACTTGTGCTAATACTGCCCCTAGGGAGTCTTCGATAACTGAGATGTATAGGATTAGGGGTTTCCCAGGGACAGGAGGTTGCAAAACTGGGGGATTGGATAGATATTCCTTCAAGTCCTCATAGGCCTTTTGACAATCTTCATTCCATTCAAACTTAACCCCCGCCTTAAGCAATTCATAAAATGGACGGCACCTTTGATAATGTTGGGATATGAATCTTCTAATGAATTGCAATCGGCCGATCAATCCTCGAAGTTCCGTAATGTTCTTAGGCGGAGGCATATCCATGACGGCCTGTGCTTTGTTAGGATCAATCTGGATCCCCCGTTTGCTCACTATGAAACCTAACTGCTTCCCCGAGGAGACTCCGAATACACACTTCTTCGGAATCATCTTAAGCTTGTACTCCCTGGCTCTTTGCAGTACCTTAGCCAGAATAGAGGGGTGTTCTTCTTTAGTTCTTGACTTCACCAAAATGTCATCCACGTAAGCTTCCATAAAGATATGCATCATGTCATGGAAGATGGCCATCATCGCCGTTTGATAGGTGGCACCTGCATTCTTCAGACCGAACAACATAACCACATAACAATATGTACCACAGGGCGTGGTGAAGGAGATTTTCTCTTGATCTTCTGGAGGGAGACGTATTTGATTATATCCTGAGTAACCATCCATAAATGACAACGATTCGTACCCGGCGGTACTATCGACCAAGACATCAATGTGAGGCAGCGGGAAATCATCCTTGGGACATGCTTTATTAAGATCCCTAAAATCGATGCAAATACGCACCTTTCCATCCTTCTTGATGACAGGGACTATGTTCGCCACCCACTGAGGATATAGGACAACCCTAATGAATCTGGCCTTATATAACTTGTCAACTTCTTCCTTAATCCTTAAGGCCATGTGGGGGTGACCGTTGTTTCACCGGTGTTGCCCGTGTTTTAAGCACGAGTCAATGTTCTACTAAAGAGGGGTCAAGACCTGGCATGTCCTCATAAGACCAGGCAAAGGAATCGCTATACTACATTAGAACTTTGATCAAATCTTCTTCTACTTGTGGAGGGAGATTAGCAGCAATAATGATGGGCCTGGGGTCTTCTTCGGTTCCCAGATTGATTTCTTTCGTAGGTTCATCCACTGCTGATGACGGCTCGTCGAATTTCTTAAGTCCTTGCGCCTACAGATCAGCAGTGTCATCTACGCCGCTGTCCTCATTAACCGGATCTTTTTCACCCAGGATTTCATGGACGCCGAGTCCGTCATCGCCCCACGCCCCTTCTATTTCTTCTCCATCCTCAATCATAATTGCCGTAGCAACAAATTCTGGACATTTTAAAAGGGCATGACAACGCTGAGCTAGGTCTTGCAAGAACCTATCAGGAACAGATATGGGAGGACGCGCAAGCAGGCGCGGCTCAGAGGAGGAAGGGTTGGATGACCTAGAACAAGACCCTACTTCTTTAGATCTAACTAATTCTACTTCCCTAGACTCGATAGACCCTAATCCTAACCTAGGAGAAAGGAGACCTAGTGGAAGGGAAGGAGCATGGGACTCGTGCCCCTGGGATGAGGATGGAGACAGGGTAGCATAATCTTCCACTGAAATCTCCATTTTGAATTTGACGTTTTTTTTTTAGAGATTAGCAGAGCCTATACAACAAGATGGAGGAGGCGGGAGCTGCATAGGAAATAGCTCGGGGAAGATGCAGTCAAAGAAGGGATCGGAAGATGAGAACCACATCTCGTGGAGTTGGGCGTTGGGAGGAGGAGGAGTGGATGGATCAATGGGCGGGCAGTGCCCGCAAGCGCAAGGAACAAATAGAATCTCGGGCGGATCAACGAAGGATGGATTTACCATGATAGGTGGAAGACAGGGTAAGAACTCCCATTGCTGGAGGAGAGATTGAAAGCGGGAGGGAGACCAAGAAAAGACAATCGGCGAGCTCCCCTCCTCTCGTGGATCATCGTCTGGCCGCTTCTTCGGTCTCCATTGCATGAGCCGAACCTCTTGCTTCTTTTGGCAGTCTTCTTCATGAAACAACCCCTGAAGGGCTTGACCATAATCAAGCATATCATGTTCTGGCCTTTTTAGTGCCGGCGGAGGACTGGCAATCGGACATGCTGTATTTCTCTCTAATGGAGCTGGCTGCAGAGCTAATGTGTCGGGCTGGAGAGGCCCTCGGACAAAGTGCTGACGGTAGTCCCAGGTGAGTGGCCCAGAATCACCCATCATAGATAATGCGGTTTCTTTGTAGCCAAGACCTCTCCTGCCCATCTTTCTTCCCTTGGGTATGGGCTTGGTCATTCCTTGCAATTGTGCACCGAGGCCTCTCCCCGGTTGGTAGCCCAGTTTCAGTATAATGTTCCAGCCTTTTGAGTATCAGATCTGGGGCTTCATCTTGATGTTAACTGGAGTAGTGATGGGCCTAGGAGGTGTATAAGCCCAAGGGAAGTTTAAATCCAGCACTGATATGACGGGTTGGCTGCTTGGCCAAAGTGTAGGAAGAATTTGTTCTGAAATGGCCTTAACCGATTGCACTGTAGATAGGCTTTTGACCTTGACGACCCTCCCTTGGAAAGGGAATTTGACGCACTGATGTGCGGTGGAGGGCACGGCACCGAGCATATCCAGCCATGGACGACCCAAGATAGCCTTGAACATAGGGTCGATGTCTAGTACATAGAATTCCACGGCCATTGTAAGGTGCCCGAGCTCTGCTTGGATAGTGACCACCCCGTGACATGCTCGCCTTGAGTTGTCATATGCTGCTATAGTGGTGGGGGTAGGTCGTAATAACTCTTCAGATATGTTGCAAGCTCGGAGGGTACTGAGTGGGCACACATTGATTGAAGCCCCTGTGTCAACCAGTGCTGCTTCAATGCTGACTTTGTTCAGAGTGATTGTAATGCAGAGCGGCATTTGCCGAGCTTCCGGGAGTGCTAGCTCGGATTCTAAAAATGTGATTGCCGGCCCTTTGGAGATGGTTGCTAGTGCCGTTGGTAAGCTGTCAACTGCCATATCCTCACTAACCATCACCTTTTGTAAGAAGTCCCTTAACGCATCCTGGTGATGGGTAGACCTTTTAATGAGCTCCAGAACAGATATCTTGGCGGGTACTCGATCCAGATGATGCAATAAGTCATACTGGGTACCCGGCAGAGGTTCGGCTTCTTCTTGCTCGGCTGTTGGCTGAGAGGACTGGGGGTTGGAATTAGTAGGATAATTCCGATGAAATAACTTCCCGCTCCTTAAGGCGCAACTTGTAGCGGCCGCGGCATCGGTGGATAGTATGATGGGCCCTGCGGGGTGAATAAGCGGAGTAGGCTGTGTAGGGGAGATGATTTGGTGGGGTGTGAGGTTAGTGGGGGTAATAGGCGGTGGTGAGCGGATGATGGATGAAGGACTGGTGAATGGCGGGATGGTGATGAGTGTTGGTGCGGGTGGAGGGGATGTTGGGGGGAGCGTAAAGACAGGTGAAGGGTTGAGTGGTGGCGTAATGATGGCAGCGGGGGTAAGTGGTGGAGGGTACGATGGAGTGGTGGCAGGTTGTGGATTTGTTGGAGCCGGATGTGAATGGAAGGACGAGCGGGGACGGTGCTAGGGATGCAGGAAGGACGAAGGAAGGGGTGAGAGGATTGCGGTAGTTGTGGTGGAGGGCCATGACTTGCGGTGTGGGGCCATCATCGTCGAAAGACCACCCGACAGTGAGGGCCGGAGGTTGAACTACATTCACTTGTGTCGGTGCTGGCGGCTGCTGTTGCTGTAGAGTAGGCGGATGATTTGGCATCGGATCTTGATGGATGCCCAGATCCTGAGCCTGTTGTGGTTGCTGTTGTGGTAGTGGCTGCTGCGGCTGCGGTGCTGGATGCTGCTGCACTTACTGCCTTGGCGGCTGCCTTCTTTTCTCTTTGATTTCAACAATGGCCCGATGCATCTCGGCCCAATCGATTCTCTGCCCTTCATGGAGATCGTATACCATATCCTGAAACTGATAACATCCTTCGATAGTGTGGCCTGGCTGCCTATGGAACATGCAATATTTTGTCTGATCAACGGCTGGGTTCCAGTTAGGCCGTTCCGGAGGAAGTTGAATTGCATTCACCGACATAAGAGCCGAGAAGATATCCGTGAGGGTCTCTGGCAGTGGAGGATATTGTGCCCTCTTGGGAGCCGGGCGCTTGTTGTTCGGATTGTTGTTATAGCCGTTGGGTGGAGGGACATTGTGGTATTGTGGAGGTGGTGGAGGTTGTTGTAGCGCGATGAAGGTGTTTTCTGGAACGGTGAAGGCAGGCAGAGGGTTTTGTGGAGCGGCTTGAAAGTTCTGTGGAGCGGGATTTTGTGGAGTGCGGGGGTTTTGGGGGAAGTGGAATGGTGCGGCTTGGAATGGAAAGGCAACGGCTTGTACCTGTTCGTTTGTCTGGACCCCCTCGGTAACTGGCCCTTGTGGTTTCTTGTGGGATTTGGGCTTTTGGTTTTCAAATAGGGCGTGTATGGGGGAGTCCTTGAACTGGGTTTGTATGAAGCGCGCCCGACTGTAGAGTTGGTGCATGTTAGCTATATCATTCATTGCCAGGATGTTCCTGAAGGTCGGGGTAGCATTTGAAATGAGCAGCTTGACCTTCTCTTCCTCCGGAATATGGCCAGGCACTCTTGCTGCCATTTGTCTCCACCTGTCTGCATAAGTGGCGAATTCCTCATCCGGCTTCATTTTCTCGGCCACTAGATCTGTAAATGAGTATTCCGGGCCGACCCTGTCTTGGAACCGCTGGATAAATTTGTCCTTCACTACCTTGAAAGTTTCAGCCTCCTCTAATGGCAGAGAGTAAAACCATTCCAGAGCGACACCATCCAAAGATCGGCGGAATAAATACGCAATGAGGCGATCATTGTATTGGAACTGCGCCGATTCATATAGGAAATCCCTCACATGAATAAAGGGATTGCCGTTCCCATCGTACTTGCGGTAGTTAGGGAGTTCCGATTGCGGAGGGAACCGGATGTTCTGAAAGCTCGGGACAGGAATATCTGCCAAAGATTGTGGGCCAACCCGCTTCTGGAGGAAATCGAGTTGCTGTTGCATGGTGGCCCATTTATCAAATAGTTCCTGCTCTCGAGAGGGAGTAGGGGTAGTGAAAGATGTTGATTGGACTTGTGGAGCGGATGGAATGATTGTAGCAGAAGGTGGAAGCCCATAGGAAGGAGCAGAAGGATAGACAGTGGAAATAGGGGGCCCGTAAGAAGGATATTGGGCCTGAGCTTGACCCGGATTAGAATAAGCTTGGGCCACCCCTTGCTGAGGGCGTAGGAAATCAGAAGGGTCCAGGAGAACTTGCGGAGCTATCAGGCCAGAGGTGTGATGATCCACCTGAACAAACGAAGGGATACGTGACTTCCCTTTATCAAAAGATTGGTGGGCTGAATTGGAAGACTGGCCCGTCTCCATGCCAGTGAAGGAAATGGTCCGGGGTTGGACCGGAGTGAGATCAATCGGAGTGGGCTGAATGGAGGGCCCATTAACCCTAGATGGATCAACAAAGAGATTGGATTGGCCTTGGATAACGGTAGAAGGAGAAGCATTGGACCCTTGCATGGCCTGATAGAGAACCTGAAGCTGGGCCGGGTCCAATTGGGCCATCATGTGAAGAATTGAGCCTGCGGAAGGAGTGGAGAAAGAAGGGGTAGCTTGACCGCCTTCCATGGAAGTGGAGGATAGAAGAGGGGCGGTCCCTTCCCCGGAAGTAACCCTAGGAAGGTTTTCAAGAAGCCCTTGAGGAAGCGAGTCCTCTTGGGGGTGAGGAGGATTGAAGGATGCCATAGCGGACTCGAAGAGTGGATTAGAATAGAACTTGACGAAGGAATTGATCCTAGGAGATGATTCGGATGGATGAAAACAACTCCACATGCAACGAACAACCTTGGAAAAGATGCAAACAATCACACAATGAGTAACCAAACTAAAATGACCCCGATAAAGATGTAAGTGACAAAAGATGAAAACACCCAAAGTCAACCAAGTTTGCTTAAGATGATGCAGCAAGATTCTTGTGATTTCTCCCTTGGAACTTTTATGGATTGATTAATGTGTGCTCTCAACAATGGGTTCCTGGTAGGAGGTGGATATAAGGCTTGGTTTGATTCTAAGTGTAATCACTCCTTTACCTATGCAACCCTAGACACGGGGTGGGAAAGGTACAACCAGCCCAGCGTCCGTGTGGGAATCCACGGCTCGCGGGGACTTACGGAGGTCCCTGGTGTGATTTCCTAGTCGGCCCCAAGGAATATGGAGGCGAGAGATCCTCACAACAAGGTAGGAAAATGCAATCTAAGATATGAATGTATGAATGCCCCTATGTGCACCGGAGTGCATGCAAAGTCTAGCCTATGATCTAACAAACAATGATGCACACAATGATATGGATATATGTAACAAAGCAAGGAGGAAGTCAGGTATCACCCAAGCAAGGAATCACAGCAGAAACTGCGGAAACAAAATGCACCTCGGATGCAGACCTGTCTGGAGTATAATGGTCAATGATCCCTGCGTCAGAGGTAAATAACGGTCGAAGGCCAGACCGCCAGAATAGATGTAACGCAGGGAGATAAGACCGCCAAATGTGCCAGAGAGCGAAAATCAACCAGAAGTAAAAGGAAAACCCGTGGAAGCCTACACAGTAGAACAAATTTAACGGTCTACCGCCCCTGCATCAAAGGAGTATAACGCAGGGACATAGGGCCGTCAGAGAACTCAGAAAACCAGAATCCTCATGAAATAAGAGGGCAATCCAAAGGGAACCGAATAAGCAGATGATGGCAGGTTTAGACAGATATCAAAAGCACGATTGGCACAAGTTGTCCCACCGTGATCGCCAAAAAAATTATCTGTTGATTTTATTTTGCTTCTCTATCTTCTTTTCCTTGGGGTCTTAATGCTGATATATAGCAAGATGACAAGCAAATAATCAAAGATCTGCACTCAACCTATGAACATGTGATCATGAACCTAGGCAACCAAAGCAAGCTGTAGCATGGGCATGCTATCTCAACCAAACTAAGCTAAGGAATAAAGGAAAACACACACCGGGGCGTGGAGCAAGGAGTAAATAGAAACACACCGCAAGGGGTGGAACAAGCAAGGAAATAAAAGATGTGAGATGCGAAAGAGAAAGCTAATGCCCAATACTTAAGAAAGATGTGATCGCCACCAAAGTAAAAATAAGCCAAAGACCTGAAAATACCTTGGAAATAGGTGGATGAAGCACCCGCCCACGGGAGAGGAAACCCAAAGAAGACCTACAGTTCAGCTGAAATTAACGGCCAGAACCCTGTACGTCACTTGGAAGTGACGGTCGCTCGATAGACCGCTGGAAGAATCTGACGCGCCTGCACAAGACCATCAAATAACCTGCCGTAGCAAAGCGTGAATCCTTTTAACTCCAACTCTTCCAGCCAGCTAGAAGACTTGGGCCTCGTGCAAAGAACCTGTAAACCTGCCAAAGATGTAGAGAATAAGAACAAATAACCCAAATTATCCCTTTCAACAATATAGCATCAATTCTTCAATAGACTCAATATCATCAAAAGGAAAGGGGAATATCGGGAAGGTTTTGGTTTTTTAACCCCTCTGGGCATTTTTAAAAGATTGGGAGGATGTTTGTATGATGAAGAACAGTGAAAAACATGGAGAAGGAAGTGGGAGAATGCTTATGATGAAAGGGAGATGGAAAGAAACTCAATATGCAATGATGAACTTTAAGAACCAAAGGAACAGATACTCCCTTCACCAGGCAGCAAACGAACGTGGAAAACACTTCTCCTTGATCAAACGTGGCTCTAAAATGCGGCAGCACTTCGACGCAAACTCCAGAATTTCCTCCTCCCGGGCCATGAAGTCAAGGGTTCTATTTATAGACCCTCAAACCCTCAGGTCGAGCAGAGAAAATCCAGCATGATAAAGGGATAACTCTTAGCAAATCCTTGAAGATAATATCACCAAAAGTTCATAGAATCAAACAGAAGGTCCTGAGGATTAGATTTGGAAGAGATATCGTCAATCCAAGTTCATATCTCGACCACGGAGTAGCAGAGAAAAGGCCTTAACTGCCAGGACTCTCTGAAGGAAGTAACGGCTGCACGACAGACCGCCACAGTGAAATAACGCATCAAGGAACAACCGTTACTTTCAACCTTATCCCCAAAGAGATAAGATCAACAGGAAGAAGATCAAAATAATAGGACTCTGTAAAGAAAGCAACGGCCAAGGCATAGGGCGTTAGAATGAAACAATGGCTGCACGACAGACCGTTATATTCAACATATAGGCCAAAGGATAAGCTTTGGAACAAGACCTTAAGCTTCAGGACTCTTCAAGGAGCAACGGCCCAGGACCCATCCGTTAGAAGGAAGCAACGCGCCTGGGACAGACCGTTATTATCAATGGAGTTCAAAAGAAGGAATGAAGGTTTTGCTAAGCTTTAGTCAAAATGAAATGCCACAAAGGGCCAAATCCGATCAAGGAGTCAAGACCCAAGAAATGATCTTCAACTAAGCAAAGAGACTCGATGAAGAGTGAACAACTCGGAGCATCATATATAATGAATAAAGAGATGACCCGACTTATTGGTCATAAAATGGGTGTCAACAAGAACCATTGGGGAAAATCACAAGTGAAGCAACTTGGAAGTTCATCTAGTGGAATATAATCTATCATTTTGGAATCCCACGTGACCTCACAACCGACAACGACAGACAGTTCACGAGCACTGCCTTCCAGGATAAGTGTTCGGAGCTGGGGATATAGAATCATTATACTTCGTTGGGCCATCCCCACGCAAATGGCTTACTGGAAAATGCCAATCGAACGCTCCTTCATGGCATCAAGACCCGCCTGGAGGAGGCCGACGAGTCTTGGATATATTCCATTCCAAGTGTCCTATGGGCGCATCGGACTACTACTCGGATCGCCACAAGGGAAACACCTTTCCACTTAGCATATGGAGCGGAAGCAGTCATCCCAGTCGAGATATCGAACCCTCCATGAAGGGTTAGCCAGTTCAATGAGGTCAGAAATAATCAGGCAATGCAAGAAAACTTGGACCTGCTCGGGGAAGATAGGGATCGTGCCCAGCTGAGGCTCATAGCTTATCAACAATGGCTGGCACAATACTACAATGCTCGTGTCAAAGAGCGCCACTTCCTCCCTCGAGACCTCGTGCTACGTCGAGCTCAAGTTGCGGACCCCAGAGCAGCCAAGGAAAAGCTGGCTCTAAACTGGGAAGGGCCCTATCAGGTTACAGAGGTGCTCGATAATGGGGCATACAGACTGACGACTTTGGATGGGCAAGAAGTTCCACGAACTTGGAACTCTATAAATCTTAGAGCATTTTATCAGTAAATGAAATTCATCATACCTTCTTGCCGCTCTAACTACTCCCATTGCCAATGGATTGTCATAAGTCATCCACCGAGCTCAACTATATATGTTGGCTTCCGAGCATCCAAGAGGCAAGTACTCATACTCCCCTCAGAAACTATGGTGGGTTTTGAGCTTTCAAGAGGCAAGCACTCATGCTCCCCTTAAAAAGTATGGTGTCTTACAAGTTTTCAAGAGGTTGTTGACACCCATTTTTTACCGATAAGTTGAGTCAATTCTCTTACCACCATTTGTTGATGCCTCAAGTTGTCCATGGCTTAGTGGGCTATTTTCAGGCAGCTTATTGGGCCTATTTTATGGGCACCTCCCTCCCTGATTCGGTCTGGTTCAATTCAAGGCTTAATGGGCCTTGGTTTTGCTTGATTTATCACGTTTTATTAATTTTCAAAGCATCCAGCCATTGCGCGGCCTGTCGCGTGACCATTCCATCAATGAGCGGTTGACAATGGACCGTTTGTATATTTTTGGATATGAAGGTGATTTTTCTAAATTTCCACCGATGAAGCTTTTGCACGGTTCATAGATGGTCATCCAGACACATGGAACGGTATTCTTGTGACCGTCCATTCTATGAATCCCAGAGTCGTTGCTTATTCGGATAATTATCTAATTATCTGGTTTTATCCGATTTACCACCAATAGGTGTTAGGCGGCTGGTTTCGGACCGTTCAATGAGTTGAGTGGACCATTGGGAATTGCCCAATGCATGATAGTCCAACGGTGAAAATTTCGGTCAGTGTGATGGATATTTGGATAATATTTCTCATTTATTTAATTTCCACCGACAGGTTGGACGGTCTGGAGACAGACCGCTCAATGGACTGGGCGGTCTATCGCATGGCCGCGCAATGGTCCGATTGCTGAAAGATTAAGAGTTTTTCTCTCACTATCCGTGGTTTTATCCTTGGTTTGTTCCAACCATTTCTCCGTGGCTTCTCAACCAAATGAGGTGCCGTTTCGACTGGTTGGAAGATAATTATATTATCTACGAATTTTCTTTTGATATCTCGAGCTGATATTCATTGGGAACCCTAATTTCGGGGCTGACTTCTTAGGCTCTATAAATAGACCCTAAGGGCAAGCTTTGAAAAGGGGGGGGAGATTTCGGGTCGACGGCGAAGCTCTGCCGGATTGTCAAGCGACCCAAGACAGGGAGGGAGGCCTTCTACGTCCGCATAGGCCTCCGGTTCAGGGAGCACACCATTCGTTTGAGTCATTAGCTCACTAGCCCCCGTTTGTTCTCTCATTGCATGCATCGTTCTCTTTTCTTCCATCTACTTTTCTTTATTCTCTCGTCACATTACATACATCCTCCTATGTTTTTGATGCCCCTAGGGGTTTAAAAATCTCCAGGTATCCCCGGCTTCATTTGGTTATGTTTGTTTCTTTCTCTTTTGACATTTACTACGCATTTTAGTTCTAATATTGGGTCTCTTTTGTGGTCTACACTTTATTTTGCAGGTCAGCAGCATCCTAACACGAGGCCCACTCCTCCTGGCCAACCGGGAAGGGTGGAGGTCGAGATCCCACATTTTGGAAGTTGGTGGTACAGCGTGGTCTTCAGCAGTCCGTTCGAGAGACAGGGCGGCTGACCATCGCCCGTCCGATTCCTCAAGTGGTTGTTTCTGAACCGTTCTGTCATCCAGCTGCTTTTCACCCCGCGTTCGTCCCCAGCGCTGCTGGGCGGTCTGTCGAGAGACCACGTAATCTTCAGAGCGGTTCTTCCAGAGCCGCGTATTGCTGCAGTGCTATTCTAGGCAAGTGTCTCCCCTTTCTTTCCAAGGTATGGTGTACTTGCTTACATTCGGCACCTTGGTGGCGATCACACACATTCCACATCCTTCCCCTGTTATTTACGCATCGCTTAATTCTTTACGTTAGCATAGTAAAGAAGGGGTTGGAAGGGTAACTAAAAAGGGAAAAGAAGGAAAAACATGTCAACACCCTCTTTTTTGGCGATCACGGTGGGACCCCTAGTGCCCATCGTGTTAGTGTTTTGCTGACCTATTTGTTTGTTTTGTTAGTCCCTTTTTTTTTAGTTTTCCAGGTTGTTTTTGGCCCATCTTACGTTTCTGTCCTGTGGAGTTTACGCGGTCCCTTGTGAGCCGCCTTATTTGTTGAACGGCTGGAGATTGGCCGTCCTGTGATCGTCACGGTGTTGTTGCCGTGCCAGCCATCCAGCGGTCCCTCTCTGACCATCCAAATCCTCCTACAGTCTGATACAGACCGTTCACCATTGCTGGCTCAGGTACGTTGCTATTTTTACATCTGTGATTTCTGTTGATATTCGGCGGTTGTTTCAGGTCCATCCTAGACTCTGAGCGGTCTGTCGAAAGACCGCCCCATCCAGGTATGCTTTTGAGTCTCATTCGTTAGTCATTTCAACATTTTGTGGTTTTTCTCTATTTTTTTGGCGTTACTCCCCGCTACTGAATGGTCCACTCCAGACCGTTTGCCCTACCTGAACGGTCTATACCAGATCGTGTGAAACACTGAGCGGTCTCCATCAGACCATCCTTTATTGTTACAGTGCACCTGAGGCTAGTATCTTGATCATTGGCTCATATCATTACATATATATTTGGTGATGTTTGATCTCCCCCTACTGTTGTTCTATTACTGCATGGTTGTGTTCATCTCATTTTCTTATATTTGCTTGATTGCCATTGCTTGCTAGATATAGGTTAGACTTTGCATGCACTCCGGTGCATATGGGGTCATACACACTCTTCATTAGTAGTTACATTCCTACCGAGGTAGGGTTTTCTCTCCTCTCCATACTCGTTGGAGCCGACTAGGGGACCTTGATGAGGACCTCTGTACGCCCCCGTGAGCCGTGGATTCCCACACAGATGCCGGGTAGGTTGTACCGTACCACCCGCTAGTCTAGGGTTTGCATCAAAGAGAGAGAGAGTCATCTAGTGTCAGCTAGTTGCCCATTCCTTACCTTGGCTAGGTACCCTATGATTGAGTGAACATAAATATTAATTAACTCACCAAGGTCCAAAAGGGAATATTTTATAAAATCTTGCGTGCATCATTTGAAACTTTGTTGCATTAACTGGTTGATTCCCTTCTCATCTCTCCCCTCCATTGTGTACATCCCCATTTGGGTTGTTTCTTTTAGCTCTTTGCTTAGGGCTGTTTGCTTACTCCTCCCCCCATCGTCATCGGTGCATGTGGAGTTGTCTCTTCCCCATAGGTTCGTCTCCTAGGGGCAACTCCCATTTCATCTCATACTTCAATCCCTTGTTCGACTCACCTCCAGCTATGTCGTCCTACCATTTCTCCCATTCCCATGAGGATTCTCTCCCTCAGGGACTTCTCGAGGACCCGCCTAGGGTCGCCCATGTGCAGGGAGGAGAGGGGACTGCCCCTCCTCTCCCGACCGTTGTCATTGAGGGCCCTCAGCCCTCTCTTTCTAGTTCCTCTTCACAAAATTCGGCCAGTCACGTTCTCAACATGATGGCCCAACTTGATCCGACCCAACTTCATCTCTTGAAACAAGCTCTGCAAGGGGCAGATGCCCAGCCTTCTGTGCTTTCTTCTGGCACAACTGCTGCCACCACCACCACATCCCCGATTATTGGGTTAGGGGCCACCTCTGCGGCCCCCATTGATCTCACCCTTGTTCGCCCTCGAGCTCTTCGATTCTCTGCTATAGAAGCTGTCCAGGCTTCTACCTCGGCCCATCAGCCGCTTGATAAGGGGAAGACCCAAATCCCCTCCAGTTCTTATGTTGATCCATACACCACCTTCTCTTCAGTGCCGTAGGCCCTTGTGGCCCCGGCTGACTTTATCCGTCTGCAACCCGGGGCCGCCCAGTTGGCTCACGCGGATATGGGCCCTTCTTTGGCCCATTATCCATCTTATGGGCTCCCCTCCCAGTCAGTGTACCCTTCGGCTCTGTACTTCGGGTCCATCCTTCCTGCTGTATCTTCTCCTTCCCGGGAACGGGAACTCCTTGACAAATTGGCGGCCATGCAGCAGCAGATTGACCTCCTCCACAAGCGAGTCGGCCCGCAGTGTTTGGCTGATGTCCCCATTCCTAATTTTAGAGACATTCATTTCCCACCCCAGTCTGAGCTCCCCGTGTATCAGAAATATGACGAGAATGGCAACCCGTTTATTCATGTCAGGGAGTTTCTCTACGAATCGGTGTAATTCCAACATGACGACCGCCTGGTGGCGTATCTATTTCGTCGATCCTTGGATGGGGTTGCCCTTGAATGGTTCTATACATTGCCTCTGGAGGAGGAAGAAAGTTTCAAGACCATCAAGGAGAAGTTCATTCAGAGATTCCAGGATGGGGTTGGCCCCGAGTATTCTTTCACCGACCTGGTAGCAGAAAAGATGAAGCCGGATGAAGACTTCGCAGCATATGCGGATAGATGGAGGCAGATGGCCTCGCGTCTGCCCGGGCAAATCCCGGAATAAGAAAACGTAAAATTGTTGATTTTCAATGCTACTCCGACGTTCTGGAATATTTTGGCAATGAACGACATATCCAACATGCACCAGTTGTACAGTCGGGCCCGGTTTATCCAGACCCAATTTAAAGACTCCCCTATCCATTAATTGTTCGAACCCCAGAAATCCAAAATGAACAGAAAATCTCAGGGCCTAGTTACCGAGGGAGTCTAGGTCAATGAGCAGGTCTAGGCTGTGCAATTCCCCAACCAGTCTGCACCACCCTGTTTCTAGCAACCCCCACGCAACCCCCAGTTCTCTGCTCCACAAGCCCCCCGACCCACTTTCCAAGCTCCTCAGTACCCACAACAACCACCACCACCTCAACAGCCACCCCAGTACCACAACGTTCCTCCTCCTGCTGGTTATGGGCCTGCTCGGCCGGGACCCAAGAAGGTCAACTATCCACCACTTCCAAAAACCCTCCCCGATGTCTTTTCGACTCTAATGTACACTAGTGACATTCAATTTCCTTCGGAGCATCAGAATTGGAATCCGGCGACCGATCAGTCAAGGTATTGCATCTACCATCGGCAGCCTGGGCACACAATAGAGAGATGCTTTCAGTTTAGAGATTTGGTGTATGATCTGCATGAGGGCCAGAGGATTGATTGGGCCCAAATTCACAAGTTGATTGAAGATATCAAGGAAAGAAGAAGACATGCCAGGCCGCAGTAGGCGGCACCCCAGCAGCAGTAGTTCCAGCAACCCCTTCACCAACAACAACCCCCACAGTAGTAGCAGCAACACCAAGACCTCGGGATTCATCAGAATTCCATGCCAGAACATCCTCCCGCTCCTCACCAACAACCACAACCGCCGACGCCGGCTCAAGTGAATGCAGTCCACCGCCCAGCCCCTAATGCTGGGTGGTCTTTTGATGATGAAACCCCCGCCCATCTCTTGGCCTTCCACCATACTAACCACCCCGTGCCTTCTGTTCCATCTATCCTTCGACCCACCACCTTCACCACCGTTCCACCCAATATCCCTTCCCGACCCCCCATTGCACCCGCTACATTCCCCACTATCCCGCCAGTCCTGTCACCATCACCCGCCATACCCTCCATCATCGCCCCTCCACTTAACCCCTCACCCGTTATCCCTCCACCAGGGCCTGTCAGGCAAACCTCCGTCATCCTCACTCCCATTTCTACCCCTTCCACCTACCCCACTGGGCCAAGCGGGGGCCCATCTAGAGCCGTGCCAGCATGACACTGCACCCTCCGGAGCGGGCGTCCCTTCCACAGAGTTTATCCTTCCTCCGTGGCGTCTGCACCCAACCCCCAAGTTCTTTTCTCTACAGCCGAAGCAGAAGAAGCAGACCCCGTGCCAGGAATGAAGTATGACCTACTACAGCACTTGGACCGGATGCCGGCCAAGATATCAGTTTTGGAGTTGATCAAAAAATCCACGCTACACCAGGACGCCCTCTGGGCTTTTCTACAAAAGGTTATGGTTAGCGAGGACGTGGCGGTGGATAGTTTACCGACAGTGTTGGCGACCATTACGAGGGGGCCTTCTATTTAGTTTCTGAGTCAGTGACTGTGGGTGATATGCTGAACTAAAAGCTAACTCAGTGCCCAAGGCCTTATGGAAACTGCGCCAGAAGCCGGAGGTAAAACGTGGATCACGATCTGACACAAGTGAAACAGGAATTCCATGCAGTGGCACGATCTTCTGCACATAAAGCTCGGCCAACCTCTGCATACTCCAAGTAACTTTAATTGGCAACAATCTGGTAGTTTTAGTCAATCTGTCGACAAGGAACCAGATACCATCAAAACCCTGAGAAGTCCAAGGCAAACCCACCACAAAATCTGTAGTAACATGGTCCCATTTCCACATTGGAATCTCTAAAGGCTGAAGTAATCCACCTGGCTTTTGATGTTCGGCTTTAATCTGTTGACAAGTCAAGCACTTAGAAACAAATATAGCCACATCTTTCTTCATACCTGGCCACCAAAACTGCTTTTTCAAATTCTGATACATCTTGGTGACACCTGGGTGAATAGCAAAATGGGAGCCATGGGCTTCACTCAGAATCACTTGCCTCAATACATCAACAGCGGGAACATATAATCTGCCCTGGAAACTGACGACCAGCTCATCATCAAATTCCACATCATATCTTGATACAACACGGGCCAAATCAGAATCGGCTTGCTGGGCTTCTTGAATCTGTTGATACAAAGCTGACCCCAAAGCCAAGCTAGCACAAACTGCTATCCTCGGATCGGCAGGAAACTCCACACTGAATGCCTCACACGGAAGTTGTTCCCATAATTTCCATTCATGAAGCAACAGATGATTGACTTGCACCTTCCTGCTTAGAGCATCAGCCACAACATTCATTTTACCCTGCTGATAGGAGAGTGTAAAGTCATAATCTTTCATGTATTCCATCCATCGCCTCTGCCTGAGATTCAGATCTTTCTGGGAGAATATATACTGTAAACTCTGATGATCAGTAAGAATCTGAAATTTCTCACCATACAGATAATGTCTCCAGATCTTCAAGGCAAAAATAACTACAGCTAGCTCCAGATCATGCGTGGGATAATTTTCTTCATGCTGTTTCAATTGCCGAGATGCATATGCAATAACCTTACCATGTTGCATCAGCACTGCACCCAAACCCACTCGAGAAGCATCTGTACAAACAAGAAAACCACCTGAGCCTGAAGGCAAAACCAACACTGGAGCAGAAGTCAATAGCCTTTTCAATTCAATAAAGCTAGCCTCACACTGATCCGACCAGACAAAAGTGTTGTGCCCCTGTGGTTTTAATGATGGTTTTGATGATTGGGTGTTGATATGAGTCAATCAAATGTTCAGTAATCTTGCTGCTGATGCTCAGTCATGTTACATGCTAAACTAATGCAATAAAATATTCATTGCTATGGTTTTGATGATTGGGTGTTGATATGAGTCAATCAAATGTTCAGTCATCTTGCTGCTCAGATTAGATTAACATATTTGATGCTCAGTCATCTTGCTGCTCAGATTAGATTAACATATTTGATGCTCAGTCATGTTACATGCTAAACTGATGCAATAAAACATTCATTGTTGTGGTTTTGATGATTGATTTGGTTTTGATGATTGCTGTTTGATGTGAGTCACTGTGAGTCATCTTGCTGAAATGAGTCATTGTCCTTCATATGCTCAGTCAGTTTATCTGCTTACACTGTGAGTCATTGCAATTGAGGTTTCAGACTGTTATCTGCGACATAAAGCTTTCATATGCATTTACAGTCTATGCATTGAAATGAATGGGTCAATGTAAGTTTTGTTAAGCTTGCATGCCTCATAGTTCGTGCACGTTTCATCAATCACAGGTTCGTGCACAAGTAGGCTTGGCAAGTCTTCAGGTAAGAGAGCTATAGAAGCTCGTGCAGGCTCTAGCTTAGGCTGATTCGTGCATACTTAACCCCGTGCACATTTTTGGTTGCCATAAAGTTCGTACATTTCTTGCTTTGAACAATGTCCGTGCACAGTCTGTCCACCTCGTGGTGTTTTCACAATTGTGTCTTTATAGAACATTGTGTATCTGTTCTACGTGTTGTCTCTCCTCACAAACACGAAAAGACTTCGTGTCGTTTAAGTTTATAACACTTCGTGTTGATCTTGTCTATTACCAAGAAATCTGCTAAGAGGTAGTACATTGTGTGTCTGTACTGTTAGTCTTCCTGTTGGTTGGCACTTCATCTTGTTTGAGTATAACACCCAGTGTTGTACTGCTTGTCTTCATGTCGTGTGTCCGTTTTGTCTCCACTATATCTCGTATCACTTACTGTAGTTCCTCGAGTCGTTCGTAAGTTCGAGCAGTCCTGTCCTCGAGTCGTTTCCCAGTAAACCCCGTGTCGTTTTGACTCCGTATCAATGACTGTTTCTATCTTTGTTTTGTCTTCAACACGTGTTAGGTCTGTTCAGTTCGTGTCGTTGTCAGTCATTGTTGTTTTCATCGCGTGTCATTTATTGTTGCTCTTCGTGTCGTTTTTTTTCTTCTCAGCTCTTCGTGTCGTGTTCCTGAAGCTGCTCTAAAAGTTCTGATGAACTTCGAGTAGTTTTCCTGTAGACCTCGAGTCGTTCCTACTTAGTAACCACACTTAGTGTCGGTCACTGTTTGTCCACGTATTCGTGTTGATACGTCTTCGTGTCGTTTTTCACTCCGTGTCATTTTTGTTTCACTGCGTGCAGAACATTGCAGCACTTCGTGTTGCTTTCTGTGCCACCACCTTGTGTCGTTCTCTGTGTAGTGTGTGGTTTTGTCACCACTATACTTCGTGTCGATTGTTCTTCACTTCGTGTTGTTCTTACCGTCTTCGTGTTGGTCCTTCTCACTAGACCTCGTATCGTTCTTGCTTTGACCACACTTTGTATAGTTCTCTTTGAAGTATTATCTCTGTCATAGTGTGTATCTCGTGTCGTTCTCTTCATTAGGTCTGTTCTGTCACAGCATACCTCGTGTCGTTTTCTGTGTGAACCTTGTGTCGCTTCTCTCTGTCCTCCAGTTGCATCTCGTGTCATCTTCCTTGTTGTGTTAGCCTTGTTCATTGTATCACAGTTCGTTCACTTCCAACCTCGTGAAGTAGTCACCCTGTGTTGACATTACATACCTCGTGCGCCTTAGCTTTAAATAAGCATGCAGCGAACTCTGATTGACTAATGGTGTTAATCTCATTACAGGTCCGAGGAAGAACATTTCACACACCTGGGCTGCACGTGATCCAAGACAAGAGGAACAAAATACAATGAAGGCACGTGGCAAGAAAGTTCTGGATCAAGCGTGGGAGGCACACGCGTCTTGTGCCCTATTCACCTGCTGCTGATGCTATATAAGGTAGCCTTCGTCCACAGATGAAGGTCGATCGAGTTGGCGAGAAGAAAATCTCATACAGAGAGCCACGATCCAGATAGAAAAAGAAAAGAGAAAGAAGAAGAGCAGAAGGAGAAGAAGAGAGGTAGAGAGCTCGAGAAGAGTGTGAAGAGAAGAAGAAGCAGAGAGTGAGAGAAGAGCAGAAGAAAGAGAAAGAAAGATAGAGAGTGAGCGAGAGAGCTCGTGGAGAAGAAGGAAGATCTTACCTGAAGATCCGTCTACTGGACCGTGGATCAAATCCAGGCCAGTCAGCTCCGTTGAGAGCCACATTGTGCATTTCATTTTTCAGCTTTCTGTTTTGCTGAAGTCATTTTTCGTTTATTGTTCTTTCCTTTGTTTTCTGGTTTGCTGTGTTTCGATACTCTGTAGAGTGGTCGGGGTTCCTCCTGTTAGTTCAGGAGAAGGGAGATTGACATCTCCGGGTGCAAGTAGCTAGGAGCTACTTGTGGGTTCCCTCCGGTTTGAAGGAAGGGAGACTTGTCTCCAGTTCTGGGCTTGTGGATTCAAGTCCAGGGGTTCCCTCCAGGTCTGGAGGAAGAGAGACCGTGTGTCTCTGGTTTGCTAGTGATTGGTGTCACTAGTGGTTCCCTCCGGTTGGGAGGAAGAGGGGAGGTTGTTCCCCTGGTCAAGCTGTTTGGCAGCATTTGTTGCAGACTGAGTCTGCTGTTTCTAGCGTGAGCTAGTGGAAGCCACACTCGGGTTGAGTGTGGGGTGGATGTAGGTCTGAAGGACCGAACCACCTAAAAAACCCCTTGTGCATTGTGGTTTGGTTTATCTGCTTTTGCTTCCGCTAGATGATTGCATAGGAGAGCTCTAAGCGTTTGGCTTCTGTTTGAGCAGAAGTGTTGATTGGTCTTCTTAGAATATCTTAATCTGTCAAGAGAGCAAAATTTCAATTGAGTTTCAGATTGTCGAATCTGTCTTATTTTATTCTAGGTTTTTAATTGAGTGAAGGTTGATCAAACGGGCTATATTCATTCACCCCCCCTCTGAATACTTGCACCGAACCTATCAATTGGTATCAGGGCAGGTTCCCTAGCTCAACAGATCCAACGATCTGAAGGGGATCCTGCCATCGTGTGAAGCTTCTTATCTGTGTGTGTGTCTGTCCTGCTGCTTGGATCTCTCATCGAACAATTACTGTTCTAAAACTGTTTGTTTAAATGTCTTCTCTCGTGATATTTGATGGTTCAAATTACAGCAGTTGGTTGGGCGGCATTGGCATTCACCTGAGTTCCATTAATCCTAAATTATGGAATCTCATATCAAAGGACCCACACAAAGTGCCTCAGGATGAGGCCAGATGGTCTAGGAGGGACATGAGGAAGTTTAAAGAGAATACTGAGGCCTTTAATATTCTGAGAGACTCAGTAAATATTGACATGTTTCCTTGTATTGCAGGTTGCTCAACAGGAAAAGAAATCATGGCTCAAGTGAAAGCCATACATGAGGAAAAAGGTGGACTGTGCTTAGTCGGAAATGGAGGAGACTATAGTGACAGCCATAATCCAGAAGATGATAATGGCAAGGCAAGCTCAAATGATCAGGAAGAGGATAATGATGAGGAGGTAAACATCTTCGAAAACTTCTCTTTAGATG
Source organism: Amorphophallus konjac (assembly GCA_022559845.1). Lineage (NCBI taxonomy): Eukaryota > Viridiplantae > Streptophyta > Magnoliopsida > Alismatales > Araceae > Amorphophallus > Amorphophallus konjac. Next base: position 276,370,351 of record CM040123.1, on the reverse strand, counting down.
ATTGGGAGAATGCATACGCTGAGTTGTTCGAGTTTCATGAACAATTAAGAAAACAATACAAGAAATTGAAAAATAAAAGTGATCGAAGTAGTTCTACTCCACAATGTGAAAACTGTTCAAATATGCAGAAATCTCATGACGTCTATTTATCTGACTTCCATATGCATAAAAACCAGAATGAAAAATTGATGAAAAAACATGAATGTGTTAGCTCTGAATTGGATATTGTGAAATCCGAAAATGAATGCCTTAAGAAACAATGTGAAAAACTTCAGGCTCAAACAAAATGCTTTGATAATTCTGCTTGCAATGAATGTGCATTCTTGAAGGAATTGATTGAAGATTTAGACTCTGATGATAATATACAGAAGAAACTAATCACTTCCTTGAAGAAAGAAAATGATTCACTACTTATTCAGAAGAAGGAAACCGATAAATTACAAGATAAGCTGATTGAAGAAAACCTTCATCTGAAGGAACAAAACAAAAAGCTAATGGTTCTTAATACTATTTCTTCTGAAAAATGGCTGACAGTTGAAAAAGGGAAATCTATTCTGAAAGAAAATGAAGTGAGTAATGAATTCACATTGACACTGGAAAATGAGACTCTGAAAAGTCTGAACGATGAATTACAAAATCAACTTATGTTGTGTGAGGACCACATTGTGTCTTTAGAAAGAGAAATTGAAGATCTAAGAAACTCCCTGTCAAAATTTGTTAAGGGAAGAGACAATCTGAATAAGCTCCTTGGTGCGAATGTGAATTTTCAGAAGGAGGGACTGGGTTACAGTCCAGACATGAAGAAGGCTTTTGGAGAAAAATTGAAGACTGTTTTCGTTAAAAGTTCAGAACAAGAAAAGCCCTCTACCTCATTCTCACCTCAGTACAAAAATCAGAAAGAGAATGAAAAACAGAAAACAAATAGAAATAACTCTTCTATGCATATTGATCACAGTCCTCACCCACACTCGCATACATCTAGAAAGAAAATAATCTGTCACTACTGTCACAAACACGGACATTTGATGCATGATTGTAATTTGATGGAAAAGGATGACCTAGCAGCTGCTTAAAACAATCAGGCTAGAAAGCATGTCCCGTGGGATAAGAAAATTGATTGTTATAACTGTGGAAAAATAGGACATGTTGCTGCACAATGCTGGTCAGGGTCGTTTAGAAGAAACTCCCTTCAATGTTCTCATTGTAGAAAGCATGGCCACACAGTCAAAGACTGTTGGCATATCCAGGGTAGGAATGTCAATTTCAAATATGCTAAATTTCCTACAAAGAAAAATGATTTTGGAAGAAATAAAGTTGCATATAAAAGAAAGATTTCTACATGTTCTGAATGTGGTAAGCTAGGCCACAAAGCTGCCAACTGTTGGCTAACTGATTATGGAAAGAAAAATTTTCATCATAATCAAAGAAATACTCATGCTCATCTACATAGGCATCATACTTCAGCTAATTCAGGACCCAAGACTACTTGGGTTCCTGCAGGATCAAAATAATTAATCTTTGCAGATGTGTCTTGGAAATGAATAAAGGGGGCTAATCAACCAAGGCACTCAAGAATGAAACCCCATGACTACATTTCAGGTTAGCTCTGAAAAACTCTGTTTAAATTCTGTCTTCTGAATTTGGGTGCTCTAAATGCCTGCATATCATGTAATTCCTGAAAATCTGAACTGAATGTGAATGCTGTCTGAAAACTATCTGTTGCATAATTCATTAAAAAAAAAAACTGAATTGCATATAGGACTGTTGAGTTTACCTTGTTATTCATGACCTCGATGGTATATCAGATGTTCAGTTTTCAGTACAAGCATTGCATGTTTTCAGGGGGAGTCACTTGTATATCTTTGCATAACAATTCAATGTAGAGTCTTTGCATGTCCCTGCATGCATATAGTGCATTGCATCTCCCTATTTTGGAAATGCCAAAAAGAGAGTTCGAATGCATATTGTGAGGGGGAGTCATTACAATTGCATAAAGATTGTCAAATGCATACATGGGTCAGAACTCATTGCATATCCTCTCTTACTGATTTTGTTGACAAGCCTTGATCATAATTTGAAAACACTAAGCTTCAAAATCTCTCCTATCAATTGGTAACAATTGGTATCATTTGGCTTCAGAATTCTATCAGTCTTTCATGAAGATTTCAATGGACTATCTCGATCGTAAATCTAAAAAAAAAAAAACTCTTGAACTAGAAATCTTCTATTATACATTCTTATGAATATCTGAAATAACTCATGTGGTTTAAGCTTAATGTATTCATGGAGCTTAACTTCAAAATCTCTTAACATATCTTAATCATACTTAATAAATCTTAACCAACTAGTTCATACTAAGTCTTGCAAAAACTTCTGAAATCTGCACTTTTGAATACATGACTTCAACTGGTTAAGTACATGAAACTATTATTGATTTGAAGCAAATGAATATTTTTTTTGGGGTTATTGTCAGAGCAATGACATTGGTCACTGAGAAACACAAGTCAAAAGGACTGTGTCATGAGGTGCCTTAGTTAACTCTGAAAAATAAGAATTCATTGAAAATCAGGTAGAGCAATGGCATGCACACTGAGAAATATAACTCACTCATCAAGAAATGATTTGGAGTGTGTCATGATGTGTAAATGCTATCTCCGTTCATATATTGCATGACAGTTAGTCACACTAAGTGCTTAGGGATATTGGCCTCTGATCAAGGTATATCCTCTAGTTACAAGGTGTGCACTGAACTAGAGTGCTCGTAAAATTTGTAGCATAAAAAAAAATTGTTGAACGAATTGAAATATCTGAATATTGATGCTAAAATCAAATTGCTACAACCCTAGACAAAGTCATATGACTTCATAATTGCTTGATTTCAATATTGATGCATGTAATTCCGAAAGAAGTCAATAAATTTGATTGTGGAAGAGAAAGGGAGTCTTATCAAGATAAATATGAGGACCTGGTTCATTTTTATTCAACCATGGTTTCAGATATCAATACAGAATTTTATTGATAAACTCTACATACATCATGTTTAAACCATGCTGTTCAATAAATGTCATTCATAAGCCCTTATGATAGAAGACTTTGAAAACTTATGCTTTAGATTTATGAGATTGATATCTCTTTGAAATCAGGCTGAACTTCTTGTGTTTGGAACAATCTTGAAAAATCTGTTAATTGAAAAATCTGTTTGCCGCTGTGGTCTCCTTCTCATAAGAGTCCACTTATTGAGGGGGAGCTTCCATGTAATGCATCACTTGCATATCAATTGGCATCTCCTCAGGGGGAGCATTCCTTGTCATGCTGAATCATGTTCATATCATTTGTGACCTTGCATTCATATACTCAGGGGGGAGTATTGAATTTCTTGTTGCATCTGCATTTTTGCATTTAACCCTTCCCATCACTTTGATCTTCTCTAACTCATGCTTTTGCTGAAACTATTAAAGGGGGAGAATCATGTTCTTGCAAGGGGGAGATTTTGACTGAACTTTTATACATGCTATAATTTCTCAAATTATTTTTCTTTTTGATGAAGTCAAAGGGGGAGAATAATTTGAGTCTTTAGAATGCCTCACATCATCAGAATGACTCAATGTATTGAGAGTGTTGCCATCATCAAAAAGGGGGAGATTGTTGTGCCCCTGTGGTTTTGATGATGGTTTTGATGATTGGGTGTTGATATGAGTCAATCAAATGTTCAGTCATCTTGCTGCTGATGCTCAGTCATGTTACATGCTAAACTGATGCAATAAAATATTCATTGCTGTGGTTTTGATGATTGCGTGTTGATATGAGTCAATCAAATGTTCAGTCATCTTGCTGCTCATATTAGATTAACATATTTGATGCTCAGTCATGTTACATGCTAAACTGATGCAATAAAACATTCATTGCTGTGGTTTTGATGATTGATTTGGTTTTGATGATTACTGTTTGATGTGAGTCACTGTGAGTCATCTTGCTGAAATGAGTCATTGTCCTTCATATGCTCAGTCAGTTTATCTGCTTACACTGTGAGTCATTGCAATTGAGGTTTCAGACTGTTATCTGCTACATAAAGCTTTCATATGCATTTACAGTCTATGCATTGAAATGAATGGGTCAATGTAAGTTTTATTAAGCTTGCATGCCTCATAGTTCGTGCACGTTTCATCGATCACAGGTTCGTGCACAAGTAGGCTTGGCAAGTCTTCAGGTAAGAGAGCTATAGAAGCTCGTGCAGGCTCTGGCTTAGGCTGATTCGTGCATACTTAACCCCGTGCACATTTTTGGTTGCCATAAAGTTCGTACATTTCTTGCTTTGAACAATGTCTGTGCACAGTCTGTCCACCTCGTGGTGTTTTCACAATTGTGTCTTTATAGAACATTGTGTATCTGTTCTACGTGTTGTCTCTCCTCACAAACACGAAAAGACTTCGTGTCGTTTAAGTTTATAACACTTCGTGTTGATCTTGTCTATTACCAAGAAATCTGCTAAGAGGTAGTACATTGTGTGTCTGTACTGTTACTGTCTTCCTGTTGGTTGGCACTTCGTCTTGTTTGAGTATAACACCCAGTGTTGTACTGCTTGTCTTCATGTCGTGTGTCCGTTTTGTCTCCACTATATCTCGTATCACTTACTGTAGTTCCTCGAGTCGTTCGTAAGTTTGAGCAGTCCTGTCCTCGAGTCATTTCCCAGTAAACCCCGTGTCGTTTTGACTCCGTATCAATGACTGTTTCTATCTTTGTTTTGTCTTCAACACGTGTTAGGTCTGTTCAGTTCGTGTCGTTGTCTGTCATTGTTGTTTTCATCGCGTGTCATTTACTGTTGCTCTTCGTGTCATTTTTTTTCTTCTCAGGTCTTCGTGTCGTGTTCCTGAAGCTGCTCTAAAAGTTCTGATGAACTTCGAGTAGTTTTCCTGTAGACCTCGAGTCGTTCCTACTTAGTAACCACACTTAGTGTCGGTCACTGTTTGTCCACGTATTCGTGTTGATACGTCTTCGTGTCATTTTTCACTCCGTGTCGTTTTTGTTTCACTGCGTGCAGAACATTGCAGCACTTCGTGTTGCTTTCTGTGCCACCACCTTGTGTCGTTCTCTGTGTAGTGTGTGGTTTTGTCACCACAATACTTCGTGTCGATTGTTCTTCACTTCGTGATGTTCTTACCGTCTTCGTGTTGGTCCTTCTCACTAGACCTCGTATCGTTCTTGCTTTGACCACACTTTGTATAGTTCTCTTTGAAGTATTATCTCTGTCATAGTGTGTATCTCGTGTCGTTCTCTTCATTAGGTCTGTTCTGTCACAACATACCTCGTGTCATTTTCTGTGTGAACCTTGTGTCGCTTCTCTCTGTCCTCTAGTTGCATCTCGTGTCATCTTCCTTGTTGTGTTAGCCTTGTTCATTGTATCACAGTTCGTTCATTTCCAACCTCGTGAAGTAGTCACCCTGTGTTGACATTACATACCTCGTGCGCCTTAGCTTTAAATAAGCATGCAGCGAACTCTAATTGACTAATGGTGTTAATCTCATTACAGGTCCGAGGAAGAACATTTCACACACCTGGGCTACACGTGATCCAAGACAAGAGGAACAAAATGCAATGAAGGCACGTGACAAGAAAGTTCTGGATCAAGCGTGGGAGGCACACGCGTCTTGTGCCCTATTCACCTGCTGCTGATGCTATATAAGGTAGCCTTCGTCCACAGATGAAGGTCGATCGAGTTGGCGAGAAGAAAATCTCATACAGAGAGCCACGATCCAGATAGAAAAAGAAAAGAGAAAGAAGAAGAGCAGAAGGAGAAGAAGAGAGGTAGAGAGCTCGAGAAGAGTGTGAAGAGAAGAAGAAGCAGAGAGTGAGAGAAGAGCAGAAGAAAGAGAAAGAAAGATAGAGAGTGAGCGAGAGAGCTCGTGGAGAAGAAGGAAGATCTTACCTGAAGATCCGTCTACTGGACCGTGGATCAAATCCAGGCCAGTCAGCTCCGTTGAGAGCCACATTGTGCATTTCGTTTTTCAGCTTTCTATTTTGCTGAAGTCATTTTTCGTTTATTGTTCTTTCCTCTGTTTTCTGGTTTGCTGTGTTTCCGATACTCTATAGAGTGGTCGGGGTTCCTCCTGTTAGTTCAGGAGAAGGGAGATTGACATCTCCGGGTGCAAGTAGCTAGGAGCTACTTGTGGGTTCCCTCCGGTTTGGAGGAAGGGAGACTTGTCTCCGGTTCTGGGCTTGTGGATTCAAGTCCAGGGGTTCCCTCCAGGTCTGGAGGAAGAGAGACCATGTGTCTCTGGTTTGCTAGTGATTGGTGTCACTAGTGGTTCCCTCCGGTTGGGAGGAAGAGGGGAGGCTGTTCCCCTGGTCAAGCTGTTTGGCAGCATTTGTTGCAGACTGAGTCTGCTGTTTCTAGCGTGAGCTAGTGGAAGCCACACTCGGGTTGAGTGTGGGGTGGATGTAGGTCTGAAGGACCGAACCACCTAAAAAACCCCTTGTGCATTGTGGTTTGGTTTATCTGCTTTTGCTTCCGCTAGATGATTGCATAGGAGAGCTCTAAGCGTTTGGCTTCTGTTTGAGCAGAAGTGTTGATTGGTCTTCTTAGAATATCTTAATCTGTCAAGAGAGCAAAATTTCAATTGAGTTTCAGATTGTCGAATCTGTCTTGTTTTATTCTAGGTTTTTAATTGAGTGAAGGTTGATCAAACGGGCTATATTCATTCACCCCCCCTCTGAATACTTGCACCGAACCTATCAAAAAGGCACATCTTTACGAGTCAGTCTAGTCATTGGTGCTGCAATCTTTGCAAAATCCTGGATGAATCTGCGATAATGCCCAGCCAAACCTAAAAAGCTTCTAATCTTAGTGATCATTCTCGGTCTCTGCCAACTCAAAGCAGCTTCAATCTTTGCAGGGTCCACTGCCACTCCGTCACCAAAAATCACGTGGCCAAGAAAATGAATTTCCCGAAGCCAGAATTCACATTTGCTGAACTTCGCATAGAGCTCGTGATCTCTTAGAGTCTGCAGAATGATCCTCAAATGATGCACATGATCTTCATCAGAAGCAGAGTAGATCAAAATATCATCAACAAAGATTACCATGAACTGATCCAGAAATGGACGAAAGATATGCTGCATTAGGTCCATAAAAGCTGCTGGGCATTAGTCAATCCAAACGGCATTACCAGAAATTTATAATGACCATATCGAGTGCTGAAAGCTGTCTTCTCTACATCAGATTCCCGGATCCTCAATTGAAAGTAGCCAGACCGGAGGTCAATCCGTGAAAAGACAGTAGCAGACTGTAACTGGTCAAACAAATCATCAATCCTGGGAAGCGGATATTTATTCTTCATAGTCACCTGATTCAGCTACCTGTAATCAATACAAAGCCTCAGGCTTCCATCTTTCTTTTTCACAAACAGCACTGGAGCACTCCACGGAGAAAAACTGGGGCAAATATAGCCTTTTTCCAGCAATTCAAGTAGCTGTGCTTGCAGTTCTTTCAATTCAGCTGGAGCCATTCGGTACGGTGCCTTTGCCAGAGGGCCAGTACCTGGAATCAGTTCAATCACCATTTCTATCTCTCGTTCTGGAGGCAAGCCTGGCAACTCGTCAGGAAACACATCAGGGAACTCACAAACAATAGGAATATCACTGACATCCCGTCGTGGTTTTTCAACAGCAACCACAGAAGCTAAGAATCCCTGGCAACCTGTGCTAAGTAACCTATAGGCTCGAATAGCAGAAATAATCATACGAGAGGAATGGGATCGAATACCTTGGAAATAAAAGGCTGATTTTTCTTGGGGCTGAAAATAGACTTTCTTCGATCTGCAGTCAACCATAGCTCCATACTGCTCCAACCAATCCATTCCCAGAATAACATCATAATCTTCCAACTGCAACGCATACAATCTTGCCGGCAACTGGTGATTATCAATCATCACAGGAGACTCTCCCAAACACAAAGGTGTGACCATGAAATCTCCAGAAGGCAATTCAACAAACATCTCACAAGACGTCTCTGATGTCGGCTCCTCAATACATGCCAAGAAAGCCTCAGAAATAAAAGAGTGAGAAGCACCAGAATCAAATAAGACGCGAGCTGAATGACCATAAAGCATAATCGTACCTTCCACTAGATGGGACGCAACAGCTTCAGCTCTAGTCATACGTGAAACCTTGCCTTTCTGTTTCTTCGATCTAGCTGAGGATTGCTGAGAAGACGCCGATGCTTGAGAATAGAACTGTTGTTGAGTTACAGGAATAGGAGGAGGTCTGAATTGCGGCTGCTGGGGCTGAGGAAACATAGGAGCTTGCAACTGCTTCGGCCTCAACGGGAAATCTCGAACCACGTGACCAGGCTGGCCACAGTATAAACAGACCATAGGAAGAGAACACGGTTGACCCTTATGGTGACCACCGCATCTCCGACACGTCCACGGCTGACTGACAGCAGAACTCTGACGAGTCTGAGAAGAAGGCGTTGTCGGCTGCTGAACAGAATCTGTACCGGTCGGTTGCTGGAAAAACTTCTTTTTCTTCTTGAACCTCTTGAACTTGGTCTTAGAAGGAGAAGAAGCACTACTAACCTCTGGCGCAACTAAGGGAACTCCTAACACGGGCAGTCGGTGAGCCTGCTGAGACTGAACTGCCGGCTGAACTGACCCCGCCTGCGGATATCCACCTGGTCTCGCCATCTCCAGCTCTAGTGCCACCGCTGCTTGGCACGCACCATCCAGATCTGCAACGCGACTTGCAATCAATGGCAATTTTAATTCTAGCCTCAGACCTCGCAAGAATTACTGTGTCTTCAACGCTTCATTAGCCAGCACATGGGGCGCATACTGACCCAATTCCATGAACTTATTCCGATACTGAAGCACAGTCATACTACCTTGAGTCAGCTCAATAGATTGATACATCTTAGCCATCTGCAAGCAGGCAGGAGTGTAGGCACGCTCAAAAGCAGCAACAAACTCTACCCAAGTGATCTGCCGAAGAGGTCTGGCATGAAAAGCAATCTGCCACTCGGCTTTTCACCACGTAATGGCTGTACCTTGGAGTTGAAACGCAGCAAGCATAACTTTCACATCTTTAGCACACTCCATAGACAAGAACACGCGCTCAATTGCTTCTAACCATTGCCTCGCAACCTCTGGATCAGCTTGACCATCGAAAGCATGAGGATTGAACATAAGAAATTCTTTCAAAGCCCTGCCTCGACTGCCAGGCACTTCAACCTAAGGAGCAACCATCGGCGCTGCAGGAGGAACAACTGCAATGGCAAGAACAGCGGGAACTGCAGGAGGAGGTGCAAAACCACTCTCTTCCCTGGGAGCATCCCTAGGAGCTCAAGGAACTCGATGAGGTCTTCCTCTACGAGGCGGCATGATTACACTGCCAAAACACATAAAACAATTGCGAGTACATCAATCACACGGAAAACATCCTATGCCAGCAATAGATAAGATGAAGGACTAGCTCTGTACAAGTTACAAATTCCAATTCCTTATACAAATCCTCAACTCCGCTCTGATACCAGCTGTGACGACCCAGAGTTCAGGATACCGATATACCGATAACATCGATGCACCGATACCAAGAACTGGGGAAGCCACCGAAGAGGCTGATGAGGCCTCTGAAGGGTTAGTGAAGTTTGTCGAGTAGATGCATAACGAATTGCAAATTCATGCGCGCATATTAGAATTAAGCAATGAAGTTAACAAAAGTGCGGAAGCAATTCAAAATAACTATAGTGATATATATATATACTAGTCCAGAATCACAAAAGTACTAGTCCAAAAAGGTACAACTACACGGGGCATACCCCGGCAAAAGTACAACAAAGCCTCACACTGGCGACCCGTCAACTGCTGGCAACTAAGCACGGTCTCCGAGCAACCTCACAAAACACCGGGAGACGGCGGGCGCGGCTCACCTGAAAGGAGAAGGGTGAGTCACAGCCAGACTCAGTAGGGGTCACGCAGATCCCTACCTCGCACTAAACAAGCATACATGCAAAAATAAAGACAATTAGAGCATGCATTTAAATAAATAACAGGCATTGGCATGAATAACTAATCACAGTAAAGCTGTAAACTCTAAGTAAACAGATATAACAGCTAGCACATGCCAATAACGAGTAAGTCCAAGCGACTGAAACTAACTCTACCAGTAGAATATGCCTCAACTAATCCAAGCAATAAGGAAGGACAACCACTGGGAGCAGAAACCAGATGTGTCCACTAACGACTTACACTGCGCCTCAAGCACTCGTAGTCGGCAACACGACAAGTTGAGCGCACAAACAGTACCAAGCCAAGTGACCAGTCAGAGTGACACCCGTTAGTGTCAGTCCATAGCCTCTGACCACATGTGCACACACTGACTCTCGCCTGAGCCAGGCCCTCTAGCTAGTTTTCTCCCTCGGTAGGACGCTACCGTTGGCGGGGAGCCCACGGCACGAGCTTAAAAACCGTGTACAGGAACAATCCCCTCCGCCATCCTTGAGCGGGTCGGCACTCAACAAACCTTAGGGCAACGACAGTGGTTCCATTGCAAGGAAAGTAAAGCTACTCTATTGGGATCTAAAAACATGCCATCATATAATAGAACGACATAAACATGGCATATATACAAAATGGAATGCGTAAGGAATAGGCCGGTGCTTTTTGAAACCAACAGGCAAGTGGCGGTCTGCTTCCACCGCGCTACATGGAAGTAACGGTCGGGGACTGGCACGTTATATCAACAATAACGCGTCCGCCCCTACCCGTTACATCCACCGAAGCTCCAACTCAAAGCAACCAACCGAAGAGTGACGGCCTACGGCCTCACCGTCACTCGGCCCCAACGGTCGGGGCACAGCGCGTTACATCGACTATAACGCGCTGGGTCCTAGCCGTTACATTCACCCGAGGCCAAAAACAATACGTAGCGTTCTAAAACCGCTCGCAGGCGATGTGGCGCGCTCGCCCAGGCGCGTCGGGGCACCCTGACGGCCGGTCGACTGGCCGTTGTAGATATATATATGTGTTTCAATCTAGCGACGTCCCCTAACTAAATAATGTAAGCATACTGATAGACATGAACTTTCATGAAACACAGAGGGGGACGAGGAGTAGAGAACTGACCGTGATCGCCACCAAGACTAATACCTCAGGAAGACCGAGCTACAAGCCTTGGAAAGGAGAAGGATAGCGGCACTCGCAAGCGGGATGCTGAAAGGTGAAGGCGGTTGGTCGCACGTCCGCTACCTGATGAAGGCGGTCGTTCCAGACCGCTACCATCACCCAAAAACGTGGGCTGTGGTTCGATCCTCCCTCTCTCTCAGCCGGCCAAGAGAGAGGGGCCTCGTGCTGAATGTGCTGTAAACCTGCAAGGAAGGATGAAGACACAAAGAAAACAAACCCAATTAGATCTACAAGTAGTGCAATATCTATCAAACTATAATAATTAAAACGCATAACAAGGGGGGGCAAGTACCTGGGGGTTGGTGATTTTTAACCCATGTGGGGCGTGACAAACAGTGGGAGGGATGTTTAAACATGCAACAAATGACTAGAACAGGATAGGACAACACGAGACAATGCAAGAATAGTGATGCAATGTGAAGAAAAGGAATGAACGAAGGAGGGTTTGAACACTAGTGTCTAGATACTCCCTGGACCGGAGAATGCTTAGAACGTGAACAGCATGGTCCCTTAGCAGAAGATCGCTCCCCGGACTGGAAGAGTTTCGGCGTGAATCCCCAAAAGTCCCCCCCGAAGTGAGGAAGAAGCCAACCCTTATATATCGATCCCTTAGAAACCCTAGGTCGAGTTGGGGTTCCCCGGGGCGAATTCCAGAGTTTTCCAAAGGATAAACTCATGAAAAAATGAAGAATAATCGTCCAAGAGAGTCCACCCCCCGTCCGGGGCCGTAACTCTCTCGAAGATAGAGTCCTAAGACACCCCCGGGCGAAGAAAACGGAGCTTCGGACGGAACTGGGCTTGGGCGGTGAACGCGGTCTATCGCACGACCGCTAACAATGGAAATGGTCGGGTCAAAACCGCTACCAGGCATGAGGATAAGGTTTGACCGGGTCAGCTTCAAAGGAATGGGTCGCAGGATGAAAGCGGTCCTCATAGGACCGCTACCAGGTGATAGCGGTCTAGAGAGAACCGCTATCATCAGGATGTACGCCAAGGGAAAACTTACTCCAAACAAACCCCGTCCAGGGAGTAAGAAGCTTGGTAATGAATAGATATACTCAAAACACCATCAAGGAAATACCTCAAAGTAATGGATAACTCGGGACATTATCAAGGGGATAAGAAAAGGACTCAACTTGTAGGCATAAAACGGGTGTCAACAGATGCCCCTCCTTGGTGTCCGCTTTGCAAGGGAGCGAGCGGAGGTGACATGGCAGCGAAGTGGAAAGGAGATGGAGCGAAGGTAACAGCGACGTGAAACGGAGATGACGTGGAGATGAAGCAGAGAGAACTGATAAGCTGGCAGCAAGGCAAAAGACACTCGTTATAACCAACAAGCGACAGGAACTCTCCCTGAAAACGCCGAACTAACCACCAGGGCTGGATGACGCGGAAGAGACCTGTCCGGATAACTAAACTAACAGGAAAAAAGGAAGCACGACCAGGCCCATCGGGGACACAATCCACAGACGATGAGGGGGTCGGAAAGGAACATAACGTAAAAAGTAGGAAAAGTATAACTGAGATAAAATCCAGACAGGAATCACACTGGCCAACCAGACCAAGCGAAAAGATCAGAGAAATCGTTCAAATTCAGAGCGGAATGAGAATCTCTTATCCAAGTGAATTGAAGTGCAATTAACCATTACAGAGGAGAAACCCTTGAACGGATCACGAGGCGTGAATGCTCAAAAGATGACATGATGCATGCTGGGCTAAAGTAAAGAAATCGTTAAAACAAATGCAAAGAAATCATAAAATAGCCAATACTCAAGGATAATATTTCTAGCCTGGGGATAACCAAGGTCAAGATACCATCTACAACCACGGCGTGCGGGATGGAACCATCCTCCCCTAGTTTTCCCAACCTAGTGGCCTATCCGGAGGTTAAACGCGTGAATCTAGATCATCATTATTTTTGTTGAAGGGGAACATCAGATCCTGGAACACGCGGGAAACCAACTGGTCCTTGAGATGATATAATGTAATACCATATAGTAATGTAATAAAAAGGAGGGATAGAAAGCCATACCTGACTTACCTGTCAAGCGGAACGACATTTTTTGTCTTTTCACATATTTGAATTTTTATGGCTTTTTTAAGATGAGAAAATCACAAGCAAATAAACATGAACAGAGTAGAACATAATGCCAAAGGCAAACAATATATAATGTAACGAACCAACTTCACCATAATGACGAAACAAACGAAGCATATGTGCGATCATGGAAGAACAAACATCACCGAACAGAAGCCATATGACCAAGCAGAGACCAGGCAAGTGAATAAACAAGCATAAGGGCCTTATACACAGAAGGCGGTCTTCACAAAGCCGCTACCATATGTTAGCGGTCTTCGACAGACCGCGACCATGTAGTCAGATTTGAAAAATAACAGCGGCCCCTTCGGCGGCCCCTTCATTCCCTCCGTTTCTATTTCGCAAAAAACCGACCCCAAACTCCTCCCCCAACTCTCCTTTCCTCCCCAGCCTCCCCTGCCAACCGGAGAGATGCCGAAGAAGCAACTCACACGCCGCTTCCTCGGAGGATCATGGAGGCGGACGTGGGCGCTTCGTCCTCCACGGAGCCACCGGCGGGAGACGAACAACCACCCCCGGTCCCGGAGGAAGAAATCCCTCCCGTCGCTCCCGAAGATTCCGATGAGGCCTCCGAAGAGGCCGACGAAGGAACCGAGGGGGACGGCGAGGAAAAATGAGCCCCAGGAGCGCCACCGTCCGAGGTAAGCCCCCACGGCCCAAAACTCCTCTTTTGCCCCCTTTAATTTTAATTTATCTTGTTGCATGCGGTTAGAACGGGATCGAAGATCCCCAAATGATAGAATGTAGGGCTAAAAAGCCCATAAGGACAAGGCTAGAAACGGGGAAGGCCCGGCCCGTCATGGCGAACAGGTCGCGGTCAACCAGTAGCCACGACCTGTAGTAGCGGTTCCTTGAGGACCGCGACCATCCCAGACCCCCATTTGAATTCGAAAATTCAATTTCTTCCTATCTAGAAATGTTTATGTGAATTATGCTGATCCTTAAATGGTGAAATGCCTTTGCAGGGGAAGAGCCGGACCAGGATCTCGTGGTTGCAGGTCAGAGCGGTGTACCTTGCCTTGCCTGAATTTCAGAGGGTCAGGCTGGCGGCGATGGGGTTTGCGGAGTTCATGAGCGTGGAGGTACTCCGGACTGACGCCGCACTGCTGCTAGCACTACAGGACAGATGGGATCCGATTAGCAAGGCCTTCCTATTCCCGTGGGGACACATGATCCCCACACTTGAGGATATAGCACGGATTACGGGACTCCGAGTGCACGGGGCACCAGTGAGCGGCTTCACCCACTCAGACTACTGGGAGTAGGCACAGCAGCTGCTAGGGCTAGAGCTGGATAGACCGGGACGACCGTCATCCCTACTGCCACGAGGCAGACTGCAGGACAGCCTGGGCCTGAGAGGCGTCGGGATCTCAGTCGGGGAGTTACCCGAGCAGCACCTGGAGAGACTGAGGGACCGAGCGAGGGGGAGAGTGTCCGCCGAGCCAGGACCCGAGGCAGATAGGGTACTGAGGAGGTTCTTGGTGTTTCTGTTCGGGCGGCTGCTTTTTGCCACGAGAGGGGATGCGGTGAGCTGCCGGTTGCTACCACTACTCGAGGATCTCGAGGGCGTGGGATCATACGCCTGGTGCGCGGCCATACTAGCTTTTCTGTTCGACTCCATCGGTACTACTACCCGCCAGACGATGCTTGGCGGCTTCGCTCCATTCCTTCAGGTATGATTCCAATTTGAATGCCCTGAATTTGAACGCTTATGCTTATATGATTATCTAATTAATGCATGTGTGGAATGCAGGTGTGGGCCTACCTCTACTTGCCTCACCTCGGTAGAGGGCTAGAGGCTCATGCAGACCGTCTTCCTATCGCGAGGCGGTGGGTGGCTAGACGGGACACGGGATCGCTCAAACGCCAGGTGCGGGCGATCCAGGATGACATCGATTCTCTTCCCTATGCATCGGTGAGTTCTAAACTTTAAACTTAAGATGCAAATGTTGAAATGCATGCTGACCTTGACTCCTTCTACAGGTTCGTTGGACACCTTACCGAGACGAGGGATTCGAGGGCCAGCCTTGGGTGGAGGTGGCACTGGCGTACTCAGGCCGAGATATCTGGCTACATTGCATGAACGTGGTGGAGCCACTCCGCTATCACTTGATCATGAGGACCCGGGGAGTGCACCAGCCGGACGTGGCATTCCCGACCCGGGAGAGCGCCGAGGAGGAGCGCGTGGGGCGACACTCACGCTGACTGGTTGGCTCGGTGGACTGGATTGCTCGAGCAGAGGAGCAGATCCGGGACTGGGCGCGCCATGGACGCGAGGTACGGGCCAGAGCTGACACAGACGAGGCCTACCTAAGGGCCTATGCACGACGCTACGGGGATCAGGTCTTCCGCGGCACTCAACGACCGGTAAGAATCTCTGAACCTAGTGCCTTATCTATTATGCTGACATGCTGACATGTTAACGCTTCTGAATGCAGCTTGACCCTGAGGGACGCATTGCAGAGCTCCAGGGTCTGCTCCACTCGACTGTGCAACAGCGGTATGAGCTTCAGCGCTCCCTGGATCTCCTGGTGAGCCTTTACTACTTTCTAGACTTAGAAATGTTATTATGCTATAAGACTTGTGAGATTGACTGACTTCAATGTACAGCATGCCGAGGGAGCCCAGCGCCATGGCTCAGATGCCCCTTCTTCCTCCACACAGACACCAGCAGACCGGGCCCAGAGGGATGCTGAGTTCGCCAGGGCGACTGAACGGGCTGAGGAGGCCGAGACCGCTCTTGCCGGGAGGGTGAGTGACGCAACCTTCTTTCAAAGATCTCTTTAGAAGCCGGCTATTCACAAATGAACTGTATAATGCAGGCCAGAGAGCTGGAGGCAGCGATGCAGGAGATGGCCCGGCTACGGGAGGAGGCAGCGGCGGCGGGCCGCTACCGCGAGGAGGCGGAGAAGTCCCGGTAGCAGGTCCATGACCTCAAGATCGAGCTACGGGCCCTGGAGCGGGCATTTCGCATGATGGGGCGAGGCCCTGAGCGGAGCGCATCCCAGGGTGACGCACACAGTGGTTCTGTCCGGGACTACTTCACGGGTTCCTCCGGCCGTCGGAGGAATGAGGACGAGGAGAGGCGCCGACGCCGAGAGGAGGGTAGCACAGCCATGGGTCCTCCGGAGAAGAGGCGAGAGGGTGGGGGTGAGAGTGAGGGACCTGGCGAGGGCCAGGCTTGATTATGCCTTGTTGTTTCTCTTTTGATTTTGTTTGCACCACACATGTACATGGAGAAATGACACATATATATATAATGCCATGAGTTTTGTTTTAAATGAATGTGAATGTTCGTTCTACCAATCTATAAATGCTTTACACAATCGACTCAAGAAGAAGAGAGAAAGTGCTGCGAGGACGAGACACGACTAAAATGGGAAGTAGTATGCAGGGTCAGCCAAAACAGTCGCGGTTCCATGACAACCGCGACAAAAGGTAGAGGTTGTGCGACCAACCGCGTCCTGAAGAACGTAAGAGTGCCCAACCAAGGCAGACGCAATGTCATACAACAGGGGGGGCCCATGCGCGACCAACATATTCCTGGGACAAAATAACTCATGCAGGATAAAGATGTGGCAAATACACTCCTCAATCGAAACTTAAGATTAGCATGAAGCGGAACCGCCAGGTTCATGATCGTGAGGTAAAGCCGTCTCGTGTAGATGTGATCAGAGGAAGCAAGAATTTGAGGAGGACATAAGCTTCAGAACAGATCGAGAGACATGAGTTGAATGAGAGAATAGGCCCAAAGATGTGGATAGGAGATGGAGCGAAAAGATATAGCGAGGAATGCCTGGGTACTTGCAACCTGCACACTTAGCAAACGGATTACGTATCTGTCGTTAAAACAAATGTAAATGCATGAAAGAGACACATTTTTTTTGGATTTTCGTAATCTTTTTGATGATTTTTTTTTGATGACAATATTTGATTTTTTTGAAGTTTTGAAATATTTGATTTGTTTGAAGTTTTGATAATATTTGATTTTTTTTGTTTTTGGAATTTTGTCATAGAAATCCACGGCACCTAAAGGCGGGTTCAAACTACTAGCAAGGGACCGTCGTTCCGACCCCTTTCACTAAAGGCTTCCCTTAAGCAGGGTGTGCATGCGAGGGTGGCTTACCACAACCAACTGCTTCTAAAGAACGGTGCCCCTACTAAGGCCATACCCGGGATACAACCCGGTCTAAGAGGGAGGAGCAGAAGATAAATTGGAGACAAGCTTCGTACAGGATGGGAGATATCAAGGCTCGAATTCCTTCAAGGGCACTACTCCTCAAAGAGTAGGTCTATTGCGCCGGGGCTTGTGTCTTTGATTTTTAGACCCATATTTATCAGGCACGCGTGCGACCGGGCTCATGATGTCCCGCGAGGAACTATACTGCCACTCTTGCCATGCCTTTGATTCATAATTTTGCATTGATTCATTTTCTTCATTTTGGTAACCCTTATTGGCCAGATATAGCATGAAAGCTCATTTTTGAGGGTCAAGACTGCCCCTATTTGAGATCTCTCTCGTATTGGGGAGCGCCTAAGTTGGTCATCTTATCCATCCATCTCTTGCCCCTGCACTTGGCCGAGCAGAGAAAAGAAAAGACTTTTGTGCATACCCAAAGTATGGCCAAAGCAGCAACGGTGCGCCTCAGAGGAATCGGCTATGGCTTGCCGTGTAGTGTGTGAAAAACACATGCCTAAAGGTCACCCTCAACAATCGGGGAAAGAAACTAGACTCCCAACGCCGAGCTATCACCAGCCTAAGGGTGCTGTAAAAGCTAATTTTTTTATTTGACACAAAGTTAAGATCTAATTAAACAAAGACTCCTAAAGCCACTCAATCATGTTAAGAAATCATGTGCAGAAATAATAGAAATAATGGAAATGAAAGCATGTTTCTTGCCCAAAATAAAGATACCTTCGTAAATCCATGGCGTGGAAACCAGCATCCTGAAGCGATCTCGATCATCGAGCTTTGAGGAGCGCGAATTTTATTTTCCTTGCTTGTCAGGATAAAGGATGAAAGGATAGCAAAGGATTGGATTCCTCGACATAGAGGAGTGGCAGACATCATATTGGACGAAGAAGGGATAAAAAGGAAGAGAGACGAGGGCTAGAACTCCCTCGTTAAGGCACTGAGGCCCTGATAACAAGGGACCAGATACATAATAAACAAGGATTAACTGAGATCAAGGCGGGCTAAAGCCTCGAGAACAGCAAGAAAAAGGGTAATGACCTTGAAAGGGTGAGATAGAAAGAACGGAAAGACGTCGAAAAGATAACTGTGAAGACAAGAAAGAAGGATAATGATCATCCGACGTGGTCAGAGAAGAGGAATAGTGATCACTTGACAGAGGCGGGGAAGAGGATGTATGAACACCCGACAAGGTCGGGGAAAAGAAATGGAAACCACCTGACAAAATCGGGGAAGGATCAGAAAAATCACCCGACAAGGTCGGGGAACGAGCGCAAGGGATCCCAAACAAGGTCGGGGGAAAGAGACGAGCAGTGAAATCCGGACATGTCTGGGAAGAAAAACTAGAAGATGCCCCTGACTCAGGGGAAGAGGAAGACATAGGCCGAGGCCTAGAATGGTGAGGATAGGAAAAGATGGTGGAAATATGGTCAGGTGGTGGAAGGTACACCACCCACGGATAAGAACTGAGCAATAGAAAAGACGAATGGACGGAAGAAGGAGATGAGGCAGTGGACTCCTGAGTGCCCAACTGACGGCCCTTGAACTTACGTCGCCGCCTCTTCTTAGCCGCAATCTTCTTGAAATAACGCCGCCTGGCGCGGGCTCGGCTTCCCGGGCTCCTCAATCTGTAATGTCTTCTCAAATAGCGGGCCCACCTGGCAGATGGCCTGGCCCGGTCATGAATATGCAGCTTCATTGGGGCGGCTGCCCCTAGACCCCCAGTGCTAACAAGATGCAGACATTCTTGGGCAAACAACTTCTCAACTGAATGAATATCATGGAGCCACGGAGTTTTGTCTCTTGGCACTAGAACATAGAGGTTCGGCAACTCCACTCGGCAATCAGGCTCGAAGCATAACTCCCGTACTAGAAGAGCAGGACAAAGCTGAGAGAGATCAATACGCGGCGTTGACGTGGCCGGCATGCTAATAAATTGAGGGAGGTTGCACAGCAAGTGCAGAATGTCCTTGGAAAGTGCAGAAGATGCAGCCAATTGCCCCTTAAATAGGGAATCCATCAGGCTCCGGGCGGCCGTATGGGTTAGCATAATCCGAGTAGAGAACCCCTCTCGGCCAGTGAACTGAACATCAATCGAGCGAGGAGAAATAACGGCATCGATAGTGAATCCCCCGGCGAGTGATGAAATTGCCATCAGCCTCGCTCGTGAAGAAACTGGCACTAGTGCGAGTGAACTCTTCTTTGCAACCATTTCTGAAAATGCAGGCTCATTATCCCGAAAATAGCCAGGGACCAGGACCCAGATTGGCATGCGGTAAATGGCAACTTGAGTCTTGAAATGCACAATCGAAACCTGGCTCGGCTCATTATCTCCCTGGGGACCAGACCCAAGGGGCACCAAAGGTAGCGTGTACCTGCTCTGCGAAGTGGGAAGTGGTAGAGGAAGGTTAGAAGGAGGGGTTTGAAGGGCGCGGGTGGCGATGGTGCAAGTGATGGGGGAATAATGATGATGACGGGCATGGGTGGAGGTAAAGGCAAAAGTGGAGGTGTGGGTTTGTGCTCGGCCTGCTCGGGCTCAGAGGATGATGGCGAAAGGGGGAGTGAAGGAAGTGGTGGCGGCGGTGGCAAAGGTGATGAGGGTGGCAAAGGGAGTGATGTGGTTGATGAAGACGGTGAAGGTGAAGGGGATGGAGGTGAAGGTAAGGGTGGGGAAGAAAGAGGAGAGGAAGGTAGTGGCATAGTGGGGGAAGAGGCAGGTGGTGGCGCTCTTCGACGTATCTTCACGACTCGTCGAGAGGCGTTGGGGATAGGTGTGGTGGTGGAAACGGAGGGTGAAAGAGAGGTTGCCCAAGCGGAGGCTGGGGTAAGTAAAGGTTGTGGAGGAGATGGGATGGAGGAAGAAGTAGGTAACAGAGCAGGTATCTTATTAACTAAAGAAACACCAGGGTGCCCATGGTCTTGAAGTGGGGACGGTTGCCTAGGCGGCACGGCTTGCTGCTGCTGCTGCTTGCTGTTGAGATCTAAAATAACTTGGCGTATGACAGCCCAATCAATCATCCTCTTGTCTTCCAAGCTGTAAATAACCTCCCGAAACTTGGGACAGTCCTCAATCAAATGCCCCTACTGACGGTGGAATTCACAGAACTGGAGCAAATTCCCGACTGTAGGTTGGCAAGGCACAACCGGAGGGAGCTGCAACGCATGAGTGGCCATCAAAGCCCTGAAAATGTTTGTGAGAGATTCCGGGAATGGAGAGTGAGAAGCCCGCTTCGGGCAAGGCGGATGCCGAGGGGTGTGAGAAGGTAGTGGGGATGGTAGCGGAGGTTGCGTAGGTAAGAGGGATTGCGTAGGCGAAGGCGGAGGGCTGGAATGATGTGGCGGCGTGGGGGGAGTGGGATTGTAATGGATGGCATCTACCCACTCGCGGTGTGGTGTTTCCTTGACCGGAGGTGGAGGGGTGTGAGGAGATAAAATAGCGGAGGGCCGACTCGTGGATGGTTGGTATGCGGTGGAGCACATGGAGGTATAGGGGTGTGTGGGAGTGGACGGTCGACTCGTGGAGGGATGTAAGGTGGAGGGCTGACTTACGGTGAAGGGCGGAGGGAAAGTGTATGTAGAAGGTGACGGTGGAGGAGACTCATGGTCAAAGGAAACTAGGAGTTGTTGGCTAACGACGCGGGCTCGATTGTAAAGCTGTTGCCAGGATGTGATATCGTTCAGGGCTAAGATACATCTGAGCTCGGGCGTTGCGTTAGAAATAACCATCTTGATCTGCTCGCCCTCCGGAATATGTCCCGGAACTTGCGCGGCTAGGTGACGCCAGCGGTCGGAAAACGTGGAGAATTCCTCGTCGAGCGTCATCTTCTCTTGGGCCAGATCAACCAAAGAATGTCTGGGCCCAACCTAGTCCTGGTACTGCTGAATGAATCTTGCTTGAACGGCTTGAAAATTCATCATCTGCTCTTACGGTAACGTGAAGAACCAATCCTTGTCCGGACCCTCTAAAGATAGGCCAAATAAATAGGCCATCAAGCGTTGATCATGCTGGAACTGGGCCGACTCATATAAGAACTCCTTCAAATGCACGTAGGGGTCACCGACTCCACCATAGCGACGATAAGCCGGAATCTGTTGACGTGGGGGAAGCTGAAGACCTCGGAATGCAAATGGGATATCCAAAGAAGTTTGAGGACTGATTTGCCGTTGCAATTCATCAAGTTGGCGTTGGGCCTGAGCGATCATCTCCTCGGTAGGAAGAGTCCGAGAAGGATATGGGCCAGCTTGAGCAAGAGATGATGAATTTAGACCAGGATAATGTTGATGGGCCGGATAAGGGGATCCGGCCTGAGAAGAAGGAAAGCCCACTCCGAGAATTGAGGAATACATGGGCCTGGAAGAATTACGAAGGTGGGAATGAGAATTGATTGCGCCAACAGCAGCACAGGCGGGGCAAGAATGCCCGTTAGAAGAACAGGGTCCAACGGGGGAATAAGGAGATGGGCCCGCATGGGAAGAGGAGTCCACACGGGGGTAAAAGGGTGGAGAAGTATAGGAATAAGGTATGGGGGAGAAATGCTCCATGGGGATGGAGACTTTATACAGTGAATTTCAAATAAATATAAGGAGGGACATGGGCCTAGGACGGATGCGACTAGATGGAGACAGACCGGGGTGAACTAGACCAGATGGACCTAATCTGCCAAAATAATGCAAATGATAATACCGCAACATACAAAGGAGGGGAGAGATGAGAAAAGAATTAGCCAATTATCCAATCAAGTTTCAGATGATGCGTGAGAATTTTTATAAGTTCCCTTTTAGGACCTTAGCGGATTAATTAAAATGTGAATTCACTCAACACAAGGTACCTAAACCGGGTGAGAATGGAGAACTGACAGACTCTAAAGGACTCTCTCTCTCATGAATGCAAACCCTAGATTGGGGATGACAACGGTACAACCTGCCTGGCGTCCGCGTGGGAATCCACGGCTCACGGGGGCTTACGGAGGCCCTCAGCAAGGTCCCTAGTCGGCTCCAAGGAATATGGAGATGAGAGGAAACCCTACCTCGGTAGGAATGCAACTACTATGGAAATAGATGGATGCCCCTATGCGCACCGGAGTGCATGCAAATTCTGACCTAAAAGACTAGTAATCAAGATGAAAACAATAACATAAACAGTTACTTCAACAGAGAGAGGAACAAACAGCACTCAGGACCCTCAAACGCAGTGAAATAATGGGCTACAGAAAGGGACCTCGGGTGCGTACCTGGGCGAACAGTAGCGGTCCTGTGATGACCGCTAACACCTGTAAGCGGTCGGCGCAGGACCGCGTTATGTCAGAAAGCAGAAAGTAGCCAAACAGGAGCAGAAACCCCGGAAGGAGGCCCGAGCAATAAACCAGATGTCAGAGGAAATAACCATAACAATAATGAGGACAACGTGCAGATGCACGGACAGCATAAAATAACACTCCAGAACGTAACACATAATGATCTATGGCAAAAGGTTTTGGAGTGCGCACCTGAGTAACAGGTAGCGGTCCTCTGATGACTGCTACAACACGTAAGCGGCTATCAACAGACCGCTTCTACGCCAGAGCACAGAAAACACCCAGAACAAGAACGGGAAACCCCACAGAGGTTCTCAACAATAGTAAAAAGCAGGTGATACAGTACACAACACGATTGGCAGTGGTGTCCCACCGTGATCGCCAAAAAAGGGGTGTAGATATATATATGTGTTTCAATCTAGCGACATCCCCTAACTAAATAATGTAAGCATACTGATAGACATGAACTTTCATGAAACACAGAGGGGGACGAGGAGTAGAGAACTGACCGTGATCGCCACCAAGACTAATACCTCAGGAAGACCGAGCTACAAGCCTTGGAAAGGAGAAGGATAGCGGCACTCGCAAGCGAGATGCTGAAAGGTGAAGGCGGTTGGTCGCACGTCCGCTACCTGATGAAGGCGGTTCGTTCCAGACCGCTACCATCACCCAAAAACGTGGGCTGTGGGTCGATCCTCCCTCTCTCTCAGCCGGCCAAGAGAGAGGGGCCTCGTGCTGAATGTGCTGTAAACCTGCAAGGAAGGATGAAGACACAAAGAAAACAAACCCAATTAGATCTACAAGTAGTGCAATATCTATCAAACTATAATAATTAAAACGCATAACAAGGGGGGCAAGTACCTGGGGGTTGGTGATTTTTAACCCCTGTGGGGCGTGACAAACAGTGGGAGGGATGTTTAAACATGCAACGAATGACTAGAACATGATAGGACAACACGAGACAATGCAAGAATAGTGATGCAATGTGAAGAAAAGGAATGAACGAAGGAGGGTTTGAACACTAGGGTCTAGATACTCCCTGGACCGGAGAATGCTTAGAACGTGAACAGCATGGTCCCTTAGCAGAAGATCGCTCCCCGGACCGGCAGAGTTTCGGCGTGAATCCCCAAATGTCCCCCCCGAAGTGAGGAAGAAGCCAACCCTTATATATCGATCCCTTAGAAACCCTAGGTCGAGTTGGGGTTCCCCGGGGTGAATTCCAGAGTTTTCCAAAGGATAAACTCATGAAAAAATGAAGAATAATCGTCCAAGAGAGTCCACCCCCCGTCCGGGGCCGTAACTCTCTCGAAGATAGAGTCCTAAGACACCCCCGGGCGAAGAAAACGGAGCTTCGGACGGAACTGGGCTTGGGCGGTGAACGCGGTCTATCGCACGACCGCTAACAATGGAAACGGTCGGGTCAAAACCGCTACCAGGCATGAGGTTAAGGTTTGACCGGGTCAGCTTCAAAGGAATGGGTCGCAGGATGAAAGCGGTCCTCATAGGACCGCTACCAGGTGATAGCGGTCTAGAGAGAACCGCTGTCATCAGGATGTACGCCAAGGGAAAACTTACCCCAAACAAACCCCGTCCAGGGAGTAAGAAGCTTGGTAATGAATAGATATACTCAAAACACCATCAAGGAAATACCTCAAAGTAATGGATAACTCGGGACATTATCAAGGGGATAAGAAAAGCACTCAACTTGTAGGCATAAAACGGGCGTCAACAGCCGTCAGGTTAACCGCCTCACCCGGTCAATGCAAAATGACAAACGAGTAACAGATGGGAGCCCCACCGTTACTCTCAATGTAACGCCCTGCCAACGGGCCGTTACATTGATGTAACGCATCCTTCAAGGACCGTTAGGCATGTGACGGCTCCTGGAAGGACCGTCACACCACCTAGGTCACGGACGGGTTAGGTTTGAAAACTGGTTCCCTCCCGGACGATAGAAATCATCGGGTAACGACGTAAAAACCTATTTCCTGTCAAACCATACATCCCAAACAACAATATAACAGCTAAAAACATCACATGCAAAGCCCACAATGCATTTATCTCAAAGATTTAAGCTAAAACCCCACAAATGGAAAAATGAATATTATGCATGCTACGGGGTTCTAATCAAACGAACTAGCTACAGGAATTAATCCTAGCAAGTTCAGGAGTCCATCCCCCTACCTCTGGCAAGTCAAAACGGCCGGAAACGTCGCATGCAACGAGGAGGGTCCACGGGGCCTTCAAGCTCCACCTCGCTCTCACGATCACCAAACCACGCCGAAATGGGTACCCACGCATTCCTCTCGACGCGAGGAATCCAATGGCGCCAACCACGCTTCAATCTGACAACGTTTCGCCCGAAATCCCTAGGAAGGGGAGAGAGGCGATCGCGTGAGGAGAGAGAGAGCGTGAGGGTGAGAAGAGATCGACGAGGGGGGCGAGAGAGAGAGGGTGAGGGATTAAAAGAAAATAAAATAAAATTAAAATATATATAATATAATCATTATATATATTAAAATCTTATTAATTTCTAATAACCCTCAATTAACTCCAAATAAATCCATAAAAATACCAAAAAAATTCCTAAAAATCCAGGAAAATAGTCGAAAATTCCAGAACAAATATTAGATCCAAACCACTAAGGATCCACTGAGGCACGGGCCTTACACCAATGGGCACAAGTACTTTCGGGTGCTCCTCCCAGGGCCAGATCGGGCCCTATATGCACAGCATTAAAGATAGATCTAGACATCCACGATAGTTCATAGCCAATAAGGAGTTTCAAGAACATGCTTTAATAGAATGATAAGGTAAGATTTTCATGGAATTCACGGGCAAGGCCCTTGAGTAAGGACAGACATGCGATAAAATCTACGAGAAGCATAGAAACCATGACATGTCGATAAACTAGGTGGAATTGGCACCTAGATTGGTTGCCATGAACAACTTGAATAGATGACTAACAAGATGGTCACCATTTCAATAGACACGAAGCAAGCTGAAGAATTGGCACCTAACCATAGGATACGCAATTCAATATATCACCTAGTGGAATGATCACTCATTCCACTGGCTAAGAGAATTCTCTCATGGGCCAAGAATAGCACCATGAAAGGGCCGGGTTACCACATTTCTCCAGAGTGGCGTGGCATTAAAATGGGTACAAGGTATTTAAGGTACAACCAGCTCAGTCGGCCTTGAGGGAATCCAAGGCTACGAGGAGACTTACGGAGGTCCCGATGACTAACTTGCTAGTCCGAAGGAACGGAATATCCAATAGAGAGCTCGTATGTCGCCGAGAGTTTAAGTGTATAATATGAACCAATCATGAAACATGGACTCCATCTACGGACGTGAGATGAGAGTGCCAGAAGAGTCGCGGTATGGGTCAAAATCGGAAGAAAACTGTGAGAACATGAATGTGTTAATTATAGAATTCATGTCCATCCAATTCTATAATTAACTATAATTAAATAAATTTATTTTATTTGACGCCCGTGGGTGGCGTCATTTATTAATTAACGTCCTCTTGGAGGGACGTTAATTTTATGATTTTTAACTTAATTTATTTAACAAGAATTCACATTTATATCTATTTAATTGAATAATTTTAAAAATGTACATTCAAAGATACATTAATTTATATAAAATAATTTAGAAAAATAAAATATATGATAATTAGGACAAAAATTCAAGGATTCCAAAAATATAATTTTTATAATTTTCTGTTGCATAGTCTAGTAGATATGGATTTTCTAAGATATAATTACAAGTTATATGTATATATATATATATGTATATATAGATGATAAATGATTTTGACGCCTTTGTATGGCGGCGTCAAAAGAAGTTGACGACTTTTAACATGTCATCATTTCAATAAGGTGTCAAACTTCAACCCTCCGGTTCTCGACGTACACATGTCGGAATCACGCGTTCTATATATCGAAATGACGGGCTCGAAAAACTCTACCTAACCAAATGTTCAAAATAATTTTTCGTTGAGAGATTGGGGATCTTGAGATAGGGGACATGAAAAATGGTGCAACCACTCTCACTACCTCGGTCACCTCCCCAACAATACACTCAAAAAACTTCATAGCCAAAGGACGCTCCGGTGATGAGAATCAAGTCGTCAAAAGAAAAACCTATAACTAGCATGCTACAGTAACTTTTGGAATTCGCCGAGTAACTGATGATATATATTAAATGATTTAACTTGTTTAAACTTATAGTAAATACACCATATAAGACATGGAAATTTAGGAATAACCATGAAGATTTTAGAAGTATATTTATCCAAAATTTTGGTGTGTGATTACTTGGGTATAAAATTTTAACATGATGTAATTATTTAATTTATTAAGATAATTAAACGGTAAACTACACTTAAACAAGTGATGGTAACAAAACATGAGTTTTAAACATGCAAAATTAATTACTACTATCTTTGGGCTTCAATTATTGAGAAAACCTACCTTTGGATCAATCTCTATGTGATAAACAGTGAAGAAGACTTCGTATGTTGTTACGGTACTCTGTCTTGAACAGAGTATGGAGGGTTGCCTTCTTGTGCAATAGGAGAAAGAGGATGGGGAAGAAGTAGCACGCCCTTGCTCTTCTCGTTGCAGGTAGCGCGCAGGAGGAAGAAGCTAGAAGAGGAAGAAGGCCACGCCTTCACACGTCCAACGCTGTAGCAGCAGGAAAGAGAGGAGGAAGAAGATCAACACGTTCACGTTGACGTAGTGGCTGCAGAAGGGAGACCTCGAATGAGCAGTATACAGGAACAGCAGCAAGAGGAAGAAGTTAAAGAACTTATGTTCTTCACATACTGAGCAACCGCAAGGTGTTTGTTTGAAGAAGAAGAGCCAGCATGTTGGCTCGACGGAGGGGTCGGTATTTATTGGAGAAGAATTCCTAATGGGGTTTTTAGGAGTTCGATTAGGAACAATACTACCTAGGTAGAATTCTTACTAAATATTGATCCTTTCCCTAAACATACTTACCCATATAGCACCAACTGTCTCTTTTGGAAATGACACCTCAGGTTGGGGCGTTATTTTCATAAACGACGCTTGTATACACAGTCGTCAATTCCTTAACTGACGACTTTCACAGGGGCGTCATTCACCTTTCCCTATTTTGTATAACCATCTTTCTAGATTTTTATCTTTTTTTCTTGATGTGATCTAGATTGGAAATTTTAGGGGTACGAGTTTTCTATTTTTCTCTATTTTTTCATATAATTAGTTTTTCAAAATTCTTTCATTCAAAAATTGGCACTATTCATTTTAGAATAAAATAACGACTTAGCTTCAGTCGCTTCCTATGTAATTGACGCATGCATACGTTGGCGTCATTTCATTTTTGGCATTTTCACTTAACCTTCAAAAGACTAATACTACATATATATCCTTGTTATTTCTATAACTCTTTAACTATATACTTTATTTGATTTTTACTCATTTGTAAATAACGACTTGCTTTAAGTCGTGTTTCACGTTAGATACGCCTATACCAAGAGGCGTCAATTGAGTTTTTGGCCTTTTCTCAATGCCCTTGAAAGAACCGAAATTGCATATATGCCCATTCTTTTATCTTTTACATATCTTTAATGTAATTAAATCTTATATCTATATATCCTCCCTTTATAATGTAAAAAATGTAAAATATTAAATTTTTTAAATTAGTAATAAAATATAAATTGACTTTTTCTTCAATATTTAATGATTCTCAATTCAATTAAAATTATGTTGTGCATTAAATGGCTACTTAAAAATAACATGTTATAGTAGTGTCCATGAGTTCTTTTGTCAAACTTTTTAGGATGTCATTGATTATTTACGTTGTATTATATTTAATTGCATTATATATATATGCACAGATATTTGGATGAGTGGGTTGAGACTTAAGGGCCCTTATTTGTGTCAATATGTTACTATCCATTTTTCCCAATGCTTGTTATTTGTCATATACGTATTCTAAAGGCCCTTACAATGTGTGTGGGTTTCATATCTCTTGATATATATATATATATATATATATATATATACCTATGGGTTATTTACTAACCCTCATATACCTATTAATAATTTGTATGTATATAGGGATTTTATTCCTCATAATTTCTTTTACTTTTATTAGTCCTTGTCCTGGGTATCAGAGTCAGGTTCGATCCTAGATAAATTTTTAACTTCCATTCCAAAAGGTAATATTAACTAGTCTTTTATAAATTCCAGGAACCTTTTTAACTATTTATAGAGACATGTAGATATCATCATGTATAGGTTATTTTTCTTTTCAAACCGTAAATATATTTATTCCTATTTCAAAATTACCGGGCGTTACACCCTCCCCCACTTAAAAGAATTTGGTCTCCAAATTCACATTATCCTTTACTCACGATGGAGAACTAGCTAAAATGCGTAGTAGAAGTCTAGATACATTGAGTGGAATAGAACTAATTTTTGGAAGAATTAATTTACGCTTAAGGGTGAGGGGTACCTTCCATAGCTTTTCCTTCCCTCGCGACATCGACTTCTGCCGAGGCTTGAGTCTTTCCTCGGCGGTCCCTAGTAGGACATTTTACTAACTTATGTTCAAAGCTCCCGCAACACAGACACGCTCCCGTCTTTCGATAACACTCTTCCGACTGATGGTTTTTGTTACCACAATACTGACATCTCTCTCGAGGAGCTAACAAATCTTTACCCTTCTTGCACTTCTTACACAGTTTGCACTTCTTACATTCTTGGGAACTACCACCCTCGTTTGACCTTTTCTTAGTAGTGTTGAATATCCCTGAATCATGTGCTTTCCCTTCAACTCTTTCTTTTTCTTCCACCGCTTTCTATAGCTCCTGAACTCTCTTGACAAGGTCCGCGTAAGCTTGGACATCCACTAGTACCATCTCGGGAACAAAGCTTAGCCTAGACGCTTCCATTTTATCTAGGTTCCTGCAACGATGAGTGGGGAGATAATTTATTGATTCAAGAATTAATGTTAATGAAATGTAAATATTTTATCTTTCTTTTATAACTTTAACCCCAAGTTCTACCCATCTCTCACGGAATTCCTATAGGATGACCGACAAGGATACTTAATCTATCTCTTGGACGTAATGACCTAAGGATTTGAAAGCCGAAGCTCTGGTATGACTGACGAGGATACTTGAACTATCATTGGAACCTAATAACTTGAGGATGTGAAAGCCAAAGCTCTGATACCATCTCTATCACGCCCCAAACCGGTAGCAGCGGAACGTGTCGTTTGCTCAGAACGTGGCAGTTAAATAATCGTGAACGATCAAGAGCAATGGCGTGAGACCAAATAATTTGGAACAATAATAAAATTTTATTTCTAATATAAGTCTCTTACCATCTCAATTTTAAAACTTGAAGAAGACTCAACTATATCACAATGAAAGAAAAGGAGATGACGCTCTAACAGACTTAGACAAGATAACCAAATAAGAGACACCATGCTAGACTCAAGAAAGATAAAAGACTCGGGTTCACTAGATTTTGAAGCTCGCTTGCACACTTGTCCCTCCCATGTGAGTCTCGGTCACGCTAGCCACATGATTACCTGAAAAATGTTGGAATAAAACTGGGTGAGCGAATGCTCAGTAGGAATTATATCTCAAGAACAAGCAATTGGTTTAAGTAATTACATCTTTCACATGTAAATGTAGTAAGGCTATGCATGTAGAATTAACCGAGCAAGTGAAACAAAACTAGCAAGAATTTAACAATTTCATGTAAAAACTTTCAAGCAGGAGATATCCAAGAGAGATTTATAGAATATTGGCTATTTCACGCATGTACTTGCCCATTTCGGGCCACGCTAGTCAAGTCACACAAGTCAAGTCATGCACGCAAGTAATATCAAGTAACATCATGAAAGAGAGAGAGAGTGTGTGTGTGGAATGTCAAAGATCAAACTAGTCATGCACTTCGAGCAATGCCAGACAACGTGATCAATATAACTCCCATGGGCACAAGTACTTTTGGGTGCTCCTCCCAGGACCAGATCGGGCCCTATATGCACAACATTAAAGATATATCTAGACATCCACGATAGTTCATAGCCAATAAGGAGTTTCAAGAACAAGCTTTAATAGATGATAAGGTAAGATTTTCATGGAATTCAAGGGCAAGGCCCATGAGTAAGGACAGACTTGCGATAAAATCCACGCGAAGTATAGAAACCATGATATGTCGATAAACTGGGTGGAATTGACACCTAGATGGGTTGCCATGAATAACTTGAATAGATGACTAACAAGATGGTCACCATTTCAATGGACACGAAGCAAGCTGAAGAATTGGCACCTAACCATAGGATACCCACTTCAATATATCACCTAGTGGAATGATCACTCATTCCACTAGCTAAGAGAATTCTCTCATGGGCCAAGAATAGCACCATGAAAGGGCCGGGTTACCACGTTTCTCCAGAGTGACGTGGCATTAAAATGGGTACAAGGTATTTAAGGTACAACCAGCTCAGTCGGCCTTGAGGGAATCCAAGGCTACGAGGAGACTTACGGAGGTCCCGATGACTAACTTACTAGTCCGAAGGAACGGAATGTCCAATAGAGAGCTCGTATGTCGCCGAGAGTTTAAGTGTATAACGTGAACCAATCATGAAACAGGGACTCCATCTACGGACGTGAGATGAGAGTGCCAGAAGAGCCGCGGTATGGGTCAAAATCAGAAGAAAACTGTGAGAACATGAATGTGTTAATTATAGAATTCATGTCCATCCAATTCTATAATTAACTATAATTAAATAAATTTATTTTATTTGACGCCCATGGGTGGCGTCATTTATTAATTAGCGTCCTCTTGGAGGGATGTTAATTTTATGATTTTTAACTTAATTTATTTAACAAGAATTCACATTTGTATCTATTTAATTGAATAATTTTAAAAATGTACATTCAAAGAGACATTAATTTATATAAAATAATTTATAAAAATAGAATCTATGATAAATAGGAGAAAAATTCAAGGATTCCAAAAATATAATTTTTATAACTTTCTGTTGCATAGTCTAGTAGATATGGATTTTCCAAGATATAATTACAAGTTATATGTATGTATATATATATATATATATATATATATATATATATATATATAATAAATGATTTTGACGCCTTTGTACGGCGGTGTCAAAAGAAGTTGACGACTTTTAACATGCCGTCATTTCAATAAGGTGTCAAACTTCAACCCTCCGGTTCTCGACGTACACATGTCGGAATCACGCGTTCTATATATCGAAATGACGGGCTCGAAAAACTCTACCTAACCGAATGTTCAAAATAATTTTTCGTTGAGAGATTGGGGATCTTGAGATAGGGGGCACGAAAAATGGTGTAACCACTCTCACTACCTCGGTCACCTCCCCAACAATACACTTATAAAATTTCATAGCCAAAGGACGCTCCAGTGATGAGAATCAAGTCGTCAAAAGAAAAACCTATAACTAGCATGCTACAGTAACTTTTGGAATTCGCCGAGTAACTGATTATATATATTAAATTATTTAACTTGTTTAAACTTATAGTAAATACACCATATAAGGCATGGAAATTTAGGAATAACCATGATAATTTTAGAAGTATATTTATCTAAAATTTTGGTATGTGATTACTTGGGTATAAAATTTTAACATGATGTAATTATTTAATTTATTAAGATAATTAAACGGTAAACTACACTTAAGCAAGTGATGGTAACAAAATATGAGTTTTAAACATGCAAAATTAATTACTACTATCTTTGGGCTTCATTTATTGAGAAAACCTACCTTTGGATCAATCTCTATGTGATAAACAATGAAGAAGACTTCGTATGTTGTTACGGTACTCTGTCTTGAACAGAGTATGGAGGGTTGCCTTCTTGTGCAACAGGAGGAAGAGGATGGGGAAGAAGTAGCACGCCCTTGCTCTTCTCGTTGCAGGTAGCGCGCAGGAGGAAGAAGCTAGAAGATGAGGAAGAAGGCCACGCCTTCACACGTCCAACGCTGCAGCAGCAGGAAAGAGAGGAGGAAGAAGATCAGCACGTTCACGTTGACGTAGTGGTAGCAGGAGGGAGACCTCGAACGAGCAGCATATAGGAACAGCAGCAAGAGGAAGAAGTTAAAGAACTTATGTTCTTCACGTACTGAGCAACCTCAAGGTGTTTGTTTGAAGAAGAAGAGCCAACAGGTTGGCTCGACAGAGGGGTCGGTATTTATAGGAGAAGAATTCCTAATGGGGTTTTTAGGAGTTCGATTAGGAACAGTACTACCTAGGTAGAATTCTTACTAAATATTGATCCTTTCCCTAAACATACTACCCATATAACACCGACTGTCTCTTTTGGAAATGACGCCTCAGGTTGGGGCGTTATTTTCATAAACGACGCTTGTATATACAGTCGTCAATTCCTTAATTGACGACTTTCACAGGGGCGTCATTCACCTTTCCCTATTTTGTATACCCATCTTTCTATATTTTTATCTTTTTTCCTTGATGTGATCTAGATGGGAAATTTTAGGGGTACAAGTTTTCCATTTTTCTCTATTTTTTCATATAATTAGTTTTCCATAATTATTTAATTCAAAAATTCGCACTATTGATTTTAGAATAAAATAACGACTTAGCTTAAGTCGTTTCCTATATAATTGACGCATGCATGCGTTGGCGTCATTTCATTTTTGACATTTTCACTTAACCTTCAAAATACTAATATTACATATATATCCCTGTTATTTCTATAACTTTTTAACTATATACTTTATTTGATTTTTGCTAATTTGTAAATAACGACTTGCTTTAAGTCGTGTTTCACGTTAGATACGCCTGTACCAAGTGGCATCAATTGAGTTTTTGGCCTTTCCTCAATGCCCTTGAAAAAATCAAAATTGCATATATGCCCATTCTTTTATCTTTTACATATCTTTAATGTAATTAAATCTTATATTTATATATCCTCCCTTTATAATGTAATAAATGTGGAATATTAAATTTGCTAAATTAGTAATAAAATATAAATTGACTTTTTCTTCAAGATTTAATGATTCTCAATTCAATTAAAATTATGTTGTGCTTAAATGGCTACTTAAAAATAACATGTTATAGTAGTGTCCATGAGTTCTTTTGTCAAACTTTTTAGGATGGCCTTGATTATTTACGTTGTATTATATTTAATTACATTATATATATATGCACAAATATGTGGATGAGTAGGTTGAGACTTAAGGGCCCTTATTTGTGTCAATATGTTACTATCCATTTTTTCCAATGCTTGTTATTTGTCATATACGTATTCTAAAGGCCCTTATTTGTGTCAATATGTTACTATCCATTTTTCCCAATGCTCGTTATTTGTCATATACGTATTCTAAAGGCCCATACAATGTGTGTGGATTTCATATATATATATATATATATATATATATATATATATATATATATATATATATATATATATATATGTATATATATATATATATGTATATATACCTATAGGTTATTTACTAACCCTCATATATCTATTAATAATTTGTATGTATATAGGGATTTTATTCCTCATAATTTCTTTTACTTTTATTAGTCCTTGTCCTGGGTATCAGAGGCAGGTTCGATCCTAGATAAATTTTTAACTTCCATTCCAAAAGGTAATATTAACTAGTCTTTTATAAATTCCAGGAACCTTATTAACTATTTATAGAGACATGTAGATATCATCATGTATATGTTATTTTTCTTTTCAAACCGTAAATATATTTATTCCTATTTCAAAATTACCGGGCGTTACAGAACGGGCTCCTTGCCACGTGTAGGATGATTGGCCCGTGTGGGAGGGGTGTGAGAGGGGACTTCCCTAAAGAGGTGGAATGGAGGTTGTGGGTCAAGAGGCTCACTAGGGAAGGGGTCGAAGGGATCAAAGAATGTGTGACCCCTCGAGATGGGTTCCCTCATGACACGGTCCCATGATTGGAATGCTTGAAGGTGTAAATTGTGTCGACTCAGACTCCGGATACCAGATATACCTGATAGGATTACCGAGTAGACCCGATACCACTTGGAACCCGTGAAGCCTCCCAAGAGCTGTAAAGCTCCGAAGGGATAAAAGGATTGTTGTGTAGTACATTGAAGTCGTAGATATAACAGTAAGAAATTAAATTTCATTAATTAGGTTTGTTAAAGTAGTAGAAATAAAATTACTTTTTATTTAGCAGTTTAGATTAACAATTATACCAGAGTCCAGTCCAAAGGAAAGGCAAGTACAGTCGAACAGGAAAGAAGACGTACACTGAGGTCGGGGGAAGCCCGACGCAGGTACCGCTGGTAACTAGAACACGCCACACCAGGAACCGCGAAGGAAGCAGAGACGACCACACCTGAAAAGTAGGGGTGAGTCTCGTCTCACTGGCTCAGTAGGGGTCACGCGGATCCCTACTGGAAACAACGCAGTAACATGGAATAACAGCTAAAACAACAGTAGTAATAAAGCAGGAAAAGCTAAACTACAACTAGAAAGATGTAATGCCTTGGATGCTTGGTAGATCTTTGCTGGATACTTTGCAAGTCTTGTGGGATCTTTGTTGGATCTTTTGGATCTGTTTTGGATTGGTTTCGTTGAGTTTCGGTTCGCTTTTGTGGCTTCCGAGTTGAGTTTGACGAGCCGTGTGGGTTTTTCTCACGTACTAGTTACGGAACCCTACGGTGAGTTTGTTTGTCAATTCTTGAACTCGTGGATGCTGCAGCGACGATGTACTCTTCGAGCCGGTCGTTTCGACTATTTTTACGTATTTTTTTGAATTTATGCATTTTCGGCGCATTTTCGAAATTTTTGGAAATTAAGAAAATTTCCTAATTTCTTTTCTTTTTATTCCTTTTTTTCCTCTCTCTCTCCTCACTCTCGCGATCTCACTCTCTCTCTCCCGTTCTCTCTCGTTCTCTCCCCCTTCCGGCTCCGACTGTAGATGGAGGCACTCGTGGGTGAGGTGGCGACGAGGTGGAGCTGTCGAGGAGCGCGATGGGGCGAGGATCGAATCGATTCTGGCGCGATCCCTATCGGTGGATTCAAAGCCGGTGAAATCGGTTCGCGAGTGAATTTCGGTGTGGTTTAGTCCCTTCGGGGCACGGTTTCTTCGGTGGAGGTAGGGTGACTGATCCTTACTTCGTCCTCTTCGTTTTCACTGCCATTGCACGGCGTTCGGCAAGGAAACGGCCGAGTTTGGGCTTGTTTTGCCTAAACTATGATTTTCGTGATTTTTAGGGTCGATCGGTAAACGGTGACCATTTGCGGCGTAGTTAGTTTCTAACAGACCTCTGGGATGTTAGGATCCCATCCACGTTGATTTCGTGTGATTTAGTGTTCATTCGAGGCCGGTAGAAGCCCGGGAACCTCGGTGACCCACTTAGTGTCGATTTGTCTAAATCGCCCGGATCTTGCGTTTTTGAGCTTGCATGTGGGGTTTCGAGTCCCCTGATGTTGTTATTTGTCGTTTAGGTATGTTTCCCCTATGTTTCGGCGTGAATGGGGCGTGGAACGGGCCGGTTTGGCCGTTCCTCTGTTTTCCCGCCGTATGGGAAGTAGCGGTCGTTCCAGTGGCCGTTACTTGCTTCTGACGGTCCTACGACAGACCGTTACTTCGTTTGGCATTTTTGAGCTTTCTAGCTTTTAGGGTGAGTGACGGCCCTAGGGTGGCGCGTCGCTTCCTTGTAACGCACCTAGGCTAGCGCGTTACTTCGTCTTCGTCGTTTTGTTTTGGGGTTGACTCGGTTGATCTAACGCACTTGACCCAGCACGTTAGATGAATGTGACGTGCCTGGTCCTGGCCGTTACTTGCTGTTTGACTGACATTGACCATTAGAGGCGGTGCCTCTGACGATGGTGCCCCTATCCGTTGTTTGAGTGTAACGCGCCTGCCCCCGGCTGTTAGATTCTGTTTGGCCGAGCTTGGGTGGCTGTGCCCGTTGGATATAACGGATATGCCCCCATGCGTCGTTGTGTTATAACGCGCCTGTCTCTGGCCGTCGTTTGTTGTTTTGTGCTGGGTTGAGGGTGGCTGGGCACGTTGATAGTAACGCGCCTTCCCCTGCGCGTCGTTTGGCTCTGACGCGTCTCCCTTGCCGCGTTGTTTGTTTGTAACGCGCCTGGCGTTGCGCGTTACTTCGCTTTGGTTGTAGGTGGCTGTGCACGTTGTGAATAACGCGCCTGCTCCCGTGCGTCGTTTGGCTATAACGCGCTTAGTCTAGTGCGTTACTTGGCTCGTGTGTGTTTTGAGTCTTAGAGTTGGTTAGGGTGGTGTGAGCGATGGCCTGTCGTCCGACCGTCGTTTGGTGAGTAACAGCCCTGGTCTAGACCGTCACATGCTAGTAGCGGTCTAGGGGTGGCGCGTTACATGCCTTGTGCTCCGTTTTCCGTGATTTCGATTTTAGCTTATCTTGGCTTGTCCTAGTGGTTTGCCCGTTATCCCGTGGATGTTTCTTGACGTCCTATGAGGGCTAAGACTACGTTGTAAGGTGGCCAGGAGTCTTCTTACTTGCGGTAGGATTGTCTATCCTACTTTTTGCTTGTGCGTTGCTGGGTTCAGGTCAACCCGGTGTGACCCAGTGGTTGACGTGTGACCTTGTGTGTGTGTGTGTCTCGGTGGTTGTGTCCGATTCGAGACACTGCTTCTGGATGCCCTGAGGTGTTGTTCTACCTCGGTTTATGTGTCCAGACGTGTCAGGGAGTTCTTGGTGTTTCCCTCAGGTCTCTGTGTGTTGTTTTTTTTGCGGAGTGTCATTTTCTTGTGTGGCTTAGGATTAGACCGATTGGCGGCTTGTTCCGCTGTTCGTGACGATCTTGCCTTTGAGTCGTTTGACTCAGGATTGCTACGTTGTAGGTCTAGTTGCCTGGTCCTGAGTCGGTTGGCGGTTATTTAGCTGCCATGGTGCTTTGTGGTGCACGAGACGGGTCTTTCTTGACTGTGTGTGCTTTAGCACCTGTGTTTCGGAGTCTGTGCCTTGTGAGCCTCCACTAGTTGTAGCCCTAGGCTTTTGCCGACCCACCGGGAGTGCTAGAGGGGTTCTCCTGTTGCATTTGGTACGTACGGTTCTTAAGCTAGTTCCGTAGGCCCCGGCCAGTGGTAGCGTCCTACCGAGGGGAATACTAGCTAGAGGCCTGGCCTAGGTAGTGGTCAGTGTGTGCACACGTGGTTAGGGACTGGGGACTTGTGCCGACGGACGTGGCCCTGACTAGTCACTCGCAGTTGGTGCTGCGGTCCTGTGCTGTGGTACCATGTTTCCTTGGAACTGTTGTTCCTCGGACCTGGTTCTTGGTGTGTCTTGTTCTTGAATGGACATGACACTTGTGGCGCAGTGTAAGTCGTCAGTGGACGCTTCTGGCTGTTCTTCTGGGAGGAGGGTGCACCTGTCACTCGGTGTTGTGACTCTCGCGTTTTCTTGTGTGCTGTGACCTTTGCGAGTTGCCCTCTCGTGGCCGTACTCGAGGTCAGTGTTCTGTCGTTGGCATGACATTCTCGTCATGCGTGGGGCTGCGTGCACGACGTCTCCTGTCGTGTTTTGTCTGTGTTTTCGGCGTTGGCATCCGCCTTCGCCTTTGTTTTGGCTGACGGATTGGGTTACCCTACTGTGTGAGTTTTGGGTCGACCGTCTGTTGCCGTTCGGAGTAGCTTAGGGTGCCGAGTTCTCCTCGGTGGCCGTGTTCCGTGTTTTACGGCCTTGCTCTTCTTTGTTGTTGAGCTCCCCTCTCCTGCCTGTTCCCTACTCGTGCTGTACCTGTTCTGTTTACAGCTTTGTAGTGTAGCTTTTTCCTGCTTTGCTGCACCTGCCGTTTTTATTGTTGCTTCCGTTGCTTTGTGCGTTTTCCAGTGGTGATCTGTGTGACCCCTACTGAGTTTCTGTTGAGACTCACCCCTGCTTTTCAGGTGGGTTTCGCCATCTGCCTCTGCTGTCCTTGGTGGAGCGCGTTCGCTGTAGCTGCCAGCTGTACCTGCGTCGGGCTTCCCCGACTTCTGTGTATGTTTCTTTTCTGTCGGACTGTACTGTGATAGACTTTTTGTCTTTCCTTTGGGCTGGACTCTGGTGTATAATTGTAAATTTGAATGTTTAATGAAAATGTAATTTTATTTCGGCTACTTTAGCAACCCAATCTATTGAAATTTAATTACTTACTGCTATATCTGCTGGCTTCAATGTATTCCACACACTCCTTTTTCCCTTCGGCGCTTTCCCG
The DNA here is from genome assembly GCA_022559845.1 of Amorphophallus konjac. Taxonomy (NCBI): domain Eukaryota; kingdom Viridiplantae; phylum Streptophyta; class Magnoliopsida; order Alismatales; family Araceae; genus Amorphophallus; species Amorphophallus konjac. Next base: position 276,331,343 of record CM040123.1, on the reverse strand, counting down.
CGCTTGGGAGGCCTCGCGGGTCCCATGTGGTATCACGTGTATTCGGTATTTATACCGGGTGCACCGGGTATCCGGAATCCGGGTCGCTACAGGTGGTATCAGAGTAGTGTTCTGAGATGTTCAGAGTTTCTTTTCTGAGCTATCAGAGCATTGTCGTGTGAAATACATGGAAATCCAGATATACAGTTACCAGAGTCCTTAAGGTCCAGTACAGTCTCTTGCTGGCGTAGGTGTTGCGATGGTTTATCGCGGTGCTTTTTGCGCGTGGTCTTGTACGTGCTTGGTTGGCACTGTGCGAGATGGTTTTTACTCTCGTCTTGGTGTGACGAGGTGCTTTGTTCGATTTTGAAGTTGTCTTGATCATGTTGCACTTGGCAGTGTTTGTCGGTTGGCATGAACCTGCAGTGCCTTGTTCGAGCTGTTTTCTGTGCTTTTGCTCAGGTGGCTTATGACTTTCAGCGTTGGTGTGATGGCCATGCACGTTCTTACGTTGCTTTGGTTGTCCCAGCTTGAGTCTGTGTAGCTCCTGATGCATCGTTGTGTCGGTTGTCTCGATTATCGTGTTGCCTCGATTGCGAAGTTGCTCGAGCGAACCTAGGATTTTCCCTTCCTGGTGAGCTGTTGTTGTCGAGCTTGTTCCTTCTCGTTCTTCTTGGTGAAGCTTTTTCGATGTTAACCTTGGAATTGCTGTCTTAGTGTTGCCTTTGTCTTGCGTCTGCTTAAGTGTGGACAGCTTTGTTTTGAGCCTGATCTGCTCCTTGTTGTACGGTTGTTTGGCTTTGGACTCCGTAATGGTGTTAATAGCTGTCGTGTACCGTATTTGTCGTGCCGTGTCCAACGGCTGATGTATTGTGAAGGCTCATTTGTTGTTCCAGGACATGAAGGTAAACTGAGATTAGCTCTTTCCGCGTGCTTTGTGCTGAAGCTGGTGCTCTTCCTTTGTTGCACTTAGGCCCCTTGTGATCGGTTGTTCGCGAGATCGGTGCTCGTGGCGTGTTAATTCCGATCTTTGTTGATTGTGATGACGTCTGGCATGTGCTGAGGTGCGATTACCGGTGTTGTTCTGTTGCCTGTGCGCATTGTTGAGGGTGCAGCGAAAGTGTGTGGGTTGGCTACCCACTCGTCGAGAGGTTCGTTCTTTCTCGATGTGGCTTCGTCTTGGCTTCCTGCGCATTGACTTTCCCCATTGCCGTGCCGTTGTTTGTGGTTTTCTTGTGTTGGCATCGGCATTGTGCAAGTGTTGGGGAATTTGTCGGCATTCCTTGCTGATTGAGTACCCTTTTGCTCTGTATTTCTTTCTTGGGTATTGTGCTCTCGAGGCGTGTTCGTAGTCCTTGAGATGCGTTCCCCTAGAGTATTGTCGTTTCTCGTTGTTGTGGGTCTTCTCTTGGTGAGCAGTCTGATGCGTGACCAGTCTCTTGTGGTCGTGTGCTCAGCTGTTCATGTGCCTTGATGTGACCCTGCTTGCAGTTGTGTTCCTTGGTTCTGTGTGTTGTGCGGAGCCGGAATCTTGCAGGTGTTGCCGTTGTGTTGTTTTTGTGAGCGCTATTTCTTTATGATTTTGTGTCTCTGCCTTGGACCATGGTCTTGTCTTGTCAGTTGGCTTGCTGTGCTCTCTTTTCCTGGTGGAGTTAGCTTGCGACTCGATCAGATGTGATAGCTGGCTGAGTGCTGACTTGATTGTGTTTGTGGTCCAGTGTTATTGTTGTCGTTGGTGTCCTGTGTGCCAGGTGTTCCCTGTTGCCTTTGGCACTGGAGCCAATGATGTTACGAGCTGTCAGCTGTGAGGACTGTGTCTCCTTGTGTAAGCTGCTGCTTGCCGTGCTGTTGTCGTTGTGTTTCTCGGTTGTCTGTTGTTGTGGCAGTCGTGTCTCCGTTCCTGGTGAGACATAAGTGACGTTGCCTTTGCTTCGGAGGTGTCAGATGTGTTCACTTTGGTGCCATGCTCATGCTGTGGACTTGCTATCTTGGAAGCTGGAGCGTCTACCTGTAATTGTGGTCTGACAGTGTTCCTCTGAGCTGTGTTTCTCGAGATTTGTGTCGTTTATCGTGGTTGTATTGTTGGGTTGTTCTTCCCTGCTTCTCCTTTGTTAGTCCTTAATTTCGAGGGTGAAATTTCATAAAGGATGGGAGGATGTAATGCCCTGGATCCTTGGTAGATCTTTGCTGGATCCTTTGCAGGTCTTGTGGGATCTTTGTTGGATCTTTCGGATCTGTTTTGGATTGGTTTCGTTGAGTTTCGGTTAGCTTTTGTGGCTTCCGAGTTGAGTTTGACGAGCCGTGTGGGTTTTTCTCACGTACTAGTTACGGAACCCTATGGTGAGTTTGTTTGTCAATTCTCGAACTCGTGGATGCTGCAGCGATGATGTACTCTTCGAGCCGGTCGTTTCGACTATTTTTGTATATTTTTCTGAATTTGTGCATTTTCGGTGCATTTTTGGAATTTTCGGAAATTAGGAAAATTTCTTAATTTCTTTTCTTTTTATTCCTTTTTTCCTCTCTCTCTCCTCACTCTCGCGATCTCACTCTCTCTCTCCCGTTCTCTCTCGTTCTCTCCCCCTTCCGGCTCCGGCTACAGATGGAGGCGCTCGTGGGTGAGGTGGCGACGAGGTGGAGCTGTCGAGATGCGCGATGGGGCGAGGATCGGATCGATTCTGGCGCGATCCCGATCGGTGGATTCAAAGCCGGTGAAATCGGTTCGCGAGTGGATTTCGGCGTGGTTTAGTCCCTTCGGGGCACGGTTTCTTCGGTGGAGGTAGGGTGACTGATCCTTACTTCGTCCTCTTCGTTTTCCCTACCATTGCACGGCGTTCGGCAAGGAAACGGCCGAGTTTGGGCTTGTTTTGCCTAAACCATGATTTTCGTGGTTTTTAGGGTCGGCCGGTAAACGGCGACCATTTGCGGCGTAGTTAATTTCTAACTGACCGCTGGGATGTTAGGATCCCATCCACGTTGATTTCGTGTGATTTGGTGTTCATTCGAGGCCGGTAGAAGCCCGGGAACCTCGATGACCCACTTAGGGTCGATTTGTCTAAATCGCCCGGATCTTGCATTTTTGAGCATGCATGTGGGGTTTGGAGTCCCCTGATGTTGTTATTTGTCGTTTAGGTATGTTTCCCCTGCGTTTCGGCGTGAATGGGGCGTGGAACGGGCCGGTTTGGCCGTTCCTCTGTTTTCCCGCCGTATGGGAAGTAGCGGTCGTTCCAGTGGCCGTTACTTGCTTCTGACGGTCCTACGACAGATCGTTACTTCGTTTGGCATTTTTGAGCTTTCTAGCTTTTGGGGTGAGTGACGGCCCTAGGGTGGCGCATCGCTTCCTTGTAACGCGCCTAGGCTAGTGCGTTACTTCATCTTCGTCATTTTGTTTTGGGGTTGAGTCGGTTGATCTAACGCGCTTAACCCAGCGCGTTAGATGAATGTGACGCGCCTGGTCCTGGCCGTTACTTGCTGTTTGACCGACATTGACCATTAGAGGCGGTGCCTCTGACGATGGTGTCCCTATCCGTAGTTTGAGTGTAACGTGCCTGCCCCCGGCCGTTACATTCTGTTTGGCCGAGCTTGGGTGGCTGTGCCCTTTGGATATAACGAATATGCCCCATGCGTCGTTGTGTTATAACGCGCCTGTCTCTGGCCGTCGTTTGTTGTTTTGTGCTGGGTTGAGGGTGGCTGGGCACGTTGATAGTAACACGCCTTCCCCTGCGCGTCGTTTGGCTCTGACGCGTCTCCCTTGCCGCGTTGTTTGTTTGTAACGCGCCTGGCGTTGCGCGTTACTTCGCTTTGGTTGTGGGTGGCTGTGCACGTTGTGAATAACGCGCCTGCTCCCGTGCGTCGTTTGGCTGTAACGCGCTTAGTCTAGTGCGTTACTTGGCTCGTGCGTGTTTTGAGTCTTAGAGTTGGTTCGGGTGGTGTGAGCGACGGCCTGTCGTCCGACCGTCCTTTGGTGAGTAACGGCCCTGGTCTAGACCGTCACATGCTAGTAGCGGTCTAGGGGTGGCGCGTTACATGCCTTGTGCTCCGTTTTCCGTGATTTCGGTTTTAGCTTGTCTTGGCTTGTCCTAGTGGTTTGCCCGTTATCCCGTGGATGTTTCTTGACGTCCTATGAGGGCTAAGACTATGTTGTAAGGTGGCCAGGAGTCTTCTTACTTGCGATAGGATTGTCTATCCTACTTTTTGCTTGTGCGTTGCTGGGTTCAGGTCAACCCAGTGTGACCCAGTGGTTGACGTGTGACCTTGTGTGTGTGTGTCTCGGTGGTTGTGTCTGGTTCGAGACACTGCTTCTGGATGCACTGAGGTGTTGTTCTACCTCGGTTTATGTGTCCAGACGTGTCAGGGAGTTCTTGGTGTTTCCCTCAGGTCTCTGTGTGTTGTTTTTTTTTGCGGAGTGTCGTTTTCTTGTGTGGCTTAGGATTAGACCGATTGGCGGCTTGTTCTGCTATTCGTGACGATCTTGCCTTTGAGTCGTTCGACTCGGGATCGCTACGTTGTAGGTCTAGTTGCCTGGTCCTGAGTCGGTTGGCGGTTGTTTAGCTGCCATGGTGCTTTGTGGTGCACGAGACGGGTCTTTCTTGACTGTCTGTGCTTTAGCACCTGTGTTTCGGAGTCTGTGCCTTGTAAGCCTCCACTAGTTGTAGCCCTAGGCTTTTGCCGACCCACCGGGAGTGGTGGAGGGGTTCTCCTATTGCGTTTGGTACGTACGGTTCTTAAGCTAGTTCCGTAGGCCCCGGCCAACGTAGTGTCCTACCGAGGGGAATACTAGCTAGAGGCCTGGCCTAGGTAGTGGTCAGTGTGTGCACATGTGGTCAGGGACTGGGGACTTGCCCGACGGGCGTGGCCCTGACTAGTCACTCGCAGTTGGTGCTGAAGTCCTGTGCTGTGGTACCATGTTTCCTTGGAACTGTTGTTCCTCGGACCTGGTTCTTGGTGTGTCTTGTTCTTGAATGGACATGACACTTGTGGCGCAGTGTAAGTCGTTAGTGGACGTTTCTGGCTTTTCTTCTGGGAGGAGGGTGCTCCTGTCACTCGGTGCTGTGACTCTCACGTTTTCTTGTGCGATGTGACCTTTGCGAGTTGCCCTCTCATGGCCGTACTCGAGGTCAGTGTTCTGTCGTTGGCATGACATTCTCGTCATGCGTGGGGCTACGTGCACGACGTCTCTTGTCGTGTTTTGTCTGTGTTTTCGGCGTCGGCGTCCGCCTTCGCCTTTGTTTTGGCTGACGGATTGGGTTACCGTACTGTGTGAGTTTGGGGTCGACCGTCTGTTGCCGTTTGGAGTAGCTTAGGGTGCCAAGTTCTCCTCGGTGGCCATGTTCCGTGTTTTACGGCCTTGCTCTTCTTTGTTGTTGAGCTCCCCTCTCCTGCCTGTTCCCTACTCCTGCTGTACCTGTTCTATTAACAGCTTTATAGTGTAGCTTTTTCCTGCTTTGCTGCACCTGCCGTTTTTATTGTTGCTTCCGTTGCTTTGTGCGATTTCCAGTGGGGATCTGCGTGACCCCTACTGAGTTTCTGTTGAGACTCACCCCTGCTTTTCAGGTGGGTTTTGCCGTCTGCCTCTGCTGTCCTTGGTGGAGCGCGTTCGCTGTAGCTGCCAGCTGTACCTGCGTCGGGCTTCCCCCGACTTCTGTGTACGTTTCTTTTCTGTCGGACTGTACTGTGATAGACTTGTTGTCTTTCCTTTGGGCTGGACTCTGGTGTATAATTGTAAATTTGAATGTTTAATGAAAATGTAATTTTATTTCGGCTACTTTAGCAACCCAATCTATTGAAATTTAATTGCTTACTGCTATATCTGCTGGCTTCAATGTATTCCACACACTCCTTTTTCCCTTCGGCGCTTTCCCGCGCTTGGGAAGCCTCGCGGGTCCCATGTGGTATCACGTGTATTCGGTATATATACCGGGTGCACCGGGTATCTGGAATCCGGGTCGCTACAAAAGCTGTAAAAGAAAGCCGTAACGGAAGGAGTAGAAAAGCTAAACGAAAAAGAGAAAAGTCGCACCGAGCAAAACACGGCTGCCAAACAAACCTCGGCTCCCTAACTACTCCAAACAACGACAGAAGGGAGAATCCAGATCTCACAAAGTCAGGAGTTACCGATCAGTCGGCAGGCACAAGGCCCAAAGCGAAGGTCCTACAAAACTAGGCAAGAACCTTGGAAAAGACCTGGACAGACACAAACACTAATGCATACATGACTAGATCATCATGCACGCCACGCAGAGCCGACCTCAAGTAAAGTCAAGAACAGACTAACCCGGAAAAGGTCACGACATGAAGAGCGAGAAACACGGGAGTTACGTGCCAAGTGACAGAAGCACCTCCTCACTAGAAGAACAACCAGATGCATCTACTGACGTCTTACACTGCGCCACAAGTATCTGGCTACGGATGTCGAGGACGACGGAGATTTAGATACTCACTGAACTGAAACAGGAACTACAGTAACAAGTGACTAGTCAGGGTCACGCCCGTCGGTGTTCGTCCAAAACGCCCCTGACCACATGTGCACACACAGGCTCAATGCTTTGAGCTAGGGCTCTAGCTAGTTTTCTCCCCCAGCAGGATGCTACTACAAGGCAAGGGAGCCCACAGAAACTAGCCTACAAACCGTATCTCTGGAACTGCCCCGCCATCACTCCCAGGTGGGCCGACACAAGAGGTCGTCAGGCTACGAATAGTGGAGGCTCACTAGACACAGAGACTCTGAAACACGAGTGCTGAAGTACGGACATGCTCAGCAAGCACTGCCACACGTACTGCGAAGCACCAAGGCAGTACACCAAACTACCAACAGACTCGTGATAGGGCAACTAGACCTGCTGATACAATGATCCTTGAGTCTCATGACTCGGGGTCAAGATCATCGCACAACAGCGGTGACAAGCCGCCAATCAGCCTAATCCTAAACCACAGGAAACGATAATGGATCACCAGATCCACACAACCGTATGAAACAACACACGGAGACCGGAGGGTTCACCAAGACCCTCAACGCATCTGGACATGCAGACTGAGATAAGACAGTACCTCTAGGTGTCCAAAATCACTATCTCGAGCTATCCAGAATTGTCGAGACACACACAAGGTTACTTGTCAACCACTGGCTCTCACCGGGTTGACCAGAACCTAATAATGAGTCTGAAGCAGTACAGAAACCTATCCAATAGCAAAGTACACCTGGCTATCTGGTAACATGGTTATAGCCCTCATAGGACATCAAAAGACGTCCACGGGACAATGGGCAAGACCACGAGGTCAAGCCGAGGCACTTGGAAACCAACACATCGGGAAACGGCATTCAGGGATTAAGCGGAGGAACATACGCTGGCGGTCATAGAATGGGCCGCTAGGGAACTATAGCGATCAAGGATTAGGCTGCTAAACCCTGTCAACCCTGAACCGACCTATTCGGTCAAACCACCAAAGCGGTCTAATATAGACCTGCTACACGGACTAGGCAGTCTAAGAGTAAACCGCCACACTAACCGCCTTAACCTATTGACCTAAGCCAAACGGACCGTAGCGGCCTAAGAAAAGGGCGCTACAACAAAGAGGCGGACGACTACGGTCAAACCCCTCACGGTCTACAAATGGGCCGCTAAAGGGTCTAGATGGTCTAAGAGAAGGCCGCTAGCTCAAACCGACTTAAAACAATAACTTGGTCAAAACGGTCAATAACGGTCTAGCAATGGACCGCTAAAGACAAGAAACGGTCTAGAGAAGGACCGCTTCACTAACCGCCATAAAACCTAAGCGGTCTATCAAGGGGCCGCTCAAGTAAGCTGAACGGTCTATCGTAAGACCGCTTAAATGATCACACGGCCACCGAAGGGCCGTTCGAAGGATATGAACGGTCCTATAATGGACCGCGAAACACATACGATGGTCTTTCGCGTGACCGCTTAGACCCAAACTGACATACATAAAACGGTCACACATTGGACCGCGTAATAGCCTAAACGGTCACTGTAACGACCGTTAAGGCGTTACGGCAGGAAAACCATGGGATCGGCCGGATCTCAGCCTTTCCACGCCCCGTTCGCTCCGAAACGAAGAGGATACAACCACAATGACGATACCAACCTTCTACACTCCAGAAGGGGTCAAATCGATGCACAAACAGCTACAAAAGGGTAATTCTACCGAATTGACCCAAATGGAATCACATGGGTTCCCCGGCTCCTACCGGTCCCAAATGACCACCAATCACAACGAAATCAGTGGGAATGGAATGCTGACATTCCAGGGCTTCGAATGACAGCAACTGATCTGAAAACCGTCGCCATTTTTCGACGAACTCGACAAACACCCCAAAGGCATGATTTTCCCAAACTTAAATGAAACCCACTCGTTCTTGCACTGTTCGGTGTGAAACTACAAGGGAACGTAGCAAAGAAGTAGAGCTTCCATCTCCCTACCTCCACCGACGATTCCGCGTGCCGAAGCGACTAAACCGCGCCGAAAACTGCCAAACCAATGAACCATGCCGGCTTTGAATCCACCGAGGGATCGCGCCGCGCCACGCTCAATCCGCCACTCCATCACACTCTAGGTTCACTCCATCGCGTCCCCGCCTCAGCCAGCTCGCCAACGGTGCGCGCCCCACGTCGAGAGGACCAGAGAGGAGAGAGAACGAGAGAGAGAAAGTGAGGGTGAGAAATGAGGGGGGAGAGAGGGTGAAAGAAGAATAAATAGAAAAGAAATTAGGATTTTTCCAAATTTCTGAAATTCTGATTTTTATGCCGAAAATCCATTAATTCAAAAAAATATGCAAAAATAGCCGAAACGATCCTCTCAAAGAGTACATCGCAACTGTGGCATCCTCGAGTCGATGCACTGATAAATAAACTCTCCACTGGGTTCCGTAACTTGTACGAGAGAAAAACCCACGTAGACCGTAAAACTCAACTCAGGACCCACAAAAATGATCCGAAAGGTCTCCGATAAGGATCCAGAATATTCGATAAGAATCCAGGGTGTTACAGCCTCCCCTTCTTCAAGAAATTTCATCCTCAAATTTTAAGGAACTACTAAGGAGAAGCAGGGAAGAACAAACCCAAACATCTGAACTCAGAACAACACAAACCTTGAACAACATAGTTCAGAGGGACACCGCCATACCATCATCACAACCACACGCTCTGGATCTCAAGGCAAATCGATCCACAGAATGAGCATGGCATACAAGTTAACACAAGTCTGACACCTCCGAAACAAGGCAATGTCGCTTACTTCTCACAAGAAAGGAGACACGACTCATGCCACGACAACAGCAACCGATAACACAAAATGACAGACACAGCAAGCATCAGCTTAAACAAGGAAACATAGTCCTTTCAGCTGACAGCTCGACATCATCGACTTTAGTGCCAAAGGCAACCACGAAACCTGGCACACAGGAGCCATCGACAGCACCGGACCACAAACACAATCAAGTAAGTCCTCACTCAGACGTTACATCTGATCGAGTCGCATGTTAACTCTATCAGGGAAGAAGAGCACATCACAATTAACTGACAAGACCATGGTCCACACGATGCTAAGACAGAATCACAGGGAATCAACGAAAAAATGACAGTAGCAGCACTTGCAGGATCCCGGCTCCGTACTGAACATAGAACCACAGAACACAACCGCAAGCTGGGTCACATCAAGGCACGATAACGGCTGAACACACGACTATAAAGGACTAGCCATGCATCGAGCAGCTTACCAAGAAAATACCCATGACAAAAAGAAGGACAACGATCTTGGGAAAACATATCTCAAGGACCACATCCACGTCCCGAGAACATAGTACCCAAGAAAGAATTACAGAGAAGCGAAGGGTACTCAACCAGCAAAAATACTGACAAAGTCCCCAACACTCACAAATGCCAGTGCTAACACCAGAATGCCTTCAGGAACAACGGCACGGCAATAGACAACATCAAGGCACAGGAAGCGAAGATGAGGTTACATCCAAAAAAACAATTCTCTAGACCGGCCAGAATCTTACAGCCAACGATCCTCGACCCGTGGGTGACCAGCACACACGCTTTCGCTGCGCACTCAAACAATGCATACAGGCATCAAAAATACCTCGGTATCCACATCTCAGCACATACACGGTGCCAACGCAATCCATAAAAATCGTAATATAACACGCCACGAGTACTGATTCTGCGAACAACCAATCACAAGTAGCCTAAGTGCAAACCAAGAAGAACACCAGCTTTAGCACAAAGCACAAAGAAAGGCTAATCTCAGTTGATCCTCACATCCTAAAAACACTTACTGAACCTTCACAATGCATTAGTCGCTAAACACGGCACGACAAACACGGTGCACAACGGCTCTCAACACAAAGATTAGGTCCAAAGCCAAGCAACCGCAGAACAAAGAGCAGATCATGCTCAGAATAAATATTGTCCACACTCAAGTAGACATAGGACAAAGGCCTTACTAAGATATCAATTCCAAGGCTTACCTCGAAAAGACTCCATCAAACGGGATGAGAAGCATCAAGCTCACTAACAGTAGCTCACCAGGAAGGAAAATCCTGTTGTGCCCCTTGTGCTTTGTTGATGATGTGGTGTTTTAATGATGCAACATAATTGAGTCACCACTTTGTTTTGAATATGTCTGATATATTCTGTGAGAGATTGCATGAGTGTGCCATGTCTGAATTGTGAAGAATGCATGTGTATGCTTGAGTCATGCTGTGATAAATTGGTTTGTGCTTGATTTCTGTTCTGTGCATTGCTTCTCTGCTGATAATGTTCTTGTTGCAGTTCATCAAGTCTATACATCCGTCTCACTGTTCACATGCATCAAGTATGTACAGCGTCCATCTCAAGTCATATGTGTTTACTTCATTCAGAACTTGGTACACAAAATAGTTTAACTATGAGCATGGCATTAGCTGTCTGTTCACTAGCTGCGTTGACGCAGTGGATCAGCTGGGTTGACGCCATGCTGCTTTGTCTACTTTTTCTTGCGCATTAAGTCTTAAAGTCTGTACAGGGTAGTTCATGCATCACTCTCTTTGCCAAGTGTATACATCGGTCAGCATTGCATCTCGTTCGCGAAGTCTATACATTGGGCCATTCATCAAAGTCCATACATTGCATAATGTTTGTCAAGCCAATACATTGCACTGTAGATGCATCGAAGGGAAGTATGCACATTGGTCTGTTCATATGAAGTATGTACATTGGAAGTGTGTACAGTGTTCAGTTGCCTTCTCATAAGGTCTATACATCCAGTTGAACGCAAAGTCCACACATCGCTTCACATCATATGAAGTCTGTACATTGTACAACGAACTGTTACACGCATCACTCCAGTTGTCTTCGTGTCGTCATTTGTTCCATCGTGTGCTGAACACTGCAGCACCTCGTGCTGCTTTCTGTGCCACCTCGTGTCGCTCCATCTGTGTCACCCCTATGTCTTCGAGTCTTCTGTATTCGTGTTGTTTCTTCCAAGACCCCGTGTCTTTCTTGCTTTGTGATTACACTTCGTGTCGGTTTCTGTTTTCATCTTCGAGTTGTTCTCAGCCCGTATCGTCCTCGAGTACGAGTCGTTTTCCTGTGTCTTCGTGTTATCTTTTATTTTTATATCTTCGTGTTGTTTTTATGTCTTCGTTTTGTTTTTATGTCTTCGTGTTGCTTTTATGTCTTCGTGTTGCTTTTATGTCTTCGTGTTATTTTTATGTTTGAGTCTTCATGTTAGTTCTTTTTTTATGTCTTCGTGTTATTTTTATGTTTGAGTCTTCATGTTAGTTATGTTTTTATGTCTTCGTGTCATTTTCTTTTTATCTCGTGTTGTAGTCATCTGACCTCGTGTCGTTCTCTTTGTAGTGTTAGCCTTGTTACTGTATGCACTTCGTGTCGTTTTCTTTTTATCTCGTGCTGTAGTCATCTTATGTACCTCGTGTCGTTTTCTGTATAGTGCACATTTTGCTGTTCTAATGTCTATACATTCATTTCTAAGTTCAAGTCTACACACTTGTTATCACATCTTAAGTCTATACACTCGTGGCTAGCTGTTCAAGTCAATACACTCGTTGGCTAAGTCTTTAAAGTCTATACATTCTATCCTTCTGATTAATCTCCTATGACTATGTGACAAGTACTGTTCGTGGAGCCTATGCAGAGTGGGCACGTGATACGAGGCTGGCATCTGGCACGTGATCCGAGATGCAGAGGAGCCTCCACGTGGACTGAAGCATTTGGGCGGGAATCGTGGAAAGCACACGCCGCCCTAATCTGCTGCTGCTATATATATGTGTCTTCTTCCTCTGAAGAGGGAGGAGGGGGAGAGAGTGACTGAAGTAGAGGCAGCCAGAAAAGAAGAAGAGGTGCAGAAGAGAAAGAAGAGATAGAGAAGGCTGAGAGCTACACCGAGAGAGGAGAAGAAGAAAAAGAAAGAGAGACAGTGAGATACAGAGTGTGAGAAGAAGGAGAAGGCAGAAGCAGTGAGAAGAAGAAGAAGTAAGAAAGAAGAAGAAGAAGAAAAGAGAGTTCGTGCTGGGAGAAAGAGAGAAGAAGTAGAAGAAGTTCCTGCTGGACCGTGGATCAAATCCAGGCCAGCCAGCTCCTGCGAGAGCCACATTTGATTTTATACTTTCAGCTTTCTTTTGCTGGGTTTTGATTTTCTTTTGAACTATTCACTCGTTGTTCTTCCGATTGCCCTTTGGGGATCGGGTTTCTCCTGTGGACTCAGGAGAAGGGAGATCTTGTGTCTTCGGTTTGCAAGTGGCTGGAAGCCACTTGTGGGTTCCCTCCTGGTTTGGAGGAAGGGAGGTTTGTTCCTCCGGTTCTGGTCTTGTGGGTTGCAAGGCTAGGTGTTCCCTCCGTGTCTGGAGGAAGAGAGACCGTGTGTCTCTGGTTTCCAAGTGGCTGGAAGCCACTTGTGGGTTCCCTCCTCGTTTGGAGGAAGGGAGATTCATCTCCGGTTCTGGTCTTGTGGGTTGCAAGGCTAGGTGTTCCCTCCTAGTCTGGAGGAAGAGAGACCGTGTGTCTCTGGTTTCCAAGTGGCTGGGAGTCACTTGGGGTGTCCCTCTGATTGGGAGGAAGAGGGGAGGTTGTTCCCCTGGTCAAGCTGTTTGGCAGCCCTTGTTGCAGACTGAGTCTGCTGTGCTAGTGTTACTAGTGGAAGCCTCACTCTGGTTTGGAGTGAGGGGTGGACGTAGGTCTGTTGACCGAACCACCTAAAATCATCGTGCAGTGGTTTGTTTGATTGCCTGCTTCTGCTAGATGCATGCTAGGACCGTGATTTAATTGATTATCTATCCTAGAGGTTAATTGAGTTTCTTATATGTTCACTTATTTGCTGCGCATTCGATGCTTGCTTAGGATCGTTTGAGGGGTTCTTGAGTTGCTATCTTGCTTTGATCCTTCTAAGGTTCCTCAGGCTATTTCTGCAACAGTTTTAATTCCGCATTACTGAGCATTAGAGTTTTAATTAGGCCATATTTGTAGAGGGATACATTCACCCCCCTCTGTATCCGGGCCTTACATTCTAACAAATCCTAGGTTCGCTTGAGCATCTTCTCAATCGAGGCAACAAAGCAATCACTTCAGAAGAAGCGAAACACCTCAGGAGCTGTACAAACTTAAGCTGGGATGACCAAAACAACGTAAGAATATGTACGGCTATCACACCAACTCGAAAAGTCACCAGCCACCTGAACAAACCGCAGAGAAATCTTGAACAATGTACTATAGATTTAAGCCTATCGGCGAACTCTGCCAAGTACAGCACGATCGAGACAAACACCATGACAAGGAGGAGCATCCCGTCATATCCTGACGTGAGCAAAACCATCTCGCACAGTGCTAACACAACACGGACAAGACAACACATGGAAACAAAGCGACAAGGAATCGCGAAACCTAAGCCAACGAAAGACTGTACTGGACTTTCAGGACTCTAGACACTGTAATATCTCAGATTCCCATGTACTTGCACACAACAACACTCTGATACCACCGGTGATGACCCGGACTCCAGATATCGGATATACCTGATAGGAATACCGAGTAGACCCGATACTACTTAGAACCCGTGAAGACTCCCAATAGCTATAATGCTCCGAAGGGATAAAAGGATTGTTGTGTAGTACATTGAAGTCGTAGATATAACAGTAATCAATTAAATTTCATTAATCAGGTTTGCTAAAGTAGTAGAAATAAAATTATTTTTTATATAATAGTTTAGATTAACAATTATACCAGAGTCCAGTCCAAAGGAAAGGCAAGTATAGTCGAACAGGAAAGAAGACGTACACTGAGGTCGGGGGAAGCCCGACGCAGGTACCGCTGGCAACTATGAACACGTCACACTAGGAACTGCAAAGGAAGCAGAGACGACCACACCTGAAAGGCAAGGGTGAGCCTCGTGTCACTGGATCAGTAGGGGTCACACGGATCCCTACTGGAAACTACGTAGTAATATAGAACAACAACTAAAATAGCAGTAGTAATAAAGCAAGAAAAGCTAAACTACAAGTCGAAAGCTGTAAAAGAAAGTCGTAACGGAAGGAGTAGAACAGCTAAAAAAAAGGAAAAAGCCACACCGAGCAAAACACGGCTGCCGAACAAACCTCGACTCCCTAACTACTCTAAACAACGACATAAGGGCGAATCTTGATCTCACAAAGTCAGGAATTATCGATCCGTCGGCAGGCACAAGGCCTAAAGCGAAGGTGCTACAAAACTAGGCAAGAACCTTAGAAAAGACCTAGACATACACAAACACTAACGCATACATGACTAGATCATCATGCACGCCACGCAGAGCCGACCTCGGGTAATGTCAAGAACAGACTAACCCGAAAAAGGTCACGACACGAAGTGCGAGAAACATGGGAGTCACGCGCCAAGTGACGGAAGCACCTCCTCACTAGAAGAATAGCCAGATGCATCCACTGACGTCTTACACTGTGCCACAAGTATCTGCCTACGGACGTCGAGGATGACGGAGACTGAGATACTCACTGAACTGAACCAGGAACTACAGTAACGAGTGACTAGTCAGGGTCACGCCCATCGGCGTTTGTCCAAAATACCCCTGACCAAGTGTGCACACACAGGCTCAATGCCTTGAGCCAGGCCTCTAGCTAGGTTTCTCCCCCAGCAGGACGCTACTGCAAGGCAAGGGAGCCCACAGAAACTAGTCTACAAACCGTATCTCGGGAACTGCCCCGCCACCACTCCCAGGTGGACCGACACTCGAGGTCGTCAGGCTACTACTAGTGGAGGCTCACTAGACATAGAGACTCTGAAACACGAGTGCTGAAGTATGGATAGCCTAAGCAAGCACTGCCACACGTACTACGAAGCACCAAGGTAGTACACCAAACTGCCAATGGACTCAGGACAGGGCAACTAGACCTGCTGATACGATGATCCTTGAGTCTCATGACTCGGGGTAAAGATCGTCGCACAACGGCGGTGACAAGCTGCCAATCAGCCTAATCCTAAGCCACAGGAAACGACAATGGATCACCAGATCCACATAATCGTATGAAACAACACACGGAGACCGGAGGGTTCACCAAGACCCTCAACACATCTGGACACGCAGACTGAGATAAGACAGTACCTCTAGGCGTCCAGAATCACTATCTCGAGCTATCCAGAATAGTTGAGACACACACAAGGTTACTTGTCAACCACTGGCTCTCACCGGGTTGACCAGAACCTAATAATGACACTGAAGTAGTACAGAAACCTATCCAATAGCAAAGTACGCCTGGCTATCTGGTAACATGGTTATAGCCCTCATAGGACATCAAAAGACGTCCACGGGACAATGGGCAAACCACGAGGTCAAGCCGAGGCACTTGGAAACCAACACATCGGGAAACGACATTCAGGGATTAAGCGGTGGAGCATACACTGCCGGTCATAGAATGGGCCGCTAGTGGACTATAGTGATCAAGGATTAGGCCGCTAAACCCAGTCAACCCTGAACCGACCTATTCGGTCAAACCACCAAAGCGGTCTAATATAGACCCGCTACATGGACTAGGCAGTCTAAGAGTAAACCGCCACACTAACCGCCTTAACCTATTGACCTAAGCCAAATGGACCATAGCGACCTATGAAAAGGGCGCTACAATGAAGAGGCGGATGACTACGGTCAAACCCCTAGTCACGGTCTACCAATGGGCCGCTAAAAGGTCTAGACGGTCTAGGAGAAGGCCGCTAGATCAAACCGACTTAAAACAGTAACTTGGTCAAAACGGTCAATAACAGTCTAGCAATGGACCGCTAAAGACAAGAAACGGTCTAGAGAAGGACCGCTTCACTAACCGCCATAAAACCTAAGCGGTCTATCAAGGGGCCGCTCAAGTAAGATGAACGGTCTATTGTAAGACCGCTCAAATGATCACACAGCCACCGAAGGGCCGTTCGAAGGATATGAACGGTCCTATAATGGACCGCGAAACACATATGATGATCTTTCGCGTGACCGCTTAGACCCAAACTGACATACATAAAACGGTTACACATTGGACCGCGTAATAGCCTAAACGGTCACTGTAACGACCGTTAAGGCGTTACGGCGGGAAAACCATGGGATCGGCCGGATCTCGGCCTTTCCATGCCCCGTTCTCTCCGAAACGAAGAGGATACAACCACAATGACGATACCGACCTTCCACACTCCGGAAGGGGTCAAATCGACCCACAAATGGCTAGAAAAGGGCAATTCTACCGAATTGACCCAAATGGAATCACATGGGTTCCCGGGCTCCTACCGGTCCCAAATGACCACCAATCACAACGAAATCAGTGGGAATGGAATGCTGACATTCCAGGGGTTCGAATGACCCTAACTGATATGAAAACCGTCGACGTTTTCCAGCGAACCCGACGAACACCCCAAAGGCATGATTTTCCCCAAACTTGAATGAAACCCACTCGTTCTCGCACCATTCAGAGTGAAAATGCGAGGGAACGTAGCAAAGAAGTAGAGCTTCCATCTCCCTACCTCCATCGATGATTCCGCACGCCGAAGCGACTAAACCGCACCGAAAACTGCCAAACCAACAAACCACACCGGCTTTGAATCCAACGAGGGATCGCGCTACGCCATGCTTAATCCGCCACTCCATTACGCTCCAGGTTCACTCCATCGCGTCCCCGCCTTAGTCAGCTCGCCAACAGTGTGCGCCCTGCGTCGAGAGGACCAGAGAGGAGAGAGAACGAGAGAGAGAAAGTGAGGGTGAGAAATGAGGGAGGAGAGAGGGTGAAAGAAGAATAAATAGAAAATAAAATAGGAATTTTCCTAATTTCAGACATTTTGATTTTTATGCCGAAAATCCATTAATTTAGAAAATTACGCAAAAATAGTCAAAACGATCCTCTCAAAGAGTACATCGCAATTGTGGCGTCCTCAAGTCGATGAACTGAGAAATAAACTCTCCACTGGGTTCCGTAACTTGTACGAGAGAAAAACCTACGTGGACCGTAAAACTCAACTCAGGACCCACAAAAATGATCCGAAAGCTCTCCGATAAAGATCTGGAAGATTCAATAAGAATCCAGGGTGTTACATAAATGATCACCTTCATTCATTGTGGTGGGTGGGACGGTGGTCATATGTAGAAGATATGGTTCCTCCCTCGGGATAAGCGTAATGGAGTTAGGCTCGGCCGACAAGGGGAGGAATAAAAGAACCTCCATGGTGACATGACCCACAGTGCACACGAAGGTAATGGACCCCAAAGCGAGATGGGTGAAGCTATGACTTGTGGGTTGGTCGAAGCCTCGGGCCAACATGGACGTCAACTTCATTTGCGAGTCTAATCCCTTAATAAGGTCTTCTAAGATATCAACATGGTGAAAAAACCCGAAAGTGGTGTGGAATGAGCTGACGGGCTCTATTTGTAGTGCGGGGTCCATGGATGGGTAGCAAGGTACTTTAGGGACCAAGCCTTTCTTAAGCCAGCTAGGTAGTGGCTCGTCAATGATTAGCTTCCCTGTTAGAAGTATGAGTGGCTCTGGCTGGGGTGGCTCCGAATAAAGATCGGAAGGTGAGGGTGGTGGCAAAGGAGCTCTCACGAGTGGGGAAGGAATGTCCTCCCTGAGGGGAAGAGGTCCTTAGGGTGGCACCGGGTTGAGACTACCGGCTACGACCTCCCTATGATGAGGGCATCTCCTGACACCCCTCTAGCTTTGATCGCCTGCACACTCTTGATATGGATTGATCATGGTCTACACTTGTTATCTTCATTTCCCAAGTTTCATTTTATGTATTTTCTTTTTATTGAGTCCTATCTTATGTATTTTCCTTTATTGAGTCATATGGTTTTAGTCCATTTCCCTTGTTATGTTTAATTGGGCCTTATTACTTTAGTTATGGGCCCATAGGATTGAGTCTAGGATATGCTCGGTCTTTTATCTTATTGTCAAGGGTATTTTGGTCATGTAAAGAATGGTTGCCTATATATAGGCCCCATCTCTCCTCTTGTATTCAACTTTTGATGAATATTGAAGAAAACCCTTTCAAACTCTCTCAATATCACTCTCTCTCTCATTATCTCTCCATTCTCTCTCCTCCTCTCTCTAAATTTCGAAATTCACTCTCTCTCCTCCCCCTCTCAACCACTTCCAACCCCCACCTACCTCCATTAACTCCCCACAACTTCCCACAA
Source organism: Amorphophallus konjac (assembly GCA_022559845.1). Classification (NCBI taxonomy): domain Eukaryota; kingdom Viridiplantae; phylum Streptophyta; class Magnoliopsida; order Alismatales; family Araceae; genus Amorphophallus; species Amorphophallus konjac. The sequence goes on along the minus strand of CM040123.1, from coordinate 276,312,698 downwards.
CCCCTCTTTAATCCTCACCTAGTCCCAAGGAAGTTCCACCACTCAAAACCCCACCCTCCAACCACCACCTACCCCTTTCACTTCCCTAAGCATATCTCCACCTTCCCAAGGCTGAGTTAACTCATTCCAAAGCCCAAATTCGAATCTCCCCTTCCCTCCTTGCTCCCTAGGTCGCACCCCTCCTCTCCCATCAAGCCAAGTTCGCCCCCTCCTCTCTTCTCCACTCCAGCTTTGTGTGCAGGCCGACCTGCAGATTAGCACTCTGTTGCAGCGACGTCCACGACTGCATCCTGGTTCTGCTGGTGGCGTGGCCTAACTTTCTGGAAAGGCCTCCCTGTGCTCCTCGCAGGCGAGGTGGAATCACTCCATTCCGAGTTCGTGGCCGTCCGTGAAGGCTGTTCTTCCCCGACTGCGCAGAACCTCTCAGACCAGGAGCCAGAGCGGCAGAGAAGACTCTCCCACAACTAACCTTGAAGGAACCAGTCTTCGAGGTCTTCTACAAAGTTCTTCCTCCCCCTGTCAGCGTCCAGGAACAGAAGGCGGAACCCCGTTCGGCATCCGAAAACCAGAGATACCAATTTTCTACCACACCCACGCCGGTCTGCATTCTCACAGTCTGCACCGACCACCGTCCACTTCTCTGGACACCCAGCTCATCTCCAACATCAGAAGACTTCCCCGTTTGTTTTGCTGCAAAGTAGACTCGTCCACGATTCCAACGAGTCTAGCGGTGCCAAATTTGGAGCTCAGGAGTGATCGTGGAAGCTTCTGCAACCTGCTGTTTCAGACTGAGCTCGGCCAGAGACTAGAGCTGCATCCATCTTCCAGTCGCTGGAGCAGTCAGCCCCCAGATCAGAACATCCTCCAAAAATTCAAGCCGCACCCCTCTCCAGTTAGCAAGCTTTTGGCGCAAGTTTCATCAGATTCCAAGCTTGGTGGAATTATTTGCAGCATCGACATCGGCCCTCTGTCCAGAATTACAGAAGCTAGGCAGAATCGGCAAAGCTCGGAAAGTCGACTCTATCTCGCTCGTTCCCCTCCCCGCTTGGCCGGCTGAAGGCCCCTCCCTGCGTGGAGGTAATTTTTGGTTGTAATACATTAACCCCCACCCCAAGATCCCCCCCTTGCGAGGGGCGTAGTGCTGTACCTCTTCACATTTTCAGGTCAAGCTCCATCGCCGCGGCGATCGGGTGTATACCCTCGCCTCCCGGCGCGCCCTCGTCTCCGAACGGGATCGGTGTCTTCACACCGATCAGGTGAGCTTCTGATCACACCCTTGTAACTTCATTTCTGCAAATGTAGTATTGCCTTGAATGCCCGTCGGACGGTAAGAGAGTGCTCGGAATTCATTTTAAGCAATATTGTGCCCACCGCGGCCCGTGAGTGAGTGCCACCCCACACCCCGCCTTGCGGGCCAGCCACCCACAAAGTTGGGACTCCCAGGCCCATTGGAGGTCAGCCTTAGCATTGTAAGTCCATTAGGACAATTGGGTCCCGCCTCGGACCCTCACCATCATCTCCCGGACCCACCGGGTGAACGTGTGAACCGAGTGAGCAGAAATCGTCGTTGTGAGAATCATTGAGCGCTTGTATGCTTGCGGGTCTAAGTCCTAGGGTCACCTTATCATATTTAGGGGTCTTTGGGCTGTGCCACATCAAGTGGTATCAGAGCGGTCATAGGCTTGTCCTTACAAGTCTAGTCTTGGGTCACACTAAGTCTTTCATAGGTGCATCCGCACACCCTTGCATAGCCCACCCAACCTTGCATGACCACTCGTAGTGGTACTCGCTTTCAACCCAATACTACATCTTCCAATCCCACAATGAATCCAAAACCCCAAGGGATGCCTACCACTAACACTCATGACTTCAACTACTTCATGAAAGCCTTGACCTATGCCAATGAGCGGCTTGATAACATATCGAGCCGACTCAACCAACTTGGAAAAAATAGGCCCGCCCTAAGGACGGACAATAGGATGGCCCCTTTCCCACTTCCCACCTTTGATGGGACCTCTCCTAGCAAATATTTAGATTGGGAAGCTACAATGGACCAATACTTCAATTGGTATCATATTTCCGAGGATGAAAAGGCATGGGTTGCCAAAATACAACTAACCAAAAGGGCTCAAACTCATTGGTGTAAAATTGAGGGCTTAAGGATAATTAGACGGGAAGCTCCCCTCACCACATGGGAGGACATGAAGGATCAACTAAGGGCTAGGTATGTGTCCCCTTCCCACTCGGATCACCAAAACCCAAGGAGCACTCCCACTCCTCCCACCCCACCCGTCCAAACCCTTATCACTAAAACCCAAGTACCTAAGACCTCCACCTCCCCACCTAACCCCATGAGGTCCCCCACATCCCAACCAAAACCCCCTTCCCTAACCTACACTAGTCAAGCCCCTTTAGCCCCCACTTCCACCCCAAGTGATCCCAAGGGCAAGAGACCCCTAACCAACCCAATTCCCTCCATGGTGACCACCACTCATCCAACCCTCACCATTAAAAATCATGTGGACACCATGTCCACCCCTCCACCAAGGCCCATAATGGCCACCACCCACCCAAAACCCCTCACCCAACCCACCTCCCGCTTCCTACACCAATCTTACCCTAAATTAGGCCTCCACTACTTCCACTCCCAAGTCCAACCCATGTCCGACCTTGCTCACCTCCTCGAGTGCGCCATGCCTCGACTAACACCAACCCACCCACCATAGACCTTCCTACCCCATTGTCCTTAGGAGTTGCAACCCACACACCTACCCAAGTGGAGAGGGATACCAATTCGGATCCACCTCCCAAAATCAAGGAAATCCAAGGGCCATACAACTCACCCACCCCTCCTAACCTAGTTCCTCAAGAGCTATACACCCTTCCCCATGACACCATCACCATAGATAAGTCCATATTCCTATGGCTCAAGCGAGGCCTCACCATTCCTAGTTTACAACCAAGCCACCTACTCATGGGACATCAATCCCAACTCATTCCCACTCAGCCTCATGTCACTTATCAAACCTCCTATTGTGTAGAAGATTTGGGAGACTTAGTGGCCTACCTACATTGGCAAGTCCACTTGACCGATATGCTAGCCATGAGGCCATCAGAGTCTAGCACCATTAGCCTAGCTTACCCCACCATTGGCTCCATCACTTCCATCTACACCAATGGCCAATTTACAAGTGAGATCATACTCCTTCTTCCCATGGAGGAGGAACCCATCCTAGTCTACTCCCCAACCATTGAGATCCCAAGTACTTTGATTGGCCAACCCATTAGCAACCTTGGCCCAATTATCTTAGAGAGAGAAGATTCGCCATTTGAGGACCTTGAGAACATGGAGTACCCCTACCTAGGTGACCCTTACCATAATCCCTTTGACCCTTTTCTATGGGAGCCTAAATCTCCATGTGACCCACTTTCCCTATTCACCACCCACCTCACCTTACCCACATCGCCCATGTCGACCCAAACTCCTCCCTTCCTAGAATCGGGTTACAACATGAGAGCCTTGACCTTAGGCAACAAACACCTTGGGATTGATGAAGTGCCCCACCCCATAACCACGTTCGTAGATCCCTTCGACCCATTCACGTGGACGTTCAAAAGTCATCCCACATCTATGCACATGGAAGTCACCTTTGGGATAAACATGCATGTGTCCAGGCCTACCACACCATTTGACATGATTCATAAGTCGGGTACATTCATCCACATCACCCACATGTCAATTAGGCAGCATAAGTGGACCATATTCGGATGTATTGGCCCACCTTCATTCATCATGAGTCTTAAGCATGATAGGAGCATACATGGATGTCCGGGTCCCCCGACATTTATCACACCCATGCATAAAAAGGTCATCTATGGATGTCCCGGCCCTCCTAAGACTACCACAGTCTTCATAGCATCAAAGTGTGATCGGTCTACATTTGGCTGCCCAGGTCCACCTTGGCATACCATTCGTTTCACACTAACATCGCATCATCATGCATGGCATACGCATTCTCGCAAGCATATAGGAAGGATCAATGAGACTTACAAAAGGCAGGCAGATGCTCATCGGCGCCACTACGAGTTCCAAGTGGGAGACTCGGTGATGGTGAGGACGGAGCAGCTCCTTCCGGGACCTGCCTCCAAGTTGAGGGCACGGGGTTCGGGACCCTTTCGAGTTCTACGACGACTTGGCAGCAATGCTTATGAGCTTGACCTACCAGAAAGCTATGGGGTGCACCCTACCTTCAGTGTGGCGGACCTGGTACCCCACAAAGGGCCCGCGGTGGAACCCAGTGAGGAGCTTGAGCCTTTACCCCCCCTTATGAGAGACACTCCCGGAGGGACTCCACTTTCTAGCTTGAGAGACCGACGAGAGCAGGTAGAGGTAATACTGGATGAGCAGAGTATCATTACGAGGCACAGGGTGTATCAGCGCTATCTGGTTAGGCGGAAGAGCCGTCCCCCGATCGAGGATACATGGGTGAGTCGGGAGGATTTGATATGCTTGGATCCCGACATGATGGAGCAGTACGACAGCCAGGCAGACCCATACTCGACAGGGTCGAGCTCTCCCCACCCCGGGGGATTTGATGAGGGCATCTCCCGACACCCCTCTAGCTTTGATCGCCTGCACACTATTGATATGGATTGATCATGGTCTACACTTGTTATCTTCATTTCCCAAGTTTCATTTTATGTATTTTCTTTTTATTGAGTCCTATCTTATGTATTTTCCTTTATTGAGTCATATGGTTTTAGTCCATTTCCCTTGTTATGTTTAATTGGGCCTTATTACTTTAGTTATGGGCCCATAGGATTGAGTCTAGGATATGCTCGGTCTTTTATCTTATTGTCAAGGGTATTTTGGTCATGTAAAGAATGGTTGCCTATATATAGGCCCCATCTCTCCTCTTGTATTCAACTTTTGATGAATATTGAAGAAAACCCTTTCAAACTCTCTCAATATCTCTCTCTCTCTCATTATCTCTCCATTCTCTCTCCTCCTCTCTCTAAATTTCGAAATTCACTCTCTCTCCTCCCCCTCTCAACCACTTCCAACCCCCACCTACCTCCATTAACTCCCCACAACTTCCCACAACCCCTCTTTAATCCTCACCTAGTCCCAAGGAAGTTCCACCACTCAAAACCCCACCCTCCAACCACCACCTACCCCTTTCACTTCCCTAAGCATATCTCCACCTTCCCAAGGCTGAGTTAACTCATTCCAAAGCCCAAATTCGAATCTCCCCTTCCCTCCTTGCTCCCTAGGTCGCACCCCTCCTCTCCCATCAAGCCAAGTTCGCCCCCTCCTCTCTTCTCCACTCCAGCTTTGTGTGCAGGCCGACCTGCAGATTAGCACTCTGTTGCAGCGACGTCCACGACTGCATCCTGGTTCTGCTGGTGGCGTGGCCTAACTTTCTGGAAAGGCCTCCCTGTGCTCCTCGCAGGAGAGGTGGAATCACTCCATTCCGAGTTCGTGGCCGTCCGTGAAGGCTGTTCTTCCCCGACTGCGCAGAACCTCTCAGACCAGGAGCCAGAGCGGCAGAGAAGACTCTCCCACAACTAACCTTGAAGGAACCAGTCTTCGAGGTCTTCTACAAAGTTCTTCCTCCCCCTGTCAGCGTCCAGGAACAGAAGGCGGAACCCCGTTCGGCATCCGAAAACCAGAGATACCAATTTTCTACCACACCCACGCCGGTCTGCATTCTCACAGTCTGCACCGACCACCGTCCACTTCTCTGGACACCCAGCTCATCTCCAACATCATAAGACTTCCCTGTTTGTTTTGCTGCAAAGTAGACTCGTCCACGATTCCAACGAGTCTAGCAGTACCAAATTTTGAGCTCAGGAGCGATCGTGGAAGCTTCTGCAACCTGCCGTTTCGGACTGAGCTCGGCCAGAGACCAGAGCTGCATCCATCTTCCAGTCGCTGGAGCAGTCAGCCCCCAGATCAGAACATCCTCCAAAAATTCAAGCCGCACCCCTCTCCAGTTAGCAAGCTTTTGGCGCAAGTTTCATCAGATTCCAAGCTTGGTGGAATTATTGGCAGCATCGACATCGGCCCTCTGTCCAGAATTACAGAAGCTAGGCAGAATCGGCAAAGCTCGGAAAGTCGACTCTATCTCGCTCGTTCCCCTCCCCGCTTGGCCGGCTGAAGGCCCCTCCCTGCGTGGAGGTAATTTTTGGTTGTAATACATTAACCCCCACCCCAAGATCCCCCCCTTGCGAGGGGCGTAGTGCTGTACCTCTTCACATTTTCAGGTCAAGCTCCATCGCCGCGGCGATCGGGTGTATACCCTCGCCTCCCGGCGCGCCCTCGTCTCCGAACGGGATCGGTGTCTTCACACCGATCAGGTGAGCTTCTGATCACACCCTTGTAACTTCATTTCTGCAAATGTAGTATTGCCTTGAATGCCCGTCGGACGGTAAGAGAGTGCTCGGAATTCATTTTAAGCAATATTGTGCCCACCGCGGCCCGTGAGTGAGTGCCACCCCACACCCCGCCTTGCGGGCCGGCCACCCACAAAGTTGGGACTCCCAGGCCCATTGGAGGTCAGCCTTAGCATTGTAAGTCCATTAGGACAATTGGGTCCCGCCTCGGACCCTCACCATCATCTCCCGGACCCACCGGGTGAACGTGTGAACCGAGTGAGCAGAAATCGTCGTTGTGAGAATCATTGAGCGCTTGTATGCTTGCGGGTCTAAGTCCTAGGGTCACCTTATCATATTTAGGGGTCTTTGGGCTGTGCCACATCACCCTAGGCTCGGGTAGGAGTCCGTCAATTTGAGTACACATCCTATCCACGCTATCTGAAATGATTTTGAAGAGTTCGGCAATGGTGGGGTTTGGACTAGGGGCATCGTGATGGACTTGCCCATAACCACTCGGTCTAGTCTTGAATCTAGGCTCATCTACGTGAGGGGCTCTTTGCCTCTGACTATGACCCACTTGGTTGGAGGTGACTGGGTGGGGTTGGTTGCAGGTGACTGGGCCGGGTAGGTAGACCCTTCTAAGTTTGCCCTTCATCTCATGCCATAACTCGATTGGCCATTGCCTCCTAATTTCTCTCATGCGTTCAATGCTCTCCCATTTCTAGGAGACTTCGTGAACAAGCCGCTTTTGGGCAAAAATGACTTGCATGGCATCAGACATAGTGTAACACTCAAAGTATTCATCCATAGTGGCTTCCCACTTTAGGTAGTCGCTCGGGACTTTGGAGCCATAAAAGTCCGAGACCCCCGGCCTACGGCGGTGGAAGGGTTGGATTCCCCATCCTTGGGTGTCGCGCCACCATTCATATGATGTGGGCAATTGGGAATCCATGGGACACGGGGGAGCTATAGGGTGGCCATGCAGACACTAGGTGACAAAACAAATTGACTCTCTAATGGATTACACACGACCCTAAAACAACGATGCAAAGTTGGAATGCAGACTCGACTACAAACCTAGACTCAACCAGTATCCGGTACGTGGCGGAGGTTTGATCTGAAGATCACACTCACGCAAGTGTGCTACCTTCCCAATAGGCGTAACCTATAATTCCGGGGACACCTTTTAATATACCGGGTATAGGAATGACATGCAAACCTAGGACCAATTACCCTAGACTCAAACCTGCTCTGATACCAATTTGATGCGGGATGGGATGCGACTCGATGCCAATTTGATGCGAACCTGAGACTATAGGCAAACTTGCGACTCATCCCTAGCGACGGAAGCATGTGGACGTGCGCGGTTGAGAAACAAGCAATGAGTCTGGGTGGTCAACTCTCTTTCATGCCCGGATCGGGTCACGGGACGGGTCTCGCTCTCTCTTGCAGCGGTGATTGAAATTATTTAACGTGCTAGATTAACCTATCACATGCAAGCAGCGGCATATAGAAATATACAAAGTGAGCAAAATGCCGAGTAAGGGAGCGGAAACGATACCTCCATGCTCCGGGTGTGGGGAAGGCGACCCCAGCCAAGACTCGTACTCCCGGTACAAATGAATTAACAATAATTATAGAAATATAATTCACTGCCCACTCCACGCAGGGAGGTAAATGGGCTACAATGGCGACCCGGGAGTATCAAGCTCGGGTTAACGAGCGGTTTTTTGGGCAGCTTCGACAGCTTCGATGCGCTGCTACTCGGTGCAGCAGCTTGCTATCCCGAATCTGTTCTGCTATTTTAGAACTGCACGACCCGGCGATAAAAATTACTACGGTCAGCTCCAACGTCATATCGACGCGAAACCAGCGTCGTAACAAAGCTAGCTTGGAGATCTATGACCACCTAGTGTTACATGAATTTTCCTATCTCTGTCTCCTCCGTGGTGGAATTTAGAACATGCGGGTTTTCTATCTTAAGAAATACTGGGCAGACTCGGATACACGCAAAGGGATCGACGACTCCACCATAACGGCGATATGCGAGAATTTGTGAAGGTGGTGGAAGCCGAAGATTTTGAAAAGCAAAGGGGACACTCAAGGAGGATTTAGGATTGATTCGGCGTTGGAGTTCGTCAAGCTGGCGTTGGGTTTGAGCAATCATCTCCGGGTAGGGAGAGATCGAGAGAAATGCAGGCTAGCTTGAGCAAGAAGTTATGAATTTGGACTAGAATTATGATAATGGGCCGGATAAAAAGATCTGGACTGAGAAGAAGAAGGACCCATTCCAGGAGTAGAAGTATACATGGGCTTGGAAGGGACATGAGTATATGGGACCATTGGACCAGCAGCATAAGGAGAAGAAGGAGGAGGCCCATTAAGATAAAATTGGCCATTAGAAATAGAGCCAACATCATAAGAAGGAGAAGGCCCATTAAAGAAAGAAGGCCCACCATGAGAAGAAGGCCCATTAAGAGAATAAGGCCCATTAAGGTGATTTACAATGATTCTTTGGGGTTGGGCTAGGTCTATTTGGCAAACAAGGCCTGATAGGTGGGCCATAAGATGGGCTTGCCCCTCAGACGGGTCTGGAGGACCACGGGAAGATGGGCCCGCATGGGGAGAGGATTCCACGCGGGAATAGGAGGATGGGGAAGAAGGAGATGGATACATGGGATGATGGTAATGTTCCATGAGGGCAAATGGAGACTTTCTACAGGAATATCAAGGGGATATAGCTAGGGGAAGTACGGGAGTGAAGGGCCAATGTGAGACCGACCTAGGACAATGGAACCATACAATGGACACACAAAATGGGCTAACCTAAATGGGCCTATCAACAAAAGAATATGTGGATGATGAGGGAATGCAACACAAAACACCACAAATGGGCTTGGACAAGCCCAAACAACACAAACAATGTGAAGGATTTCACCCAAGTCAAACAAGTTAACATGATGGGAAATTTTTTATTCTCCAAAGTTTTGGTGGGCCTTTTAATGTTTTAAATTAAGCACAATTCCCACAAGAAATAGGAGTCCTAAAGGAAAAAGGTCCAAACTTTGGGTTGACTAAGGTTAACTCTCTCACACGTATGCAAAATGCAATCCTAGGGGTGGAAAGGTACAACCAGCCCGGTGTCCGTGTGAGAATCCATGGCTCATGGGGGCTTACGGAGGTCCCGGATAAGATCACCTAGTCGACTCCAAGGAATATGGAGACGAGAGGGTCACTTACCAAGGTAGGAATGCAACTATGATATGTAATGCATGCCCCTATGTGCACCAGAGTGCATATAGAATTCTAACATAAAATTGAAAAAGCAAGGCAAAATTAAATTATGCAAACATGACAATATGGATGCAAATTATATATGAAAATGAAGACAATATGAAGGACAACAATGCAGGACCAGATTAAATTATTTGCGTCTGCCCCTGGGCCTGCATGCAGATTTTATGCATAAAACCTGAAAATGGGGATAATATTTAACTATGCAAACATGACATAATGAATGCAAATGACATATGGAAATGAAGACAATACAAAGGAGAACAAGATGGGAGCAATAAACACACAATCCGACCTCATGAAGGCAATTAAATCATCAACCAAAAATGCACCTGTGAGTCTGTCTCGGGTCTGCTTGCAGAGTTTATGGAGAAAACTCAAAAATGAAGACATAATTTAATTATCAAAACATGACCTAATGGATGTAAATGATATATGGAAATGAAGATAATATAAAGGACTACGGAATGAGACCAAAAACAGAGCGATCAGACCCCGAGAGGTCAATTAAAAGATCAGGGAATACACTCCTATGTGTCTGTCCCAGAATCTGCCAGAATCAGAATGTGGTCCCCTGGGTACCACGACAAGATAGTAGTGGTCTCCTGGCGACCGCGACTAGATCCTAGAACTGTGAAAACTGCAAAAAATAAATGCGAGGAAATGCTATCTAAACAGGCACGGGCACACACCAAAGTTGCAGGGTAGCAAGAATAACGTGATGGGCACTAGGTGTCCCACCGTGATTGCCAAAAGATAGGGTTGTAGATCTTTTATCTCCGCCCCGCCACAACACAAATAATATATCTACATGAGCATGAAAGCATGAACAAAGGACAAGGGGCGATAAGAGATCAAAAATTGTACTGTGATCGCCACCAAGGATTAACAACGCCAAAAGGTGGGGGAAAGGGATGCAACGATGTCGTGTACCTTGGAAAAGGATGAAGACTTGATCGCGCTTAAGAGATGGGTGCGGTAAATAATGTGTGGACCAACCTCCTCACCTTCCAGCCGGCTACAAGAAGAGGGCCTCACGTTCTTCTTGCTTCTCTTTCAAAACAAAGCTAACACAAGAGATAAAAACCCATTAGAAACCAAAGTGCAACATCTATCCCGAAGTGATAAAACAATGTGAAAGATTGAGGGAGAACGTACCGAGGGGAGGTTTTTAACCCATGTGGAAGGGTGAAAAAGATAGGTGTGTGTATTGTGATGAGAATAGAACAAATATGAGGAATTAACATGCAATGTAACTGCGGAAAACGGAGATGCAAAAGTGCAAATCGTGCATGCATGAACAGAAAACAGGAATTTGTGATGCGTTTAGAAAAGAGAAGAAAGAGAACTAAGAATAGGATGAATTAAAACAAGCCCTTGAGCGTGGAAATCAAAGATAATACTCCCCTCTATAGGATGGGGTCGAAGAGAAGAGTTGACGATGCGGCATGGCTTCGCCCTGAACTAAGAAAGAGCCCCCCTTCGCATACTGCGAACTGGGTGCTTTATATAGAGAGCAAGAAACCCTAGGGTTTAAATCTGAGGATAAACACCTAACTTTCATGGATATATATGATTAAACTCAAGATAATAGTGAGGGTAAGAGCCCTAAAATGATTAGAATCAAAGTGGAGGGCTATCCTCATCGAAATCGGTGCAAGATAGGGCTCTTGGAGAGTCCTCGGGCGAAGAAAATGGAGCCACAGGTGTTCTGGACTCTGTTCGAGAATGCGGTTGGTCGATCAACCGCCTCTTCATGAACGCGGTTATGTCAAAACTGCGGCTAGGAAGGATCTGACTGGAGTCGACGTGGGAGGCCGACGGAGTCGACGCAGCCTACAAGCGCCCGGGAGGAAGATTTTGAGAACACGGTTTGTTGGAAACCGCGACTGAATAGTCATGGTTTTTATCAAACACGTGTAGACTATTATTTTAAAATAAAATAAAAAATAAAAATAAAATTATGAACGCGGTTCCAAAGGGACTGCGTTCTCACGAACATAGTTCCAAAGGGAATCGCCTCCTGGGTGGATAAAATAAATAAAATTAAATTAAAAATTGGTGAACGCGGTCGCGTGGGCGACCGCGTTCAGCGAGGCTGCGCGGGTTGCTTCTGGACGCCCGATCAACCCTCTGAACAACCCGAAATGGACCCGAAAGTGGGGGAATTGAAGATAAAAGCTTCCAAAGCTTAATGGGCTTGATAAATAGCCAAGAAATGGCCTCGAAATAGGTTCTAAGAACACTCCAAAACCATGGGTAATTCGGAGCATTATAAAGATGAATAAGCTCAACTAGTAGGCTCAAAACGGGTGTCAACAACAAAAAGGGAAAAATAGTCGGGGGCTGGGGAGTGAGTCAACTTGCCCAAGCGGGGGCCAGTCGACTTGCTCCCCTGCCCTTCTCCTCTGCGACTTCACTTTAGCCATTTTTTTATCATTTCATTTTTTTTTGTTTATGCTATGGATTCATCATAGCAAATTGAAGGTATTAAACTCCCAACTTTTAATGTACATTCCATTTCATATCTTCATTTCTTTCTTTCTTTGCTTCTTCCCTCTTTTTTTTTTGCATAAGTGCAATGCATGTGTATGCATTAATATGTGTGCATGGGGGGAGAAAGAAGGTCTACTGGCAGACAGTGGGTGCGTCGACCCAGCATGCCTCCTGCGTCGATGCACCCAAGGGTTGGTGGACCGAAATTGTAGTTCGGTCGATTGAACCCAGTGATTGGTCTACCAAAATCGTAGTTCAGTCGACCAAACCCAGTGATTGGTCGACTAAGGGGCTGGGGTAAGTCGATTTATCTCAAGCTTTCAACAAACCCTGCCCCTGTTTGACAATGGCATTGCAGCATGCCTAAATGGGGTTCAGGCATAGCTTGTTTATGAAGAGAAGCATGCAACCTTAGAAAATGCAGGAAATGGCTTTGCAAGCTATTTTCACATGGTATACGAGGACTTAATTATATATTCATGATGGGTGACTCTCGGCATGCGGCGGAGTGTTCACTCACGCATAATGATGGCTTCTAGCTGGACATAATCCGACTGTCCATGAGTCACCATTTTATACACCAAGGAATCATAGTAGGTGAGCACCCATGCAATGCAATATGCATGAGAATTCTGTTTCTATTCATAATGGATGCAAGACCTAGTGCGCATGCAAAGGATATGCATGGTATGCTCAGATTTCTTTGCAAGTGTAGGAAGCTTCTGTTTGCTCTTCTCTTGTGAAACTAACAGAGAGCTCTATGCAAGTTTTCACATGTGCATGATATGATCAGATTTTCAACAAATGCATGAAGTTTCCTTTATTTCTGTCATGGGAAATCGGCAGCTTTTTATAAAAGTTTTTTTTATGCATGTATGATGTTTTTTGATTATTTTCATTCAGAAGATGTGTGCCATTCTGGGCAGCAAGCTAGGCCAAAAGGAGGGATTGACCCCTTGATGCAGGACGAGACCACAGACACGACAAGCTCGTGATTGCCCCCTAACGAGGAAGCGTCGGATGTGCGCGGTTGAGAAACCGACAATGAGCTAGGGTGATCGGCTCTCTTTTGTGCCCGGATCGGGTCATGGGACTGTCACGTACTCTCTCGCAGCAGTGGTAATGAACATATAAAGCGAGCTAGATATCCCTACACATGCTCTCTAGCAGCGGCATAAACAAATATATATGAAGTAAGCAAAATACTGAGAAGGGAGGGAATGCGATACCTCCACGCGCTCGGCGTGGGGACGACGGACCCGGCCGAAACTCGTACTCCCGGCACAATAATACACAATATTACAGCAATGCAAGTCGCTGCCCACTCCACGCAGGGAGGTAAAGGGCTACACAATGGGGTCCGGGAGGATCGAATTCGGGTACGGGCAGCTTCTCGCATTGATTCGGCAGCACCCGAACTAGCGACGGTGGGGCCCACGTGCTGTCCGGAGGGGTCGAGTGGGACCCGGTGACAGCGCTGTTGTGGGGACACTTAGGGAAGTGTTCCCCGGGCTGGCGGCACACTGGTTCACCGGCCGGAGGCCGGGCGGCTCCGATCGGCACCGGTCGGAATAACCGGCCACGGATCTGCCGGTTCTGTTTTCCAGCGCGCACTCTGGCGAGAACGGACGCTGCGATCAGCCCCGACGTCGGAATATGACGAAACTGGCACCGTTGGAAAGATGCTTCGAGGGGCTTCAACCCAAGGTGATTACAGAAAAATAATCAAGCCTGTACTTCTGATTGGCAAATTTTGAAGGTTGCTGTGTACAGTGTCTGAACTCTCAGACTAGCAGGGAACTTTCCTGTGGATTGCCTTTGACCATGAGGTAGACGTCCGAATATGGGGTTGTGTTCGTCAGAAAAGTTGTGGGAAATCCAGCTACGAAACCAGAAATATTTTTGGATCTAGATTGGGGGATGGCTACGAATTTCTATGATTTTTACACTAGCAGTGGGTCGGATCTGGAATCTGGCTGACAACACTGTAGCTGAGGAAGAACACGAATTTTTAAAAATAGATAGAAGGCTGGTAAAAACTTAAGAAAATTTGTGAATGTAGGGGGTGATGGATAGAACTCCCAGTAAAATTGGGAGGGTTTGGACAAATTAAAAATATGGCCGGAGGTGGGAAACACAGGGCTGCTATCACTGTAGATAGAGACATGATAGATCTGGGAATGATTAAAGACCGAAAATGTAAAAATAACAAACGATGGATTTTGGACCTGGAAGTTTTTTTGGAGGAGGGGCTAGAAGGTAGGAACACACCATAAAAATTTCAATCCACGAAGAGGCCGTGGCTGATAGCAGGATTTTTATGAAGATACCTCTGTCCAACAGGACAGAAAACCGAAGATGATTCCGTGGCGGCTCGAAGGGGGCACGAACGGCGGCTGCGGCGGCACAGATGATCACCGGAGGTGAAGAGGGGATGATAGAAGATGAAATCACTCTATAACTGGAGGTTGGAGGAGAGGAACCAGAGGGGAGAGGGCTGGGGGTGCAATATGCTCCTTGGCATTCAACAAAATTTCTGATTTTTCATTGCTTTTCTCATAAAAATACAAGCTTATATATGATTCCAACCAAATCCATTCTCAACCCTTGGATCTAGGGGTGTGGATTGAAGGGCTGGGATGAGGTGTGAATATCACACAAAAACTAATAAAAAATTCAAGGGGAAGGGGGCGCACCATTGACCATGTGTAAGTTGAATGGGGTAGGTGGCCAACCTATTAGAATGTTGACCCATTTAAACACATGTGTCCATATGACCAGCCCACCATTCTAGATGTCCACCTAGGAAGGTTGACCAGGCCCACATGGTGACATGGACCAATGGGAAAGGGCTGAGGGCCCCCTTGTTGGTCCTACTGCATAATTGCATAAAAACCCACACAATCCATGGGAATGACTCCTTGGCTTATAAAGCCTTACATTTACGTACATACTTTCCCAAGGATATAAACATAAACTAAAAGGACATAAATGTAATAAAAAAGGTACAGGCTCGGTGTTGATTCCCATCAACCCTCCCCGGGTGGGAGGAACTCGACCCCGTCGAGTAGGAGTAGGGATGCTCGAGTACTCCGGCGGATCCGTCACCGTGCCAAGTAGCGCGGGTATGCTCCGCTCCAAGTGATCGTCACCTGCTCATTCCATATATACTCGATATGCGAACTACGATGGGCTAAAGGTGGTCACTCCGAAGGGGCACTCTCAAAAGGGAAGAAAACAGCTCGAAGACTCACTAGGAATCACCGCTGAGTCCCTATAGGTGACTGATCCGGGTATAGATGTGGAACCAATCCCATACTCATCAAGTGAGTCCACTCACCTCTTAATCATAAGAGAACGACAACGAGCTTGCACAAGACGCATGCAGATAAACAAACGACACACAACCAAACAAGCCATACAAAACAAACCACACCGACTCATATATGACCCTAAACTAAGGTGGTGACACAAGCCCACTAAGTGGCGGCATCCTGGGCGGCGGGTGAGCCGTCCAACTCTTCCCCCAAGGCATAGTACTCATCGGCTAGTGCCTGGTCGACCTCATAATTGACAAGTTCAAGCTCAGATGGCAAGGTCTCCTCAACCCCTAGAGCTAGTGGGGCACGAGTGGCACATTGGTTGGCGAAGTGGCCAAACCCATGACAATGGAAACATTCCAGCCGGGACCGACTGCTCTCTCCGATAAGAGGGGCCTTACCCTTATCTTCCGACGGGTAGGGGGTGTAGGCAACAAGGGCGGTGTAGGTGCCGTGGGCAACAGAGGAGGGAGTGTCGGGGCCGTGGGACGGCCTATGGGTGCCGGGGGACGGGCAACGGGTGCCGGTGGTTGGGGTGGAGGTAGATCCCATGGTGGGGGAGGTCGAGGTCTAGGAGCAAAGGGCTCCTGACGGATGGGCTCCTGTGGACGAGCCATAGGTCCCCTCGGGTATGAACCTAAGGAGCCACGGGAGTCACTACGGGGAGGAGCGGGGATCCACCGGGGAATAGACTCGAACTCACCCTCGAATTGCTCCATCTCGAGAGCAACTTGATAAGCATCCTCCACCTTGTCCACCTTGCGGCGGAGAAGCTCATACCGTAGGTGTGGGCGTAGACCACGCCGGAACCGAGAGATGGTAAGGGAATCCTCCTCCGTGGCATCACATCGCAAGTAGTATTCATCAAATTCGGCGATGTAATCAGAGACGGACCGGTCTCCTTGGGTGAGACTTTGCCACCTCTATATAAGACGCTGGCGGTAGGAGGTAGGAAGGTACTTCTTCCTAAGCTTCTCCCTCATATCGGTCCATGTATCGATCGGGGGTTCTTGACGATGAAACAATAGGTTCTCCATATTCCTCCAATAGGTTTGTGCTTGGCCTAAAAGTTTCATCCTGGCGTACTTGACTTTTCGTTGGTCCGACATCTCGAACCACTCAAAATATCGGTCCATACCAGCCTCCCAATCAAGATAGACCTTTGGGTCCAAGGACCCGTCAAAGGTGGGAGGGTCGGCTCGAACGGTCCGAATGGTCCGTTCATCCATATCTTGGTCGTGGGTACGCCGTGTAGGGCGGTAATCACGACCATGCCCCCGATGCTCATTTTCGGACTCATAGTCATGCACCTCGGGGACTTCGTGCCTCCTATTAGCTATCCCTTGAACCCTTTGAGTCACGGGTTGTTGACCTGGCTCCGGTTGACCTTGTGTAGGTGGGACGGGTGCTTGGACTGGGACAATCGGTGGTGCCTCGGCTGGACCTCTCTCTAGTGCGGCAACTCTCCCGACCAATCCTTGAACGGACTGGTTCGACCCAGCGGCCCTATCCTCTACGGCTTTCATCCTCTCTTCTAGGCGGGTGCCTAGGCCATTCACTCGGGTACTCGCTCCTTCCATCCTATCCACTCGAGTACTTAACTCATCCATGCACTCACTCAACCCATCCATTTTCCCCACAAGAGTTCGGAACAATGTGGCCACTTCATAGGAACTATAGACTCCGGATTCCGCCATAGGTGGTGGTGGGGGTGAGTATTGCATGCCTCGGCGAGTGGGCATGCAAGACACGGAGTAGGAGACACCGACTAAGGCAAATGCACACTACAAGATGATGCACCTAGACGTAACCAAAACTCGGCACGTGGCGGAGTTAATCGATCCGAAGATCACTCGCGTAAGTGTGCGGCCTTCCCGATAGGCCTAGCCTAACGTTCGGACAACACCTTTTGATATACCGGGTTATTGGGATGTAATGCAAAAAGACACTTTTTTTTTTGTTTTAAAACAATGATGACCCTAAACACGACTTAGACAATGACTAATGACTAGACGTACATGACACTCTTTTTTTTTCTTTTTGACACCCTAGACTCAAACTCGCTCTGATACCAAATTGATGCGGGATGAGACCACAGACACGACAAGCTCGTGATTGCCCCTTAACGAGGGAAGCGTCGGATGTGCGCGGTTGAGAAACCGGCAATGAGCTAGGGTGATCGGCTCTCTTTTGTACCCGGATCGGGTCACGGGACGGTCACGTACTCTCTCGCAGCAGCGGTAATGAACATATAAAGTGAGCTAGATATCCCTACACATGCTCTATAGCAGCGGCATAAACAAATATATATGAAGTAAGCAAAATGCCGAGAAGGGAGCGAATGCGATACCTCCACGCGCTCGGCGTGGGGACGACGGACCCGGCCGAAATTCGTACTCCCGGGACAATAATACACAATATTACAGCAATGCAAGTCACTGCCCACTCCATGCAGGGAAGTAAAGGGCTACACAATGGGGTCCGGGAGGACCGAATTCGGGTTGACGGGCGGCTTCTCGCGTTGATTCGGCAGCACCCGAACTAGTGACGGTGGGGCCCACGTGCTGTCCGGAGGGGTCGAGTGGGACCCGGTGACACCGCTGTAGTGGGGACACTTAGGGAAGTGTTCCCCGGGTTGGCGGCATGCTGGTTCGCCGGCCGGAGGCCGGGCGGCTCCGATCGGCACCGGTTGGAATAACCGGCCACGGACTTGCCGGTTCTATTTTCCGGCGCGCGCTCCGGCAAGAACGGACGCTGCGATCAGCCCCGACGTCGGAATACGACGAAACTGGCGCCGTTGGAAAGATGCTTCGAGGGGATTCAACCCAAGGTGATTACAGAAAAATAATCAAGCATGTACGTCTGATTGGTGAATTTTGAAGGTTGTTTTTGTACAGTGTCTGAACTCTCAGACTAGCAGAGAACTTTCCTGTGGATTGCCTTTGACCGTGAGGTAGACGTCCGAATCTGGGGTTGTGTTCTTCAGAAAAGTTGTGGGCAATCAAGATACGAAACCAGGACTATTTTGGGATCTGGATTTGGGGAAGACAACGAATTTCTATGATTTTTTCACTAGAAGTGGGTCAGATCTGGAATCTGGCTGACAACACTATAGCTGAGGAAGAACATGAATTTTTAAAAATAGATAGAAGGCTGATAAAAAATTAAGAAAATTTATGGATGTAGGGGGTGATGGACAGAACTCCCTGTAAAATTGGGAGGGTTTGGACAAATCAGAAAGATGGCCGGAGGTGGGAAACATAGGGTTGTTGTCACTTTAGATAGAGACAGGACAGATCTGGGAATGATTAAAGACCGAAAATGTAAAAATAACAAACGATGGAGTTTGGACCTGGAATATTTTATGGAGGAGGTGCTAGAAGGTAGGAACACACCATAAAAATTTCAATCCACGAAGAGGCCGTGGCTGATAGCAGGATATTCGTGAAGACACCTTTGTCTAGCAGGACAGAAAATCGAAGATGATTCCGTGGCGGCTCGAAGGCGGCACGAATGGCGGCGGCGACGACACAGATGATCACCGGAGGTGAAGAGGGGATGATAGAAGATGAAATCACTCTAGAACTGGAGGTTGGAGGAGAGGAACCAGAGGGGAGAGGGCTGGGGGTGCAATATGCTCCTTGGCATTCAACAAAATTTCTGATTTTTCATTGCTTTTCTCATAAAAATACAAGCTTATATATGATTCCAACCAAATCCATCCTCAACCGTTGGATCTAGGGGTGTGGATTGAAGGGCTGGGATGAGGTGTGAATATCACACAAAAACTAATAAAAAATTCAAGGGGAAGGGGGCGCACCATTGACCATGTGTAAGTTGAATGGGGTAGGTGGCCAACCTATTAGAATGTTGACCCATTTAAACACATGTGTCCATATGACCAGCCCACCATTCTAGATGTCCACCTAGGAAGGTTGACCAGGCCCACATGGTGACATGGACCAATGGGAAAGGGCTGAGGGCCCCCTTGCTGGTCCTACTGCATAATTGCATAAAAACCCACACAATCCATGGGAATGACTCCTTAGCTTATAAAGCCTTACATTTACGTACATACTTTCCCAAGGATATAAACACAAACTAAAAGGACATAAATGTAATAAAAAGGTACAGGCTCGGTGTTGATTCCCATCACCCCTGTGCAGGCCTCTACACAGGAAGAACCAGAGAAAATTGGGCCAAAGGGGGGTTGTCTCCAACTTCTGCCCTTCCTTTTTTTTATATTTCTGCTTTATTATTCCTTTTTTTGTTCTTGTTGTGCTCATTACTATATCCAACGGTTTTTTGCCATAGTCTATTGCTGCCATTTCTTTGTTAGTTCATCCTTCATTCATCACCATTCATTTTTCTTTATCCTTTTTCCAGAGTTAAGATTATGCTGCCATTGTTCACTTCTTTGTTTATTGGTTGCATTCCCGATGAGATTTTGGTAGCATCTCCCCTAGACCCGGGATGTGGGGGGGGGGGGGGGGGGAACAGAGACTCGCCCACAGAAGTATCCGAAACGGTCTCGATAACTATCGGGTAAGTCGAAAGTGGCGACCCTGTGATCCGAATTGGGTGCAGAAGCCCCGAGGACTAGCCTACGAGGGGCTTCGATGACCCTCGGATTGTCACGGCCTCAATTATGGACTTAAGTTGTTGCCAAATTATATGGCCATTAGTATCCACCCCTCCAAAACAGATCATCCGGGGACCATGCTATAAGGAAGCAAGCCCCTAGAGATTCGGGAGTAAGCCAACAATCTAAATATCAATGGAGACTCAAAAGAAATGCGAAAGAGAACTGCGATGAGGTGATCTCTAAGGGGCTCAAATCAGAGCCCTACCCAAGGCGCTGGGTAAGCCCTGAGCCTCTTCCTAGATAGCCTTACCCGTGTGTTCCTACTGAGAACACCATGTAGCTACGTGATGGACCCAAAGACAATAGACATCCGTTGAAGGACCTTACTACACTCAGGAACACACTGTAGAAAACGGAGCAAATATAAGGAAGCGGTTGACACAAGCAAAAAGAAATGAGCCATGCATTATGAACACAACTGTTCTGAAACTTTTATTCTCTATCAAGCAGATAACATGGGAGCACATACAGCATAGAAAAGAAAGGAAAAATGGCAAAGAAAAATACAACGAGGGGGGGGGGATGAAGCACTGACTCCTCTTCCCCCTAAGCCTCACCTCTCTTCCTCTCTTCTCCCCTCACTCTTTTCTTCTTTTCTTCACTCTGCAAGTTCAGGTGCTAACGGGCTCTCAGCTCACCCTCTCTTCTACTTTTCTTCATCTCTTCTTCTTCGCTCTTCACTCTTCCTCATGCCCGACCAGGGAGAGAGCTCGACCAGCCCGCGAGTTCGACCAACCATTTTTGAATCCAGCCAACCTCTTTATTTTTCTTCGCCTTGTGGGCTGGTTTTATAGGGACAGATGCGAGGTCCTCCCTTCATTCCAATCGAAATCCCTAGTCGCTGTCGCACCGAACGTCTTCTGCTGAGTAATGCAGTGCTACCGGCAAAAGGGGTGAGGCTATCGGTCAATGGTAGGTGCCTTGCCGGATAAGGGGATATCCCGCTAGCCACGCTTGTAAGCTGTCATTCGAAGGTAGTTGCAGGAGTTGCCATCTTGGGCACCTAAGGCCTTGTAGCATTAAATGCTCGTAGGGGACTGCCATTCGTGCTTCAGCTGCCGGATGAGGGGAGGACCTGCCGCCGGATGGGTTGCCACCGGATGGGGAGTTTCCCTACCGCTGGATGAGGGAGCATGGAGCCCCGTCGGTTCGGATGGGTTGCCTTGCCGCCGGATCACTCCTCCCTCTCTCATTTCTTTTCTCTTTTCCTTTTTCCCTTTTTCTTCTGCAGCCAGTTCACTTCTCCCTCTCTCATTTCTTTCCTTTTTTTCTTTATTGCCCATTTTTTCTGCCGCTGATTCACTCCTCCCTCTCTCATTTCTTTTATTTTTTTCTTTATTGCCCTTGTTCGGTTCGGCGAGGCATGATGCTCTTGATGGCAAATTTCAGGTGTCAACATGTACATGCAAGGGCGAGCACTTTACCCAATGATGCTCGCCTGGGATGACGGAAGTAAGAGCAAGCACTTCACCCTGAGGTGCTCGCCCCCTCAGCGGCATGGGTAGGCACTGGCCCCTGGGTCTCAGGGGCATCTACAAGTACGAGCCCGGGGGACAGAGGGTCATCAATCAGGTCGACCAATTCCTGGTCCGTCATGTGCTCACCCCCGGTGCCTTACTCCGCCATGCTCGTCTCCTCCTCGCCTGGCTCCTCGTCATCCTGGCCGACTGCAAGCTCGAATGGCATAGCTGGAGGTTGCAGAGCTGGCACTTGGACGCCCATGTCATTGGCCGCGGCCTGAAGGGCACCCACCCATCCCTTCTTGAAGTTGAGGTCCTTCGCCGAGCTATAGACCTCAACAACGGCCACGTTCAGCTCGGCCTCTTACTCTAAGGACTTCCGGAAGCGCTCCACGGCCTCCTAGCCATCTACTGCTACCACCGCTTCTAGCCCCACGACCAGAGCTACCACCGCCTAGGCCCTCTCCTAAGCCTCGGTCACTACGGCCCCCAACTTCACAGCCCGAGCCTCCGCCGCATCTACTCGCCTGGTCACCTCATGCAGGAAACCCTTGAGCATCTGAATCTGTACCCGGAAGGCATCCCGGTCATGCTCAGCCTCCACCAAAATGTGACCTTGAGACTCCAGAATCTTCTGATGTAATACCTTGGATTCTTCGGATTGGAATCGGAGAGCTTTCAGAGCGCTTTCGTGGGTCCTAAAGTGTGTTTTACGATCAACTCGGATTTTTCCCTTGTATAACTTGCGGAACCTCATGGAGAGTGAACCATTGAGTTTTGAGACTCCAGGATGCTACAGGTGCATTGTGCTCGTTCCGAGGATCGTGGAGACTATTTTTTTATATTTTTCTGAGTTTACGAAATTTTGTGCAGAAAATCAGTTTTTAGGAAAATTGCTAATTTCCTATTCTTTTGACCCTCTCTCCTCCCTCATGTTTCTCACTCTCTCCCTCTCCATTCTCTCTCCTCTCTTCGCCTCTCCCCCAAGCGCGGGACCGTGGCGGAGCTGGACAAGGTGGTGACGGCGTAGAGCTAACCTGAGGCATGATGGCACGAGTATCGGAGCGTGGCGTTGGCGTGATCCCATTCGTGGATTTGAAACTGACGTGGGTTGTTCGTGTGATAGTTTTTGGCGTGGTTTGGCCGTTTCGGCACGCAAGATCTTCGGTGGAGGTAGGGGGATGGATACCCTACTCTTTTCCTGCATTCCCTTGCGGTTTGGAGCTAAACAGTGTGAGTTTGAGCGGGTTTTCCTGCTTTAAGGGCAAAATCATGTTTCGGGGGTGTGAGCCGTGTTCATCATTCCAGGCGATGGTTTTCACATTAAATGGTAAAATTTGAACATTGGCATGTTGGGATTCAATCCCCGCCAGTTTAATTCTGTTTGGTTGTGATTTAGGGCCGGTATGAGCCCGTTTGTCCATGTGACTCGTTTTGGGTCGATTCGTGGGAATCACCCGTTTCTTGCCATTTTATGGATGGTTTGATCCCTTCCAGCTTGTGGAAGGTTGATGTCAACTCTAGGGATGTTTCCATGTCGTTTAGGGACGATTGGGACGTAGAAAGATCAAGTTTTAGTTGGTCCTACAATTTTCATGTCGGAACGAAGTAGCGGTCTTACCAAGGACCGCCATTTGTAAAGGCGGCCCTCTGGAGACCGTTATTTGGAGTTCCATTGTCGATTTCTGGTTGCGGTCTCGTGACCGACCGCAACTCTAAAGTAGCGGCCCTTGGGTGACCACTATTTGGCATTTTGAGTTGGTTATTCGGTTTTAAGTCGGTTCGGGGTAGCGGTCTAGCACCCGACCACAAGTTGGAGTGGCGTCCATAAGAGGACTGCCAATTCCTGGAAACGGTCCCAGGGAAACCATTATTTGATTAAGTCGGTTCCTAGTGACAGCCTTGCGGCTGACCGCCTTATGAAGTGACAGTCAGGCAAAGGACCGCCACTATGATGGCTTTTTATGTTTTCGAGGCGGTTTGGAGATAGCAGTTTGGTCACGACCGCTACCTTCAAGAGACGGCCATAGGAGGACCATCAATTCCAAGAGACGGCCCTGTACAGACCGTTTCCTGCCTATTCTGTTCTGAGAGTAGCGGCCAAGTCTATGACCGCCATTTCCTGGTAGAGGCCATACAGGTGACCGCCACTTTCTTTTAGCGGCCAAGGTTAAGACTGCTATTTGCTGGGCTGAGTAGTAGCGGCCAAGCTATGACCGCCATTTCTAGAACTGGCCATAGGGATGACTACCACTTTCCCAGAGTGTTCTTTCGATTTGATTTGGTTTCCGGTTAACCCGGTTGTGACGCAGTGGTTGACACGTGACCTCGAGAGTGTCTCGTCTATCCCGTGAGGATCGAGACCTAGTTTTGGACATTTGGAGGTATTGTCTTATCTCGATTTATGTGTCCATATGGTTTGAGGGCTTTGGTAATCCCTCATGTTTCATGTTTCGTGTTACGTAAAATTGTGAGTCCATTGTGCGGCTTGGAGGCCGAGGACTCATTATTAATGGGTGGATTCCGACTATTCTATGCCACTTCCACTATGCTTTACCGTGATCTTGGCTTAGGGACTAGGCTGATTAACGACATGTTGCCGTGATGTGCGACGATCTTGACCTGAGTCTGGTGACTCAAGGATCACTATGAGCATGTCTAGTTGTCTGTCCTGAGTCTGGCGGCAGTCTAGTATGCTACCTTGTACTTCATGGTACTTGTGACAGTGCGTGTTTTGCCTGTCCGTACTTCGCTGTTGTGAGAGTCTCTGTGTCTAGTGAGCCTCCACTAGTCGTAGCTTAACGACACTTTCCGTGTGTTGGCCCACCTGGGAGTGGTGGCGGGGCGAGTTCCCGGTTGAGACGGTTTGTAGGCTGGTTGCCGTTGGCCCCTTTGTCTTGCCGTGAGAGTCCTACGGGAGGGGGAAACCAGCTAGAGGCATGGCTCAAGACATTGAGCTTGTGTGTGCACACGTGGTCAGGGGCGTTGGACAGATGCTGACGGGCGTGACCCTGACTAGTAACTCATTACATGGTACTTGGTTCTTCTTGAGTGTCTCAGTTTTCGTCATTCCAAGTGAGTGGGAGATGCTTGAGGCGCAGTGTAAGACATCAGTGGACGCATCTGGCATTTCTTCTAGTGAGGAGGTGCTTCTGTCACACGACACAATGACTTGTGACTTTTGTAACTGGTTTACGTCATGGTTGACGTGACTCAATGGGTAGTCTGTTGTTGGCTTTACCTGAGGTCAGTGTAGCATACAAGACGGTGAGATCATGTATGTGTTGGTGCTTTTAGACCATGTGGTCTTGAGTCGGGCTTTTGTCTCTGTAGACGAGCCTCTGCAACTAAGGTATTGTAATGTTGTCCTTACTGTGTAGCCAAAGTCTTTTGCAACGGTTCGGTGATTCCCGACTGTGAGTACGGGAATTAGTTTTCTACCGATTATGAGTAGCTTAGAGGGCCGAGGTCCCATCGACTGCCGTGTTTTCTATTTTGTATGGCTTTTCATCTTTACTTTTACTATTGTTTCTACTCCTGTTGTTACTGCTTTGCTATCGTTGTTTAGCACTGTTGTTTACCGCTTTTGTTTCGTGGTGGGGATTTACGGGACCCCTACTGAGCCAGTGAGACGAGGCTCACCCCCGAATTTTCAAGTGTAGCTATTCTTCCTCGTGCTTTGGAGGTGCAATGCGGTGGTTCTTAGTGCCAGCGTTTGCTAGTGTCGGCCTTCCACCTACTTGAGAGTATGTTTTCTTTCCTGTTGTATTGTACTTTAGTTGGACTGGACTCTACTAGTTTTAATTGTTATAGACAATGTAATTTTATTTCTGTTATTTTAACAATCCTAATCATAGTAATTAATTGTTTACTGCTTTATCTGGAAGTTCAATGTACTTCACACACTCCTTTTTATCCCTTCGGAGCCTTACCGGTCTTGGGAGGCATCTTAGAATCCAAGTGGTATCGGGTTTACCTGATATCCGGAGTCTGGGTCATCACACCTGAAGCCCGGTGTGTTTGCTCTTTAGCTTCTGGAGTTGGGCTTCCACTGTCGATCGCTCGGCGAGGCTGTCAGTCAGTTGCTGGGCGGTTCCCTGGAAGTGACACCCCCACAAGCTGAAGGCCCTAGCGACCGAACACAAGTTCCTAGCTGCCAAGTTGTGCAGTTCCTCGTGGACCTCTAGGGAAAAGGCCCCTGTGTGGTCTCTCGGTCGTAAGGGCTTGTCCATCATGGTGTAGGCCTCGAACTGGTGGACACGGACTCCCGAAGCATCTTCAAATGAGTGGGGGCCAGGGGTGACGTCGGGGCAGGGTGCCTTGCCCCTTTCGATTGGCCCCTCAGCGGGGACAGATGGGCCAGCCCTCGTTCGCGGAGGGGGAACATGGGGAGATGAAGCTGGTGCTTGCCCCTCCATCGGTTTAGACCTGGTGACCAGAGGAGGTGTAGATCGTGGAGGAGGGGGCGTCTAACTGCGCAGAGCTTCAACGGCGGCCTTCCTCCTCTTCTCTTGACGGCATTGGCGGTCCATCAGTGCCACTGCGCCGAGATTGACCCAACGGCACTTCTCCACAACCATTGGAGGAACTTTGACGGGTGTGCTCGATGAACTCCTGAAAATAGCCCTCGAGCTAGCCGCGCGAGTGCCCAAACTGGCGTTGGGCGTAGAAGCAGTCGAGGGCGACGCTGGAGGGAGGTGCGAACACTCCACCTAAATCGCCGCCGATAGTAGATACGACAGGCGCCCCGGCTTGAAGTCAATTGCCTACTGGGGGGCTGTGACAGTCAGTTGGTCAGTATCAGGCTCTATGTGGTCTCACGGTCAAGGAACGTTTAGCGGTAACTCAACCATCTCGAACTACAATTCTACGATGTCGGCGCCCCTGCAACATGACACAACAGAGTCACCAATTGAAGACCAAGGAGTCGAAGAGAGCAACAAGGGCTATACCATGAGGCAACGTGGGGCTTAACCCCAATTCCCGAAGAAAAGCAGGGGTCAGCCTCGTGTCAGCATCATTGAGAGGTTCGCGAAGAATGGCTTTAATCACCCTTGCCTCCTCGCTGGTTGGAATCGGCAGTCTGTCAGCCCTAGGAGGGCGAATGGTTGTGGCAAAACTCTAGTCACTAGTCCGGTCACTGCCCCCCGCCTTCACTAGGAAGTCAAAGCGCTCGGACCAATGCTTGATGTTGGAGACAAGGGAGGATACGTGGATGACAGTCCTATCCTTCCTAGCCCAGAGGTAGTAGAACGAAGACTCAGCGCCAGGGTAGTGCTGAAGACTATAAAATTATCGAAAAAGGAAGATAGTGGGTGTAACTGATGCCTGGTTACAGCTGTATATGAAAGCACACTGAATGCCCCATGTGTTGGGCGAAAGGTCCCCCAGGTACCTGCTGTAGTAATGGAGGACAAACTCCAAAAAAGAATGTAGAGGGAGATGGAACCCCACTCGAAAGGACTCTATAAGGACGCTGATACCGCCCGGATAATAACCTCCCAGACGCTCATTAGAGGCGGGGAAGATGATGTCGAAGTCAGCTGGGATCTGGAAAGCCTGCCGGAGGCCATGGACCACCTGATAGCCGACCAAGGGTGGTGAATGATGACTACTAGGACCGATGCCAGAAGTGTTCGGGACATCGGCATGGTTGGTCTCTTCCTCAACGGAAGACTCAGGATTAACAAGAAGGATCCTTCTACGAGGCGCCATGGACTATGGAAGAAAATAAAGACAGAAGAATCCTTACCAGGGTGAAGGACAGACGACTAGAAAGTGTCAGACACCCACGCCGGAGACGAAAGAGGCAAGTGAAGCTTCCCTGAGTGTCCTTACGTCGATACTTATAAGCGTCCGAAGATGGGATGATTGCTTCGAGGTGACACGAGGGGAGAAGGCACTTATCACCACCAAGGCTGGCGGCAGAACCCAAGTGGCCATTCGTGTCCGCTTTTCCATACGAAAAATAGTTACACCATGATGATAGTGACATCACCTGACATCTTGACATGAGTTGCCTTGCGCGCCAAGAAGCTCGGTAGGTGGTGGGGCTCACCTACCCAGACAATACGAGGACATCCTCCTAGAAACTTCCCCCTATCAGGCCCATTGGGGCTTCCTCTCAGACCCCGAAAGTGCTCGGTGTCTAAGAGTGGGGGGCTAGTGAGGAGGGTAAAATCGACTGGGCCCAAACACAGCCCACTAGCGCCAGGCCAGCGTCGGCCCAAGGCCTGCCGGAGGCAAAGTAGGCCGCCCAACTATTAGCGGCCGATGCCAGGTGGCCCAATAAAGAGGAACGGAAGATTTGCCAACCTACAAGGGGCATTGACTCAAGCATCTCGGGCGCAGGATGACTCTCCGACGATCGAACGTTACTCCCTAACATTATTCCCACCATTGCCGGCCTCTACTCCAGTAAGGGCGAGCACGTGCCTAGAGTGCCACAAGACTCGCCTAAAGGCCGCACAACTCGGATAAACGGGCGCATAACGAAAAACTCCCCATGATCACGGGGAAGCGTTACCCCACGACTCATGCCTTTTCCTATTAAGGGGTAGGTCTCCACTGCCAGGACAACCAATATAAATAAACCTCCGATCAGATGACAAGGGGGGTACACATACACAGACGGACACTTACATAGACACAGAGATACTCACTCACACTGAGAGAAAAGCTCAGGCCCATAGGAGGAGAGGGAGATACCCGAGGGAGCTGACTTCTGAGCACTCGCTATGTATAGCGACCAGATCCTTGTTAAGCGTAGAAAGACTGATCTAAAGGGGATGGGTTAATAGATCTGCCCCCTATTTAAAAAATAACTAGTTCTAAAGAGAGAGTAAACTGAGCAGGTAGGCCAACGATCAGAATAACAAACGCAAGTAAGCTTGATCGGTCCTAGGCATGCATCTAGCAGCAATCACACACGAGGATGGCAAGCACAAACCACACAAGGGCACCAAGATTTTTAAGGTGGTTTGGTCTCCCTCCGGAGGCCTACGTCCACCCCTCACTTAAACCAAGTGAGGCTTCCTTAATGCACTGCACTAAACGTGGGGATCACACACCAACAAATCATTGATTACGCAGCTTACACACTAGGGATTCCAACCTAGCCAACACCGCTGAACACACAGCTTACAAAGTAGGAATTCCACCCTAGCCAACACCGCTGAACACACAGCTTGAAGGAGAGGTCCTCCCTCTCAACAAACAGCTCTCAACCAGCTTGAGGGCCTATAGCCCAAAACCCAGATCAAAGCAACCCAGCTCGATGTAGAACCCCTACTATAAGAATAGGAACAAAACACCAATTTAGCATAGGAACAAGAAAAATAAAAGAACTCAAAAATAGAAATCAGATCGAGTTCAGAAGATTTCTCCAAACAGATGGAACTCGATCTGATGATGATCCAATCTGCAGTAGCTTCATATCTGGACAAAGTGGCTTCAAAACTTGACTCCAAAGCTTGTCGTAGTAACTTGAGCTCGAGATCTTTAGGTATATTCAATATCAAACCCAATAGGAAGTAGAAGTGGACTCTCCATGGCTGGATCTGATGCTTTGTTTTGAATTTCAACACGGCAATAGGTTCTGCTTCGATGATACTTCAAGAATGCTCATGAGCAGCAATAGAGGTAGAGATTGCTGGAATTTTCTCTCTGTGTGCTCTCTCAAAGGCTCTCTCGAAGGAAACTTGGTTTCCAAGCAGGTTGTGCTCTCAGTGTTTCTTCTCTTTTTCTCTTCATTATCCAAAGAATTCCTCTTTTATATTTCCAGAGCAGGGAATATTTTGTAGGTCCCTTGTGATCAGGTTTTAAGGTAGTGGAAGGAATATTTGCTGCCAAAAGTTCTTTCTTGAAGCTGGCATTTTCGTACAAAAGATTCCTCTAATCATTGGTCCTTGGACTATGTGCCATGAGTGGGTCCCGCAACTTGTACGAGCTTCTCGCCATTGAGGGTGTGTCGACACACTGAGAGCTATGTGTCGACACGACTGTTGATCGCTTACAAAGTTGCTCATTGATTCTGCTCTGTGTCTTCATGTGTGTCGACTCACCTAGTGAGGTGTGTCTACGCACATCACGACCTACGCAGGTTGCTACGTGCTGGATTGCGAGCCAAGACCTGTATGTGTCGACGCACCCAGATATGTGTGTCGACACACTCTTGTAATATTCTTCGAAAGCTGCTTACTGAAATCAATCCTGTGTCGACACCCTAAGAACATGGTATCGACGCACCCTAAAGAAAGTGACTCGTATAACGGGTAGTGGATTTTCATGGTGTGACGATGCACTGTGCAGACCTGTGTCGACACACTTAGCTATCTAAAGAACTTTCAGCCCAAATGGCCCATGGCCTTGCATAGACAGGTCGACACACTCTTGTGGGTGTGACAACACACTGATACTTGTAACTTAGGATTGAACTCCTTTTAAAAAGATTTTTCTTGGTACCTATGAGTACCTGTGGGGCCCATTAAAGATATAAAATTAGATATTTTGGGACACCATTTTGGCTTTAATATTTGATTCATCGGGTACTTATTTTCATTAAGATTTTATTCCAATGATTCATAGTTAGACATCATCAAAACCAAGGACACAATATTCTCCCCCTTTTTTATGATGGCAACTATGAGCCATTGCCATTTGAAAACATTCATTCAAGTCCACATTCATTCAATTCATCCTCCATGAAAGTTTTTGTTCATTCCACACATTGAAGGCACACATTCACAAAATGATTTTCATTCATCTCAGTAAAGCATCTATACATACATATGGTATAAGACTCAAGATGCCAAAGTAAACCTGTACAAGGACTCACAATGCATGGCATGCAAACCTAACTATACTATGACAAACAGACCACTGACATACAGACCAAGATGCATATGACTCTCACTCACTCTCCCCTTTGACATCAGCAAAATAGGACTTGGGGAGAGCAGACTCAATCCAATCATTGTACTGGAGCTAGAGGGTCATGCTGCTGAGATGGTCCTGCTCCTACATATATTTTGTACTCAAGGCGTTGGAGCCGGTCGTTTAGGTTTTGCATCTCCTCTTACACCAACTTTTGGAGTGAACGAATTCCGCCATCCAGAGTATCAGACAGGCCATGTAGAACATCTAAAATGTGTACCACAAACTGATCTATTCCATGAGGCATTGGTGGTGCTGCAGTAGATGAGGTAGCTTGATAAGTACTCTCTACCATGCTCTCTCCTGCAGGAAGTTGAAATTGATCTCTCATTCATCTTCCCTCTTGGACTAGGTATCCAATATCTTTGTCCAGTTGTTCATTTTGTCTATCAAATGATTGTAGGTCAGTCTGAGCTTGGTTATCTAAGTAATTGTTTCTCTGTGATGAGTATTGCCCTGCTGAAACTGCCTCTCAATGTTCTGTAGTTGGGTATGCAGCCTGGTTTGAAGAAATGATGCCTGAGTGGATACATCTCCTACTGTACCCACTAATTGGTTAAATCTCCTAGCAGCATGCTCAGAGTGCTACTGCTGCTCAAAAATTATACTGTCCATTTTGATTTCCATTCTAGTCAATCTCAGATCAAAGTTTGTTGACATTTCTTGAATAAAAGACTGGATGTTCTGAAATTGGGTGGAGAGGAAATTGCATAGCTGAGGAGGCATAGTAAATGAGGATGTTGGATGCTGAGAAGAAGAAGAAGGCTGAAGAGGGTCTGAGGCAAAAGGTTGCCTAGGTGGAGATGAAGGAGGTGTCAGAACCCTCTCTGGTGGAGCCCAGGGGATGACGGAGGTGTAGATAGGACGAGGAGGTCTTGGTGATGGAGGCAGATCCCCTACTAAGGGACGTTGCTCAAGCATAGGAGGAGGGGGTTGATCATGCATGAGTCGTGATGTGACACAACCCCTCGGACCTAGCTTCATAAGCAACCGAAACGAATGGCGGACCCACTCAAGCGGGTTCACCTGCGTCGTGCACACCCGGGTCCATAGGTGGACCGGCGATAGTGGTGAGGGTTCGAGGATGGATCTCGCCTATCCGGAGATTTGACTATCTTGGGCTAAACCCTTCAGGGCCTGGGATGCCCAATTCCGTGGGCGGCCAGCACGCCAAGGGCGTGGGATGTAGTGGTTCTCTCACAACTCACCCGCGGTGGCACTCGATTAGACGGAATGTTGGAACGAGCACTCTCTCACTGCCGACGGCGCAACTAGAGATAATACTAAGCTAAGCAATAGTGAAACCAGCAGAGGAAGCGACCCGAAGCTCACCTGATCAGTGTGAAGACATCGATCCCGGCCGGAGACGAGGGCGAGCGGGGAAGCGTGGGCTACCCGCACGCCGCGCCGACGACGCTTTAGCCGAAGACCTGCTAGTACAAAACTACTCCTCGTGCAGGAGGGTGATCGTGGGGGTGGGGAAAATAGAGGTTACATTCAAACACTACCTCCACGCATGGAAGGGCGCTACACCGGCCAGGCGGGGAAGGGAAAAAAGATAAGGAGGTAGCCGATTGACCCCACCGTCGGTTCTGCCCACCTGTCTGCCCGTCTGACAGGTGCTCGCTGTTGACTCCGCTGTGATCACTCCCAAACTCGAAAGTGAACAAGACCAACGCCAAAATGTTGGTGACTGACCCGAAAGAAGCCTGAATTTTGTTGGCACCAGAAGTTATTGATGCTCGCTGGGACATACGCTGGACTGGTGCTGCTCTACTCTACCTTGGACTGAGTTCAGGTTGTTGCAGCAGGTTGGTGACTTCACCACGATCGCTCCCGTGATCCAAGCGAGACGGGATCAGGACGGTTGCGAGCGTGGTCGAATCTGGGGAAAATAATTTGGAACGGGGAACTCCAAACTCCAAATGAGGTCCCGCTTGCTGTGTTGGATAGAGGACTGGTGGAGCTTCTCCCTGGTCAAGTGGCATGGCAAGGGGAGCTGGGGTGTGGTCGCAGCAGCTTCTAGAAGTCGCTTCTGGTTGCAGGCCGGGCTGGTTCTGCGTAGTCGGTGAAGAACAGCTCTCCCGGGCAGCTCCGAACTCGGATCAGGGCGGGATCACCTCGCCTACGA
Organism: Amorphophallus konjac; assembly: GCA_022559845.1. Classification (NCBI taxonomy): domain Eukaryota; kingdom Viridiplantae; phylum Streptophyta; class Magnoliopsida; order Alismatales; family Araceae; genus Amorphophallus; species Amorphophallus konjac. Next base: position 276,280,040 of record CM040123.1, on the reverse strand, counting down.
AGACGACTGGAAGAGCTTTCCGGCAATGTAGAATACACCACCAGAAAACTCGTGATTATGAAGAGGAAGCCTCTGCAACTACGGGGTACTCTGCTGTTGCAGACTGCTACTGGAACTACAACTTGATGGTGGTAAATGGAGTCGGATAGGGGGGCCAATACAACAAGGGGCGGGGGTATTGGTTGTGAAGGATGGGGGAGGGTGGCTGTGGCAAGGAAGATGGGGTTGGAGGTGGCTGGGGTCGCAGCTAGCAGGTGGAGGGGGAGGGAGGTGTGGCCAAGGGTGGAGGGTGAGAGAGAGTGGGGGGTGCAAGTGACTCTTGGGAAAGGGGGGGGAGTGTTTGAGTTTGGTTTAATGGTGGGTGATCAATGGTGGTCTTGGGAAGGGGAAGGGGTGTGTTGGGAGATGGAGAGGTGTGTTGGGGAATGGAAGGGGTGGATTGGGAAAAAGGGACTCTCCCTTGGGAATGTGAAAGGTTGTATGGGGAAGAGGAAAGGTTGCTTGGGGAGTGGTGGGAGTAAGGGGAGTTAAGGTGAGGTATGGGGAAGGGGGAGGGGCCTTAATGAGAGGTGAATGGGGAGGAGAGAGAGGGAATTTCGAATTTTGGGGTGGGGAGGAGAGGGAATGGGGTTCGCCCCCCTTAGAGAGAGAGAGAGAAGAGAGAGAGAGAGGGAGAGGGGAATCCACCCCTAGAGAGAGAGAGAGAATCTCACACAATTTTGGTGGATTTTCAACTTTCATTTAACAATTCATTAGTTCCAAATGGTGGGAGTGGGGTCCTATTTATAGGATTCCCACAATTTAACATAAGTCCCTGGCTTTTGGACTACTAACAAGAAACCAAGGGAGGGGGGGGTGCCCATGGGCCTAGCCCATAGAATTGGGCCCATTAACCTATCAAACTGACATAATGACTCAAGACTTAGGTAATGACTCACTTAACCTAGATACTTGACTCAAATAAAAGGAAAATTACATAATTCAAAAATGAAAAATACATCATATGACTCGGAATAAAGTGGCGAACAAGATGTAGCACTACTGGCGAGCATCAGGATCCTCGAACAAATGAGATCGCCGGTGATGTCCCCATCATACCCTCGGGGTGCGGAGAACTCGACTTCGTCGAGTATGGGTCCTCCGGGGAAGTGGTCCTCTAAAGCAGCTCGGGGTGAATCTCAACCTCCAAACTCAACCCTACATCCGCAACCAGGGGATGGTCCTTCATCCTCTCATGGTGGCTTGGGCACACCCTCTTGCTGGTGATGGTACCCTGCTTGCCCAGTATTACCTCCGTGTGCATACGTCGGACTCTTAGGCTGATATGTGGAGGCTCTCCGAAGGTATCACTCACAAAGGTGGGGGTAGGCTCAAGGTGCTCACTGGGTTCCACCGCGGTGCCCATATAGGCTGCCAGATCCGCCGCGCCAAAAGTTGGGTGTATCCCAAAACCTATTAGCAAGTCCAACCCGTAAACCGGGCTGCCAAAGTCACTCGGAACTTGGCAAGGTCCAAGTCCTCGTGCCCTCAAGTTGGAGGTGACTCTAGGGTAGGGCCACTCCAATGCCACAATCGATAGATTACCTACTTGGAATTCCAAGTGGCGCTCGCGAGCCTTTTCCCGCTCTTTGTGAACCTCACTGCTCGTTGCGATTTACTTGCGTGTGTGCTCATGCCATGCATTATGATGCGGTGAGTGGTTGTGAAAGTGGGTAGTGTGAAAGGTGGACCGGGGCAACCATAAATTGACCTATCATGCTTTGATGTCACGTTGACCTTAATGAACTTAGGTGGACCGGGGCAGCCACAAGTGACCCTATCATGCATGGTCTTCATAACAATGGTTGGAGGGCCGGGGCATCCGTCGGGGAGTCTATTGTGCATGGGTATAGCAAATGCCGGGGGTCCCAGACATCCGTGAATGTTCGTAACATGCTTAAGACCAATGATGAATGTGGGAGGACCTTTGGACCAATCATGCATCCGACTTGACATGCGGGTGTCATGTATGAAAGGACCCGACTTTCTATTCATGCCAAGTGGTGTGATGTGCCAAGACATAGGAATTCCTTTCCCATAGGTGACTTCCTTGTGTGGGTTGGTGGGGTGGCCTTTGAGCTTCCACTCAAAAGGGTCGTAGGGGTCAAAGAAGATAAGTATCATGGAGTGGGGCACTTCATTGTTTCCTAGGTGTATTTCACCCATGGTCATGGTACCCTTGGTGTGGGCCGGGTATTGAGAGAGGTGGGCTTGGTCCAACATGGTTGGTTGGGGTAGGAAAAGGTTGGCGGTGAGTAAGGTGGGTGGATATAGGAAAGGATCGAAGGGGTCATGGTAAGGGTCACCTAGGGAGAGGAACACTAGGCCCTCATGGTCCTCATAATATGGTGGTGGATCCTCCTCCTCTAGTAAAATGATTGGGCCAAAGTTTTTGGTGGGTGGGTTTAGGAAGGGATCGTAGGGGTCGTGGAAAGGTCTTCCTAGAGGGAGGCACTCTATGTCTTCAAGGTTCCCAAATTGTGAGTCATCCTCCTCCAAGGTAATTGGGCCAAGGTCTCTAGTGGGTTGGCCAATCAAATCAATTGGAACCTCAATGGGTGGGGAGTGGGCCAAGATGGGTTTCTCATCCTTGGGGAGAAAGAGGAGGATTTCACTCGTATAATGGCCACTAGTGTAGAAGGAGGTGATGGAACCGGTGGGGGGGTATGCTAGGAAGATGGTGCTAGACTCTGATGGTCCTATGGCTAGCATTTCGGTCAGGTGGACTTGCCATTGTAAGCAGTCCACTAGGTCCCCTAAGTCTCCCACAAGGTAGGAGGTTTGAAGTGTGGCATGGGAAGACCGGGTGGACACAATTTGAGCTTGATACCCCAAGGGTGAGAGGTAGGGTGGTAAGCTAGGAATGGTGGGGCCTCGCTTGAGCCATTGGAGTATGGACTCATTCATGGTGAGGGTGTGCGGCTCATGAGGACCCGGACTAGGAGAGGTGGGTGGAAGTGGGGGGTCTAGGATGTCCTCTATGGTGGGAGGTGGATCCGGATTGGCATCCATCTCCACTTGGGTATGTGTGTGGGCCACAACTTCCAAGGATAATGGGGTAGGAAAGTCTATGGTGGGTGGAGTGATAATGGTCGGTGCATGGTACTCTCGGGGTGGTGAACATGGGTGGACTTGGGTTGAGCTTTGTCGGGGAAGTTCTTGGGTTGGAGTTGGGGTCGGGGGTGGAAGATCGGTTGGTTGAAGAGGTTTGGATTGGGGTACGTAGATCTTTCTAAGATTGGCCCTCATTTCATCCCAAGATTCAATGGGTGCTTCCCCTTTGGCTACTCTCAAACCTACAATGTTCTCCCATTCTTTCCTATCTTGACGCCAGAGCAAACTATTGGCATAGTTGACTTTCATAGGCCCTGGTAGAGTGAACCTCCCAAAGTGTCGATCTATGGATTCCTCCCACTCTAGATATATACTAGGGCGGGTTCCATCAAACACAAAGGCTTCTAATGGGCCTAAGAGTGGCGAATATGCCAAGTATGAGGTAGTCATGATGGAGGACAAGGGTGATGCATGCAATGGCCCTAGGACAAGACTTAGTAGAGACAAGTCTAGAACTTGCTCTGATACCAATTTGATGTGACACGACCCCTCGGACCTAGCTTCATAAGCAACCGAACCGAACGGCGGACCCACTCAAGCGGGTTCACCTGCGTCGTGCACACCCGGGTCCGTAGGTGGACCGGCGATATTGGTGAGGGTTCGAGGATGGATCTCGCCTATCCGGAGATTTGACTATCTTGGGCTGAACCCTTAAGGGCCTGGGATGCCCAATTCCGTGGGCGGCCAGCACGCCAAGGGCGTGGGATGTAGTGGCTCTCTCACAACTCACCCGCGGTGGCACTCGATTAGACGGAATGTTGGAACGAGCACTCTCTCACTGCCGACGGCGCAACTAGAGATAATACTAAGCTAAGCAATAGTGAAATCAGCAGAGGAAGCGACCCGAAGCTCACCTGATCAGTGTGAAGACACCGATCCCTGCCGGAGACGAGGGCGAGCGGGGAAGCGTGGGCTACCCGCACGCCGCGCCGACGACGCTTTAGCCGAAGACCTGCTAGTACAAAACTACTCCTCGTGCAGGAGGGTGATCGTGGGGGTGGGGAAAATAGAGGTTACATTCAAACACTACCTCCACGCAGGGAGGGGCGCTAAGCCGGCCAGGTGGGGAAGAGAAAATAGCTAAGGAGGTAGCCGATTGACCCCACCGTCGGTTCTGCCCACCTGTCTGCCCGTCTGACAGGTGCTCGCTGTTGACTCCGCTGTGATCACTCCCAGACTCGAAAGTGAACAAGACCAACGCCAAAATGTTGGTGACTGACCCGGAAAGAAGCCTGAATTTTATTGGCACCAGAAGTTATTGATGTTGGCTGGGACATACGCTGGACCGGCGCTGCTCTGCTCTGCCTTGGACTGAGTTCAGGTTGTTGCAGCAGGTTGGCGACTTCACCACGATCGCTCCCGTGATCCAATCGAGACGGGATCAGGACGGTTGCGAGCGTGGTTGAATCTAGGGAAAATAATTTGGAACGGGGAACTCCGAACTCCAAATGAGGTCATGCTTGCTGTGTTGGACAGAGGACTGGTGGAGCTTCTCCCCGATCAAGTGGCGTGGCAAGGGGAGCTGGGGTGTGGTCGCAGCAGCTTCTAGAAGTCACTTCTGCTTCCAGGCCGGGCTGGTTCTACGCAGTCGGTGAAGAACTGCTCTCTCGGGCAGCTCCGAACTCGGATCGGGGCGGGATCACCTCGCCTACGAAGACGACTGGAAGAGCTTTTCAGCAATGTAGGATACACCACCAGAAAACTCGCGATGATGAAGAGGAAGCCTCTGCAACTCTGGGGTACTCTGCTGTTGCAGACTGCTACTGGAACTGCAACTTGATGATGGTAAATGGAGTCGGATTGGGGGGCCAATAGAGCAAGGGGCGGGGGTATTGGTTGTGGGGGATGGGGGAGAGTGGCTGTGGCAAGGAAGATGGGGTTGGACGTGGATGGGGTCGCAGCTAGCTGGTGAAGGGGGAGGGAGGTGTGGCCAAGGGTGGAGGGTGAGAGAGAGTGGGGGGTGCAAGTGACTCTTGGGAAAGGGGGGGGAGTGTTTGAATTTGGTTTAATGGTGGGTGATCAATGGTGGTATTGGGAAGGGGAAGGGGTGTGTTGGGAGATGGAGAGGTGTGTTGGGGAAGGGAAGGGGTGGCTTGGAAAAAAGGGACTCTCCCTTGGGAATGTGAAAGGTTGTATGGGGAAGAGGAAAGGTTGCTTGGGGAGTGGTGGGAGTAAGGGGAGTTAAGGTGAGGTATGGGGAAGGGGGAGGGGCCTTAATGAGAGGTGAATGGGGAGGAGAGAGAGGGAATTTCGAATTTTGCGGTGGGGAGGAGAGAGAATGGGGTTCGCCCCCCTTAGAGAGAGAGAGAGAAGAGAGAGAGAGAGAGGGAGAGGGGAATCCACCCCTAGAGAGAGAGAGAGAGAATCTCACACAATTTTTGTGGATTTCCAACTTTCATTCAACAATTCATTAGTTCCAAATGGTGGGAGTGGGGTCCTATTTATAGGATTACCATAATTTAACATAAGTCCCTGGCTTTTGGACTACTAATAAGAAACCAAGGGAAGGGGGGGGTGCCCATGGGCCTAGCCCATAGAATTGGGCCCATTAACCTATCAAACTGACAAAATGACTCAAGACTTAGGTAATGACTCACTTAACCTAGTTACTTGACTCAAATAAAAGGAAAATTACATAATAAGAAAATGAAAAATACATCATATGACTCGGAATAAAGTGGCGAACAAGATGTAGCACTACTGGCGAGCATCAGGATCCTCGAACAAATGAGATCACCGGTGATGTACCCATCAAGTCGTCTCTTGCTGTGCCTCTGGCAGTGCCTATTGGAAGGGTAAGTCCTTCATCACTCTTTCTCCTTCCCTTCTATACTTCATATATTTCTTTGCATTCTCAAAACAATAAATGTTCACTTGAGGAATTTCCTTCTTTTTCTCATTTTCTAGGTGAACCTTAAGCTTCTCAAATATTTATGTCAGATGGGCAGCATAGGGCAATGATCTATTTTGGTCCTTGAGAGTGGTTGCCCCTATGTGTTCAATCATAATATCTATCAAATTTACCTTTTCTCTTTTGAACATTGATGCGGGACGGGACCACGGACACGACAAGCTCGCGGTTGTCCCTTAACGAGGGAAGCATCGGACGTGCGCGGTTGAGAAACCGGCAATGAGCTAGGGTGATCGGCTCTCTCGTGTGCCCGGATCGGGTCACGGGACGGTCTCGCACTCTCTCGCAGCAGCGGTAATGAATAAATAAAGCGAGCTAGATATCCCTACACATGCTCTCTAGCAGCGGCATAAACAAATATATATGAAGTAAGCAAAATGCCAGGCAAGGAGCGAACATGATACCTCCACGCGCTCGACGTGGGGACGACGGACCCGGCCGAAACTCGTACTCCCGGGATAAATATTACACAATGATGACAGCAATGAAATATCACCCACTCCACGCAGGGAGGTAAAGGGCTACACAAACGGGCCCGGGAGGACCGAATTCGGGTTGACGGGCGGCTTCTGAATCTCTTCGGCAGCACCCGAACTTGTGACTATGGGGCCCATGTGCTGTCCGGTGGGGCCGTGTGGGACCCGGTGGCACCGCTGTAGTGGAGACACTTAGGGAAGCGCTCCCCGGGCTGGCGGCACGCTGGTTCGTCGGGCGGGGGCCGGGCGGCTCCGATCGGCACCGGTCAGAATAACCGGCCACGGACCTGCCGGTTCTATTTTCCGGCGCGCGCTCCGGCGAGAACGGACGCTGCGATCAGCCCCGACGTCGGAATGCGACGAAACTGGCGCCGTTGGAAAGATGCTTCGAAGGGCTTCAAGTCAAGGTGATTACAGAAAAATAATCAAGCCTGTACTTCTGATTGGCGAATTTTGAAGGTTACTATTGTACAGTGTCTGAACTCTCAGACTAGCAGGGAACTTTCCTGAGAGTTGCCTTTGACCGATATAAAGACCTCGGATTCAGACTTCGACTTGTTCATAAAAGTTGTAGGAAATCCAATAAGGAAACCAGGACTAATTTTGGATCTGGATTTGGAGGTGGTCATGATTTGTTATGATTTTGGAAGTGGAGGGTGGTCGGATCTGGGATCTGACTGACAACACTGTAGCTGAGGAAAAACACGAATTTCTAAAACTAGATAGAAGGCTGATAAAAAATTAAGAAAATTGGTGGATGTAGGGGTGATGGACAGAACTCCCAGTAAAATTGGGCGGGTTTGGACAAATCAAAAAGATGGCCGGAGGTGGGAAACACAGGGCTACTGTCACTGTAGACAGAGACAAAACAGAACTAGGAATGAAAGATGCACGAAAATGGGAAAATAATAAACGATGGAATTTGGGTGTGAAACTTTAGGTGGAGCTTGGGATACAAGGGGAGAACATACCATAAAAATTACAGATCACTAAGAGGCCGTGGCGGATAGCAAGAATTTCGGGAAGAGACCTCTGTCCAGCAGGACAGAACACCGAGAACGGTTTCGCGGTGGCTCGAAGGCGGCACGAACGGCGGCGGCGGCGGCACAGACGATCACCGGAGATAGAGGGGAGGGGATAGGAGGTAGAAACACTCTAGAACTTGAGGTTGGAGGAGAGGAACCAGAGGGGAGAGGGCTTGGGGCGCACCAAGCTCTTGGCCATTCAACAAAAATTCTGATTTTTCATTCCTTTTCTCATAAAAATACAAGCTTATATATGATTCCATTGTAATCTAATGTGGACCCTTGGATCAAGGGTTGGGGATTGAGGGGCTGGGATTAAGTGTGAATGACACACTAAAATTAATAAAATACTAAGGGGAGAGGGGCGCCCCCTTGACCATGGTTAATGGGGTTGAATGGGTAGGTAAGGTAGGTAACCCACCTTGGACTAATTAAGCCACTTGTCTCCCATGTGGTCAAATGGCATTCAACCCTTCTAGATGGCCACCTAGGATGGTTGACCAGCCCCACATGGATGACATGGACCAATGAGAAAGGGCTGAGCGCCCCCTTGCTGGTCCTACTGACAAATTACAAAGAAACCCAAACAATCCGTGGGAATGACGCATTAGCTTATAAAGCCGTACAATTGCGCATATACTTTCCCGTGGATATAAAAATAAACTAAAGGATATAAATGCAATATGAAAAGTACTGGCTCGGCGTCGATTCCCATCAACTCTCCCCGGGTGGGAGGAACTCGACCCCGTAGAGTAGGGGTATGGAGGCTCGAGTACTCCGGCGGATCCGTCACCGTGCCAAGTAGCGCGGGTATGCTCCACTCCAAGTGACTGTCACCTGCTCATTCCATATATACTCGATATGCGCAAGCTGCCATGGGCTAGAGGTGGACACTCCGGGTGGGGCACTCTCATAGGGAAGGAAGCAGCTCGAAGACTCACTAGGAATCACCGTTGAGTCCCTATAGGTGACTGATCCGGGTATAGATGTAGAACCGATCTCACACTCATCGAATGAGTCCACTCGCCTCTTACTCATAAGAGAACGACAACGAGCTTCCACAACACACATGCAGACAAACGACACACAAACCATGCAAACAAACCACACAAGGAAAACACACCGACTCATATATGACCCTAGACATACCTAATGTTAGTCCGACCCGTACATGGGCGACAGCGGACCAGGACACCCGAATATGTGCCATGCATGCATGTGGTGCAACTGGGAATGGATGGCATGGGGAACACCTATACGTCGGGTGTGGTTATGCGTGGATGGTCTTTTGAATTTGGGTGACTCGGGTGGTTTAGAAGGGCCGGGTGTAGGTGGGTCGGGGTTGGTGGATGTAGATGGACCATCCCGAGGGGAAGGGGCATAAAAGTGGGCTTCATTGAAGAAGGGGAGTACGGATGGTAACTCGGGAAGCCCAATAGTGAAGGGGTCAAAAGGGTCAAAGAAGGTATGACCCCTTGTGGTGGGTTCCCACAAGTCACGGTCCCACATGTAGAAGGTTTGAAGATGTGGGTAGGCACCTTCTTGAATTGTAACGGGTGGGACGGGGATCGTAGGCAAGAAGTATGACTCCTCCCTCGGACAAAAGGGTATGAATTCGGGCTCGTCCGGTAAGGGGAGGAGTAAGAGGACCTCCGTGGTGACACAACCCACGGTGCACTAATGGACCCGAAGGCCGAATGGGTGAAGCTATGACTCGTGGGTTGGTCGAAGCCTCGGGCCAACATATGTGTCAACTGCCATTGCCAACCTAAACCAAGGATAAGGTCACCCAATGTGTCAACATGGTGACGAGATCGGAACGTAGTATGGTAGGAGTTGGCGGGCACTAAAGGTAGGGTAGGGTCCATAGACGGGTAAGGGAGTGGGACCAAGCCATCCTTGAGCCAACTAAGAAGCGGCTCGGCTATATATAATGTACCCGTTAGAAATACGGGTGGCTTGGGATGAGGTGGCTCCAAGCGCGAATCCGAAGGTGGAGTGGGCCGCTGGGGCTGGGTGGCTGGACATACGGGGTCCCTAAGGGTGATCTTACCGGGTAGGTAAGATGGGCATAAGGTGAAAGTCCTCTTGTCCCAGTCAAGATTGACCCCTCTCTCTCCTAACCACTTTTGCCCTAAAATGATGCATGAACCAGCAAGTGTGCCGATCCTGCACCATGCACCATCGGTGTAGAGAACAGATCCGATCCTCTTATACAACTCAACAAAAGCAAAATGACCATCGTGGACAATCTCGCCTGTCTTGGAGAGAGACTCCACGATGTCAAGAGAAACCCAATTACCCGACTCCCTATCGGTGAAATGGAGTTCCGTTGTGGACCCGTTGGGTAGAGCGACTTTCATAGTGAGAGGGGTAAAACCAAGGGCTCGGTCCATGAGGACATTGACTTTGGCCACAAAGGTTGACCACTCGGACCTATGGTCTTGGGGAACGGCCATGGGTAGCGGACATGGACATGCATACACACGGTGACAAGACACTAGACCGACTATGCAAGTTTGGAATGCATGCAGACTAAGGACCCTAGACGTAAACCAAGACTCGATACGTGGCGGAGATAAGCGATCCGAAGACCACTCGCGCAAGTGTGTGGCCTTCTCGATAGGCGTAGCCTAGCATTCGGACAACACCTTTTGATATACCGAGTAAAGGGATGCGATGCAAAAAGACACATTTTTTGTTTTGAAACAATGATGACCCTAAACACGACTAGACGTAAATGACTAATGACTAGACGTAAATGACACCTTTTTTTTATTTTTGACACCCTAGACTCAACTCGCTCTGATACCAAATTGATGCGGGACGGGACCACGGACACGACAAGCTCGCGGTTGTCCCTTAACGAGGGAAGCGTCGGACGTGCGCGGTTGAGAAACTGGCAATGAGATAGGGTGATCTGCTCTCTCGTGTGCCCGGATCGGGTCACGGGACGGTCTCGCACTCTCTCGCAGCAGCGGCAATGAATAAATAAAGCGAGTTAGATATCCCTACACATGCTCTCTAGCAGCGGCATAAACAAATATATATGAAGTAAGTAAAATGCCAGGCAAGTAGCGAACACGATACCTCCATGCGCTCGGCGTGGGGACGACGGACCCGGCCGAAACTCGTACTCCCGGGATCAATATTACACAATGATGACAGCAATGAAATATCACCCACTCCACGTAGGGAGGTAAAGGGCTACACAAACGGACCCGGGAGGACGGAATTCGGGTTGATGGGCGGCTTCTGCGTCTCTTCGGCAGCACCCGAACTTGTGACTGTGGGGCCCACGTGCTGTCCGGTGGGGCCGTGTGGGACCCGGTGGCACCGCTGTAGTGGGGACACTTAGGGAAGCGCTCCCTGGGCTGGCGGCACGCTGGTTCACCAGCCGGGGGCCGGGCCGCTCCGATCGGCACCGGTCGGAATAACCGGCCACGGACCTGCCGGTTCTGTTTTCCGGCGCGCGCTCCGGCGAGAACGGACGCTGCGATCAGCCCCGACGTCGGAATGCAACGAAACTAGCGCCGTTGGAAAGATGCTTAGAAGGGCTTCAAGCCAAGGTGATTACAGAAAAATAATCAAGCTTGTACTTCTGATTGGCGAATTTTGAAGGTTACTATTGTACAGTGTCCGAACTTTGAGACTAGCAGGGAACTTACCTGAGAGTTGCCTTTGACCGATATGAAGACCTCAGATTCAGACTTCGACTTGTTCATAAAAGTTGTAGGAAATCAAGTAAGGAAATCAGGACTATTTTTGGATCTGGATTTGGAGGTGGTCGTGATTTGTTCTGATTTTAGAAGTGGAGGGTGGTCGGATCTGGGATCTGACTGACAACACTGTAGCTGAGGAAGAACATGAATTTCTAAAAATAGATAGGAGGCTGATAAAAAATAAATAAAATTGGTGGATGTAGGGGGTGATGGACAGAACTCCTAGTAAAATTGGGAGGATTTGAAAAAATCAAAAAGATGGCCGGAGGTGAGAAACACAGGGCTGTTGTCATTGTAGACAGAGACAAAATAGAACTAGTAATGAAAGATGCACGAAAATGGGAAAATACTAAACGATGGAATTTGGGCGTGAAACTTTAGGTGGAGCTTGGGATACAAGGGGAGAACACTCCATAAACATTGCAGACCACGAAGAGGCCGTGGCTGATAGCAGGAATTTCGGGAAGAGACCTCTATCCAGTAGGACAGAACATCGAGAACGGTTTCGCGGCGGCTCGAAGGCGGCACGAACGGCGGCGGCGGCGGCACATACGATCACCGGAGATAGAGGGGAGGGGATAGGAGGTAGAAACACTCTAGAACTTGAGGTTGGAGGAGAGGAACCAGACGGGAGAGGGCTGGGGGCGCACCAAGCTCTTGGCCATTCAACAAAAATTCTGATTTTTCATTCCTTTTCTCATAAAAATACAAGCTTATATATGATTCCATTCTAATCTAATGTGGACCCTTGGATCAAGGGTTGGGGATTGAAGGGCTGGGATTAAGTGTGAATGACACACAAAAATTAATAAAATACTAAGGGGAGAGGGGCACCCCCTTGACCATGGTTAATGGGGTTGAATGGGTAGGTAAGGTAGGTAACCCACCTTGGACTAATTAAGCCACTTGTCTCCCATGTGGTCAAATGGCATTCAACCCTTCTAGATGGCCACGTAGGATGGTTGACCAGCCACACATGGATGACATGGACCAATGAGAAAGGGCTGAGGGCCCCCTTGCTGGTCCTACTGATAAATTACAAAGAAACCCAAACAATCCGTGGGAATGACGCATTGGCTTATAAAGCCATACAATTGCGCATATACTTTCCCGTGGATATAAAAATAAACTAAAGGATATAAATGCAATATGAAAAGTACTGGCTCGGCGTCGATTCCCATCAAACATGCTGTAAAATAAAAACCTTTGGGTTTCTATGACCCTATTCCTTTCTTCTCCTTGGGGTGTGATAATAGTTGTGAACATGTCGTGTAATAGCCTTTGCAAAGGTGGAAACCTATTTGCATTTAGGCTATTTACATGGGTTTCTCTCACATTGGTGGTATCACTAGGATTCCCTGTCATTATTGTGTATGCTTCATGTTCATCAATTTCAAATGTGTCTGTCTGTACCCCTTCATTAGGAATCTGAAGTGCCCTGTGTAGCAAACTATTACTAAGTTCTATTTGCACATTCTTCACATTAGAAAACATTAGTTCTTCTTTTTTCAGAAAGACCAAATTTTTGTAAACTTCTTGTACTAGATCGGGAAAAGAAACTCTTTGCAAGCTAATGAATTTCCTCCAACCTTGAAACTGAAATAACAGAATTAATTCGAGAAATCCATCGAGCAGGTCTTGGTCATGAACATTTACCGACCTTGGAAATAGAATAGGCCTTGTCTCTCGCGGTTCTACAAATGGACTTGAGGCCTCAGAAGATTCTTCTTGTTGTGCTCGTGAAGACTGGGCTCTTCTCTTCTACGGAGTGGCCAGCTTTATATCATGTCTTTGCTTTATGCGTCACTCTGCCGATGGCTGAGAAGACTCTGGAGTAACTGGGGCTTTGCCCTTTTCTTTTTGAGCAGCTCATCTTTTTGGTACCATGGAGTGCTACCTGATGATGTGCCTGAACCGAGGAAGAAAGCTCCTAGGGCTTTCGGATTGGATTTTTGTGGAAGGTGGGTGCCGGAGTAGAGCCCTAGAGTGGTAATGGAAATTCTTGGTGTAGAGAAGTAGGGCTCCTGATAGTAGCCCTAGACTGGGCTCATGGCGGCTAGGTGAGATTCGCTGGAGAGAACATCGTGACTGGAGTACGCAGAGAGGGTGAAAGCATGTCATTCCGGATGTGAGGGTGACGACCCTAAAAGAGGTTATTTGAATTGTGGGGTCATTCTGTGCTAGGGACTGAGCCGGGTGAACGGGCTGGATTAAATCGGGTTCACGAGAGTGTGTCGAGCACACCAGGTGGGTGTGTCGGCCTAGTGAGGTGAGTGAGCCGATTTTTAAGACTGGGTGTGTCGACACAGGCACAGAGTGCGTCAACCTGATGAAGAGCAATTAGACAGAATTTTCAATGGGAACTTTTAGGGGTTTTTAAGTGAATAAAAACTAACATAAAAGAAAGATTTTAGGGAGTTTTAAGATATCAAATTTAACACCATCTTTTCAGAAACATTATTTGACCCTTATCAAGCTTAATGGTTTAAAGATTATAAGCTTAAATCTGAATATTAAAAATCCTAAAAATATAGGTTATGCACATTTAATAGAGTTAAAACACTCCTTAAAAGCATTTGTCCAACCCAGTTCTTTCAATCTTACTTATCAATTTCAAGAGACACCTCTAGGAAGAATTCCAACTAGTATTGAGAATAAACACCCCTAGAGGCTCTCAATTTTGCTGTGGGTCAACCATTTTACTTCATATTTTTATCAAACTTTCAGGAGCAATCAGGTTTAGTATACACCTTTTGACATGAGAAAACACGCTCTTTACACGCCAGAGTCCCTAGTTAGTCAGTGTAACTCACCATCATGCCTTTCCAGATATAACTGTTCACTTCATGCCACACATACCACATCACTTCTTTGGTGAAGGGTTGCAGTTTCTCAGTGATATATAGTCATTGCTCAGTCCTATTTTTCTTTGAATTTTTTCTCAAAAATTTTCTTGCAGAGTTAGCTAGACCTTTACTTCATGACTCAATCCATATCACTTCTTTGGTGATAGGACACAATTTCTCAGTTAGTCATAGGCATTGCTCTATCTTTCTTTTTAATTCCATGGCATATTCCCTTAGCATTTTTGAACTATTCAAAATGTTTAAGAACAGAACTTAGATTGAAATTCTTCAACCAAAGTGGCCTCTGTAATTTTAATTCTCAGATCTACAGAAAGGGTATAGACAAGGTCTTTTCGGGTTGTTTTAAAGCTATTCCATATACAAGATTGGCAATTCTCACGAGCTTTAAAACTCAGATTTAGAAGTTTATAAGCCCAAAACCATTAATTTATTAGAGGTCGGTCAAAAGTGACCAAGTATCTCTAAAAATAGATTGTACATTTTAACTCCCCCTGAATAAATGAGCACAGTCAAATTTCATTCACTAGAAAAAACTCCCTCTCAATGGATGACTTTCAAGGATATTATGAGAAGGAATGAAAGAAATTATGCACATGAGGAAAGAGTAAGAATAGTTCAATTTGAAGATAAGGATTCAAGGAATAAGCAAGAAAGTCAAATCATCAGGCAGTCAGGGTGTTTTGGCACATGAGAGTGTGTCCAACACATTTGAAATTCAGCACAGATCAATATCAACCAAAGTTGCAACTCAGAGAAGAGTGTGTCGACACATAGTCCGCGTGGCATCGACACAGGCTAGCAAAATAGTAAGTTGAAAACAGCCCAATTGAACTAGTGTGTCGACACAAGGTGCACAGGGTGTCGACACACAGTGGCAGACAGAACACTGGTTTCTCGATGAATCAACTACTATGTTGACACCATCTTCTGAGTGTGTCGACACACTGATTTCTTTCAGAATAGTAATTTCAGCAAATCTCAACTGCCTTTCTGTCAACATTTTTTAGCCCTTCTTTTCATCAACCAATTCAGATGATTCCCCTTGTCAATGCTCAACAACTTCACTTTATATTAACAGTTCAAAGAATGAGCTTAATCTTCAGCAAAACCATTCAAGCAGTAGCTGTACCAGCATAGTTATTGCAGCTAATTGGCCAAGTTGTCTCCCCCTGAACATACGCATTATTTTTGAAAGCTCTCATGAAATTTGAACAGTGTAACATGTGGCCTATGACACTTATGCACATGGGACTCCTAGTACTTGGTGGAAGCATATTGTCACGCATAATGATAGTTTCCAGACAAGCTTAACATGTCCTTTCACATTTCACCATTTGATATACCAGGTAGCCAAAGTTCTATCATGATCAATTAACATGCATTCCTTGGACCTAAATGCAGTGCTGACCTATGGTACCAGGTGTAGACACACCAAAATTGACATCTCTTTGAGTATATCTCCTATCGCATTGCAACACCCCAAATTGACCCTCAAATCAACTTATTTGAGTGGTTTTCCTCATTTATTCAGATTATTCAGCATTCCTCATCTTTCCCATATCTTTCCCTATTTTTCAATATTTTCCAGAATTTTTCTCCAATTTTTTGGGGCCTTTTTGAATTAGAGTCAGACCCAATAAACGCCAATTCTTAATTCAACGTCAGCTCTGAAGATACCAATTCCTTCAAGAAATAATGTATGTTCTTAAGTCACCAACTCTTCAAATCCGCGTCTGGCGGGATGGAAGCGAATTCACTTCATCAACTTTTTTCGTCTAAAATTCATATTCATGTTGAATTAACATCTTTGTAAAAAGACGCTAATTTTCAATTTGCATCGCCGATGGTGGACGCGGATTCCTCTCTTCCCCCATTTTTGCGCCAAACTCGCTTTCATGTGGAATTAGTGCCTTTTTGGAAAGGCGCCAATTTTTAAATTGGTGTCTGCCCAAGTGGACGCAAATTCCTTTTCTTCATCAATTTGGCCAAAATTCATATTAACCTTGAATTAACGTCTTTTCACAGAAGCGCCAAGTCTTTAATTGGCGTCCTTCTCTTTGACGCTAATTACATTTCTATATTTTGAGCTGTTAAATTATTACCAAAATTTCATGAAATTCCTAATTAGCGTCTGTCTGAGTGGACGCGAATTCCGTTTCCAATTTTTGGTAATTTTTGACTTTTCAAAAATAATCACAAAATGGCGTCTACCTTCTTGACTTGAATTTAAAGTCGCGTCCATCAGAATGGATGCGTATTTCCTTGCCTATTTTTGAAATTTAAATTCCGACCAAAATTCATATAAATTTGTAATGCGCGTCGACCCATATGGACGCAAATTTCCTTCCAATTTTGGTAATATCTAAACTTTCCATATTTAATTTTGAAATTGGCGACTTCCCTCCTGGCGCTAATTATTAGCGTCCACTATCTCTGACGCAAATTCTTACAGTGTTCCGAATCTCGCAGAACCTCTTCCCTTCCTCATTTTGAGCTCCTTTTCCACTTGGGAAAGGGTCGCTATAGCTTTCTAAGGTTTTGAAAACACATGGCAGATTAATTCCTCTCTCCAAATCCTATTAAAATTTAATTTGTTATTTTTGAAAAATTAAAACTCCAAATTTTCACTCTATAAATAGGACCGCCTTCTCCCTTGTGTTTAAGGCTGAATTTTGGTGTCTTGGGGAGGTGTTGCTGGACTAAAGGATCAAGGAGAAGACTCCCATGAACCTCAAGGCTACATCCTCTTGGAGCTCCTTCATCCTTTGAAGCCATATTGGAGAAAATCAATAAGCTTTCTTCATCTTTGTCTCCTCTTGTTTTAATTAGTTTGCATGCATCATATCTTCTTTCCCTTTTATTTATTTCATCTTAACCACGTTGAGATCCTCCCTTTGTGCAACACTTGCACACCTCCCTCTCATCACATCATATTTTCCTTACCCTTTGCATAGGGGTTTTAAAGGCTAACACCAACAAGGTGTGTTTTACTACATGCTTTCATGTTTATATTCATTAAGAATTTGATGCTACACACTTCGTGAATCTAATCCAAATCTTTTGTTGGTGTTTATTGATTTTGCAAGGGTAATCTTGAAGAAGAGCTCTCTTCATCAGCCGGCCGATTGGAAGAGAAGGTTGGACCTCACATCTCCCCCGTTTCAAATGAAATTTATTCGCGATCACCTCCTTTGTTATTTTATTGTTATATTCCTTTGACGCCCGCGGTCTCTGGCGATCACACTTCCCTTTAGCATCCACGCATGCTCCCTTTCCCCTTCTTTTACTCCTTTCCTTTCCACCCTCATTAATTATTTATAATTTTTCATTGTGGATTTTTTCCATAATCTTTAAATTGGCGATCACGGTGGGACACCTCATGCTTTTCTTTTGATTACCCTTGCCATTTGGCACCCACGCGTGCCCTTTCCCTTTTCCACCCACGGTGCATCGCCCCCTTGTGCTCCACGTAGCACTCCCCCTCTTTTCTTTCTTTTTATCCCATTGTGCACCACGTGCACAACCCCCCCTACGTGATTAACAATATTGTAGATCTTAGAAAATTCATTTCTTTTCTAAGAAAAAATCATCAAGAAATTGGATGCATGTTCCATATTATTTTTAAGTTGATTGCCATGATTATGTGAGTGTTTGCCTTGTTATTCTTCCAGATTTCTTCCGATGAGCAGGGCTAGAACGTGGTCTCCTATAGAACCACGTTCTTCTGAATGTGGTCCCATAGCAGACCGCGTTCTGCTTCTATGAACAGAAAATGGTTTGCGTCTCTACAGTGGACGCCAATTCATAGAATTGGCGTCCACTGTCCTGGACACGAATTCTTACTGTTTTCACAGAACCTTGTTCTGCTGTCTGCTCTGTTTTCCCCTCTGCATCCATTTTTCATACTTGCATCATTTTGTGTGATTTTATGTTTCTTTTGCATTAGTTCTTGCATTTAGGGCATTTTGGCTTGGGAGACCTCCTCTCTCTACACTTTTTAGGAGATATTTACCCTCTCTTGGTGAAGGAATGACCCTCCAATTGAGAACTTCTCTCATTGGACCAGAATCTCATCCACCAAGGCCTCCGTATGTCCCCGACATTGAAGGACTCTCTCTTCGATCATCGGGCTAGTTGTACCTTCAAGTTCCTTGAGTTAGTTGGCCTAAAACGTGGTGAGAAAATAACGTAGTTGGCACCGAAGTGAACCATATTGAAACTAGGTTTTTACCCTTGAGTGAATTGCACCAAACCTTGTAAAAATATTTAATTCATCAAGGAACAATTAAAAATCAAACGTAAACATCCACTTGTTTGCTATCTTTGCAACTTGTTGATTGAATTATTTATTGCCTTGCATGATGTTTCACTTTGATAATAAAATCAACATGTTTCGCTTTGATAATAAAATCAACATGTCTAATCATGTATATACTCATGAGGATGACCCACCAAACACATCATATAATCCTCAATTTTATAATTCTCACCACAAATAACCTAAGGGATTTCACTCTAATTCTCATGGTTTTACCCACCCCGTGGACAATTCTCAATTTTATAATCCGGCGCATCAACCGTAAGCCGCTATTCTCCGGCCGGGAACCATCTCCTCCACGTAATGGGAAGGTCTCCCAAAAGTTGCATCTCACCCCCCAACAAATCCAAGCCCTTAAGGCTATTGTTGGGGGCATAGCCTCTTCATCTTATCCTCCTTCTACTCCTTCTCGGGTGGCCCATCACCCGCCTTCTTCTATTCATCCTCTCTCACTGGTGGCCTAACACCCACCTTCTTCTACTCTTCCTCCACCTCGGGTGGTCTATTACCCACCTCCTTCTATTCACCCTTCTTCACAGCCCCAAGGCCCACACATTCCTTGCACCCCTGTCCAACTGGGTCCTTTTATGCGTCAACCCCTCCATGTGCCACAACCTCCATGTCAAGCCCCTCCATCTCATGGCCAACCCTTAGTTACACAAGTCACTCCCCTCCAGCATGTTCTTATTTGTAAAATCGCTAAAATGGAGGAACAATTGAAGAGGGTAACAAGTCCGCGTCCTCCTCCTCCTCAAGTCAATCCCCTTCATGCTTTCATGAATAACATTACTAAAATAGAGAAAGATTGGAAGAAGAGAAGAGATGACAATAGCATGAATGTGCAAGATGTTCTATCAAGTTTCAATGGTTAAGTGGACGCCGTCCGCCCACCACCTATTCATCACATTCATTCATATGACCCTCCGCCTCCACAGCCACATCCATATACGCAAAACCCTCCATGTCATTATACACCACCACCCAAAAAAATGCCTCCACCATGGCGTCCACTTGAATCTGATGATGAGGAATTAGAAGCAGCACATGATAAAAATTTTGATAAAGAATTTGAGCCAGATTACGAAGAGTTGGAGACGACATATGATGAATCCCTTGAAGTTGCACCCACTCCGAGTTTCCTTCTCTTTACTCTCCCCCCATTACCGGAAGAACCCCTACTCAGGACGAAGCCACCATCCTTACCCCCGTCTATGAAACCACGTGGTGCTACGATGATGAGTCAATACTCCAACAACCCACGTCAATATACCATGAGTCTTCCCCTACCTTTAAAACCTCACGACCCATTAAAATTCGATGTTTCCTCCACACTAAACCTACTACCATTCAACCTCCTACTATACAATTAACCTCCACACAATTGGCCTACCCCAAGCCTTCCATTGATTCCTCTACTCCCCAACCAATTAACCCTCCATCGCCGCCACTTCGGCCCTCCACTATCCAAAAGCCAATTATTACCAATTTTCCACTTACCCCTTTACCCAAACCCATGGCCAAACCTGAGCAGAGTCCACCCCTTTTTGCACCCGAGCCAACCCCATCTACTTCCGAGCAATAAGGGGAAAAGCTCACCGTGTTTCAACCTCCACTTCCTACCCGTCCTCCAATGTCGTCATCCATTAAGACTACCGCCTCCATCTTGCCTTACTCTACTACCCCTCGGAGTTGGTGTATGGTTATAAATACATGTGCCAAATGTCAATCCATGTTCTTGTGCCGGGCATTTTTGAAAAGTCTCCACCAATGCTCGCCAAGAAGAGAGGTCAGGAATTGATGCCATTCAAGGTTAAGGCCAAGATTATTAATGTCACATTGCTCATTGGTCAAGATACTTTCAAAGCTCTCATTACCCCTTGCTCCATCATAGTGCAAGTACCTAGCAAAAAATAGGGGTTCTCCTCTAGTGTTGTTATGACACATTTTGTTGCTAAGGAGGTGATGAAGTCTATGCTCAAGGGCAGGGCAGGGTTGTGTGGAAGTAATACTTCTATGATAGAGTCATTACCACGTTTGAACTCTTTCTAATGCTTATCACTTACCCTGGATAAGTTCTGGGTTCGAACGGTTCACGAATGGAATTAACGCCTTAGGTCAGGGCGTCCATTCTTGAATTGACGACCTTGTTTAGGTCGTTTATTAAGAAACGTCTTGGAGAAGGGCGTTCCTTGTTTTTGAAACACGCCCAAGATATGGGCGTTTCTTTACTTGCCTATTTGGTCGCGTGAGAGTTGACGACCACATGTGTGGGCGTCCTTTCTTTAGTCACGCCGTTTATAGAGGCGTTTCTTTTTAAATTAACGCCTTACTAAGAGGCGTTATTTGTACTTTGTTTTATTATCTGTATTACTTCTGTAATATATATGTTTTTAATTTTATTTCAATATTCATTTATCAGGGTTGCTACAACGTGGACGTGCGATCGAGCTACTTACTTGTCTTATTTCTTGCTTTAAGGCCTTATTGGGCCCTTTGTAGTCCTTTCCTGGACAATTAATGTGTTGTAATAGTGTGTAAGGGCTAATGGGCCTATGGTCTTGTAATGGGCTAGAGTAGTGGTGTAGAGTTATTGGGCTTTTCTATTGGGCTTTTAAAAGGGCCAAGTGTGAAAAGGCCCATGGGCTAGGTATGAATGGGTCAAATGGGGTGAACCAATGTGAATGGGCCAAAGTGTGAAAAGGTCCATGAGTTTAGTGTGCTAGGTGTGAAAAGGGCATAGTGTGAACAGGGATCAAGTGTCAAAAGGGGTATAATGTGAATGGGTTCACAAGTGTGAAAGGGTTAATCTAGTGTGAAAAGGTTAATCTAGTGTGAATGGGGCAATGCTAGTGTGAATGCATGGGTGGCTTGGTGGCTACTGGAAAGGGGCACCCCTTTCTTGGTCCAAATGGTGGCCTGTCATCTTCCTTGACCAAAGGAAGGTTACCTCCACCTTCCCACCTCTCTTGGATGACTAAAGACCAAGCCCCCACCCCTCCCACTTGTCTAGGTCGTAGCCCCCCTCTCCCCATGCCATTTTCCAACCCCCCCCATTCCTTCCCTTCTATATAAACCCACGTATAGTGCTCTTGAAGAGTAGAATGAGAATTTTGAGATTTGAATGAAGAGTGTTCTTGTGAAGAGAGTGATTCTCTTGTGTTATCCCTTGAGTGTGATGCTCAAGATCTAGTTCCTGCGATGGGATCAAGCCGGGGTGCGACTCCCCAAGCCGAGGTGCGACGCCGAGGCAACCGTTATCGTCTATTCGTGTGATGTGCTGCTTTCACCCGTCCAGAATTCTTTCCTCGATCCGGAGTCATCCACCACCTCATCCTCTTCATATCCAGTCCTTCTAAAATTACCAGAGGTGCCTCTGTGAGTCAGGAAGACGTTGGCACTGGTTTTGCATCGATCGGAGCTCTGGATCGCTGGCAACAATTCATCTCGTGAAGTCACGTAGATCTACCCGAGCTTGCTGTCCAGAACCTGAGTTTCCCGATCCTGAATTTCTACAGATCTCCTACCATGCTATCTCGATCTGCCTTTCAGAGTGATCGTAGGATTTTGAGTCTTCTTCGCGTTTCCGCCAAGCTCATGTCGATTCGAGATCTGTGCTGATCGTGGCGGAGATTCTCGTGGGACTGCACAGACCACCCTATGCAGATCGGACCCAGAAGCAAGGGTGACTTCCAGAAGTTGCCCCGCACTCCCCTTTGCAGATCTGACCAAACCCCTAGGTCAGAGCCTTCCTCTAGACGTCGCCGACAATTGGAAACAAACGGCGCCTTGTTCCGACACCGGGAGCCATTTTTCTAGTAATTAATTGTCTTTCTGTGCAGTTCTGTGGGCGCCAAACCAGAAACTGAGAACTGTTACTGCTGCGACCTGATCTGGACAGATCTGATCGTGCCCTTCGGAGCAGAGCAACGTCATCTTGTCGCCGACGTTCTCCAACAAACGGAACTCCAATCGGACGTCAGATCTTGGCATACCGGCCTTCGCAAGCTCGCTGCGCAGGGTGACCTGCGCGGGCAGAACAGATCGGCGGTCGATCTTCACCTTCCGGTCGGCTCCGACTCGCTTCCCTCGCCTCCTGTGAGTGTGGCCCGTCAACCTGAGTTCCACCAACCCCGAAGTTTGCTGTTGTAGTCCTCTACCTCCCTACGTGGAGTGGGCATTAGGTTCTGAAATTGTACAATTATTATTTTTGTGTATTGGGGTTGTCAGATTCGGCCAGGAATTCTTCCCCACGCGCTAGTCGTGGAGGTACGCGCCTCATTCCTATATCACATTGCTGGTTTAATATATTTTCTATCATGCTGCGTTTATGAGAATAGGGCCATTAGCTAGCCACAAATCACCGTGATTGTGAGTTGAGAGCGCCCGTTCCTTAGCTCCAGTCGAGCACCGAGCTCGGACTGCATTACCCTAGGCGACAGTGGTTCCTTAACCGCTGCGATCCCATGTTTCCCTCGCAATGGACGATCGTCGGGCTAGAGTGAGTTACTGTTGAGAGACGTCCCCACCCGTAGAATGCCACGGTGGTCAGCCACCTGGCTTATCTTTAGCGTGTTAGTGCTGGCCGCACTTTTAGTCGATCGTACGTCTTAGCCTGATTGCGTCTCCGTCCCGCATTAGGGTGCTGACTTTCTTCTTGTCTTCTTCGGCACTTTCTGCCAACTTCCCTGGTCCTCTGTAGGGGCCGGAACAAATGCCTCGTAGGTGTGCTTTGTACAAGCTTCTGACACATCCTCAAGCAACTATTGATATAAGGAAATCATATTTATGGTCACCCCCATTACCGGCATCTCGTGCGGGCGAAGCGGGTCAACCTTGTGTTTGCCCATTTGGAGCTCTCCTTTCTTGATCATGCCTTCGATGATGTCTTTAAGCACATAGCAACCTTCAAGGGTGTGCCCGAGCATCTGATGATACGGGCAGAATCGAGGATCATCTTTCCTCTTGCCTTCACCCTGTCTCTTCAGCTCTGGGAGAGTGATTTTGTTGTATTTGGTGGCCCATTCAAAGATGATTCGGGTCTTCTCCTTCGGAAGGAGTACAACCTCTTCATTCGAGACCTCAAGGAGGCACTCTCTTGCTGTTCGGCCGGCTTGGCAAGAGGAGTGCTGGCTACTCCTTTTTCTTTATTCTTCTACTTCTCGAAGTCCTCGAAGTCGACAATGTTGACTTCCCTGGGCACGGGCCGCTTCTCGGTTGACTTCCCCTTTTGGGCTGAGGTGGTTGGTGTGGAAGAGTCCCTAGAGAGGTAGGACTCAATTTCCGCCACCACATTATTTAGTCGATCAAATGATTTGATCTCCATCTCGATCATCTTCTTGAGAACTTCGCGCTTCAAATTTTACTTGCAGATTTGAACCGCATCTTCTTGGTATGGCGGATGCCTGCATCTCATGCTGAGGTTCCGCCATCTCTTGATGAATTCCAGGGCAATTTCATCAGTCTTCCACCTGGTTACGTAGAGTTCGGCCATCATGACCTCCCTTTCAGTTACGGGGAATCTCTCCCGAAATTTTCTTTTCATATCCGGCCAGTCGTTAACAGACCTTGCCGGCAGGTTCGAATACCATTTGAAGGTGAGCCCTGTTAGCGAGGACCCGAAGAACTTCAGCTGGTATGATTCATCGGTTGCCAGATCACCCATCACGTTGATGTAATAGGCTATGTGTTCCTTTGGCGAGCCCTGGCCATTAAATTTATCGAGCTTCGGTGGCTTGCTGACGTCGAGAGGCTATCTTTTCGCCGCGTGATGGACAGGGTAAGGTACCTTGTACACATCAAATGACTCATGTTCTTCACTGCCGCGATCGGCCAGCTTCATCTCGACTATTTGCTCGATTATCAGCTTGTTTGTCGTCACCGGATCCACCGTTTCTGGATAGAAATGAGCCGACTGCATCTGTGACGTTGCCAGCACCGACGCCTGAGGTATGGTGGTTATCGTCTAGTGCTGAGGAGCCAGAGGTAGTATTGGGGCCGTGCCCCTGGCATAGTTGGGGATTGGCTGAGAAGCCGTCATCTTGGGCGAGCCCTCAAATTCATAGGCACTTCGCCGGGATGTTCTGGATGAGGTTTGACCTACTTCGAGGCAGAAGCATGCATGCTCAGTTCACCCACTTGCCGCTTCAGACCTTCGATCTCCTGCCTGTAGGCTTGGAGCAGCATCATCATTGCCGGATCAGGGGCGGATGGGCTAGGAGCTTGGCCTCCTCCTTCCAGCTGAGCATCCAGACGAGGTGGTGGCCTTTCCTCTTCGTCTTCAATAGTGAACACGTTCGCCGTTACGACGACTGCATCGGAGCTTGTTTCACCGATGAGGGCTTGTATTGCCTCGGCTGCGGCCCTTCTTCTTCTGGTGATGGGACCCAACTATTGATGTTTTGTTTATGATTGATGGGATGTGGAGTGAATGTGAATGAAGTGATGTGAATATGGTGTGATAAAAGTGTGTGTGAGCAAGTGGTGCATTAACTCAAGCAATCAACATAGATGTAGAGCAAGTGGGCATGTCATCAATGTTGCAGAAGTGAAGAAGGAAAATAAAAACACACGTCAGGGCGTGGAGCAAAGGAAGAAAGAAAAACACACACCGTAGGTGTGGAGCAACAAAAATAAAGAGAAAGCAAGCAATATGATGAACAAGGTGACAAAAGCCCAAATAATGGAAAGTGTGATCGCCACCAAAGTAAGTAATGCAGTGAAACCATAATAATTACCATGGAAAGAGCTGGTTGAAGTCACCCTCCCATGGGAGAGAGAAAACCAGATGCTGCAGAGGCAAATGGTCTAACAGACGACCGCTAGGAGATGGCAAACGGTCCTACGATAGACCGCCTGAGGTCCAAAAATGGTCTGCTGAATGGCCGCTAGAGCACCCAGAACAGAAGCTTGGAACTTGTATCTCCACCCCCTCTTGGCCAACCAGAAGAGCTGGGCCTCATGCAATGAGTCCTGTAAACCTGCAAAAGAGTGTAGACACGGAGAAAAATGACCCAATTAGCCCTTTGACAAGTGTAGTATCTATAATGCAATTAAGCTAAGATGCATAAAAGGAAGGGTGAATACCTGGGGGTTGGTGATTTTTAACCCCTGAAGGGTGTGGGAAAAGATAGGAGGATGTTTGAAAACGTGATGTGAGTGCAGAGAACGTGGAGAAAGAGTGGGAAGATGCTATGGATGCAAAAGGATAATAAACAAAACTAAAGAAAAGACTCAAACTTAGACCAAAGGAACTTGATACTCCCTAGACCAGAAGCCTTGTGGACGTGGAAGTAGCTTCTCCGTGGTTGGAAGTGGCTCCAGAATGCAGCAGCACATCGTGACAAACTCCAGAAATCTCCTCCTCAAGCCATGAAGTCAAGGGTTCTATTTATAGACCCCCAAACCCTAGGTTCGAGTTGGAATGATAATGACAAGAAAATAGGCCTAAAACTAGATAAAACTCGAGGATAATACTCCCCAGAGTCCATAGAAACAAACAAAAGCTTCTGAGAGCCTCTATCTAGAGAGAAATCAACAAACCAAGGACTCTAGTTCGACCACGGCGAAGCAGAGAAAATGGTGCGGACACCAGAGCGATCGAGAAGCACGAACCGGCGAGCCGTCGGTACCATACGCGGAGCACCACTCGGGCTACAGCGGCTTCTATCTGGCTTGGAGACAGCTTGGAGACTCCCCCTTGAGTCTTGATATTTATAGTATTTACTGAGACTTTATTTGTGTGTAATTTATGTTTATTTGACTTTATTTGGATTGTAATTTGGATTGTAACAGGGGTTTATTTGTAAAATGGGATCACCTGGGTCCCGTTGGCCCCCCATCTCTTCTCCCCTTGATCCACCTCATCTCTTGGGCCCATGTGGGGTCAGTCAACCCTCCATGGCGGGCTTCTAGAAGGGTTGGACCAAGGGGGGGACAAAGGGAACAAAAATTCAAAATGTGGAACCATAAAAGTCAAGGGGGCGCCCCATGTTTAATGTAGTTTATTAGGATTTGTAGTTTTATTTTATTTGTTCCAAATCACATGGGAGAAATAATTGTGGACTCCCTCTTTTACCCCCCACCAATCCTAGATCTAGGGATAGAACTGGACTTTTTGTATTTTCTATAAAAGCCTTGTATTTCTATTTTGAGTGGAATTAATGCATATGAAAATCTGATTTTTGTTGGATCCAAGCAAGGGCCGCCCCTCTCTCTCTCTCCTCTCTTCTTCTTGCAGCTGGGAAGGCTGTGTTCTGAGGTGGGAAGCCTCATCTATCTGGTGTGGAGTTCGTCGTTGCCGCCACCATCGAGCCGCCGTTGCACCGCCACCGCCTCCGTCGGTATTCTACCAATCGGGTGACAGCAGGCCATTCTCGGATTTTTAGCCCTCCGCCACGAGTTCATCTGGAGCCTAAACTTTCAGGGTGAGTTCTAGGGGGTCTTCCCCACATCCCATAAAATTTGGTTGGGCTTCTAGCTTCCATTTTGCAATTTTCCATTTTCGTTCTTCCTTTCCATCCAGATCTGCCAGTTGTCAGTCTAGATTCACAGTAGCTCTGAGTTTCCCCTCTTCGGACCTCTTCTTGATTTTTTCTTGCGTCCCCACTTTTACCGGAGCTTCTTTCCACCACCCCCTCCATCCAAAAATTTTATTGAAATTTCTAAGGGCCTTCGCCTATTTTCTATAAATCACTTTCAGATCTTCACTCAGTTCTATCTGCCTCTGTCCAGATCGGATCACCCACCAGTATAAAATACTTTTCCCCATCAAAACCTCCACCAAATCTGTCATAAGAATTATTTCCGGTTTCTTCTCTCTCCCCTCTACAACTTTCATGAAGAGCTCGAGGTCTGAATTAGAGGTCAACCCTACGGTCAACGCCAACTCTCAGGAAACTTCAGTTCTGCCCGGCCAGATCTGAAACTGAGATCAGACCGGTTCTAAAATCCCCCATCAAAAGCACGATCCCAACGAAGTTTCTGGAGTCACATAGGGTCTAAGTTCTTCAAAAGAGCTTTCCAACGATACCTCTTGCGCATAGATCCGACGTCAGGAGTGATCGCAGCATCAGATCTCGCCGAATCGCGCGCGATAAAATAGAAGCAACAGATCCGTGGGCAGCAACTCCAAGACTTGGAGATCGGAGCCGATCGGCCTCCGACCGGTGTTCCAGCCCGGCCGCCGTCCAGGGAAGCGCACCACCAAAGGTCACCATCACAGTGGGACCCACTCTGTCAGGTCCAGTGGACGGGGCAGCGCTTGGGTCCCATGAATTTGTAGATCGCACCATCTTGACAGCATTAAAATGCGGGTTTCGGCGCCGACGGACGACATCAAGATGCTGCCCGTCAACCCAATTCCCGCTACTCCCGGGCCCCATATGTGACCTATTACCTCCCTGCATGGAGTGGGTCAAATCTTTGTACCGTAGTGTCTTTGTTTAACCGGGAGTACAGGATTGGCCGGGGTTGTCTTCCCCACGTCGGGAGTGTAGAGGTAACGATCTCAACGTCTTGGCATTTACTTGCTTAGCTAGTATATGGTCGTGTGCCGCTACTGAGTGCGATAGGAACCTAGCCCGGGAGTCCATGTCACCGCTGTGAGCGAGAGAGTGACCCGTCTTGTGGCTCGATCTGAGCACGGAAGTGAGTTGACCACCCTTGACTCTGCCGGTTTCTCAACCGCGCGGATCCGTGTTTCCCCTCGCATGGGACGACGAGTGAGCTTGCGTTTCTGTTAGCGACGTATAGCCCATAGAAACTCTTAGTGTCGGGCTAAAGTGTCTCCATTGTTGTATGTTGCGGGTCACGTCCGCATTTAGAGTCCGAGGTCCGCCTCACTTAGAGTCGGTTCCCGTGTCCGTCCCGCATCAGTTTGGTATCAGAGCGAGTCGAGTCTAGGGTAGTCATTGCATAAGTCTTGCACGGTCTAAGTCGGGTCTAGGATCATCATTATTTTCAAAACAAAAAAAGTGTTTTAAATTTACATTTCATCCCGATAATTCGGTATATTAAAAGGTGTTGTCCGAACGTTAGGCTACGCCTATCGGGAAGGCCGCACACTTGTGGGAGTGATCTTCGGATCGATTAACTCCGCATGTACCGGATATTGGTTTAGGTCTAGGTGCATTAATCCGTGTTTGCATTATTCTGTGTCTTCTAGTTCATGTGTCTTTGCATGCCCACCCATTGAGGTACCCAATACTCGCCACCACCACCTATGGCGGATTCCCGAGCCCACAGCTCCGATGAGCCTTCGACGGCCGAGATGTTCCGAGCCCTCATGGATCGTCTCGATACACATATGGATGGCCTTAGTACGTGTCTAGATGGCGTAGGAACGCGTCTAGAAGGGAGGATGAAAGCCCTCGAGGATCGGGCAGAAGCTTCGGACCAGTCCATCCAGGGTCTTGTAGGGAGGATTACCATCCTCGAGAGGGCCCCAGCGGCGGCGCAACCCGCGCCGACCAATGGTCAACAGCAGCCGACTCAGCAACCTGCTGCGCCAAGAGCTTAGGCGGTAGATGTTGGAAGCAACAGGTGCATGAGGTTGCTAACTATGCATTTGATAATGAGCAAGGGGGATATGGTCATCGTAACCAACGACGGAATCGTGATGACGATGATGACGATCACGTTCTTCGGAGTATGCGTGCAGACCCTCCCCTTTTTAGCGGGTCCTTGGACCCGAAGGTCTATTTAGATTGGGAGGTCGGCATGGACCGCTACTTCGAGTGGTTTGAGATGACAGACCACCGGAGAGTTCAATACGCGAAGATGAAGCTGCATGGGCAGGCCCAAACTTATTGGACCAATGTGGAGAGCCTGCTAAATCATCGACGTCAACTCCCGATCGGCACTTGGGATGACATGAAAATGAAATTGAGGGAGAAGTACCTTCCTGCCTCATATCGCCAACGTCTCATAGACAAATGGCAAAGTCTCTCCCAAGGGAACCGATCCGTGACCGAGTACACCGCCAAGTTTGATTAGTATTATTTACGGTGTGGAGTTACGGAAGAGAGCACCATGACCATATCATGCTTTCGGAGAGGTCTACGGCCAAACTATCAATATGAACTTTTTCGCCACAATGTGACCACTTTGGAACAGGCGTATCAGGTTGCTCTCGAATTGGAGCAATTCGAGGCCGAGTTCGAGTCTACCCATCGGATGGGCTCCTTCCCCCTTCGTAGTGTCGAGCCCCGTGGCTCTTCTGGCACGTACCCGAGGGCCCCCATAGCCTGACCTCAGGAGCCCACTCGCCCCGAGCCGTTTGCTCCTAGGCCTCGCCCTCCACCTCCGAGGGACCTTCCTTGTCCCCAACAACTTACGGCACCCATCGCCCATCCACCGGCACCCGCACCTCCTACTCGTCCCTTGTTGCCTTCACCTCCTATCCGTCGGGAGGATAAAGGGAAAGGACCTTTGATTGGGGAGCCTAGTGGATCACGGCAGCAGTGTTATCGCTGCAATGGGTTTGGCCATTTCACCAACCAGTGTCCCACTCGCCCATCCCTTGTCATTGGGGACACACAGGCCGAGGACGCCACCCCTACGGATCTCGTGTTAGTCAGCTATGAAGCAGATCCGGAGCTAGCTGATGAGTATTATGAAGCCAAAGGTGATGGTCAGGATGCCCAGCATCCGGACGATACCCACTTGGGGGTCGTCAGGTGTATTCTCACCCAGCCACTGACCAGTGATGACTGGCGTCGGACCACTATCTTTCATACATTCTGTAGGCTGGGCAAACAAGTTTGTAAGGTGATCATCGATAGTGGGAGTTGCATCAATGCAATCTCCACGGGCACTATCTGTAGTCTTGGTCTTACACCCGTGGATCATCCTTGATCCTATCAAGTATCATGGGTGGATTCCACCTCCATTCCGATCATGCTACGGTGTCTGGTCCCACTGCAATTCAATGCCTACCGTGACGAGATCTGGTGTGATGTCCTCCCCATGGAGGAGGGTAGCATTATTCTTGGTAGGCCTTGGTTATTTGATCGGGATGCCACACTTCATGGCTGGTAGAACACCTGTACCTTCAACCATGCTGGCCAACGGATTCTCCTCCAACTCTCTCAGCCCAAGAAGCCCTCAGTTAGGGGTCCTACTAGCCCTAGTACTCCGGAGCCTTCCATTCCCGGGCCCAGTACCCCACCCCTAGCTCGGGCTATGACCGTTACATCTGGCCTAGGCGAGCCCTCGACTAGGAGATTGATGATGATTAGCTGCCGGGAAATGGAGCGGGAGGCTAGTAGGGGCTGCCCTGTATTTGCTATTACGGTCCGAGAGGTGGAGCCGAAGTCCGAGAGTGAACTCCCACCCGATGTCATTCCTATTCTGCAAGAGTTCACTGATATTTTTCCCGAGGAGCTTCCCGAGGGACTCCCACCCATGGGGGATATTCAGCATGCTATCGACCTGATTCCGGGCTCCTTATTGCGCAATCTTCCTCATTATCGCATGAGTCCCACGGAACATGTCGAGCTAAAACGACAAGTCGATGAGATGATGCAGAGAGGGTCTGTTCGGGACAACATGAGCCCGTGTGCTGTTCCCGCATTACTCGCCCCAAAGAAGGATGGCACGTGGAGAATGTGCATTGATAATCGTGCCTTCAACAAAATCACCGTGAAGTACAGGTTCCATATTCTTCGCCTAGATGATATGCTAGACATGATGGCCGGTGCCACTATCTTCTCGAAGATCGATCTTAAGAGTGATTAGCACCAGGTAAGGATTAGGACATGTGATGAGTGGAAGACCGTATTTAAGACCAAGGATGGTCTATATGAGTGGTTGGTTATGCCCTTTGGGTTGACCAATGCCCCTAACACATTCATGCGACTTATGACTCAGGTCCTTCGACCTTTCATTGGAGTCTTTGTGGTTGTGTATTTAGATGATATCCTTATATATAGTCATACTAAAGGGGACCACTTGGACCATCTAAGGAAGGTATGTCTGCTTTTGAGGCGAGAGCAGTTGTTTGCAAACCCATAGAAGTGTGCCTTCATGACACCTCAGCTTACCTTCTTGGGTTTTATTGTGTCTAGTACTGGGGTCTCCAACGATCCGGAGAAGGTCCGGGCCATTGTTGATTGGCCGGAACCGCGTACGGTCCATGATGTCCGCAGCTTCCATGGCCTTGTGACGTTCTATCATCGTTTCATCCGTGGATTTAGCTCCGTCACTGCCCCAATCACGGACTGTATTCGGAAGGGCACGTTTGTATAGACAAAGGCTGCAGCTGCTGCCTTCAAGGACATCAAGGAGCGCATGACCCAGACACCTATCCTTCAATTGCCAGATTTCTCGAAGGTGTTTGAGGTCTCTTGTGATGCGTCAGGTGTTGGGATAGGAGGAGTGTTGAGTCAAGAGGCCCACCCGGTCGCATATTTTAGTGAAAAGTTGAATGATGCGAAACTGTGATACTCCACTTATGATAAGGAATTCTACGCAGTTGTTCAGGCTCTTAGGCATTGGAGGCATTATCTATTACATCAGGAGTTTATCCTGTACTCCGATCATGTGGCTTTGAGGTACCTCCATTCCCAAAAGAAGCTTAATGCGCATCACAGCCGATGGGTTGAGTATCTCCAGCAATACACATTTGTGCTTAAACATAAGGCTGGAGTGGAGAACAAGGTGGCCGATGCCTTGAGTCAGCGTGCTTGTCTGCTGACCACCATGAATGTCGAGGTCATAGGGTTAGAGAAGATGAGAGAGGCCTATGTTGACTGTCCTGACTTCGGTCAGATTTATACCACTCTCCAGGCCGGACCCTCTAGAGATCATGGCGATTATGTGCTCCAGGAGGGGTACCTCTTTCGAAAAGGCAGGTTTTGTGTAATCTGAACTTCGGTTCGAGACTTCTTAGTTTGGGAGTTACATGCGGGAGGTCTAGCCGGTCACTTTGGTTGGAACAAGACTATCGAGGCTGTTGAGCATAGATTTTATTGGCCGAGCTTGAAGCGTGACGTTGCTCATATTGTGGCCTAGTGCCGTACATGTGCTATGGCCAAATTGAAGAAGTAAAGCTCGAGCCTTTATACGCCTCTTCCCGTGCCTGATGTCCCGTGGCATGATGTTAGCATGGATTTTATCTTGGGATTGTCACGTACCTCTAGGAAGCATGACTCGATCTATGTGGTAGTTGATCGATTCTCGAAGATGGCCCTTTTCATTCCCTGCTCGAAGACTTCGGATGCTACTTCGGATGCTTCGAGGGTAGCCCGCCTATTTCTTACTCATGTGGTGTGCAAGTTTGGGTTGCCTCGTACCATAGTGTCTGACCGTGATGTTAGATTCACCAGCTATTTCTGGAAGACACTATGGCATAAGTTGGGTACTCACCTCAAGTTTTCCACTGCATATCATCCCCAGATAGATGGTCAGACCGAGGTGGTCAATAAGAGTCTGGGTGACCTTTTGAGGTGTCTTGTCAGGGATCGTGTAGGGGATTGGGATCTCATACTACCACTGGCAGAATTTGCATATAACGATTCGGTTAACAGGTCTACCGGCATGAGTCCATTCGAGATTGTCACAGGTCGTAGGCCTAGGAAGCCAGTGGATATTGTTCCCATGCCCATTCATGCACGAGCGTCTGAGTCTGCCGAGTCTTTTGCTAGGCATGTTAGGAGTTTGTATGACGACATACGTCGTCACATTGAGGCTAGCAATGCACGGTATAAGGAGTTAGCCGATGTCCATCGACACCACCGAGAGTTCCAAGAGGGTGAATATGTCATAATCAGGGTAAGACCTGAGTGGTTTCCCTCTGGAACCGTAAAGAAATTGCAAGCTCGTGGAGCCGGTCCATTTAGAGTGTTGAAACGTGTTGGATCTAATGCATATGTTGTGAACCTGCCCGAGGAATATGGTATAAGCTCAACTTTCAATGTGTCGGATCTAGTTGCATATAGGGACCCAGCGGTGATCCCTCGTGAGCCTTTTGAGCCATCTCCTCCCATTGAGAGTGATCCCTCACCTGAGTGTCCACCACCAGCCACATTTCCACAGCAGCGAGAGCATATCGATCATATACTGGATGAGCAGGTGACAGTTACCAGGAGTGGATCCTACCCACGCTACCTAGTGTGTTTGAGAGGGTGACCCGCCACCGAGGATACTTGGATTACCCATGGAGAGTTGCAGCAGATAGATCCAGATCTACTGGAGCGCTACCAGAGCGATGCAGACCCTTACTCGACAGGGTCGAGTTTCTCCAACCCGGGGAGAATTGGTGCGGACACCAGAGCCATCGAGAAGCACGAACCGGTGAGCCGTCGGTACCATACGCAGAGCACCACTCGGCCTACAGCGGCTTCAATCTGGCTCGGAGACAGCCTGGAGTGTAATATCCCGGACCTTCGGATCCTTTCTTCGTGGCTCCCGGATCTGGTTTTCGGAGCGTCCAGCTTCGTTGTGTCTGAAATTTCGTTTCGGACATCTTTCGTGTTCGGATCGGCACGATCTGGAGTCGTTTCGGAGGCCCGGAGGCGTTCCGTGGCTTTTTCGCGTGTGTTTTCTGATTCCCGGTGTGTGTTTCGGCTTTTTCTTCGGAAGCTCGCTGCAGGCGAACCGGGCGGTTCACCCGGGCACGAGTGGTACCGTTGCTATCGGTGCGTTCCGAGGATTCCGGAAATGTATTTTTCTATTTTTTGGTATTTTTCTGAAAATTCGGATTTTCTATAAAGCCCTAATTCCTTTTCTTTTTCTTTTCTCCTTTCTCTTTCTTCTTCTTCCTCTTCCTCCGTTTCTTCCCACCGTGACACCCTCCTCTCTCCCTCTCTCCCATTCGAACGCGGCGAACCCCTCTCCGGCTACGGACGGCGGCGGGGCGACGGCGCGGACGTGTGGGCGGCAGCGAGGCGAGCTCGTGGGCGTGCGGCGTGCGTGGGAAGCGTGGGGAGTTCGTGAAGTTTGAAGCGTTCTTCGTGATTCGTGATTGATTCGGCGGAGCATTTGCTCTATTGAGGTAGGGTGACGTTCCTTAGCCTCATGTCGATCTTTTCCGCGATTTATAGGCCGCGGGGAGGCCGAGAGGGGATCGTTTGAGCGTTTTTGGGTTTTTCCATGATTTGGGGAGAGCTCACCCGATCTATGGATTTGATGCATGATTTCATGTTTTGATGGCCTAGAATCATGCTAGGGGTCCCCAGGGGTCTTCCCCTTTGATTTCCCCCTCTCCTATGGAGGCATGGGGGCGTGGTTAGAATTTCTGGGCGTTTCTACCATTTTCGGCCGCGGATTGAGAACGCGCTATACTCCAGTAGCGCGTTCTTGGAGGTCGCGCTGCCCCGATCGAGCGCGTTCATCGGAGAAGATGAACAGGAGGCGGTTCCTGTCGCGCTATGGGGTCCTAGCGCGATCAGCCTTGTCACGCTAGGCATCCCTAGCGCGACATGCCTTGTCGCGCTAGGAATCCCTAGCGCGACATGCCGTGTCACGCTAGGAGGCCCTAGCGCGATGTCCCTTGTCGCGCTAGGAGGCCCTAGCGCGTTCTTCCGTGTCGCGCTAGGTATCCCTAGCGCGATCTGGCTGTTGTTGGGTGTTCCCCTTGGGCCGTGTGTGCGTCCCGGGCACCCCGTGGAGTTCCGTGACCGTGTCTTTGGTGTCCGGAGGTTCCGTTTGCCTTGGTCATGAGTTTGGCTGTGGGCGGTGCGTCTGTTTTTCTCCGACCGTGGCCCCGTTTGACGGAGCTAGTGTGTGGGGTGGTTCCCACACGTTGTCGGACTCGGACGTCATTTTCCGTTGACTCGAGAGTCTACTCCTTCAGTGACCCTCCACTAGTCGTAGCCCACCAGTACGAGGTGCTGGTCTCACCTGGGAGTGGTGTACGGGCACCCACCTTTCGAGATGGTTTGTGGACCGGTTACCGTAGGCTCCTCGTCTTAGCCAGAGTCCGGCTGCGCGGGAAAACCGATCGGAGGGCCAGACCTAGGACGCGTGGTCTGTGTGTGCACACGTGGTTGGGGGCGGTTGGACCCACGTCGACGGGCGTGACCCCAGCTAGTCACTTGTTGTGAGTTACTTGTACGGTGTTTGCGCCTCGGGTAGGACCTAACACGTCAGGCGGTTCACCTGCGGTGCGGTGTCAGACGTCAGGGGACGCTACCGGCTGTGCTTCTAGTGGGTGGTACTCCTGTCGAGTACGGAGTGTCAGACTATCAGTCGTGTGTTTTCGACCTTCAGGTTTTGGCGGTTCGACCGTTGAGTTTCGGTCTTCTCGTACCGTGGCACGTGTGTCGGTTTGCGTGCCGTAGGGTCTAGTTCTGTAGAGTACAGGGCTTTCCTTTCCGAGGTACTCTCCTACCGCTAGTGTAGTGGTTTCTCGTTTTACGAGGTAGGGTTCGAGTGATCCCTACTGAGTCTTGTTCCGAGACTCATTCCCTGCGTGTTTTCACCGTGTTTCAGGTGAGACGCCACCTTCGGGGAGCGCGTCGGGAGCGCAGCGTGGTGCGGGTGCCCAGAGGTAGTGCCAGAGGTCAGAGCCGGGGTATGCCCCGTGTAGCTGTACTTTTCTTTCTTGTCACTGTACTAGTCGTGGACTACTGTTGCTGTTGTTGTTCTTTATTGTGGACCATGTAAATTGTTAATTTATTTCCTGCTTAATATTATAACTGTTTAATTTCTGCAATTATTTGTGATACTTATGTAGTTTCCACACCATCCTTTTATCCCTTCTGAGTTTTCGGACTCGTGGGTGGCGGTACGAGTCTCGAGTTATCGGGCCTTCCCGGTAATCGGATTCTCCGGTCGTTACAGCTGGTATCAGAGCGCGGTTGTGGAATTACATGAGAATCATAGGTAATTGTAGTGGTCCACTAGTCCACAACGATGATGTACAGGTGACGCTGGCATTGGGCACCGCGTGTTTATTCTGACATTGCCGTTTCCGTGTTTTCTGTCTTGTGCTTCAGGAGCGAGGATGGCGCCGAGGAGGAGTTCTCGCTCTCAACAGGGGCAGTCGGCTGGAGGTCAGGAGATCCAGCAGGGGGTCCAGAGGGACCAGGAGGAGCATAGCAGAGTTCCGGGAGCTACTGAGGCCGCGGATGCTGCGAGAGCTCCGGGGGCCGAGGATTTCTTCCGTGGCATGTACCATCTCATGTCTCAGCAGTTTGGCGGAGAGGCTACTGAGGGCTCGTTTGTGAGGGGTGGGCCAGGCCGAGCGGTGAGGGACTTCATGCAGTTCCATCCACCTTACTTTAGCGGCCAGGCAGACCCTGATGCGGCTCGTGATTGGCTTGATGAGATGGAGCGGGTGTTCAGTTCTGCGAAGAGTGCTGCCGAGGACAGAGTAGTGTTGGCCTACAACCAGTTGCAGGGCACAGCTCGGAGGTGGTGGTCTTCCGAGTGGAAGACGTCCTTTCAGCTTCGTCCACTTGAGCAGATCGAGTGGGATGACTTTGTCAGTGCTTTCGAGCGCACGTACTGTCCAGATATTGTTGCTACGCAGCGGATGCGGGAGTTTCTGGAGCTGGTGCAGGGTGACATGTCCGTGTTGCAGTACAGGGCCCGATTTGTCGAGCTGGGTCGGTATGCACCTCACATCATGGAGCATGAGAGGGTGAGGGCCGCGCTGTTTGTGCAGGGCTTGAGGCTGGAGCTGAGGCACCATTTGATCGCGAATGGGGCCACTGATCTGGAGACAGCGTCTCGTGTTACGATTTCTTTGGAGATGGATATGCAGAGGACTCGAGGACCGGTCAGCCAGGGGCAGTCCTTGTCAGGTCGCAGCCAGCAGTCAGCTACCCAGCAGCAGGGTTTCTTCCAGCATGCGTTGGGTGGTTCAGGAGTACCGGCATCGGCAGCTTCGGTGACAGGATCTGTGTCCTTTGGCTCGAAGGTCAAGAAGTTCTTGAAGAAGAATTTCCGTAAGAAGCACAAGGATCAGGGGCAGACTTCATCGGGTAGTGTACAGTAGCCGATTTCCTTGCAGCGTCAAGGATCAGTGGGTGGATCGCGAGGACCTTGTCCACGGTGTGGTGGTACCCACCCAGGTAGGCAGTGCACGGCGCCGATTATCTATTTTCGGTGTGACTAGCCAGGGCACATGCCGCGTGACTGTCCTCAGAGACCGCCGCAGTAGCAGTTTCCTCAGCAGCAGCAGGTTCCCCAGCATCAGAGGCAGCAGTAGTAGCAGCAGGGACAGTACCCGCCGCTACCCAGGTCAGCTAGCGTGGGAGGCAGGTGGAGGGCTCGGGGCCAGATCACGCACATGACCAGGGCAGAGGCAGTGGCGTCGCAGCTCGTGGAAGGTACCGTTCAAATTTTGGGTTGTGCGGCTCGGGTTTTGTTTGATTCTGGCGCGTCTCATTCGTTTATTTCGGAGGATTTCGCGTCGAGCGTCGAGGAGCCGGTGACCCAGTTGTCCTGTGATTTGGCAGTGGAATTACCTTCGGGTGACTTTATGGTCACTCCGTATTGCTTCGACCAGGTTCCGGTGTAGATCGATGGGCGGAGTATGCCAGGCAGGTTGTATGCGTTGCAGCTTCGGGATTACGATGTGATTCTAGGCATGGATTGGCTCGAGACTCATGGAGCGGTGGTGGATTGTGGAATGAAGAGGGTCTACTTCCAGCATCCGAGCAAGAGGACCTTCTATTTCCAAGGTATCCGTTCCGCCTCTTCTCGATTCCTTATCTCTGCTATTCGAGCCCGTCGGTTGCTTGATTCTGGTTGTCAGGGTTTTCTCGCGTCAGTGGTCGTGTCTGACCGGATGGAGCCGGATGTCGAGGACATTGCGGTGGTGTGCGAGTTTCCCGATATTTTTCCCGAGGAGTTGCCTGGATTACCTCCCCAGCGGGAGATCGATTTCGTGATCGAGGTTGTGCCTGGTACGGGACCTTTGGCGAAGGCTCCCTACCGTATGGCTCCCGCTGAGTTGAGGGAGTTGAGGGCGCAGTTGCAGGAACTGCTGGCCAAGGGGTATGTTCGTCCTAATTTTTCCCCTTGGGGTGCGCCCGTGTTGTTTGTGAAGAAGAAGGACGGTAGTCTGCGGCTGTGCGTTGACTATCGGCAGCTGAATGACGTGACCATTAAGAACAAGTATCCGTTGCCG
This sequence comes from Amorphophallus konjac, assembly GCA_022559845.1. Taxonomy (NCBI): domain Eukaryota; kingdom Viridiplantae; phylum Streptophyta; class Magnoliopsida; order Alismatales; family Araceae; genus Amorphophallus; species Amorphophallus konjac. The sequence goes on along the minus strand of CM040123.1, from coordinate 276,241,491 downwards.
CGGATTGATGACTTGTTCGACCAGCTTCAGTCTGCGCGAGTGTTCTCGCGGATTGATTTGCGGTCCGATTACTATCAGCTGAGAATTCGCGAATCCGATGTGGAGAAGACTGCATTCAGTACGAGGTACGGGCATTATGAGTTTCTGGTGATGCCGTTTGGGCTCACCAATGCCCCAGCAGCCTTCATGGACTTGATGCAGAGGGTGTTTCATCCGTATTTAGACCAATTCGTGGTCATCTTCGTGGATGACATCCTTGTTTATTCGTAGTCTGCCGAGGAGCATGCATACCATTTGGGGGTGGTGCTGCAGACGTTGCGAGATCACCAATTGTATGCGAAGCTCAGCAAGTGCGAGTTTTGGCTCAGCGAGGTGCACTTTCTTGGGCACGTGATTTCTGGTGATGGCATTTCCGTGGATCCCGCCAAGGTCGAGGCAGTGATGCAGTGGCCGAGGCCGAGGTCGGTGACGGAGATCTGGAGTTTCTTGGGGCTTGCAGGTTATTATCACCAGTTTATCCAAGATTTTTCCCGCATTGCGACCCCGATGACGAGGCTCACGCGGAAGGATGTGCCTTTCGTTTGGTCCGAGGAGTGTGAGCAGAGCTTCAGTGAACTGAAGAGGTTGCTCACCTCGACTCCGGTGTTAGTTTTACCTTCTGGATCGGGAGGTTTCGTGGTGTGTACAGATGCTTCCGGCGTCGGGTTGGGTGCTGTTCTGATGCAACATGGTAGAGTGGTGGCTTATGCATCTCGGCAGCTAAAGCCCATGAGGAGAACTACCCTACCCATGACCTTGAGTTGGCGGCGGTGATCTTCGCGCTGAAGATCTGGAGGCATTATCTGTACGGTGAGAAGTTCGAGGTGTTCACTGACCATCAGAGTTTGAGGTATGTGTTCTCGCAGAGAGATCTGAACCTCAGACAGAGGCGTTGGATGGAGTTCATGAAGGACTATGACTTCACCCTGTCTTATCAGCCGGGCAGGATGAATGTCGTCGCCGATGCCTTGAGTAGGAAGGTGGCGGTCAGTACCTTGATGTTGAGGAAGTGGAGGCTCTGGGAACAAGTGCCCGAGGTATCTTTCAGGCTCAAGATTCCCCAGGAGCCAGGGTTGGCAGTGCTTGCGAGTCTGACTGTCACTCTTGCTATCCGTCGTCAGGTGACAGAGGCTCAGCATGCGGACCCTGAGTTACCCCGGATTCTGGCTATGGCTGATGTGGAACTTGACGAGGACGGTGCTGCGAGGTTTCGTGGCAGGCTGTACGTCCCAGCCGAGGAGCAGGTTCGTCGTGCGGTGTTACGCGAGGCTCATGGGAGCAGGTACACTGTGCACCCGGGTGCGACGAAGATGTATCGGAACTTGCGGAGGCAGTTTTGGTGGCCTGGCATGAAGAGAGATGTCGCAGAGTTTGTGGCCAAGTGCCTGATCTGTCAGCAGGTGAAGGCGGAGCATCAACAACCAGGAGGTACTCTCCAACCCTTGGATGTTCCTGCTTGGAAGTGGGACCATGTGACCACGGATTTCGTGGTGGGATTACCGAGGACCCCGAGTGGGCAGGACAGTATTTGGTTGCTGGTGGATCGGCTGACGAAGGTGACGCGGTTGTTACCGGTCAAGGTCAGCTGGAGCGTGTCTAAGTTGGCTCGTCTCTATGTGGAGCGGATCGTGCCGTTGCGTGGGATTCCCATTTCGATCGTGTCGGATCGGGATCCGCGCTTCACTTCTGGATTCTGGAGGGGTTTCCAGCGAGCTCTTGGCACGGAGTTGGCATTTAGCTTGGCGTATCATCCACAGTCAGATGGTCAGTCTGAGAGGACCATTCAGACTTTGGAGGACATGCTGAGATCCTGCTGCCTAGAGTGGCAGGGGAGTTGGATTCATCACCTACCGTTGGTGAAGTTTACCTATAACAATAGCTATCAGTCGAGCATCGGCATGGCTCCTTATGAGGCTTTGTACGGGCGTCCTTGTCGGACTCCACTTGATTGGTTTGAGGTGGGTGAGCATGTTTTGACGGGACCGGAATTGGTGTAGCAATGTGTGGATGTTGTGCACCTGGTTCGTCAAAACATGTTGGCGGCCCAAAGTCGGCAGAAGAGCTATGCTGACCGTAGGAGGCAGCCTCTCGAGTTCGCCGTGGGCGATCCTGTGTTCTTGAGAGTTTCTCCGATGAAGGGGGTGATGCGTTTTGGACGGCGTGGGAAGCTGAGTCCCCGCTATATTGGTCCTTTCGCGATTGTGGAGCGCATCGGTGAGGTTGCTTACCGGTTGCAGTTGCCTCCTGAGTTGGCGTCGGTGCATGACGTGTTCCACGTCTCGATGTTGCGGAAGTATATGCCCGATGACTCTCATGTGCTCGAATTTTCCGTTTGGCCTGAGGTGACTCCAGATCTTTCTCTCCCAGAGTTTTCGATCCGCGTGGAGGATAGGCGAGAGCAGCGCCTACGGAACAAGGTTATTCCCTTGGTAAAGGTCGTGTGGTAGCGACACTCTGGTGGTGAGGCTTCTTGGGAACGTGAGGATTGTAGATCGGATTAAAAATCCTCACTTTTGGGAGTGAAAAATATATAACATGACAACAACATGTATAAGATGTGATAAAAAATATATAGCACGAGGTGCTAAAGGGGAGTTGTGATCGCCAGAGGGTTTACCTCAATAAGAAGAAAATGAGATCGCATGTACCTGGTGAAGAGTGGGATGTGGGATAAATGTGGATTTCCTCCTCCAACTCCAATCGGCCGGCCGATGAAGTGGGTTTTCTTGATTGATTACCTTGTAAAAAAGACAATGAAAAACAAACAAAGGGAGGGGGATCAGCCAAAGTGCAATAGTATCAGTCAAAAAAAAAAAAACCAACATAAAATGATGAAAGGACATCAACATGCGCACCTCTTTTTGGTTTTATAAACCCCTAGCAAAGAACTAGGGAAGGGAAAAAAATGCTTAATGCAATAAGAAAAACTGATGGTATGACAATGATGGAACTCAAATAAAATAAGCACAATATAGCCCTGCTCTCCCTGACGAGAGTGGAGGGAAACCGTGAATGATGTTGGATGGATTGTAGAAAGATGGATGCAGTAGGATGAAGCCCGATCGGATGCAGAAAACACCAAGATGCAGTAGGATAAAGTGCACAGACGTGACCTTCTGGTTTCAAGGCGTTCAACCTCAATAATAATCAACAACCACCAACAACAACCCTGCAACCTTTCCAACCTTTCCAACCCTTCTTACGCTCGACAAGGAGCCTCTTATATAATGTTCAATCGGATGTGATCAAACAAGGGAATTGATAAGAACGGGTAATGAGGCATCCACGGAAGGATTAAGATCGGGCAAGAGTCCAAGGATAGTAGGGAATTGTGGGGGAAAGATGGAAAAAAGGACTCTGGAGTAAAACACGCCTTAAGACAGGGCGTCTATTTATGAATTGACGACCTGAGATTGGGACGTTTCTTAAAACACGACCTAGTAAAGGCCGTTTCTTCTTGGGTTTAATTTTGGAAATGAAAACTTCCTCTGTTTGGAAATTAATGGAACACGCCTAAGGTAACGGCGTTTCTTCAAAACACGCCCTGAGGAAAGGCGTTACTCACAAAATGCCTTTTATTTTGAAAATAGATAATTCCAGAAATTAACGGATAATACCAGGAATTGACGCCCTCACCTACGGTCGTCCTTTCCTTGAAAACGCCTTATGACAGGTCGTTACTTTAAAAAGTAACGCCCTTCGTCAAGTCTTTATTCACAAAAATGCAGGAAAAATGCAGAAAAACTCACAAAAATAGAAAAACTTTATGTTATAGGAATATTGAAGTCCACTTGGGGCGTTTATATAATAACATAAGATTTGATCAACAAAACGTGAATTTTGGCGTGTCTACAGCTGCCCCGCCTTGGCGTCTGCTTTGCAAGGGAGTGAGACGAAAATGGAATGAAGTGTAATGAAAGGAATGAAGTGGAACGAACTGATAAGGAGACGCCAAGGTGTGATGGGACACGCCTCAGACACTAAGCATTTGAAATTTTTCCAAGATTGTGAGTGAAACAACTCTGAGTGGTTCCAAGGAAACAATCGATTTGTTGGATAAAAGGAGATTAAACTAAGTAAATAAAGGGTGTGCGCGCGGGCACGATAGGGAAAGACCATTGGAGAGCGATTACCAGCCAATGTGGACGTGCTGCAACCAAGGTAAATTTTGCAGAAAAGTAAAGAGAATTGGGATAGAGATCCAACAAAGGGATACTTTCAAGGAATCAGCCTGAATGGCTTCAAATAGAACGAAGTACTTGATTTGGAATGGAATATCTCATGTCAACTCAAACGAGAGCGATTGAACTTCATTATCGCCGTAATATGAAGATTTTCAGCATGAAACTCAAGGTCCTACATGATGCATGCTAGGCTAAAAGAAAAAGATTAAAACAAACTAAAAATAGAAAATAATCAAGGATAATATTGCTAAGCTGTTTAGGTCTGGTCAAGAATCCATATTTCTGAGCTAACACTAAGCCGAAGCCCGTTTGTCCGCGTATCAACTCAGAAAGTGGAACCATCGTCCCAAGCCTTTAAAAGCTCAACGGCCTATCCGTGTGATCAAGATTCTCCTGAAATCGTCATCGTTTTTGATGAAGGGGAACTCAAATTTCAGGTTCATCAGAACCACAAGGTCCTTGATATACTATAATATCGTAGATATCATATAATAACAGTGCTTACAAGTAACAGATACAAGGTGACAAGATGTTACTCCATGAGCGATCCAAACGCTTCAAATCCTGCAAACTTCTGCACTTTGAGATTTATTAGACTTCATTTATCAATTCAGAACATGACATGATCATAAGTGCTTAATCATAAACAATTTCATCAAATAATAGCACTTAAGTTCATCAAAGCATGGGGAGGGTAAAAATCCGTAGGCCAATAAAACACGCCTAAGAACAGGGCGTTAACAGCATGAAAGACGCCGTACCATAGGTCGTTAATCTTTAAAACACGCCCTACTCAAAGGCGTCACCAATAAAGGAAGCTTAGAAGAAACACGACCTCATCAAGACACGACCATATCACAGGTCGTCAAATCAAAAGATACGCCCTTACATAAGGCGTAACCAACAGAGAAAGCTTAGAAGAAACACGACCTCATCAAGGGCGTTACATAAAACACGACCACCACACACACCAGAATGCGCCTCTTCCACAACTTTCCAAGATTCATCATCATCGAGGCATCTCAATAAAACACCGGTGAGCCCTCTTCTGTAGAGCACACCTCCAACCAAAGTATAACGTTGAGCCACTCTCCTAATTGCTTTCTTTTCTTCTGCAGTGGCTTCCTCGGGATAAGACTGATCATTACAGTATCTGGCAATCTCATAATACCAAGGCTTTTCTTCGTCAGCCAACTCTTCTTGCCAATCCAATAGCATGACCTCTTTGCCTTCAAGAGCTTCTTCCCGTCTAACCTTTTCAAGCACCTGATCCCTAATATCGAGAAAAGCACGATCCCCAATGGCTGGAGTATCACGCTGATGGATCAGGGGGACATGAAAATCACGCTCAGGAGGGAAGACTAAAGCGGAAGCTAAAGAAGCAAGTGCGTCGGCCAAGATGTTCTGGCTACGCGGGACATGAACGAAAATCAATTTAGTGAAGAGTTTGGCGTAAGCTGAAGCGAGTTCCTGATAGGGCTTGAGCTTAGGATTGATGGTGCGGCACTTGACCAACACTTGGCGTAGAATAAGCTGACTGTCACCGACAATTCGCAAATGAGTGACACCATATTGATGAGCGGTTTTAAGACCGGCCAAAAGAGCTTCATACTCGGCTATGTTATTGGTGACGGGAAAAGTGAGCCGAGCAGCAAATGGAATGGTGACCCCTTCAGGCGTTAAAAGAACCATGCCGATCCCTCTTCCTTGAGAATTAAGAGCTCCATCAAAATGTAACGTCCACATAGGATCATGGGATTGATTAATGGACATTAATTCTTCATCTGGGAACTCTGAATTGACCGGATCAAAGCGGGGGAGAGGGTGGTGAGCAAGATGCTCGGCAATGGCATAACCTTTGATAGCTTTTTACTGAATGTAAGTGATGTCAAATTGAGAAAGGAAGCTTTGCCAGCGTGCCAATCGATCAGTGAGGACAGATTTTTCAAGGAGGAATTTGATTGGATTCATGCGAGCGATGAGGTGAACCTCGTGAGCTAGGAAATAGTGTTTTAGCTTCTGAACTACCCAAACCAAAGCTGCACAAGTCTTCTCCATGGCTGAGTATCTCTGCTCACAGGGGTTAAGAAGTTTAGACAAGTAGTATGCTGCCCTCTCCTTACCTTCCTCATCCACTTGAGCTAAGACAGCACCTACGGAGTCATCCAGGACCGAAACATAGAGAATAAGTGGCTTACCTGGAATTGGCGGCCTCAGGACAGGAGGATTGACCAAATAGTCCTTCAATCCGTCAAAGGCTGCCTGACATTTGTCATCCCAATTAAACTTGACTCCCGGCTTAGTAAGCTCGTAGAACGGCCTACACCTCTGCGAGTGCTGGGAGACGAAGCGGCGAATGAATTGCAACCTCCCGATTAATCCTCGGACTTCCTTCAAATTCTTGGGAGGAGGCATATCTCTAATGGCTTTTGCCTTGTTAGGATCAACTTCAATTCCCCTCTTGCTAACAATGAAACCAAGCAACTTCCCTGAAGAAACGCCAAATACGCACTTCTTGGGGTTCATTTTTAATTGAAATTCTCGGGATCTCTGCAAAACCTTAGCCAGAACCCCAGGATGCTCAATCCTTGTTCTTGATTTCACAACCAGGTCATCCACATACACCTCAATATAAATATGAATCATGTCATGAAAAATTGCCATCATGGCCCTTTGATAAGTGGCTCCAGCATTCTTAAGTCCAAAGGGCATGACCACATAACAATATGTGCCCCATGGTGTAGTGAATGAAGCTTTCTCTTGATCTTCTTCGGCCAGGCGAATCTGATTATAGCCTGAAAAGCCATCCATGAAAGAAAGAGTCTCAAATCCTGCCGTGTTATCAATCAACACATCAATATGAGGGAGGGGGAAGTCATCCTTAGGACACGCCCGGTTGAGGTCCCGGAAATCTATGCAAATTCGAACTTTTCCATCTTTCTTCATAACCGGGACAATGTTAGCCACCCAATTGGGATAAAGGACGACTCTAACGAATCTAGCCTTGTGGAGTTTATCGACCTCTTCTTTCATTTTCAAAGCCATGCTAGGGTGGAAACGCCTCAACCGTTGTTTTACCGGGACAGACCCTGGCTTAAGTGTAAGGCGATGTTCAACGAGCGCAGGGTCTAATCCAGGCATATCTTCATAACTCCATGCGAACGTGTCTTTGTATTCTTGAAGAACTAAAATGAGCGCCTCCTCTTCGGAGGGCGGCAAATTTTTGCTAATGAGGACAATCCTAGGGTCTTCCTCGGTACCCAAATTGATTTCTTTGGTAGGTTCTTCTACGGAGGCTGATGGTTCGTCGAATCTTCTCATACCACTAGCAAAAGCATCAGCCTCGTCCTCGTATTCTTCATAACTTTCATCCACCTCTTCAATAGGGTCTTCATCATTCATGATTTCATAGACACCCAAACCCTCATTAGAAGCGATAGAACCTCAATTTCTAACTCTGGCAGGATAATTGGATCTTCCACAAACTCAGGGAGAGCTAAACAAGCTTGGCATCTAATGGCCAATTCCAACAAAAATCTGCGAGGAATCTGCTTACCCCTGGCCTTCTTGTGTGAATCTACCCCATGAATTTTATTAGAAGAAGAGGAAGAAAGGGAGGAAGAGCAACTAGCTTGATTATAAGGGAAAGAAGGAGGTGATAAAGTGGATACAGGAGGTGATACAGAGGAGGGCCCCTCACCAGAGGGGGAGAAAACACTTACCAAGGAATTTTTGGAGAGCGGCCCCTGGATCGGGTCGCACTCGAGAGAAAAATAGGAGGTCTCCTCAAAAGAAATGGAGGATTGGAATATTGGAGATTTGGCATTTTTTTTTCATTTTCATGTTTTCCTTTGTTTTTATTTTCTTTTTCAAGTAAAAAGCAATGTGAAGGGAGAATAGTAGGTGGAGTGGAGATTGCAAGTTTGGAGAAAGATTTAATCAAAGATGGCCCACGCGGGGGCGAGATGGAGTTTTCAGCAAATCGCTCGAGGAGCGAAGGAGCAATCGGGAGGGAAATCTGAATTGAATCGGGAGACAAGTTGATAGTAATCGGTGGTGGTCGCGGCACGTGACCAAACCAACGGGAATAGAGAGAAGCCAACACCAACGGATGCACAGAAGTGAGGGAGAAAAGGCCGGCCCACAGCCTATCCACGGAAAATCCTTCTTCAAAGGGGACATCTGGCTCCCCCGTATCTGTGTAGTCACTTAACATCTGCCTTTTATCTGTGATTGCGGCAGGCATTTCAATCCGTTCTTGAATCAACGGCGGCCATTCCGGATCTGTCTGCATGAACAGGCGGCTTAAAGAGAAAGTGATGTCATTCATGTCAAACCACCTGTACCAGTCACATTCCGGATCACCCATTTTTCTTCTTTTATCTGGCCTTAACGACTCCAGGGCTTTGTAAGTGGCCAATGGGGCAATGTGACGAGCAAACTGTCTAGCGTGCACATCTTGACAATCAAGCAATGATGTAATGATGGTAGTCTGTTCATTGTTCTGAACGCCACCGGTGACAAAATGTGTCTTTAAAGTCCAGGTGAGCGGCTGGCGATCTGGCTTGAAGGTGGACGTCATAACAGCCCACGGCTCTCCTTCATTCTTGCCCGGTGCTTTGTAGCCTAAGCCGCCTCGTGCAACCACCTTTTGAGGCTTAATGGGCCTAATCTTGCCCTGGAGTTTGGCGCCCAGGCCCTTGCCATCTTGATATCCCATTCTTATCAGAATGTTCCAGCCGGGGGTATTCATCATATTTTTCTTTTTCTTCTTCCCCTTGGAAGGCAGGGGTGTCATAGCAACTGTTGTAACAGTCTCAGATAGCATCGGCTGAGAGTGGGGAATGTCCAGCACAGATAATAACGGCTTGTTGGCTGGCCATATAGAAGGAACTGATGAAGCTACATGAATGTCCTCCTCTGGCAAGATCAGCACGCTGGTCACCTTGATAATGCGGCCCTTGTGCGGAAACTTAAGGCACTGATGGTTTGTAGAGGGCACTGCATCAAGCTGCTGAATATAAGGGCGACCCAGGATGCCATTAAAGGTCGGGTCCATATCCAGAATATGAAAATCTGCCGTAATGGTGGCTGGACCCAAGCTGACTTTAAGAGTAATCATACCCAGAGGGGGTTTCTTTGTATTGTCATATGCTGTGACAGTAATGGTAGATGGCCGAATCTGGCTCTCAGGGATACCGCATAACTTCAGAGTGCTCGGAGGCAACACATTGATAGATGCACCGGTGTCTACCAAACACTGCTTAACGGCCACCTTGTTGATATCAACCGTGATACATAGGGCATATTTTCTTGCCGGTGGAGGTGCTAACTCATGTTCATGGAATGTGATTGCCGGCTGACTGCTGGCAGGGGTCAAGACTGTAATTATCTGTTCAACCGGAAGGTCCTCATTGACCATGACCTTCTGCAGGTATTCCTTCAGGGCCAGCTGATGAGTGGTGGACCTCTTGATTAATTCAAGGATGGAGATTCTGGCTGGAGTGCGATCCAAGTGCTTTAACAGATCATACTGAGTTCCCGGCACTGAATCTTGTTCCTGTTCTTGCTCTTGTGGCCCCTACACGGGCTCTAGCTCTCTCTGTGGGAAAATACGGTGGAACATCCGTCCACTACGGAGTGGCGCTACGCCTTGACGCGCCTCTGTCGGGGCAATATTAGGAGGAGGGTTGGAAGAAGAAGAAGGAATGTCGGTAACAGAGATCTTGCTAGGGAATACCAAAGGGGAATTCAATGAAAGGGGCGCCCCCGTAGGAGGCGTAGTAGTGGTGTTTAATAAAGATGCCCCCGCGGGAGGCATGGGAGGAGTATTTGAAGAAGGTGCCCTCGCAGGAGGCGTGGGAGAAGAGAGGGATATCCGAATGCGAGGGGTATTGGTAGGTGGTGGAATAAGGAGAGATCGTGGCACAAAGGGTGGTTGTACTGATGGTGGAGGAACTCTTGCCGGTGTAGGAGTGGTAGAGGGGGTAGCGGGTGCTGGCGGTGAGCGGAGTAGGAGTGGCCTGGAGGGCGCGGATGTAGGATTGGTGGTGGAAGGTGGAATGGTAGGTTGCTGTGGTGGTAAGCGGTTAAGAAGAGAGCGAGCCGGCAAGGCCGTGGAATTGGTGGTGGTAGATGGGTTGACGGGGCGTAAAAGAGAACGTCCCGATAGGAGACTAGAAGGAGAAGGAGGAACACGCAAAAGACGCGGAGTTTGATTTTGGGTTGGATCATGGTGGAATGCCCCGACAGAGGCGTTTTCTTCGTGCCATCCTTATCCTCTCTCCACCTCGTAGAGAGACGTGACAGGGTTCACGTGTTGATTAGGAGCGTGCTCCGGCAATGGATTACGGACAATCCCCATATCCTGCTGGGGTGCTGGAGCTTGCTGTGGCTGAACTTGCTGCGGAGCTGGCTGCTGTTGTTGCTGATTTTGTTGTTGCCGATGCGGCCTTCTCTCTTTCATGGTGGCGATGACTTGCCTCATTTCATCCCAATTAATGCCACCCTGGTCATTCAAATCATAAATATGATCTCTGAAATGGAAACAACGATCAAGGTTGTGACCAGGGGCGCGGTGAAATGCACAGTAACGGGATGTGTCAACATTGTCGGGCCACACCGTTCTTTCTTTTGGTAGGACGAGCAGGTTGGCGGCCATCAAAGCATTAAAAATGTCAGGGAGACTCTCTGGGAGTGGCGGATAATGGGCCCTCTTGGGGCCAAGCGGTGGTCTCCGTTGTTGTTGGCCATAGTTGGAAGGTGGGGGGACCTGATGGTATTGTGGTGGTGCTGGAGGGTCGGTGCGAGGCGCTTGGCTCGGTGATGGAGCAAAAGAAGGTTGGGGTGTGAAGTGACGTTGTGGAGCGGAGGTAAAATGGGGGTTTTGCTATGGAGGTGGCGGAGGTCGTGGGTTTGACTGGTGGTGGGGGTGGCCAACTACGCCAACCTGCTCGTTTATGACAGTGCCCTCAGTCATGGGCCCGCTGTTGACATTTGTATTCTTTTTAAACAGCCGAGGCTTCGGCTCAAACATGCCCATGATGGGCGAATCCTTCATTTGTGTTTGTATATAACGAGCTCTTTCATAGAGCTCTTCCATAGTTGTCAGCCGATTCATGGCCAAAATGTGTCGGAATTGAGGAGTTGCATTAGAAATGACCATTTTTACTTGCTCTTGTTCTGACAATGTGTCCTTCAATTTCTCGGCCATAGACCGCCACCTGTCAGCAAATACAATGAAGTCTTCCTCGGGCTTCATTCTCTCAGCGACCAGATCTGTAACAGAAAGGGATGGTCCTACCCGGTCTCTGTACTTTTGTAAGAATTTCCTTTGGATAACATCAAAATCACCGGCATCAGCTGGCTCCAGGGAATAGAACCATTCGAGGGCTGGCCCCTCAAGAGATCTCCTGAATAAATAGGCCAGGGAGGCCTTATTGTCTTGCCAGAAAGAAGTCTCATATCGGAAATCCTTTAAATGAATGAATGGGTTGCCTGTTCCATTATATCGCCGGAAATTCGGCATTTCAGAAGGTGGTAAATGGAACACTGGCAACGTAGGAAGAGAAATTTCCGGAGCATTCTTAGTTGCTGTAACCTTCTTGAGCTGCTCCTCCATGCTGGCCAGCTTCTGAAGCAAGAGAGTGTTGGTATCGGGCTCGACTGGGGCCTGATTCTGAATAAAAGAATGCGGTATAGGCGTTCGTAGAACCCGAGGAGGTTGGAAGGATTGATGCCTAACTGCCGAATAGCTCGCCTGCTGGGCCGGCATGGCCGCAGTAGGCGTTTGTGGACGAGAGGAAGGGGGATGCAAGACCGCCTGGTCATTAGCAATCTGATGGCCACTCACGGCCGGAGGGGGATTAGAGGAAGATGAAAGGACAGATTTCCCCTTTAAAGCGGCCTGAATGGCTTGCCGCTGGGAGTCATCCAACTGGGAGAGAGCTTGGATCAAGTCTGTGACGTTGATGGATGGGGAAGGGTTCCCCGAAGTGTTGGAAGATGGAACTTGAGACGAAGGGTCCGCCTCATGGATGGTGGTATCGACCACATGGACTTGTGAGTAATGGGGGTGAGGAGGAAGGTAGTTCCCCTCATAATAAACAGAATCTTGGAGAGGGTCCTCATATTGACCCAATATGTTCTCATTCTCATCATCATAAGAGTACCCGTTGCCTAACATGTTGATGGTTTTACCTGAACAGAGTTTCATTCTTAAGAGAGAGGATCTTTTAATGAAGGAATTATCACAAAATATTCAAAAAAAATAAGGCAATCAAATCACCCAACTATGTTTATGCAAACAAGGTTGGCAAGAAACGCAAGGTTTTAATGTTTGATGTTTGAATTTAGGGTGGATTATTTGTGAAAGTTCACTCTTTTGCCAAATGAGACCTAGTTTGATCCGAGTGCAACCTCCGGGTCAACTAAGTTCTTCTCTCTTTTAACAACGTATAGGTTCTCTAAACTCCAGGTACTTCGAGGGTACAACCAGCCCGGCGTCCGTGAGGGAATCCACGGGTGCGGGGACTTACGGAGGTCTTGGAAAAGGGATTTTCGGTCCAAAGAGACGGAATGTTCAATGGAGGGTCGTCCCGATTCCAAGAAGGGTGTGTGGATCCTAGGATAGAGAGAGGAGGTCTCTCAACCAAGCCAACAAATCAAGACAATCCAAGCCGCAATGTAATATCAAGACAAATGCTCAGCAATGAATAACAGCCAATCTGTGAAAAAGAACAGTAAAGACACGCCCTTGGAAAGGTCGTGTTCACAGCAAGAGGAAAGACACGCCCTGCGGTAGGTCGTGACCAAATTAAAACACGACAGCGTGGCTGTCGTAAATTCTGTGAGGGGCTCACAGACGGTAGGAAAATCACGCCTTGAGGTGAGGCGTTCTAAAGAAAGGACGCCTACGGTAAAGGGCGTCAAAACGCAGAGAAAACGCCCTGATGATAGGCGCTGATAATAAATGAAACGCCTCAGAGAGCGGCGTTAATTCACAGGCAATATGATAAGGATGCAGCAGACAGTAGTTATGATAAAGAGAAACACCCTAATGACAGGCGTTGATAAGAAATGAAACGCCTCGAAGAGGGGCGTTATTCCACAAACAGTATAATAAGCATGCAGCAAACGGCAGTTATAGAAACAGACGCCCTGGAGATGGGCGTTAATCAATGAAACACGTCCCTGTAAGGGGCGCTAAATAGCAGACGAGAAAATAGCAAAGATAAGGCAAGCAGATGCAATAAACACACGCCCTGGAGGGGGGCGTTAATTAATCAAAACACGTCCCTGTGAGGGGCGTTAAATCAAAAGACGCCCTTGTTGAAGGCGTTAATAAGCAGCAATTGACTGATCCGGGGAGTGTGCAGGGTGCACAATGGAGGGTGCCCGAGGGGCACAAGGGAAAGGGTACCGAGGGTACCGAGGGGAAAGGGCACGCGAGGGTGCCTAAGGGGAAAGGACACACGAGGGTGTCAAAGGGAAAGGGCACACGAGGGTGCCAATGGAGATGGTAATCAATAAAGAAAACAGTGGATGTCCCACCGTGATCGCCAATTTGTAGATCGGATTAAAAATCCTCACTTTTGGGAGTGAAAAATATATAACATGACAACAACATGTATAAGATGTGATAAAAAATATATAGCACGAGGTGCTAAAGGGGAGTTGTGATCGCCAGAGGGTTTACCTCAATAAGAAGAAAATGAGATCGCATGTACCTGGTGAAGAGTGGGATGCGGGATAAATGTGGATTTCCTCCTCCAACTCCAATCGGCCGGCCGATGAAGTGGGTTTTCTTGATTGATTACCTTGTAAAAAAGACAATGAAAAACAAACAAAGGGAGGGGGATCAGCCAAAGTGCAATAGTATCAGTCAAAAAAAAAAAACCAACATAAAATGATGAAAGGACATCAACATGCGCACCTCTTTTTGGTTTTATAAACCCCTAGCAGAGAACTAGGGAAGGGAAAAAAAATGCTTAATGCAATAAGAAAAACTGATGTTATGACAATGATGGAACTCAAATAAAATAAGCACAATATAGCCCTACTCTCCCTGACGAGAGTGGAGGGAAACCGTGAATGATGTTGGATGGATTGTAGAAAGATGGATGCAGTAGGATGAAGCCCGATCGGATGCAGAAAACACCAAGATGCAGTAGGATAAAGTGCATAGACGTGACCTTTTGGTTTCAAGGCGTTCAACCTCAATAATAATCAACAACCACCAACAACAACCCTGCAACCTTTCCAACCCTTCTTACGCTCGACAAGGAGCCTCTTATATAATGTTCAATCGGATGTGATCAAACAAGGGAATTGATAAGAACGGGTAATGAGGCATCCACGGAAGAGAAAGATCGGGCAAGAGTCCAAGGATAGCAGGGAACTGTGGGGGAAAGATGGAAAAAAGGACTCTGGAGTAAAACACGCCTTAAGACAGGGCGTCTATTTATGAATTGACGACCTGAGATTGGGACGTTTCTTCAAACACGACCTAGTAAAGGCCGTTTCTTCCTGGGTTTAATTTTGGAAATGAAAACTTCCTATGTTTGGAAATTAATGGAACACGCCTAAGATAACGGTGTTTCTTCAAAACACGTCCTGAGGAAAGGCGTTACTCACAAAATGCCTTTTATTTTGAAAATAGATAATTCCAGAAATTAACGGATAATACCAGGAATTGACGCCCTCACCTACGGTCGTCCTTTCCTTGAAAACGCCTTATGACAGGTCGTTACTTTAAAAAGTAACGCCCTTCGTCAAGTCTTTATTCACAAAAATGCAGGAAAAATGCAGAAAAACTCACAAAAATAGAAAAACTTTATGTTATAGAAATATTGAAGTCCACTTGGGGCGTTTATATAATAACATGAGATTTGATCAACAAAACGTCAATTTTGGCGTGTCTACAATGATGAGATGCGTCAGCAGTTCCCGTATCTGTTTGAGTGAGTCTTCCTCTTCTTTCCCCTTTGGTTGTTCTCAATTTCGAGGATGAAATTCCTTAAGGGGGAAGGGCTGTAATATCCCGGACCTTCGGATCCTTTCTTCGTGGCTCTCGGATCTGGTTTTCGGAGCGTCCAGCTCCGTTGTGTCTGAAATTTCGTTTCGGACATCTTTCGTGTTCGGATCGACGCGATCCGGAGTCGTTTCTGAGGCCCGGAGGCGTTCCGCGACTTTTCCGCGTGTGTTTTCCGATTCCCGGTGTGTGTTTCGGCTTTTTCTTCGGAAGCTCGCTGCAGGCGAACCGGGCGGTTCACCCGGGCACGAGTGGTACCGTTGCGATCGATGCGTTCCGAGGATTCCGAAAATATATTTTTCTATTTTTTGATATTTTTCCGAAAATTCAGATTTTCTATAAAGCCCTAATTCCTTTTCTTTTTCTTTTCTCCTTTCTCTTTCTTCTTCTTCCTCTTCCTCCGTTTCTTCCCACCGTGACACCCTCCTCTCTCCCTCTCTCCCATTCGGACGCGACGAACCCCTCTCTGGCTACAAACGGCGGCGGGGCGACGGCGCGGACGTGTGGGCAGCGGCGAGGCGAGCTCGTGGGCGTGCAGCGTGCGTGGGAAGCGTGGGGAGTTCGTGAAGTTTGAAGCGTTCTTCGTGATTCGTGATTGATTCGGCGGAGCATTTGCTCCATTGAGGTAGGGTGACGTTCCTTAGCCTCATGCCGATCTTTTCCGCGATTTATAGGCCGCGGGGAGGCCGAGAGGGGATCGTTTGAGCGTTTTTGGGTTTTTCCATGATTTGGGGAGAGCTCGCCCGATCTATGGATTTGATGCATGATTTCGTGTTTTGATGGCCTAGAATCATGCTAGGGGTCCCCAGGGGTCTTCCCCTTTGATTTCCCCCTCTCCTATGGAGGCATGGGGGCGTGGTTAGAATTTTTGGGCATTTCTACCGTTTTCGGCCACGGACTGAGAACGCGCTATACTCCAGTAGCACGTTCTTGGAGGTCGCGCTGCCCCGATCGAGTGCGTTCATCGGAGAAGATGAACAGGAGGCAGTTCCTGTCGCGCTATGGGGTCCTAGCGTGATCAGCCTTGTGGCGCTAGGCATCCCTAGCGCGACATGCCTTGTCGCGCTAGGCATCCCTAGCGCGACATGCCGTGTCGCGCTAGGAGGCCCTAGCGCGATGTCCCTTGTCGCGCTAGGAGGCCCTAGCGCGTTCTTCCGTGTCGCGCTAGGTATCCCTAACGCGATCTGGCTGTTGTTGGGTGTTCCCCTTGGGCCGTGTGTGCGTCCCGGGCACCCCGTGGAGTTCCGTGACCGTGTCTTTGGTGTCCGGAGGTTCCGTTTGCCTTGGTCATGAGTTTGGCTGTGGGCGGTGCGTCCGTTTTTCTCCGACCGTGGCCCCGTTTGACGGAGCTAGTGCGTGGGGTGGTTCCCACACGTTGTCGGACTCGGACGTCATTTTCCGTTGACTCGAGAGTCTACTCCTTCAGTGACCCTCCACTAGTCGTAGCCCACCAGTACGAGGTGCTGGTCTCACCTGGGAGTGGTGTACGGGCACCCACCTTTCGAGACGGTTTGTGGACCGGTTACCGAAGGCTCCTCGTCTTAGCCAGAGTCCAGCTGCGGGGGAAAACCGGTCAGAGGGCCAGACCTAGGACGCGTGGTCTGTATGTGCACACGTGGTTGGGGGCGGTTGGACCCACGCCGACGGGCGTGACCCCAGCTAGTCACTTGTTGTGAGTTACTTGTACGGTGTTTGCGCCTCGGGTAGGACCTACCACGTCAGGCGGTTCACCTGCGGTGCGGTGTCAGATGTCAGGGGACGCTACCGGCTGTGCTTCTAGTGGGTGGTACTCCTGTCGAGTACGGAGTGTCAGACTGTCAGTCGTGTGTTTCTGACCTACAGTTTTGGCGGTTCGACCGTTGAGTTTCAGTCTTCTCGTACCGTGGCACGTGTGTCGGTTTGCGTGCCGTAGGGTCTAGTTCTGTAGAGTACAGGGCTTTCCTTTCCGAGGTACTCTCCTACCGCTAGTGTAGTGGTTTCTCGTTTTACGAGGTAGGGTTCGAGTGATCCCTACTGAGTCTTGTTCTGAGACTCATTCCCTGCGTGTTTTCACCGTGTTTCAGGTGAGACGCCACCTTCGGGGAGCCCGTCGGGAGCGCAGCGTGGTGCGGGTGCCCAGAGGTAGTGCCAGAGGTCAGAGCCGGGGTATGTCCCGTGTAGCTGTACTTTTCTTTCTTGTCACTGTACTAGTCGTGGACTACTGTTGCTGTTGTTGTTCTTTATTGTGGACCATGTAAATTGTTAATTTATTTCCTGCTTAATATTATAACTGTTTAATTTCTGCAATTATTTTTGATACTTATGTAATTTCCACACTATCCTTTTAACCCTTCCGAGTCTTAGGACTCGTGGGTGGCGATACGAGTCTCGGGTTATCGGGCCTTCCCGGTAATCGGATTCTCGGGTCATTACATGGAGACTCCCCTTTGAGTCTTGATATTTATAGTATTTACTGAGACTTTATTTGTGTGTAATGTGTGTTTATTTGAGTTTATTTGGATTGTAACAGGGGTTTATTTATAAAATGAGACCACCTGGGTCCCGTAGGCCCCCCATCTCTTCTCCCATTGATCCACCTCATCTCTTGGGCCCATGTGGGGTCAGTCAACCCTCCATGGTGGGCTTCTAGAAGGGTTGGACCAAGGGGGGGACAAAGGGAACAAAAATTCAAAATGTGGAACCATAAAAGTCAAGGGGGCGCCCCATGTTTAATGTAGTTTATTAGGATTTGTAGTTTTATTTTATTTGTTCCAAATCACATAGAAGAAATAATTGTGGACTCCCTCTTTTACCCCCCACCAATCCTAGATCTAGGGATAGAACTAGACTTTTTGTATTTTCTATAAAGGCCTTGTATTTCTATTTTGAGTGGAATTAATGCATATGAAAATCTGATTTTTGTTGGATCCAAGCAAGGGCCGCCCCTCTCTCTCTCTCCTCTCTTCTTCTTGCAGCTGGGAAGGCTGTGTTCTGAGGTGGGAAGCCTCATCTATCTGGTGTGGAGTTCGTCGTTGCCGCCACCATCGAGCCGCCGTTGCACCGCCACCGCCTCCGTCGGTATTCTGCCAATCGAGTGACAGCAGGCCATTCTCGGATTTTTAGCCCTCCGCCACGAGTTCATCTGGAGCCTAAACTTTCAGGGTGAGTTCTAGGGGGTCTTCCCCACATCCCATAAAATTTGGTTGGGCTTCTAGCTTCCATTTTGCAATTTTCCATTTTCGTTCTTCCTTTCCATCCAGATCTGCCAGTTGTCAGTCTAGATTCACAATAGCTCTGAGTTTCCCCTCTTCGGACCTCTTCTTGATTTTTTCTTGCGTCCCCACTTTTACCGGAGGTTCTTTCCACCACCCCCTCCATCCAAAAATTTTATTGAAATTTCTAAGGGCCTTCGCCTATTTTCTATAAATCACTTTCAGATCTTCACTCAGTTCTATCTGCCTCTGTCCAGATCGGATCACCCACCAGTATCAAATACTTTTCCCCATCAAAACCTCCACCAAATCTGTCATAAGAATTATTTCCGGTTTCCTCTCTCTCCCCTCTACAACTTTCATGAAGAGCTCGAGGTCTGAATTAGAGGTCAACCCTGCGGTCAACGCCAACTCTCAGGAAACTTCAGTTCTGCCCGGCCAGATCTGAAACTGAGATCAGTCTGGTTCTAAAATCCCCCATCAAAAGCACGATCCCAACGAAGTTTCTGGAGCCACATAGGGTCGAAGCTCTTCAAAAGAGCTTTCCAACGATACCTTTTGCGCATAGATCCGATGTCAGGAGTGATCGCAGCATCAGATCTTGCCGGATCACGCGCGGTAAAATAGAAGCAACAGATCCGTGGGCAGCAACTCCAAGACTTGGAGATCGGAGCCGATCGGCCTCCGACCGGTGTTCTAGCCCGACTGCCATCCAGGGAAGCGCGCCACCAGAGGTCACCATCACAGTGGGACCCACTCCATCAGGTTCAGTGAACAGGGCAGCGCGTGGGTCCCACGAACCCGTAGATCGCGCCATCCGGACAGCACTAAAACGTGGGTTTCGGCGCCGACGGACGACATCAAGATGTTGCCCGTCAACCCAATTCCCGCTACTTCCGGGCCCCACATGTGACCTATTACCTCCATGCGTGGAGTGGGTCAAATCTTTGTACCATAGTGTCTTTGTTTAACCGAGAGTACAAGATTGGCCGGGGTTGTCTTCCCCATGCCGGGAGCGTGGAGGTAACGATCTCGACTTCTTGGCATTTACTTGCTTAGCTAGTATATGGTCGTGTGTCGCTGCTGAGTGTAATAGGAACCTAGCCCGTGAGTCCATGTCACCACTGTGAGCGAGAGAGTGACCCGTCCCGTGGCTCGATCCGAGCACGGAAATGAGTCGACCACCCTTGACTCTGTCGGTTTCTCAACCGCGCGGATCCGCGTTTCCCCTCGCTTGGGACGACGAGTGAGCTTACGTTTCTATTAGCGATGTATAGCCCATAGAAACTCTTAGTGTCGGGCCAAAGTGTCTCCATTGTTGTATGTTTCTGGTCGTGTCCGCATTTAGAGTCCGAGGTCCGCCTCACTTAGAGTCGGTTCCCGTGTCCGTCCCGCATCAGAAAATCAGACAGAGTAGGACTCTCTATCTTCCCAATGGTCTTGCGATAGACCGCAAGGATCAAGACAACGGTCTATTAATAGACCGTATGGCTCATTCGTCCAGAAAAGATAAGATCAAAGAGACCCAGCAGGACTCTCTGCCTCTTAACGGTCTAGTAAAGGACCGCCAACTCCCGCCAAACGGTCGTACGATAGACCGCTAGGCTAGTAGACGTGGCAAAAGAGATAAAGACCAATAAATCTCCGAGTTAATCCACATAAAATCCCTTATTAGCCCTTATCCAAGCCCAATAAGCTGAAATAACGAGAAATCAGTTAAGCCAGGCCCAACCAAGGAGAACAACCCATAAAATAAGCCCAAAAACTGACCAAAACTGACCCAATACTCGGTGAATAACTCGGGACATCATAAAAATAGCGATAAGGAGATGAATCAACTCATTGGTCATAAAACGGGTGTCAACAGATGCCCCTCCTTAACGTCCTCTTTGTAGGGGAGCGAGAGGAGGTGAAGCGAAAGCGACATGGAACACGGAGATAAAGCGGAAATGAAGTAGAGTGGACTGAAAAGTGGGCATTAAGGTAAACCGACACCCGTCCTCAACCAATGAGCGATAGGAATCTTCCGGATAACTTTGAACAAATCATAAGGAATGGCCAAACCGAATGACGCATGCCTGGAGGAACTGACAACTAAAGGAACTAAAGTCACGACCAACCTCCTCACTGGAACGCACAACTGATAGGAGATCGAAGCAAATAGAAAAGTAAAGATACGATCTACTAAAACTCCAGATAGGGATCTCCAGATAACCAAACCGAGCAACTAGACCAAAGGAAACCTTCTAACTCAGAGTGGAATGATTCTCCTTACTCAAAACCAGGGATACATAGCTATCCACCATTACTGAGACACTTCAGACAGATGAGGGCTCATGGATGCTCAAAAAGATGTGCATGATGCATGCTGGGCTAAAATAAAAGAAATCATCAAAACGAATGCGAAGAAAGAATAAAAATAGGAAGATACTTGAGAATAGTATTGCTAGACCAGAGAAATCAAGGTCAAGACACTATCTGTAACTACGGCGTGCAAGATAGAACCATCGTCCCCCAACTCTTCCAACCTAACGGCTTATCTAGCGATTAAACATGTGCACCTAGATCATCATCGTTTTTGTTAGAGGGGAACACCAAATCCCAGAACACATGAATGACTAGGTGGTTCTCGAGGCAATATATCATAGATACCATGTAGTAATGCATTAAGGGACCAAGGAATTGGAATACTTACCTGACTTACCTACCTGACAAGAACTGATGACATAATGGCGTTCAAGCTTTAACAATAAGAAGGGTTATCCATCAATAATCATATTCATAAAATAATCATGAGGCATGAACTATATCAAAAAAAAAGAGCCAAGAATCAAGCAGATATATCATTCCAAATTATCAGCAATATGCAACCAGAAACGGTCTAAGGATAGACCGCATGAAAATCCCTAACGGTCTAGTGATGGACCGCATAGGCACAGGCGGTTCACATTCTTTGATTAGGGTGCTTAGACGAAAAATGGTCTAAAGAAAGACCGCCAAGGGGGACCAAACGGTCTGGCGATAGACCGCATGGCTCTAAGCGAATTCAAAAAAATAGAATGGGTGTTTCATTCTCCCACTCACTCAAACACTCAATCTCGCCCCTACTTCCATCCCAGCGACGAGTCTACCGACGACCACCGCGAGCACGCACACCCACACCTTGAGATGGTGAAGAGGAAAGCCCTAAAATGCTTTTGGCGGCGGATAGAGGAAGAGGAAGTGCCGCCCACGGCGGCGGTGAACCCACCGGCGGAAGAAGAAGGGCAGTCGGCCCAAGCGGAGGTGGAAGAGGCTCCCACAGCGGAGGAGGGACCTGGGGAGGCCATGGAAGAGGAGGAAGATGATCCCGCGGCCGAGGAAGCACCGGAGGTGCCGGCCGGGAGACGCTCATTGGAGGTAAGCCGACAGCCGAAAAAACCCATTTTTCTTTGTTTTGAATGCATTCATGTGGGAGGAATGAGATGGGAATGGGTCTGGGGACCCACTAATATGTTTGTAAAGGCTTTTGGGCCATTCTCAAACCCTGGGGAAACGAAGCAGACAATGTTCATCCCCTGAGTGCCTAGCGGTCCTTGCAGTGGCCGCTAGAGAACCAGACGGTCCATGGAACGACTGATAGGGAACCAGAGACGGTCCAGGGCACGACCGCTTGGGAATCAGAGTGATTTTTGATTTTTATTTTCAAAAATGCATTGCAATGTATGATTTTTGGACTATATGAATGACTAATTAGGAATTGTTTTAAATGAATGCATGGGAAGAGACGGACCCGGATCTCTTGGTTGCAGGTTCGAGCAGTGTACCTCGCACTGCCGGACTTCCACAGAGATAGCCAAACATCGATGGGGTTTGGCGAGCTGTTGAGTATTGAGGTGATGAGGATTGACACCGCACTACTATATGCACTACACGAGAGGTGGGATCCGATCAACCGAGCATTTCTATTACTGTGGGGACACATGATCCCGACGCTCGAGGATGTAGCGCGGATTACGGGACTTTGAGTTCATGGAGCACCGGTGAAGCGATGGATACATATCGACTACCGAGAGCAAGCGTGGGAGCTGCTCAGGCTAGAGCTGATGAGGCTGGGTCATCACTCCTCGATGCTAGGATGAGCGACTCTTCAAGAGAGCTTAGGATTGCGGGGAGCAATGATAGCTGTCGACGAGCTATCAGAAGAGCACCTCGAGAGATTGACTAATAGAGCTTGGGAGAGAGTGTCATCAGGACCGGGGCCAGAGGGAGACATCACCCTGTGCTGCTTCCTGATGTTGCTTTTCGGGAAGTTATTGTTTATGACGTGGGCAGATGGAGTTAGCGTGAGGCTCCTCCCATTACTACGGGATCTAGACGAGGTTGGATGCTACGCCTGGGGAGCTGCAGCGTTGGCGTTTCTATTCGACTCCCTCAGCACCACCGACCGGTAGACGATGCTGGGCGGGTTCACGCCTCTTCTCCAGGCAAATGCTTAACTCAAAATCCTTATGCTCTTGATTATGCTTACGATATGCTGTGATATGCTGACATCCAACTAATGCTGGTTTGGAGCTACCTGTACCTCCCGGGCCTAGGATGGGGAAAAGAGGTACATCTGGACCGAGTACCCATCACGAGGTGGTGGATGGTAGTACGGGACATGGGATCGCTACGGCGGCTCGTGCGGGCGATCTAGGAGGACATGGACACCTTCCCATATGCATCGGTAAGCCTCAAACTCTAAAACTTTTAAATGCACTTAAATGCTTTTATGGATGCTGACATTTGACTCAATTGACCTTTCAGGTGCGCTGGACACCGTACCGTGACGAGGGTCACGATGGACAGCCATGGGTAGAGGCTGCCCTGGAGTACGCGGGATGAGAGGTGTGGCTCCATTGCCTCAACATCATCAAGCCGCTGCACCATCGCCTGATCATGAGGACGCGAGGGGTGCATCCACCGGAGGTGAAGTTCCCATCCAGAGACGACGAGCGGGTCGGACGGTCCTCGAAGGGCCTATGCGGTGATATTGACTGGGTCACCCAGGCGATTGACAAGGTACGAGACTGGACCAGGAGAGGCCGGGTAGTGCGAGCCCGGGCCACCAGCGACGAGGCCTACCTGAGGGCCTACGCTCGGAGGTACGGTGACCAGGTCTTCCGTGGCTCCCGACGACCGGTACGACTCTCTAAACTTAAACTTCTAAACTACAGTTAATGCTTTGATACCTATTAATGATGCACTGACCATTTGACTTCTTACATGCAGCTAGACCCCCAGGGCCGGATAGCAGAACTTCGGGGACTCCTCTACTCCACTGTACAGCAGAGGGATGACCTCCAGCGCTCTCTAGATCTCCTAGTAAATTCTTAATCTTAGACTTAAATGCAAATGCTCTTGCATGCGACTAACTTGGACTTTCTAAAATGCAGCGAGCCGAGGGAGCAGGACGACAGGGACCTGACACTCCATCCTTGTCTTCCCAGCCAGCGGGCTGAGCTGAGCGGGATGCCGATTTCGCCCGGGCAGTCGCTCAGGCCGAAGTGGCCGAGGCCACTCTCGCGGAGAGGGTAAGCAACTGACCGAGTTCTTCTTTTTAATACTACATGAAAATGCACTTTTAACTAACCATGATGAATGTTCATGCAGACGAGAGAGCTGACTACCGCACTTGGCAAGGCGGAGTGGGCCAGAGCAGAGGCGGAGCAGGCACGAGCGGAGGTGGTTCGATTGTAGGCGGACGCGGCAGTGGCAGCTGATCTCCGTGCAGAGGTAGAGAGCCTCAGAGCTAGGGCAGCAGTAGCGGCAGAGCTGAGATCTGAGATCTGAGGGCTGGAGAGGGCACTTCGGCTAGTGGGCGGATGATCCTCCCACAATGTGTCGCAGAGTGGCACGCGTAGCGTGCACCGGAATTATCTTACGGGTTCCTCCGGCCATCGGAGAAACGAGGAGGAGGAGCAGCGGCGACGTCACCGAGAGGAGGGGAGCACCTCCATGGCCCCGCAGGCCAAGAGGCATGAGGGGACCGGGGACAGCGGCGGTCTAGGAGAGGGACCAGCCTGAGAGCAACTTGTACCTTTATCTTTTGGACATATGCATGTACATGACTCTTACATTAGTAATATACGATCTTTTTAGCTTTTTGTCTATGCAAATGTGGATGCAAATGTGGATGTTGACACACTGACAACGATTCCTAGGAGTGACGATGAGATTAGGAGAGCGAGGGAAGGAGAGCAAACGGGAAAAAACTAGTGATCAAAAATAGGACAGACAGGGGAAAATAGTCCTATGGATGACCTCGAGGAGGAATAAACGGTCGAAGACATGACCGTTAGGTGAGTAGGAGGAAGGCAGTGAAGGAAGGAATAAAACGATCATTTGGACGACCGGTTAAGAGACCCTGGCGGTCGCTCGATAGACCGCAAGGGAGAAGATGCAGTGAAGTCCGAGCGGGACTCTCCGTGAGAGTCCCAACCCGTGGCTAAAAGGACCTAATATGCACTAAGACCTATCCTAACTCAAATAGAGGCTCCCTAACCTCAATCCTAAGGCATTAGAACCCAAATTAGAGCCTTATAAGTAAGAGCGCACCTAGAATTTGTAGCTCACAGAAATCTCTAGTTTAAACCTTGAAAATTCCCTCAAAATCACCCCAAATCATCATGAAAAGGAGTTTTGAAGCTAGCACCACGGGAGAGGTGGTCTATGATGGACCCAAGCCGGCTAGAAGGGAGCACGAGGAGCTGCAACGGCTAACTTCCATCCCCAGGCACCTGAGCACAAGCTCTTCAAGAGAGGTGAGTTAAAATCAATCTCAAAATCCATGAATTTCTTTAAGTTTCTTCTCATGAAATTCCTCTCTTCTTCTTCTCTTCTTCTTTTTTACCTTTTGCCTAGCTTCTTCTTGGCCCAAGATGCTACTCTAGTTTGAAGTGGGTGGCTCTCATGATAAAAGAACTTCCTTTGAAAGTTACCTCAATCCTTAGGGCATGGCACCTCCAACCTTTATTAGTCTTAGCCAAGAATTTTTAGAAAATTTCCTATGATTGGCCGAGCATTTCAGCCCTTGTGGAGTTATGGCACCCTCAAACACATACTTTCATGTTCCCAACCTTTGAAGCCACAGTCCTTATAGAAGAGGTAGAGACCTACCTAACCCTTCCTAAGACTAAGGTGGGGGATGAAGACTTGGTGTGTCATACGGTTGAACCAATAGACCCATCACTCATCTTAGGGGATTTTATTCATAATCCAAAGGATGTTAGGACCATGATCAACCCTCACCATATCCATTTGATAGACTTAGCTCAATGGATCATCTCTCATTATAAAAACAAGTGGGGGAGATATGAAGCTATAGCAAAAACCATACCCATTTGCTTGTGCGGGGTTTTACTTTTTTCTACCACCGACCACCTCTTAGATATCCAAAATCTCAGCATTGTTAGTGGGTTGTGCCGGGGTTTATCTCTCTCTCAAACCATCCGTTCATACCTCTATGAAGGCCTTAGTTCAGCTTCTTTACGGGGACCCCTCTTTGGGTCTATGATCATCCTTGAGTGTTGGATGGGAATTAGACTCAAATTCTTACCCAAGGAAGACATGCCTTCAGCTAGCCGCATATTCGGGAGCCACCCACTTTTCTTCATAGGGGGTGCATTTGGATTCTCTTCACAAGTTGAGTGCCGGACGGCGGATAAGAAAACATGAGACGATTGGCGCCTCTTCATCAACACTTTATCAATTGACAAGTTCATGATGCGACCTCGGGCTCTTCAAGGCACTACCTTCAGATTACCCCGACGACTGGGCCTAGACCTGTAGCTAGTGGGGAACACTACCTTGGCAATCTACAACCCGCACCAGTGCTACTTACAAGTTGGACTTCCTCGCACTACAGTTCAAGCATTAACTCACTACCCTCCCCTTCAAGCTAGAAAGATCGAGACTGAGGAGGATGAACGGGCAGTTTGGAGCGCTCTGACCATGTGGGAGATCATCCAAGTCTGTTCCTTGCAAGCAGAAGTGAAAGAGAGCGATGAGGTGTATCATGCTTATGTGAAGGAATTGCGCAAGATCCAGCCCTGCGTAAACATGAAATTGAATGTACTTTGAATTTCTCGATCATGTATGTAATTTTATTGGATGAATGATGTATCATGAGCCTTGGATGAATAAAACAGAAGTTTGGCTTGAAAGATGTGCAATGGAATGTCCTTTTTTGCATGAATGATCAGGTTTGAATAGGGTCCTCTGTTTGACAAACGGTCTAGCGTAAGGCCGCTAGGCTTGATAAACGATCTAGAGATAGACCGCATAAGCAAGGACTCAGAAAAATTGAGAGTTTTTAAGCTCTCGGGAAGAGCATGCGGTCGTATATTGGACCGCTAAGGAAGGACAAGCGGTCTATCGAAGGACCGCTAGGGACGAGAAGCAGAGAAACTATGAGAGTTAGGGGTCTCAGATGACGTTAGCGGTCGTCCTTAGACTGCTAGGGATGCATAAGCGGTCTAGTGTATGACCGCTAAGGGGCTAAGATTAGAGAAACCTGAAAGCTTTGCGTTCAGGGCAATGGAACCTGTGTCTGCACATACTTAAAACAAGAAACAAGTTAGATCCATTCTTAGGCTCAACCCCTTGCCTAGAGTGAGTTAGAGATTAACCAATTTCTTGGTATTTGGTCAAGGGGTGG
Organism: Amorphophallus konjac; assembly: GCA_022559845.1. Classification (NCBI taxonomy): domain Eukaryota; kingdom Viridiplantae; phylum Streptophyta; class Magnoliopsida; order Alismatales; family Araceae; genus Amorphophallus; species Amorphophallus konjac. Next base: position 276,214,365 of record CM040123.1, on the reverse strand, counting down.
AGCCTTATTAAATAGGCAAAATAGAATGCAATAAAAATATGAATGCAAATGCATGCTATGCGAGGATGATGGTATTTTTGAGTTTTAAAAAATATTTGATTTTTGTGAATTTTGAAATATCTGATTTTTTTAGATTTTGAAAATATTTGATGATTTTTTTTAGATTTTGAAATATTTGATTTTTTTAGATTTTGATAATATTTGATTTTTTTTAGATTTTGAAATATTTGATTTTTTAGATTTTGAAATATTTGATTTTTTTATTTTAAAATATTTGATTTTGGAAGCCAATTCCGTCCCAGCAACAAGAGCCCTACTTGTCTCACTAGGAACCTCCTGAGATCGGCGTGCTTTTGAGATGACAAACCCTGGCTTGGGCCAACCTGTGTGACGGTGCTTCTACCGAGGCCATACCCAGGGCATAGTTTTTTTAGTCCTAAAAGAAAAAGGAATTTGGGAGGTAAGCTTAGACCAGGTATAGAGTTATTTTTTTTGGGCTTGAATCCTTCTCGTGACAACCCTTTCAGAGAGTCAGTTTGTTGCGCCGGGGCTTTGTGTCCGCCACCGAACCTTTATCCACCCTAGGCACGCATACGGCCAGGCTCATAACCTCCCGCGGTGAAACTGTACTTCCACTCTTGTCATGCCTAGTTTTATATTTTTGGAGGTTCTGATCTTTTTAACTTTTGAGCTTTTGAAATGAGCTTTCAGCTTTGCTTTGATTTACTCCTTCTTCCCTTTTCTTTTTCTTTTACAGGTGCTTTTCCTTATGGAATGAGGCCATAATGGACTGCCCCTATTTGAGACCTCCTCTCATCAGGGCGTCTAGATTAGTCATCGCCCCCCTATTTACCTCTTGCCCCTAGATTCAGCCGAGGGAAGAAACAGGCAGGGACATTAACTTTCCCCAAAGCATGGCCAAGGGAGAAACGATGTTTACACAAGATTGGGAAGCCCGACCAGGGATGTCGTGAAGTGTGTGGTTGCCAACCTCGGAATCCTCCTTCGTGGTTAAGGAAAGGAACACCTCGCTACCGGGCCTTCATTAGCCTGACTCTAAGGGAAAAAGCACTTAAGATACAACCCATTCCAGACGTGAGACAGCTCCTCACCCTCCACGTTGACTAGGCAATATGCATTCCCTAGATAAGCCTCTTTAACGATGAATGGCCCTTCCCAGTTAGGTTGTAATTTAGACCTAAGACCTCCGGACCTAATAAATTTACATTTTAAAACCATATCACCTACTTGAAATTTACGCTCAATTACCTTCTTTTGGAAATAATGTGAAACTCTCTTTTGATAAACAGACACGTGATCGGCCACATTCATCCTCTTCTCATCCAAGAGTTCCAACTAGACGAGCAACGCCTCTCGACGTTCATCGAGATTAAGTTCCTTATCGAGCTATACCCTTAGAAAATGGATCAAGATCTTATATGGGAGCACCGCCTCCATCCCGTAAGTGAGAGCATAGGGGGTTTTCCTCATAGGAGTACGGACGAAGGTGCGGTAAGTCCATAGAGCTTTCACTAGCCGTTCAGGCCAATCTAAGAATTTTTGAGATTCGCATGTTTTCTTTATGATATTAAGAAGGGTTTTATTCGTAGCTTCGGCTTGACCGTTGCCTTGAGGATAATATGAAGATAAATGATGCAATGCAATATTTAACTTCTTACAGAGGTCTTGGAGCTCTTGAGAGATGAACTGGGGTCCATTGTAGGTGACGATGCTGCTTGGCACTCCGAACCGTGAGATGATATTCTTCAAGATGAAGCGGCACACCGTGGTAGCTTTGATCTCCGCGTATGTCTCTGCTTCGGCCCACTTGGTGAAGTACTCAGTGGCGGTAAGGATAAAGGATTTCTGCTTGGTCTGAGAGTTGGGATCACCGAGCGGGCCAATAATGTCGAAAGCCCACATGGAGAATGGCCAAGGAGCAGAGAGAGGATGAAGAGATGAAGCAGGAGCATGGATTTTATCAGTGTGGAGTTGGCATTTAAGACACCTCCAGACATAGAGGGAGCAATCTTCCTCTAGAGTGGGCCAATAGTAACCATGCCTAAGGATTTTCTTTGCTAGAGCCTGGCCATTGACATGACCCCCACACTCACTTGAATGCGCTGCTTCGGCCACCTTCTAAGCTTCATCATCATCGAGACATCGAATGAGCATCCGATTAAGAGCGCGTTTGTACAATTCTCCAGTGATGATAGTGTATTTAGAGGCGGCTCTTCTAATAGCCTTACGTTGTTCGGCATTTGCCCCTTCTGGGAACGATCCATCTCTGCAATATAGCTCGATTTCATGATACCATGGTAATTCTTCTTCCTCCAATATCTCTTCTAGCTCTGTTAAAGATACTTCCTTCTCAGCCCTAGCCTCTACAATTTTCCTAAGGTTGTCGTACCAAGGATCCTGAATATAGGGTGCATCCAATCTCTGGACGATGATGGTCTCAGAACTCCGACTGAGAGGAAAGGATAAGGAGGAAGCGAGCGATGCTAAGGCATCTGCAAGGATATTCTGAGATCGAGGAGTATAGATGTAGATTAGTTTGCGGGATTGCATAGCCAAGAGAGTGACCAAATCTTAATATGGCTTGAGCTTCGGGTCACGGGTGCGGTAAGTGGACAGAACTTGCCGCAGAACGAGCTGAAAGTCTCCTATGATGTTTAAATAGCGCGCTCCTAAGAGGTAGGCGTGTTTCAATCCAGCCACGAGAGCCTCATACTCGGCGATATTGTTGGTAGCAGGAAAATGAAGCGGATAAGCAAAGGGAATCGTTACCCCTTTCGGAGTAAGCAGAACAACACCTATCCCTTGCCCTTGGGAATTGAGGGCACCATCAAAGTGCAGAGACCAAAAGGGATGATCAGTAAGAATAGAGATATGCTCGTTGGGGAAATCGTCCTGAATGGAGTACGTGTAGGGAATAGGAAGATGGGGTAGATGCTCAACGATGGCATATCCTTTGATTGCCTTCTGAACGACGAATGTGATATCAAACTGGGAGAGGAAGCTCTGCCAGCGATCTAACCTACTAGAAAGGACAGGCTTTTCTAGAAGATAGCGAATCGGGTCCATTCTAGAAATCAGCCTAACCGAGTGGGCTAGAAAGTAATTTTAATACCCCGATTTTCTAACAAATAAAAATTTCTAGAAAATTTATGAGAGATTAATTGGAAAATCCTTAATAAATAGAATTAGTTAAATTTCGACCATTTTGTAAAAATCTGGAAAATTTAGAATCTTGTAGAGGATAAATTTTTTAATAATAGTGCCTTCTGTGACCAGCTCAAATAAAACTCGTAATTAGGCCGAATTAACTGATTAAGGCCCAAATCCACACTTAATTTAATTGGACCTTAAAACGCAAAATTTGAGCCCAATACCCGATCATTTAGGCTGAGATCAGATCCAAATGAAATGTTAGCATGAGAGGATCGTTTCCCCTCTTAGTTCCCCCCGAAACCCTAACCCTAGAAAGCCAATTTTGGATTAGAAGGCGGTGGCTGACCCTATCCGCACGGTTCACGCACGTCCAACTTGATTGGACTCTATCTCCGCGAATAGAAAGCTCTAGACCTTGTGTGACCTATAAAAATGACCCTTAGGAACCCTAGTTTCATTCGGGTGCTGTGGCGGCCGACGAGGATCGTGGACGAGGGCGGATTCCGGCGATCACCGGCGTGGTGTTCTTAGCACGTCGTCGTCCCTTCTTCTTCCTTCTTCTTCCAATTAAGGTAGGTTATAACAAGCCAAACCGTAAGTATCATATATGGTTAGAACCAGCATCGAGTGCTCTTTCAATTAGATGCAAAAGCCCTAAAAGTTATTTAGTACCCTGCGTGAATTTTAGGGTTTAGTAGAAGCATGTCATATTTAGGGTTATACTTGTTTCATCTCGTTTAAGTAGGGATTGCAGGCACTAAAGATTAAATCGAGCATGCTATATTGTAAAACTTTTCGTGCTCTTTCTTTTGAATCCAAAAGCCCTAATTAGTATGCTCTGTGCTATGCGTATTTTGTAATTTATTGTAACCCTAGCCAACTCACCGGAGGCGGGCAGGGCGAAAGGGGGCTTGACTGTTTCTGACTTGCGCGACCTCACGATAGACCGCCCAACCTAGTTAGGCGGCATATTACTGACTGTTTATGTGTTGTGATTTGTATTATGTTTCTGGGAAGCGCGGCATAACCTAGACCGCCCTTCTATCAGGCGGCCAGTTATTGACCGTTCGTCTCTTCCAGCGGCTCATTATAGACCGCTCATCTCCAGCATGCCTTCTGACCTGAGGGGGATAAACGGCCTTTCGTGCGACCGCCGAGGAGGATGAAAGGTCCCTACTAGATCGTCCATCTTTACAGAATTGATGAAGTTATCTTTCTCGCATGATTTATGATAGTAGGCTAGTGGTTAAATGTAAGTAGCAACATGCATAAAAAACATGGAAAATTATAACAGTTAATGATTATAACTCTTGCTGATTTATTCATCTTGACCTTGGATCATCTTCTTCCATAGATGTTAATATCGATCATGATTCATTATTAATTGAAAATTTTATTAGGATTGTTTGACAGTCATTTTACTTCGGTAGAATTGACTGACCGCATTACTGGTTTCCGCTGATTTATTAGCCCCAATTCCTTGTAATGGTTAGGACTCTCCGCCGGATATTCCTTCCGTCGGACTAGGACCTTCATTACGGGACCTCCGTAAGCCCCCACGATCATTGGATTCCCACAAGGACGCCGGGCAGGTTGTACCATCAAGACCTGAACCTGTATACGCGATCGAATCGCCATGATTATCATGTTGTGAGTCACGGATCACTTGGACCGACTGAGTCTTGCGCGACCGGAAAGGAACCGTTCAACTCAGTGGGCGGCCCAGTATGAACCGTTCATCCCTGGCCCAGTGCCAATTTTTTTGCTCAATTAACCTTGTTCTATCTTCGACCAAAAACTTGTTTTGATTGGCCCAATAAGCCCTAGGCTGACCAGTGGAGAGTGGGTTGGACCTTGGTTCAGTTCTGTCCCACCTATGGCAGTCCGGAGCCTAAATTGGGTGGATTCTAGTTATTTAAATCAAGCCCAGATGAGCGGACCCTATTGGACCGTTTATCCCTGAAACGGCCCAATACTGCCCGTTTATCTTATTCATAGGCTTCATGTCTTTCTGGCCCTGCACGGCCCATTCTTGACCATCCATTATAGTTAAAAGGCCCATTTAGGACCGTTCTTCTTTAAACGGCCCACAATGGTCTGTTTATTCCTTGAATCCGTGGTGGCTGATTCTCAGCCCAGATCCTTGATGTGCGGCCCATATATGACAGTACAATTGCTTGAGCGGCCCTGTTCTGACCACTTATCATCCAGAAGTGATTTCCATAATTTTTCGTGTTGAATCCAAGGAACTATTGGTTCTTGATAATTTGAACTTTCTGGTCAAAGTATCTCTTCAACTTACCCTTGAAATTTTGAGGTAAGTTCCATATCTTCAATCTTGGCCATTAAACTTGATTAATGTCTAGACATAACTTGGGATCTTGGATCCAACAAATTAATGCCAACGCATCGTAAGGGCCCGGTCTGGTCCTGGGAGGAGCGCCCGAAAAGTACTTGTGGCCCGGGGAGTTTGAATGACATGGTGAGGCATTGCACCGAGTGCATGACTAGCGTGATGTCTATGACAGTGATCTCTTACTTGAAATTATCTTGACTTGGTTAAATCTTGCTTGTTGGCCAATTTCCAATTTCATTTTATTCATGATCTTATACCTCTTCTACTTATGTCATTTCGTTATATTGTTATTTCTTTCCGAGCATTTAATGCAATTAATTGGTTAATTACTTAAACTTGCCTGTTATTATCTACTGAGCATTCGCTCACCTAATTGTTCCCCCCTTTTCAGGTAGTTCAGGTGAGGACTCGCAATCCGATGGGAATGGGCAAGAGTGTTGATCATGAAGCAAGCCAAATAGATGCTGTGGAGCTAGAGATAATTGTCTATGTTTAGTTGTGTTTTAGAATGTGGTTCAAAGAGTTGTAATGTTAAGTTAGTCAATATAATGTGGTCCGGTGGATGTTATGATGGAAGTTTATTGAGGTTGTTTAGGATGGTAATGTAAATGGGTTCATGGATTATGAAATTGCTATTTAATTAAGGAAGTTATGTTCGTGGTTAATACTTATGTTTTAGCACATCATGTCTGGAAATCAACATATTATTATTATTACTTGTTTCTACTGCCAGTCCCGGTATTCCGCGTCGGGGCGTGACAGTTAGGTGGTATCAGAGCCTAGGTTTCTAATATTCCTAGGTTATTTAAGTTATAGAATTCTAAGTGTTTATCGTAGAACCTATACTCTTGTTATGAGTCAAAGGATCAAACCTAGTGAGAATTGGGTAGAGACTTGGGTTGAGTTAATAATCAACTCTAAACTTTTTTTCCTAAGTGAACTTAAGATAAATTATTTTCGTACAGGACGTTTCGATGGCAGCTGAGCGTGCACAGTGGCGAGACATGCAGTGAACGGTCCAAGGACTTACGCGAGCTTTGCAACAAGTGGCCCAGGGTGGAGCGGCGAATCATGGCGCCGGTGATTTACACAGGAATTTTCGTGGGAAGAATCCCCCACGTTTTGGAGGCTCAACTGATCCCGATGAAGCCGAGCACTGGCTTAAAGAGATGGAGAGGAATTTTGAGGTGATGCAATGCAGCGACCAGGAGCGTGTGCTTTTAACAACCTTCCAGTTGGAACGTGATGCTAGGACATGGTGGGAGTCAATAAAGGCAACCCTCGGTAATAGGCAAATTTCATGGAAGGAATTTGAAGAATTCTTCAATAGCAAGTACTTTTCTGACAGAATCCAAGAGAAGAAAGCCGCTGAGTTTGCTACTCTGAAGCAGCGGAGTTTATCTATGGCGGAATATGAAGCTCAATTCTCTAGACTTTCTCGTTATGCCACTCATTTGATTTCCACAAAAAAGATGAAGGTGAAACGTTTTCTTAATGGGCTGAAGTTGCATTATATTAACCAGTTGGCGAAAATGGAGATTCAGACCTATGCAGAAATGGTGAGGAAAGCCCAAGTTTTAGAAATACCTTGGAAATGACAGAGAAAATCCGTGGGAAGAACGTCAAGAAGGAGCAACCTACTGTTCCCGGGAATGCTAAGCCCGGTTATAGCAAGAAAAGGCCCAATGGTGGGTCTGGTTCATGGAAGGGGAAGATGCTAAAGAATGAAGACCAGAAGCCTAGTCCTATTGTTCTATTTAAGGGCGTATGCAGGTATTGTGACCGTCCTGGTCACAAGATGGAAGAGTGCTGGCGCAAGCTGGGCGCCTGCTTATGTTGTGGAAGTAGAGACCACCGTATCCCGGAGTGTCCTCTCTTATCCGAGCAAGCTACCCCGACTAAGCCTCAAGGCAGCAAGAAGCAACAGGGCAAGCTCCAGGTCCTACAGGAGGACGACGCGGGCACCACCGAGGAGGGTGGACTTGTTGGAGGTACTCTCATTGTTCATGGAAAGCCAGCTTTTGTTCTTTTCGATACCGGTGCTACTCATTCATTTGTTTCTTGGAATTTTGCTAAGACATTAGTTGTGAAGCCAGTTTTGATGGATTCCCCACTAGAGATATCAACTCCTATTGGTTCTAGATCAGCGATTAAATATTTTTATCCTTCTAGCAAGATTATGGTTAATGAACAGAATTTACCGGCTGAATTAGTACGTATGGATATGAAAGATTATGATGTAATTCTAGGAGCAGATTGGTTGGCTAAGCATGAGGCCAATGTTCATTGTAGTTCCAGTTCTGTGTCTTTTTCTAGACACCCTAGACTTTCTTTTATAGGGGTTGGGCACCATAAGTATGTGCCACTTATTTCGGCCCTCCGAGCTGATAAGTTGATGAGGAGAGGATGTCAGGCTTTCCTAGCCTTTATTTATGAGACCCCTGAGAAGAAGATCGAGATTAAGGACATTCCTGTTGTCCGAGATTTTCTGGATGTTTTTCCTGAGGATTTGCCAAGACTTTCACCGGAGAGGGAAGTTGTGTTTTCTATTGATCTAATTCCTGGCGCGACCCCTGTTTCTAAAGCTCCTTATCGTATGTCTCCTGCGGAGCAGAGGGAATTAAAGCAGTAGTTAATGGAATTACTTGAGAAGGGGTTTATTCGTCCAAGTACATCCCCGTGGGGAGCTCCAGTATTATTCGTCAGGAAGAAGGATGGCTCGATGAGGTTGTGTATTGATTATCGGCAATTGAATCAACTGACTATCAAGAATAAATATCCATTGCCAAGGATTGATGAATTATTTGATCAGGTAGTAGGAGCTCAGTATTTTTTCTAAGATTGATCTTCGATCAGGCTACCACCAGTTGCGGATTAAGGAAGAGGATATTTATAAGACAGCTTTTCGTAGCAGGTATGGGCATTTTGAATTTGTTGTAATGCCTTTTGGACTAACGAATGCACCTGTAGCTTTTATGCAGTTGATGAACAATGTGTTACGGCCCTATCTTGATCAATGGGTCATGGTGTTTATTGATGACATTCTGATTTATTCCAAGAGTGAGGAAGAACATGCTGATCACTTGAGGATGGCGTTACAAATATTGAGAGATCATCAGTTATACGCCAAGTTTAGCAAGTGTGAATTTTGGCGGCAGGAGGTGTCCTTTCTAGGGCATATCATTACGAAAGAAGGTATTTCTGTGGATCCGTCTAAGATAGAGGCAGTGAAAAATTGGGATAGGCCTACTAATGTAACAGAAATAAGAAGCTTTCTAGGCCTAGCAGGATATTACTGAAGGTTTATTAAGGATTTCTCCAAGATCACAGTACCCTTAAAGAGATTAACCCGCAAGGAGAATAAATTTGACTGGTCGGAGGATTGTGAGAGAAGCTTCCAAACTTTGAAGGAGTGTTTAACGACTGCCCCTGTTTTAGCTTTACCATCTGGAGAAGGAGGCTTCGTGGTGTACACCGATGCTTCGGGAATTGGTTTAGGTTGCGTACTGATGCAGCACGGAAAAGTGATAGCCTATTCTTCTAAGCAGTTGAGAAAGCATGAGGAGAATTATCATGTCCATGATTTGGAGCTAGCAGCAGCAGTATTTGCCTTAAAGATATGGAGGCATTACTTATATAGAGAGACGTTCACAGTATTTTCAGATCATAAGAGTTTGAAGTATTTATTTTCTCAGAAAAAGCTCAATATGAGGTAGAGAAGATGGTTAGAATATTTAAAGGATTTTGACTTCTCCATAGAGTATCATCCCGGGAGGGGTAATGTGGTAGCAGATGCTTTAAGTCGCAAGCCAATAGCTAAATTGTCAAGCCTCATGTTGCAAGAATGGAAATTGCTAGAGTAATTAGCCAGTTTAGATATAAACGTTGACAAGGACCGAGTTATGATTGCTCAGATTCAGCTTAAACCAGAATTATTGGCAGAAATCAAGTCCTTATAAGATAATGATCCAGAGTTGATAGAAATCAAGGAGAACTTGGGTAGCAGACCTGAATTCATGATAGCTGATGATGGCAGATTGTTATTTCAGGGAAGGACTTGTGTACCTGATGTGGCCGAAATTAAGAACAAGATCCTCGAGGAAGCTCATAGATCCTGATATACCATTCATCCTGGAGGTTCGAAGATGTTTAAGGATTTGAAAAGATCTTTCTGGTGGCCGAATATGAAAAAGGAAATTACAGAATTTGTGAGTAAATGTTTGGTGTGCCAACAAGTTAAGGTTGAGCATTTCAGACCTACAGGGGAGTTGAAATCACTGGACATACCTCAATGGAAGTGGGAGAGTATTGGCATGGATTTCATTATGGGTCTACCTAGGACTCGTAGCGGATTTGATGCAATATGGGTTATTATTGACAGGTTGACAAAATCTGCTCATTTCTTGTCCATTAAATCTAAGTGGACTGTTGATGTTTTAGCAGCTTTGTATATGAAGGAAGTTGTGCGACTCCATGGTATTCCAGTCAGTATTGTGTCCGACAGAGACCCTCGATTCACCTCGCACTTTTGGAAGGGTTTGCAAGAATCTTTGGGAACCCATCTGAACTTCAGTACTCCATTTCATCTACAAACAGACGGATAGACGGAAAGAACCAACCAGATAGTGGAGGATATGCTTAGAGCATGCATGATTGATTTTGAAGGCAGTTGGAGTGATCACTTGGCCTTGATTGAATTTGCTTACAACAATAGTTATCAGTCTAGTATTCAGGTGGCTCCATTTGAAGCTTTATATGGAAAAAGATGTCGATCCCCATTATGTTAGAATGAGGTTGGCGAGAAGCAATGGCTGGGATCGGATCTTATTTCTGAATCATCAAAGAATATTCGTATTATTAGAGACCGGTTGCAAGTAGCACAATAAAGACAGAAGAGTTATGCGGACAATAGAAGAAGAGCTTTGGAATTCCAGGCTGGTGAACATGTATTTCTGAAGGTTTCTCCCATGAGAGGGATTCAAAGATTTGGCATTCGAGGTAAGCTGAGTCCAAGATATGTTGGTCCATTCGAGATTTTGGAAAGAGTGGGGGAGGTTGCATACCGTTTGGCACTACCACCTCAGTTATCCGGAGTACACAATGTCTTCCATGTGTCGATGTTGAGAAAATATGTATATGACCCCACTCATGTCATTCAGCATGCAGATCTTGAATTAAAGGAAGATCTGACCTATGAAGAAAGACCTGTTAAGATTCTGGATCGTAAGCAGCAGCAACTCAGGAACCGGTCCATACCTATGGTTAAAGTGCAATGGAGTCGGCGTGGGACCGAAGAAGCTACTTGGGAGTCAGAAGATACCAAGCGAAAACAATATCCCGACTTGTTCTAGGTGAGTTTCCACTCCCTATCGTGTTAAGTGTAGTGAATTTGGAGGACCAAATTCTTTGAAGTGGGAGAGGGTGTAATACCCTGATTTATTAACAAATAAAAAATTCTAGAAAATTTATGAGAGATTACTTAGAAAATCCTTAATAAATAGAATAAGTTAAATTTTGACCATTTTGTAATAATCTAGAAATTTTATAATCTTGTAGAGGATAAAATGTTTAATAATAGTACCTTCTGTGACCATCTCAAATAAAACTCGTAATTAGGCCGAATTAACTGATTAAGGCTCAAATCCACACTTAATTTAATTGGACCTTAAAACGTGAAATCTGAGCCCAATACCCGATCATTTAGGCTGAGACTGGATCCAAATGAAAGGTTAGGATGAGAGGATCATTTCCCCTCTTAGTTCCCCCTGAAACCCTAACCCTAGAAAGCGAATTTTGGATTAGAAGGTGGTGACTGACCCTATCCGCGTGGTTCACGCACGTCCAACTTGATTGGACTCTATCTCCGCGAATAGAAGGCTCTAGACCTTGTGTGACCTATAAAAACGACCCTTAGGAACCCTAGTTTCGTTTGAGTGCTGTGGCGGTCAAAGAGGATCGTGGACGAGAGCGGATTTCGGTGATCACCGGCGGGGTGTTCTTAGCACGTTGTCGTCCCTTCTTCTTCCTTCTTCCTCCAATTAAGGTAGGTTATAACAAGCCAAATCTTAAGTATCATATATGGTTAGAACCAGCATCGAGTGCTTTTTCTATTAGATGCAACAGCCCTAAAAGTTATTTAGTACCCTGCGAGAATTTTAGGGTTTAGTAGAAGCATGTCATATTTAGGGTTATACTTGTTTCATCTCGTTTAAGTAGCGATTGCAGGCACTAAAGATTAAATCGAGCATGCTATATTGTAAAACTTTTCATGCTCTTTCTTTTGAATCCAAAAGCCCTAATTATTATGCTATGTGCTATGCGTATTTTGTAATTTATTGTAACCCTAGCCAACTCGTCGGAGGCGGGCAGGGCGAAAGGGGGCTTAACTGTTTCTGACTTGCGCGGCCTCACGATAGACCGCCCAACCTGGTTAGGCGGCATATTACTGACCGTTTATGTGTTGTGATTCGTATTATGTTTCTGGGAAGCGCGGCATGACTTTAGACCACTCTTCTATCAGGTGGCCAGTTATTGACCCTTCATCTCTTCCAGCGGCTCATTACAGACCGCTCATCTCCTGCAGGCCTTCTGACCTGAGGGGGATAAACGGCCTGTCGTGCGACCGTCGAGGAGGATGAAAGGCCCCTACTGAACCGTCCATCTTTACAGAATTGATGAAGTTATCTTTCTCGCATGATTTATGATAGTAGGTTAGTGGTTAAATGTAAGTAGCAACACTGGAAAATTATAATAGTTTATGATTATAACTCTTGCTGATTTATTCATCTTGACCTTGGATCATCTTCTTCAATGAATGTGAATATCGATCATGATTCATTATTAATTGAAATTTTTATTAGGATTGTTTGACAGTCATTTTACTCCGGTAGAATTGATTGACCGCATTACTGGTTTCCGCTGATTTATTAGCCCCAATTCCTTGTAATGGTTGGGACTCTCCACCGGATATTCCTTCCGTCAGACTAGGACCTTCATTACGGGACCTCCGTAAGTCCCCGCAAGCCTGGGATTCCCACTAGGACATCGGGCAAGTTGTACCATCAAGACCTGAACATGTATACGTGATCGTATCGCTTGGATTATCGTGTTGTGAGCCACAGATCACTTGGACCGACTGAGTCTTGCGCGGCTGGAAAGGAACTGTTCAACTCAATGGGCGGCCCAGTATGAACCGTTCATCCCTGGTCCAGTGCCAATTTTGTTGGTCGATTAACCTTGTTCTATCTTCGACTAAAAACTTGTTTTGATTGGCCCAATAAGTCCTAGGCTGACCAGTGGAGAGTGGGCTGGACCTGGGTTCAGTTCTATCCCACCTATGCCAGCCCGGAGCCTAAATTGGGTGGGTTCTAGTTATTTAAATCAAGCCCAGATGAGCGGACCCTATTGGACCGTTTGTCCCTGAAACGGCCCAATACTACCGTTTATCTTATTCATAGGCTTCATGTCTTTCTGGCCCTGCACGGCCCATTCTTGACCATCCATTATAGTTAAAAGGCCCATTTAGGACTGTTCTTCTTTAAACGGCCCACAATGGTCCGCTTATTCCTTGAATTCGTGGTGGCTGATTCTCAGCCCAGATCCTCGATGTGCGGCCCATATATGACCGTACAATTGCTTGAGCGGCCCTGTTCTGACCGCTTATCATCCAGAAGTGATTTCCGTAAGTTTTCATGTTGAATCCATGGAACTGTTGGTTCTAGATAATTTGAACTTTCTGGTCAAAGTATCTCTTCAACTTGTAATTTCTGACATCCCCTAAGAAAATCTCATATTACTATATGACGCCCCGCAGTAGCTTTCGCATTTGAATCGCTTGAGTCCTTCATATTCTTGAGTCTTCTTTCGCCTTTTGAGTGGGTAACGTAACACTTCTTCGACATCCGGAAACCGACTCGTTGCGGAAATCATGCGGCATTCGGACGGCATCGCCACCAATCGAACGTATCAGAAGATTCTGAAACCAGAAAATGTTTAGCAAAGGGCTGTCGACGGCCTTTCGGGGGGGTCCGAAGTTTTTTCATGAAGGCGTCCAGTTGCATGGACGCCTTCATCAATGTGAAAAAAATAAAAAAAAAATATTATTGAAGGCGTCCAGGCCCATGGATGCCTCCTTTTGAGGCATCCAGGCCCCTGGACGCCTTCATTTCCAGACATCCGGACAATCCCGGCATGCCAGTCGATTTAATGTTTCGGAAAAATCCAAAACTTTGAGGCGTCCAGAGGACTGGACGCCTTCATTCCTTCGCATCCCGACAATCTCGGCACGCCGCTCGATCTAACGTTTTGGAAAAATCCAAGAATATTAGGACGTCTTGCCAGCTAGACGCGCCCACTCGTGAGTCACGGGTGCCCACCGAAACCACGCGCTTTACCCACTGTCTACGGCTTTCGGCGGAATTTCGGTGGGCTTGAATGAAGGCGTCCAGTCTCCTTGACGTCTTCATAAAAAGTTGAAAATAAAAAAGAAATAAAATATATTAATTTATTGAATGAGGCGTCCAGGGTCCTGGACGCCTCAATCCACTTCTCCTCTATAAATAGAGGACCCCCTCCCTCGAAGGGAAGGGGCTTCAGATCCGACAGAGGAAGGAGAGACTCTGCCGGATCCCATTTCTCACATGTGGGTTTTTATAGGAGGAGGTTCTGCCAGCATCTCGGGTGCCCGCGCTCGCAAGAGGAAGGTCACCTTCATCCACCGTGCTTCCATGTCGTCCCTACGCTGTCGAAGCTCTGCCGAATCCCGCCATCGGCACATCCAATAAGCCAACTCTCTCCCCTTTTCTCCGTAGTTCTTTTGCATTCATCATCTCGCATTCTCCGTCTCCCTTCATAAGGGAGTCTTCTTTTATATACGCTTGCATATCCATTCATCATCATATTTTTCTCCTACTCGTGTCGGGGAGGGGTTTAAAAATAACACCAACCAGGTGTGTGTCTTGCCACGATTTCATATTTTATCGCAAGGGATTGATACTGCACTGCCATTCTCTAATTCTATTTATTTACTGTCTGTTATTTTGCAAGGGTAACCGAGGAAAGCCCTCTCCATCGGCCGGTCGAAGGGAGAGGAAGAAGCAACCCGCCATCTCCTACTTTTGAGGTAGGTGCGATCACTCTTTATTTTGGGGTCCCCGGCCCCTGGCGATCACATCATAATCTCGAGGCCGCGGCGAGTCATTTCCTACAATGGCCGTTTGAATTTCTGTCTTTATATTTTTATGCTGCTCTTATACCTATTATACTCTCGAGGCCGCGGCGAGTCATTTTCCGCAATGGCAGTTTGAATTCTGTCTCTCATATCTTGAACTGCCCCATTCTGTCATACTCTCGAGGCCGCGGAGAGTTACTTCCTACAATGGCCGTTTGAATTCTTGCCTCTATATTTTTATGCTGCTCTTATAACTGTCATACTCTCGAGGCCGCGGAGAGTCATTTCCCGCAATGGCCGTTTGAATTCTATCTCTCAGATCTTGAACTGCCCTATTCTGTCATACTCTCGAGGCCGCGGTGAGTTACTTCCCGCAATGGCCGTTTGAATTTTGCCCCCTTTTTTTATATCTATCGCTTCTATATCTGCTGTACTCTTGAGGCCGCGGCGAGTCACTTCCCGCTATGGCCGTTTAATCCCAATATTTTATTACATTGCATTTGTCCCACACGCCCCGCCGGAGCAATCTCCCGTGGTGGCCTCTCTTCTCTTCTCTCTTCTTTCTGTGTTGCAGCAAAACGAGCCCCTCGTGCGCTCCACTTCACCTCCTCCGGCAATTAATTCCGCGTGACGTCGCTCACAGATTGGCGATCACGGTGGGACTTCTTTTGCTTTCCCTCAGTTACCCTTGCAAGTTCGGCACCGCCATGTGCTCCTCCACCTTTGCACCCTCGCGCGCTCTAGTTGTGCTCACAGTAGCACTTTCAGTTCTTATCCCTCGTGCACCTCGTGCACTTCGCCCCTAATCCCTTATGATTCATTGGGTGTTGATTATATCTTTGTTATCTCTGTTGGTTTCTTATATTCCATATATCTGTCAGCATTTCATTGCATACATCCATCCTCCTTTTCTACCTTTTTTTAATTTTTTTAAGGATCACCCTCTCTCGGTGAAGGAAGGACTCTCCGTTTGAGAATTCCTCTCAACGGACTAGGATCTCCTCCACTGGGACCTCCGTAAGTCCCCGACAGCGAAGGATTCCCTCCTCGTTCACTGGGCTGGTTGTACCATTGAAGTTCCAAGGAGTTAGTAACACATTCGTGGCAAGAAGAGTGACCCTAGTTGACACGGCGGTGAAACAAATTGAAATTAGGCTCCTTCCTATTTTTGTGTGAACTTCAGATCTGGTTAAAAACACAAAAAAAATTATCAAAATCAAAACAAAAAAAGAGGGCGTAAAGACATTCACTTGTTTGATAATCTTTGCTATCTGCTTGTTGGTGTATGTTTTTGTATTCCGGAAAAACTTTGAGCATGACTCACGAGTCTTTTGAGGAGAACCACCCTGGTCGTAGTCAATCAGTCGAGCCGCGAGTCCATGCTATGGACTCGGGCCCCTCTTATGAGCCCTCACGTGAGGTGCGGGTTACCGCAGGGGACACATCCCCGCCACAGGACATCTCCTCTTTGCTAGGTGTCCTCGCCAACACGGAGCTTACCTCTGAGCAGCTCTGAGCCTTCCAGGCCATTGTGAAAGGGAAATCTGCTTCTCCCGCCCCCCAAGAGTCAACTCCAGCCATCGCACCCCTCCAAGATTCGGTGCAGGCCATCCCATCTCCTTCATTGGCGCAAGCCATCCAGTCTCCCTCGCTTCAAGGGCAGGCGAGCCAACAACCACCCTCGTTCCAATTCCTTTCACAATCTCAAACCCCTGCTGTTCCCCACATATCGCTCCAGCCGGGACCAACTGTCGGCGGTCCGATAGCTCCCTCTCATTCGGGGTTTCCCCCTCAAGTCTCCGGGAGACATTTGCCTCCCCAGTGGCACGTGCCACCTTCACCTCCCGAGGAGCTTGCCCAATCGCTCCTCAACATGTTCAATAGAATGGACGAACAGTTTCAGAATTTGAAGAAAATGGTGGACGTGAAATCCACCCCGAAGGTTACTTTGCCAATCCTTCCGGCGATCCATCTTCCTCCCTCTGAAATGCCCATGTACCACAGGTACAAAGGCACTGGCAACCCATTTATTCACCTCAAGGATTTCATGTATGAATCCTCCTATTGGCAAAATGACCTGAGATCCCTGGCATACCTCTTTCAGAGATCATTGGATGGTCCTGCGCTAGAGTGGTTCTATTCTTTGGAGCCCGGCGAGGCCGAGAACTTTGATACGGTACAAAGAGGATTCTTGCAAAAGTATCGGGATAGGGTCGGTCCCTCTCTTTCCATTACCGACCTAGTGGCCGAGAAAATGAAGCCCGACGAAGATTTTGTCCGCTATGTCAACAGATGGAGGTCCCTGGCAGAAAGAATAAGAGATACCCTCTCAGAGCCTGAACAAGTAAAGATGATTGTGTCCAATGCAACCCCACAGTTCAGGCACGTCCTGGCCATGAATAAGCTTACCACAATGGAGGAACTCTATGAAAGGGCCCGGTATGTCCTGACCCAGTTAAAAGACTCCCCCATTATGCACATGTTTGAGCCGCCGAAGCCCAAGGTGATCAGAAAGACAGGCACTGGTGTCCCAAGTGGAGCGACAGAAGGGGTGGTGACAAATGAGTAGGTGAGTGCAGTCAACAATGCCAACTATGCACTCAACCCAAGACCCCCACAAATGCCCTGACTTCCCCTCCAACAAGGTCCTTTCCCCTCTCGTCCTCCACCCCAAAATAATCCACCCCAGAACAATATGCCTCAACTACTTCAACCCCAGCAACAACAACCGCCACTCCAATACCACCAAGTTCCACCCCCAGGGAATTATGGCCTCCCACAGCAACAAAGGAGGCAGATTGGTCCCAAGAGAGCCTATTACCCCCCATTGCCAGAAACTTTGGCAGATATTTTCAGCACCCTCATGGCCTCAAACACACTCATCCTACCCATGGAAAGGCTCGCGTGGCCCCCAAATGTTGATACCTCCAGATACTGTGTCTATCACAGGCAGCCAGGACACACAATAGACTACTGCTTTCAGTTTAAAGATTACATCCACGATACAAATGATGAAGGCGGAATTGATTGGGATGAAATGAGGCGATACATCGCCACTCTTAAAGCCAGGAGACCTCCTCCTAGGCCACAGTTCCAGCAAATACAACAGCAGTCACAGCAACAACCACAACAACAACAGCAGCCTCAGCAGGCCCAACCACAACAGCCCAACATGGGTATAATCCAGAATCCATTACCGGAGCACCAACAGCCCAATCACCAGGTCAACCCCATCTCCTCCTTTCCGGAAGTCGGGAGAGAGCAAGGTTGGCATTTGGAAAGCACCTCCATCTTAGCTACTACCGACCCTATCATCAGGCAACCCCCTCACCTTGCCCGGGTAGCACCTCTCTCTCATCAACCCGCGTCACCACTTATAATACGGCCTTCGTTGTTTCCACAACCGTCACGCCCTCTCATCCGCACCCTTCCTACTAACTCACCCGTGACCTGTCAGCCATCCACCTCCGCCATACCCTCACCTCCTCTCATTCTCTCTCATCCCTCTATTTCGCCATCTACCCCCGCTACCACTGTGCCTTCCAAACCACTAATTATCTGCCGTCCGTATGAGGCCCTGCCTACCTCCATAATACCTCCACCAATGCCCTCAAAACCACTCATCACCCACCATCCACCTCAAAACCATTACCCACCTCAAGCCTTATCCATGTCCACTTTGCCTCCACCTCCACCTTCCGAACCCCTTATCCTTCATAACCCGTATGATATCCCCTCTACCTCCACCATGCCTCTACCGAACAAACCCCTCATCAGGATCCCTGCTCCCATTGTTACTTCGGCTTCATCAACCATTCCTCCACCGCTACCCATCAAACCTCTGTTAAAACCCGCAGCTACCCCCATAGAGGTACAAAAGCCGCAGGCAATGGTGCTCTGGAGCGTAAGGATTTTCCATAGGGTTTTTCCTCAGAATAGTCAGGACCCCGAGCAGTCTCAGCCAGAATAGGACGGAGAGCAGCCAGAAAAGTCCATCCCTGGAACACAGTATGATTTGTTAAAACACTTGGATAAGACGCCTGCTCGGATCTCCATCCTCGAGTTGCTTCAAAGGTCCACTTCCCATCAGGCGGCCTTAATGGAATATCTTCAAAAGGTCATGGTGAATGAAGACCTCCCTATAGAGAATATTTCAGCCGTCCTGACACCAATAGACACACAACCGGCCATCATGTTCCACAACTACGATCTCGCTCCCAAGGAAGCTCGGAAATATGCGTTGTGCATTTCAATAAAAATCAATAGAGTCTCCATAAACCCGTGCCTTGTTGACACGGGTGCGTCCATAAATGTGATCTCCATGAGCACCCTTCAGTTGTGTGGGGTCGACGAGGAACAGATAAGACCTTCCTCGATCACAGTCACAGCTTATGACAATAGCAAAAGGCCGCCACAAGGGATGATTATCCTGAAGACAGAGCTAGGCCATGTGTCAGTCTCCACGGAATTCCATGTCCTCGACATGGACCCCACATTCAAGGCCATACTGGGTCGCCCCTACATTGAAGCCATGGATGTTGTGCCTTCCACTAACCATCAGTGCTTGAAGTTTCCTTACAATGGGAGATTATTAAAGTGGTCAGTACACCTGTCCTTCACACGGTGGAACTATCAACACCTCTCTGCCCTCTATTTGGCCGTCTCACCGGCCCATATTGTCGCTGCTGGATGTGTGTGATTCATTTCACATTCGCTAGCACCAAAGAATCCGATCAAGGCAACAACGCCATATCTCCCTTTTCATTCTAAAGGTTGGGAGATTATGAGGAATATCGGCTATCAACAGGGCAAAGGTCTGGGCGCGCAACTACAAGGTAGGCTGAAACCGCCAAAGGAGATCAGGCCGAACCGCAGGTTTGGCCTAGGCTTCAAAGGACCACTAAAGGCGGATTGGAAGCCCCTCACGTGGACCCTATCAAACCACTTCAACAAAGGGCCCATTATTCAGATGGGGGATTACCCGCAAGAAGCACATGGGGGATCACATGCTGTGTATTTGGCTAAAAAATATCCGAGGGTCACCAAAAGAGGCAAGATCAAAGATCCAGAATGCGAATGGGACAAGTGGTTTGATATACGGGATATTTCCGTTGCACTGGAAAGGATGTTCTCGCCTCCACATCTTGAAGGACCGCCATTGATCTCCGAAATGTCAGAGAATATCACTACTATTGCCAAGGTTCCAAACTATCCTCATCCTCGCCAGAAGGACCCTGTCACCAGCGGATCTTCATCCACTATCACCATCACCACCGACGGCTCGTTAGCCGTCGTCTTCTCCATTCACTCGTCACAGCCTTTGTTGCTGTCTTCTTCCTGGGCTAGACAGTTGTCTGATGATCTTCCCAGGTCCCCTTCTCTACTTACATACCTGCGCGGGTTTCTCAACCCGCGCCAGGTTTTCAATCATGATCTGCTCTATGAGCCTCCTAATCCTTTAGCCATAACCACTTTTCTCTCTCCTCTGATTTCTTTTCATTATTTTGTCATCAAAAATGAAAATAAAAGAAAAATGTCAATTTTCAAAGTCCTCAACAACACATTATTGTTGAGGAAACCTCC
Source organism: Amorphophallus konjac (assembly GCA_022559845.1). Lineage (NCBI taxonomy): Eukaryota > Viridiplantae > Streptophyta > Magnoliopsida > Alismatales > Araceae > Amorphophallus > Amorphophallus konjac. The sequence continues at coordinate 276,194,083 of CM040123.1, read as the reverse complement.
TACATCTCCCACGAGTGTGTCCTACCCTGCGGGCCACCCATCCAAGGTCCTATGAGCGACCTTTTCTACCCCTCCTCTGAGGGGTCTTTCCCTGTACATTCTTCGGCATCTTCTTTAGCTTCTTCCTCATCCGTAGGACAACCCAGTCAACCTAGGAATAATGAGTCAACGGTGGTATCCACAAAGAAATCCAAGAGTAAGCAGATCCCTCGTCGATTCCTTCTGGATTTAGCCACCAGGTGTCAGGCCCTTCTCGACATCCCTCAGCTGCTAGAAAATCCCATCCAACTACCGGAGATAGAATGTGAGGATAATTGTGTGATTGATGAAGGATATGGGGTTTATGAAATCACCGATGAAGAATACCCTATTGAAGAAGGGGATGAAGAATATGAGGATGCGGCTGGCGCATATGCTAGTGGAATAAGAAGATTCGACGAGCCATCAGTCGCCGTAGAAGAGTCCACCAAAGAAGTCAACTTGGGAACTGAGGAAGACCCTAGGATCATCCTCATAAGTGATAATCTACCACCCTCTGAAGAAGAGGTATTGATTGAAGTTCTCAAGGAATATAAGGACACATTTGCATAGAGCTACGAGAATATGCCGGGTCTGGATTCCACCTTGGTTGAACATCGCTTAACTCTAAAACCAGGGTCCGCCTCGGTAAAATAAAGGTTAAGACGTTTCCACCCTCAGATGGCTTTAAAAATAAAAGAAGAAGTCGACAAGCTCCACAAAGCCAAGTTCATTAGAGTCGTCCTTTATCCTCAGTGGGTGGCGAATATTGTCCCGGTCATGAAGAAGGATGGAAAAGTCAAGATTTGCATCGACTTCTGAGACCTTAACCGTGCGTGTCCAAAGGATGATTTTCCCTTGCCTCACAGTGATGTGTTAATCGATAACACAACAGGTTATGAGACCCTCTCATTCATGGATGGATTTTCGGGATATAATCAAATTTGTTTGGCAAAAGAGGATTAGGAGAAGACGTTATTCACTACACCATGGGGAACATATTGTTACGTGGTCATGCCGTTTGGGTTAAAGAATGCTGGAGCTACTTACCAAAGAGCTATGATGGTAATATTTCATGACATGATGCATATATATCTGGAGGTGTATGTGGATGATTTATTGGTGAAATCAAGAACCAGGGTGGAACATCCGAAAGTTTTGGCTAAGGTGTTGCAAAGATCAAGGGAGTTCCAATTGAAAATGAACTCGAAGAAGTGTGTGTTTGGTGTATCATCGGGCAAATTACTGGGTTTCATTGTGAGTAAAAGGTGGATCGAGATAGATCCTAACAAAGCTAAGGCCATCAGGGACATGTCGCCTCCCAAAAATTTGAGGGAAGTTCGAGGTTTAATTGGAAGGCTGCAATTCATCCGTCGGTTTGTGTCTCAGCACTCATAAAGGTGTAGACCTTTCTACGAATTGACCAATCCGGGAGTAGAATTCCACTGGGATTCTAAATGCCAGAAAGCTTTTGAAGGGTTAAAGGAATACCTGACTAGTCCACCCGTTCTCATTCCACCCAAACCAGAAAAACCTCTGATCCTTTACATCTCAGTCTTGGATGACTCCGTGGGAGCCGTCCTCGCACAAGCCGATGAAGAAGGCAAGGAACGGGCAACCTACTACCTGTCCAAACTCCTCAACCCATGTGAGCAGAAGTACACCGCCATGGAGAAAATCTGTGCTGCCCTCGTTTGGATAGTACAGAAATTAAAATATTACTTTCTGGCTCATGAAGTCCATTTGATTGCTTGCATGAACCCTATCAAGTTCCTTCTGGAGAAATCCATCCTTACTGATAGGCTAGCACGCTGGCAGAGTTTCCTATCTCAATTCGACATCACCTACATCCAGCAAAAGGTAATTAAAGGCTATGCTATAGCCGAGCATCTCGCTCACCATCCTCTCCCCAAGTTCGATCCTGTCCAATCAGAGTTTCCAGTTGAGGAACTAATGTCTGTCACTCAATTCGATGAGCCAATGTGGACGTTATATTTTGATAGAGCTCTGAATTCTCAAGGGAAGGGTATTGGCATTGTCCTTCCAACGCCCGAAGGCGTCACCATCCCAGAGGCATTTCACCTCGCATTTCCAGTCACCAACAACATTGCTAAGTATAAGGCTCTTCTAGCTGGTCTAGAACTGGCCCATTCTTTCTATATCACCGAATTGCGAGTCGTGGGTGATAGTCAACTTATTCTCCGCCAGGTGCTTACCAAGTATCGCACCCTTGATCCTAAACTCAAGCCTTATCAGGAGTTGGTCTCCGCCTATGCCAAATTGTTCACCAAGTTGATCTTTATCCATGTCCCTCGCAAACAGAATATTCTGACCGATGTCCTCGCCTCCTTGGCCTCATCTTTCAGATTCCCTCTAGGTGTATGGTTTGAATCCATCACCCTCTACAAGCGTCTTGTCCCTACCGTTCAAGACCCGCACCTCCTAAGAATCAAAGAAAGAGTCTTACGGAAGGTCCAGGAGGGAGAAATTCTCAAGAAAAGGGAGATCATGTTGGCAGAAGTCGAAGAAGAAATGGCTGATGAGGAGAAACCATGGTTCTATGAAATTGTCAAATATTGTAAAGATCAGTCTTATCCTGAAGGAGTCACCACAGAAGATAAGAAAGCCATAAGAAGGGTGGCCCAGAAATACACATTGGTTGGAGGTCTACTGTACAGGAGAAGCCTTACTGGTGTTCTACTAAGATGTCTTGATGACGATGAGGTCTGGAAATGTGTAGAGGAAGCACACTCAGGTGTATGCGGTGGCCATGTAAATAGCCAAATGCTCGCCAAGAAGATTATTCGGCAAGGCTTCTACTGGCCCACCATGGAAGAGGATTGTGCTGTCTATGTCCACAGGTGTGTTAAGTGTCAGCTTCACACCGACAAGATTCATTCACCATCTTCCTCACTTCATCTAGTATCCTCCCCATGGCCTTTCTCCATGTGGGCATTCGACATCATTGGTCCCCTAGGTGATCCTAACTCCCTCACCAAGCAGAAATCTTTCATCCTCACTGCAACGGAGTACTTCACCAAATGGGCCGAAGCCGAAGCTTACGCGGAAATTAAGGTGTCAACAGTCTGCAAGTTCATCATGAAGAACATCCTCACCAGGTTCGGCGTCCCAAGCACAATCGTCACTGACAATGGGCCACAGTTCATTTTTCAGGATCTTCAAGACCTCTGCAAAAGGTACGCAATCGCATTGCATCATTCATCACCTTATTACCCACAAGGTAATGGCCAAGCAGAGGCCACCAACAAAACATTGATCAAAATCATAAAGAAAACCTACGAGTCTAACAAGTTTTCAGACTGGCCAGAAAAGCTTAGCGAAGCTCAATGGGCCTATCACACTTCAATCTGTACCCCCACCAGGTAGACTCCATTTGCCCTTACTTATGGGATGGAAGCGGTAGTCCCGTACGAGACTCTGATCTCTTCTCTCAGGATACAATTGGATGAAGAATTTCTCCTCGACGAACGTCGTAATTCACTCCTTACCCAATTGGAACTCTTAGACGAGAAGCGGCTGGCTACTGCCGAGCATGCACGTGTTTATCAAAATAGACTCGCTCGCTTTTACCAAAAGAAGGTCATTGAGAGAAAATTCAAAATTGGCGAGATGGTCGTGAAAAGAATTTTTGTCAAACCTGGAGGGCCGCGTTCTAAGCTCCAACCCAATTGGGAAGGACCATATGTGATTCAAGCCGTGTACCCCGGTAACGCCTACAAGCTAGTCAATGTCGAAGGGGCCGAGTTATCCCACCCTTGGAACGTACTTTATCTTAAGAAATACTACCCTTAGATAGCCGTAACAACTGGCTTGGTACGAGGACCAGCGAACTGGAATTCACTCTTCGATCTTTGCAGTCTAACTCAGGGTTAACCCCCGCTCAATCCCGTACCCCGCTTTTGGGATGAAATGGAACGGAACCCGAGGGGAGCCTCAAAAAAAAGAAGAAAAAAAAGAAGCGAAAAAAAAGGAGAAGAAAAAGAGAGAAGAAAAAAAAAGAGAAAAAAGAACTGATGCCTGGTGTCTATCATGCGGTCAGGTCTTTGCATCTATCATTCATATTAAGATAGGACCCATTGAGGTTGGTAGGTCTCAGGTCTTGGTCTGCCAGAACCGTGGAGACTCATGTCCGGTCATGTCGGATTATGTCCATTAAAAGAAGGCAACGCACACACGCAGCCGTTTTAACTAGAAAATTGGTAGTTTTGCTCATCATGGGGCTGTGCTCGAAGGTCTCCAAGAAAGTCGTAATCTTTGTTCTCTCCTTTCTCGACCCAATGAGACAGTCGGCGCCCTTAAAATGCTAAGCATAAGGGAACCGAAACGCAATACCCCGAAGGCGAGAGTAGGATTCATCTCCTCGAACCCGAGTCAGAGCACGAGAAGAGGGCAGTGTCCCCGCAGGCATACAAAGGGGATTCCCACATATCAAATTCTCATACCTCCCTCAAAAAAAGGGGAAAGAGAAAAATCAAAGTCAAAAGCCTGGTCGTGACCGTGCCTGATTTCGACAAACGAAACCCCCCAAACAAAGGAAATTCTACAAAGGGGCAACGTAAGTCTGTTCGAGGATTGGTCCGAAGTCGCTCAAAAGGGAAAGGTCGAGTAGGTCTCGGTTATCTCATCGGGTTACCGGTTTTTCCGGTCCTCTCGGAAGGTTTATCCCACCTTACTCTTCTTTCTCCCCTCAAAGATGAAAGCTCAATGGAATGCTCGAGTGGCACGCCCCCACTAAGGCAAACAACCCCATTTTTTACAAAACACACATATTTGTCTACTTCGAAGAGCAAAAGCCATCGCTGCGAAGGAGTCTCAGTGTTTCTAGATGGTCAAGACCTCTATCTACCACTTTGATGGCTTCTTACTTCAACCTCGGGCTTAGGTCAATGCAAGCGCGTCACCAATAGGTACGACGGCGTCTGATTTCGGGTCAGCGTCGCACGGTTGACCGTTAGGGTTCCAAGGTGTTCCATCATATACCATCTATAGTTGTGAGGAAATAGACCCGGGTCGGGCAAATCCTTTACCCTGAACACTCTTTCGGTGTCTCCTTGTGGTCGGAAGCAACTGGGAGCCTAAGCATGGCATGACGGTTTTGTCATCAGGTTAAGTCTTAACCGGCAGGACTATCACTTGAGGGGTCTAGGGGCCCAAATCAATCTAGATGTGCACGTACGATACCCGGGAGGTTAGTGAGAAAACTTGTCTTCGTATAGGTCAGGTGCCATAAGGATGGTTGCCAGACATTACTTACAAAAATGTACAAAAAAAAACGGTAATGTTTATGATTAAGAGGCCCCCCGGAGGGCTCCGTCGAGTAACTCCAAGCGGGGATTCCTTGGAGCGCGTTAACCCTCCTTTACGCTACTTAAGAACAATTTAAGCACCTCTGGTCCAAGAACCATGCCGATTGTAATAACAAGTGTCTTTCAAAAAAAAATAATAAAATAAAAAATTCAAAAAAAAATAATAAAAAAAGGTTTTCAAAAAAAGTATAAACAAACAACACAAAAAAATGCATCCGTGTGATCTCATTTGTGTGCTACATTTTTACATTATGTTCCCATTTGTGTGCCCGTATGTTGCATTTATCATCTTTGCTCTTGCATTAATTAATAAAGGCTTGGCCCCTTGACTCGTTATCAAGGCTAGTCTCAAAACAATCACCCACTCTTGAGCAAGGGGCCAAGTCAGAACGGAAAAATTGACTTGTTTCATTGAGCAATGTGTACAGGATTGAAAAGCAGGAATGAAGGCAGAAGACATGAAACTGAACATTCCTTCCTTTATTTCCTCCTAGGAATTGTACATTAAGTTTCATCCTCTCTCTCAGTGTTACCCATTTCCCCACTCTCCAGGCGAAGAACCCTGGAGGGTGTTGCTAAACCACGCGAGGCAGTGCCTCTGCTGCTCTGTACCCCTCTCCCCGTCTCTACTCCCCGTCGATCGACAGGGGTAGCAAAGAAGCTACTAACGCGAAAGCCACACTCTCGTGCTCTATGGTAGCGCTCTTCACTATCTCTCAGCCATTGTTCAGCAAGACCGAGGCTGGTCCGGAGTTCAAACAGTTGGGCCTCCATGGCCCTACGCTCCTCCCTCTCAGCCAATCTGTCGGCTCTCCATCTTTCGGTGTCTCTTTCCCTTTCCGCGCGTTCTCTCTCGCGGTCCTCCTTTTCCAGCTGAAGGATAATCCTCAGCTCCACGGCGTCCCGAGAAGAGCCATCGTCTGGACGATGCCGTAACTCTTCCTCCAGTTCCGCTATTCTGGCATCCCCCTGCGCGGTGCGGGCAAGTGCATCTTGCACCTCTTTCGTCTGCCATAACCATCATCTCAAGTAGATGGAGGCACGAATAAGTGAAATTCAATGGTGAGACTCTCACCTGTGTGGAAAGCATTCCTTCTGCCTCCGCGGCTCGCTGCGTAGTATGAGCAAGCTGCTCATGAAGCAAATCAAGTTCGGAAGTGGGGATCCACAAACTGGAAGAGACACCATCCGCCCCCATTGCTGAGGAAGCCGCATCAAGCTAGGCGCGCTGCAACACACATAAGGTGACACTGAGAACCTAACGCCAGGGATCTTGGTCTATGATCGTGTGTATGTAGGCTTACCAAAGAACTCAAGGCGGCGCGAGTATCATGTAACTGCCGCTCGTGCCTATCAGGTGAGCTTACAGGTTCGCTATCATGGTGTCACGAACATCCTGTGGCCAAGACATAGGTTAACAAAAAAAACATATAAAAAAATGTTGTTCACCTCCACGGTCCCTTCAGGATGGAGTCGCTCTGCATACATCACCTTATAGAAGCGCAGATAATCCTCACTGTCTTGAGCATGTGACTCCACGAGAGTGCCACCCCGTCGCCAGTCCTCGTATTGCTCAGGGAACCGCACTCTCCAATCAACAGAGGTCGTCGGCCCACGCATCTTCCTCCCGACACGTGGTGTGGTAGTCATGTCCACCCATCCTTGGGTGAGCCCTAGAGTCCTCATGGCCAATCGTAGCCGAAGTGGATCGATTTCGTTGAAACAGTGCATCCAGAGGTCACGTCCGAACCAGGCACGGCTCATTATGACCCAGGGCTGATTGGCGTATGCCCGCATAAGGCCTCCAGATCACCTAAGTCAGGCAAATCTTTCTATTTACGAGAAGGAAAAAATAGCACAAAATAAAATGGATGGCGATTGATAACCACCATTGCTGCAGGGAATTCTTGTAACTAGCATCTCATCACCATCAGCTGGTAGGACATAGGGGCCGGGTTCATGATGGGCTGCCACCGCCTCGCCAACGGCACCGCCATTGGGCGCCAATGATGGGCCTTTCCCATTGGGAGGTAATAATAGCTCCACAACTGCACCGTCATGTGTCATTAACATACCAAAAAAAAAAACAAAAGAAAAAAAAAGGAGAGAAGCAGGATACCTGGATGAACGGCATGAAACCACTCACTATTACCTCTCGATCTGCTCTTTCAGACAGACCCGCAAATAGATGTGCCAGCATGGCTGCGCCCCAGGCGTATCGTCCCACTTTCTCAGGGTCTACCAGGAATTCTAAAAAGTGGCAATGAGTGATGTCTCCTTTCGAGCCA